>JARQOD010000001.1:845261677-845299232 GCA_033576555.1 Oophaga sylvatica
GCTCCGCTACATAACACAACCCACTCCATGCACACACGGCTCTCTCCGCTCTTACACACACGGCAAAAGCACGGAGCCCGTGTTGGGGACTGAGGGCTCAACCCCCCGACACTTCGACACACAGGGCCCCTTTTTCGAAACACACAGCACTGCATACCACCTCACACGGGGCCCGCTCCGTAAATCTCTACCCCCCCTCATCCGTAAACTCGAACACAGGGCTCGGCTCCGTAATCCTCGTAAGAGACACGGTTCCGCTCCTCCCCGTACACACAAGGCTGTCCCCCATACCCTCGACACACACACCCCCTACTACACCTCGTACATACACGGCTCTGCTCCGTACACCCGCACACAGACCACTGCTACACCACCTTTTATACACACGGCTCCGCTTCGTACACCTCGTCCCAAAAACGCTCCGCTCCGTACACCCGTACACACCGGCTCCACCCGTACACCTCGTACACAGTACAGCCGCTACATCCACCTTTACACACACGACCCGCACGTACAACTCGTACACCCGGCTCTCCCCCGTACCCTCGTACACAGTACAACACTGCTACACCACCTCGACACACACGGCTCCGCCCAATACCTCGTACACACACCTCCCCCTTTTCCGAAACCTCTTACACAGAACAGCACTGCTACATCCACCTCTACACACGGGGCTCCGCTCCGTACACCTCGACTCACGGGGCCCGCCCGACACCTCGTAACACGGCCCCGCCCGACACCTCGTACCAGTACGCACTGCACATCCACCTCTACACACACGGCCCGCCCGTACACCTCATAAACACTGGCTCTGCCCGTACACCTCGACCAGAAAAGTACTTCACATCCCCCGTAAACACATGCTCAGCTCCGTACACCTCGTACTCACACCTCCCCCTACCCTCGACACACACGCTCTGCCCGTACACGTACACACACGGCTCCGCTCCGTACACCTCTACACACAGGGCTCCGCTCGCACACCCATACACACACCGTTTTACGCTCCATACACTTTTCACACCGGCTCGCTACATCCAACTTGTCCACTACACCTGCACCCCACCTGAAACCCCTTTTCCCCCCCCCACATACAAATTTTACCTCAGTCATCCAGCACCAGACAACCATTACAGATCCTGCACAAAAGGGGGGACACTGATCTTTACCCCTGACCCTCCCCTCCTGTACCTCTCACGGGCCCCTGGGGCACAGAAATTAAGCATAGCAGCGTCATTGACGCTGTGAGGGGCTGACTGTAAAGGCAAGGAATGGTGCGGGGGGCGTGGGGGCTCGTCTCCCGGGGGGGGACATATATGTCCAGAGCAGACGGGGGGAGGAGGGGCAATGTGACTGTGTGAGGATTAAAGCCCCACCGGCACCACACAACGTTAGTTTTTCCGCTTGCCGCCCTCGGCTCCCACCGCCTGAACAACGGCCAACTCGCCCATTATAGCAGCCCCCGGCTTAAAACCGTTCGCTCCCAAAAAAAAAGGGCATTTTCGCCCCCCCCCCCTAGCTGACAGCAGTGAAACATTCTATGTCGGCCGCATTCCCCCCCTTTCTGTCAAATGACAACGGACGCTCGCTTATCGAGGTAAAAGTTCCCTCCGTCAGGGGTTCACTGTTGGGACTACTGCTCCATCAGTACACCTCACGCTAAAAAGAGGAGAGCAAACAGCGGTGGGAGTAAGTGCGCCAATGTTGACCTTTGCCCACTTTCCCATTGCCCTGTACGGTGAAGAAGGGGTTTATATTTGGGGGTTGATGTCCCTTTTTGGATTGCAGGTGAAAAAACCCCAGGCTTAAAAAGGAAAGCTCTAAAAGAACTAATCCTTTTAAAAACCCAAAAACTTACATGGAAAATAAAGAAAGCCAATAAGTCCTTTTTAGAAAAAAACAAAACACAGGTTTTCCCCTTTTAATTAAAAAAATAACAAACACAGTTATACTCACCTAACGCCAACCAGTATTTTTTCTCTTCTGTAATAAAACAAAAAATCAAACAATATCCCTCATTTCCCCCGTTTTGGGCCCACCCCCAAACCAATTTTGGGGGATTAACATTTTCCCCAAACCGGGCGTGCCAAATCGCCCCCCAGGCTGAGAACTGCAGTGACCTCGGTGAGCCCCCCCCCACACCGTGAGATTTTTTCAGGGGGCACTAGTCTCACCAATCAGGGGAGTTCACCCGGGCGGGAACGCACCTCATGACCGGCAGTAACCTTGATGACATCCCCGCGGGCACTGGGGCGCTCTCCCACACTCATTCAACAGGGGTTTTCACCCCGGACTCGCATTTTGGGACCGCCAGGTTAAAGCTTTATATTCCAAAATGGATTATGGTTAGAAAAAACCAGAGAGGTAGGGATATGTTGTTTTTTTTTTTTTTTTTTTTCTTTCTAACAGAAGAAAAGGCTTGGTGAATTAGGCTTAGGTGATATAATGTTTTTTTTATTTTTAAATAAAAAAGTAAAAAGTTTTTGTTTTTTTTTAATAAAAGACTTTATACTTGCTGTGCTTTATTGCAATTAACTAAGAATTAGTAATGGATAGGTTTTTTTTAGACGCCTCCCTTTTTAATCCGTGGGTTTTTTATCCCTGTCAGTACAAAGGTGACACCAACCCCCAAATAGAACCCCACTTGCCACTGCTACAGGGAAAGTGGAAAAACCCGGCAAAGTGGGGCCCAAAGGCATTCAATAGATGCCCTTTTCTGGGGGGCTGCGAGCTGCTATTTTAGGGGGGGGGGGGGGGCCAAAAACCATGGCCCCTTACCACCAAGAAACCACCCCAGCGTCTGCTTTTGCAAGGCGTTGTCAAAAATGGGGGGACCCCACACAGTTTTTTTTAAATTTTTAAATAATGAGAAAAAACGCGTGGGGACCCCTCTATTTTGATAACCGCCGCAGAAGCTTCAGCTTGAGTTTCGCCGGCGGGGTTTTCAAAAAAACGGGGGAAACCCACCCTTTTTTTTTTTTTTTTACAGCGCGGGGGGCACTGATGAATATCCCATCCATCGCTCCTCCTGCTTTTATTAGGGGGAGCAGGTGCCCCGGGTATGGGAGCAGTAACCCATCCCTGACACCATGACCGGAGTAAACTTTTTCCCCCCGATCACAGCTGAGTTCTACTCTGTTTTTGAGAGCGTGGGAACCGCGGCTCTTGACCACGGGATGAGTCACCCCCCCTCAGAAGCAGGTTTCTTCTGTCATGCACATGACAGCGGGCAAACCTGGATGTTCAGGCCCCTTATTCAAGTAAAAAGGGGGCCGGGGCCAGACTTTCCAGTACACAACCCGAACTTTTTGTAACGTTCGGGGAACCCCCGAACCCCAACCTCCAGGGTCCCCCCCTCTCTTATTAGACCAATTTTGGGGCAGGACCCACTTTGGGGCTGTTCCTCACCACCTGTCCAGCACTCTACAGGAGGCCACCTAGACCAGCCCTGATTGGTCCTAGTTTCCAGATTATTTACACCAGATAAATTCTGAGTCAAACCAGATCCAGCCCCCGTCGATATAGCTTTTCAGGGGGAGTGCAAAATACAGCGAGGTCTAGGTCCTACTCTGCCCTCGACTATTATTTTATATGAGGTAGTTACAAGGGTTAGGAACCCCCTGAGTGGGTCACCTTGTCCGGGGGAGGGGTTTTATGACCTTTTGATCAATAAGGTGAGCTAAAAACCCTTGTTATGACATGACTACCACTATTAATTACTTACGACGGCATTTATCATTGTTTCCTGTTTTTTTTTGTTTTTTCAAATAGAACCCAAAAGACCTCAAAAGAAGTACAGACCCCAAGACCAGATCAAAAATGAATAAAGTCCTCAACACGTTCCAAAAAACCAAACCCCAAAAATTAATTAAAATCCCAGATCAGACCCCTAATAAATGTAGCCCCTTTATTTTTAAAAGGAATCATACAATATTTGGCCAATTTTAAACTTTAATACGGACATACAGGGTAAATTTGGTCCCCCCTATCAATTGTCGTGGAAAACATCCTTTATCACTTAATAAATGACCTTTCCCGGGGCTCTGGGGCGCGCCAGAAGAAAACGCTTCCCCCACTGCATTGCATATATCTCGCCTCCCAACAGCGTCACCCTCCCTTTGATGGGCCAATTGGGGAAAAATCTTATGAAGCACATTACGTTCCCTCCTTGTGCATTATGGGGAAAAGCTTTAGGACTAAAAGGCCCAGATACTGTTCTTGCCGGGGCCCCTTCTGTCCCCTTGTGCTACGTAGATCGTCCTAATATTTTACCCAAAAAAACGAAGGGAACCCCCATCTCATATAACATTATACCAGCTTCCACTCACGTCATCTTGCAGCCCTATATGTACACGAGAACGTGTGTAATAAAAATTTAATCAAAACAATTGGGGCCCCTTTTCCCCTTAGAAGTAAATTAACCCCTTCCCAAAAACCATTTTTCTGACCTGGTTAATTTTTCATACTAATGTCCTTTTTTTAAGGCCGGGTCACACTTCGTAAAATACATCAATATAGTAAAAAAGGCGTCACTCTGTAGAATAATAATAAAAAATCTTTTTTTATATAGCGCCATCAATTCCCCAGCCTTACAGTTTACAGTTTCAAAACAAAGTCATAATCACAAAAATTAACAATACAGTAATTAAAGCAAAATAAACGGCCCTGCTCGTGAAGCTTACAAAACAATGGGTGGGGGGTACAAAATACAGGTTTTATATACAATGGGGGATTTACAAGAGGTCCAGCCTCTTTTAAGGGGGTGAGGGGGGGATGGGGGTAGTGAATGGGGGACACACAACACACACTTCACAAGAATGACTTTTATTAGTGAATTTAAGGCCGCTCTGAACAATTGTTTTGAGGGGGCCCTGAAACCATGCAAAAGGGTTTTTATAGTCCAATTTTTTGGGGGAGCTCCAGAGGATTTTTGGGCAGCGCGGGGAAGTCTTGGAGTCGGGTGGGGGGGACGGATTTGTGCAGAGTTTCGAAAGTCGTTGCAGAGCGCAGCAGTCGGTTAGGCCATAGATAGAAATAGGGAGGAGATGTAGGGGGTGCTCAGTTGGGAGCTTTTTGGGGTGAGAACAAGACTTTAATTGGATCCTAAATAAGGGCACCCCTGAAGGACGCGAAGAGGGACGCGTCCGAGAAACCCTTACCAATGGATAACCGGCTCTGCATTAAGGATGGACTGGAAGGGGGGGAAATTTTTTAAAAAGGGGGCCAAAAATAACTTCAGTATCCAGGCGGGAGTGGACAATGCTACAGTGAGGGTTTTTTTGTTTTTCCATGGGGGGAAAAGGGGGATTTTTGAATGTTCTTTAGTGTAGGCGGGAAAAGCGGGGGAAAAGATTGTATATGGGAGTTTAAAGGAAATTGGTATCAAACATAAACCCAGACAGGAGCCCCCTGCGGGGGTGTTATTATGGTGCCGCCCACTGGAGGGAAAGTCAATTTTTGGGGGGTATCGACGGCGGGAGCAGAAGAAGTTTTTGTTTTTTGGGAGTTTTGTTTCAGATAGAGAGCAGACATATGTTTTGGGACGCGGGGGACAGTCGGGGGGGTTCTGTATACAGCGGGGGGGAAATCGGGGGAGACGTTATAATTGTGGTCATCAGCATAAAGAGGTACTGAAAGCCAAATCTGCTGATGGCGTCCAAGGGGGGGTGTAGAGAGAGAAGAGAAGGGGCCAAAGGGGACTACCCGGGGTAACCGACAGGAGAGGGAGAGGAGATAAAGGGGGAGCCAGAGAACGAAACACTGGGAGCTCAGAAAGAAGGAGGAAACCAGGAGAGAACAGTGTCCTTAATACCAGGAGTGGACCTGGACATAGGAAGGGGGTGGTCAACCGTGTCGAAAGCTGCGAAAGGCGATAGAATGACAAGAGTGGTCGCCTTATTTTTGCTGTCGAAGGTCTTTGGTCCTTTGATGAGTGAGTTTCAGTGAATTAGGGGTCAGAAGCCGACTGTGAAGGGCTAAGGATTAGTGGAGAGGAAGGGTGGGGGGGGAGTAGACGGGGCGCCCAAAATTTTGGAGATAAGGGGAATTGGAAACCTCTGTATTTTTGTGGGAAAGGGGGTCAAGACGGGTTTCTTTATAGGGAGTATGAGGGATGTTTGAAGGGAGGGAAAACCCCAGGGGAAGTGAGAGATGAAGATTGTATTAGGTGAGTTGTGACAAAGGAGAAGAAAAAATGAGGGATGGGGGGGGGGGGCGGTAGTCATTATCGGACGAGAGGAAAAGGAGTCGGAGACTTCTTTTCTGTGATGGGATCAAATGTGGAAATTGAGCCGGGGAAAATCCCGGTGGGATGGGGTCACACACTTGGTGGTTGAACAGATTTCCTGAGGGATAGACTATTTTTTCTATAAAGGGGGAGGCCAGGTCATCAGCACAAATGTCGTGATAGGTGCTTGTGTTTTTGGCCTGAGGAGGGAGTGAAAATTCAAAAAGTTTCTGGGGTTTTTGGGCTAGTGGGGAGATAAGTGTGGTGAAGAGGCTTTTTTGGCGAGGTAAGGGCACTTATAAGTTCTTAACTGAATTTAAAGTGGATGAAGTCTTCTGGTGTCGGGTTTCTCTCCATAGGCGAAAGCACTCCTAGAGCAACGCTGGAGAAGGGAGTTTGCGATGTGACCAGGCTGTTTTACGTTGTTTGGAAGTTCTGAGGGTGAGCGGTGCAACTTGGTCAAGGGTTTTCAAGAGTGCATTGTAGTGCTGAACAGCCAGATAGGACAAGAAAAAGAGGAGATTGGGGACAGCGAAAGTGTAGGGAGTCTGAAAGTGTCTGAGGGTTAATGGCTTGCAGATTTCTGAAGGTGGGTAAGGTAGGGTTCGCTGGGGTGGGGGGGATTTGTGACGTGAAGGAAGAATGTTTTGGTCAGATAGTGGGAAGCGGTGAGTTATTTAGTGGGAAATTGAACAGAGGCGGACAAAGACCGGGGTCAAGGTGTTGCCATCCTTGTTTTGTCTCAAGGTTGAAAGTTGAAGGCCTAGAGAAGTGTTAGTATAAAAAAGCTGAGATGCAGAGTGGAATAGACTGTTAATGGGGATGTTAAGTCTCCAAGGAAAAGGGGTTGGTAGTTTGAGGAAGAAGTGCGGCAGCCAGGCTGAGAAGTGGTCAAGGAACTGGGTGGATGAGCCTGGGGGCCGATATAGACCGTTTTTTTCTGAGGGAGGGGATGGAAAGGGGCCTGATGGGGGTGGACCCCAAAAGAAGGGATGAGAGTGATGGAATTGGGGGGATGACCTGGAAAAGTGCATTGGGGGGACAGGAGTATGCCAACCCACCACCATGTCTTGTTTGTGGGTCCGGGGAAAGGGAAACTGTAAGCCACCAAGGAAATGGCGCAGGGAGACCGGTCAAATCCTGAATCCAGGTTTCAGGAGGGCCAACAATGAAAGAGTTGTTAAAAGTAGTTGTGCAGGAAAGATAAGTTTATTGCATGCAGACCTTGGATTCCAGAGGGCACATTGAAAGAAGGAGAAGAGGGAGTGCAATAATATTAACAAGATTATTATGTTTCGAAATGAGGTAGGTAGGGATGGGTTGGGGATGACCAGGGTTGGGGGGGGAGTCCCCTGAATCATAGGAGTAACTGCAGCAACCGGGAACTAGGCCGATACTCAGTAATAAAAAACAGCCGCACTCAAACAATCTTTCAATGCAAGTGAAAAAAGTTTTATTGAAAACCCACAGCATAAAAAACGGTAGAGGTAACTTTTCGACCCGCAATGGGTCTTTCTTAAACCTAAGGAAGATAACAGAAAAGGAACAGAGGAGGCCCCCTGTGGGAATGAAAACTTGAAAAGGCTCCGGCCATATAACGGAAATCCGACGGCAGGGACCAACTGAAGGCCGGAGGATGAAGGTTCAGGTGCCGTCTGGGTGGTGTGCAGGGGCGAAACGTTACCTCACACGTTTTTTTATCGTGGTGTTTTCAAAAAAACTTTTTTCACTTGCATTGAAAGTTTTTTGAGTGCGCTGTTTTTCCAATAACTAAAATAATGCAGCGCACACTCGGCCGAAGCGGGGGCCGTGCCGGGTGTTGAGCAAAGTCGTGCACTACTCGCATCACACTCACAAGTGGGCCCCGGCCTTAATGATTCTTATGGTTCTGCTTACCCATGACTCTGAATTGTTTTTTTTTATTTTCTGGACCATTGTACCCGTCACCATGAAAATTCAGCCCAATTTTCTGTGCATGTTAAACAGGGGGCTGAGTAGCTTAATCTATAGTTTTGTGAGAAAAGATTAGTATAAATTGTGTTTTATTAATTTAACCTCTTCACAACACTGACGACATGCACAGCAGACAATCGCGCGAGCTCAATTTCGAGCGCAGCGCAATCCAAAGCAGTGTCGGCGCTATATGTCAGCTGATACCCTACAGAAACGCCTACACCGGTGTTTAGCGCCGATCGGGGCGTTTAACCCCTTTGAGACAACAATACCATGGTGGCCCCGGCCGTAAGATACCCACGGGTCACCCTTACGGTAGCCTGTAAGCTCCTTCTCAATGTTTGCATTGCGTGATCTAATGCCCTGTAATGCAAAAGTATTGCGAATATAGATCGGGCAAGGAAAATTTCATGTCCTTCCTGCAAAAGGGGTAAAAAAGTTTTTAAAAAAATTGTAAAAATATTTTTTTTAAAAAATCACAAAAAACAAAATATTGAAAAAATATGAATCCAATAAATAATAAATTTTAGTAAAATAAACAACTAAACTACACATATTTGGTATCACCGTGTCCGGATCTACCTGACCTATATATCTACCCACTAATTAACTCTTGAATAAAATTCAGAAAAAAAAAGGGGAGAAAAACTGTTTTTCTTCATACCGCTAAAAAAAATAGTAAAAATGCAATCATAAAGTCAATATAAATAAAAAGGGGTATTTCTGAAACGTAATCTTGTTCCACAAAACACAAGCACCATACAGCTCCTCAGCGGAAAAATAGAGAATACTTCAGAATAAAGCATGCAATTTATATAAAATTGTTTTTATTGTGTAAAAGCGCCAAAACATAAAAAAATATATAAATGGGGTATCACTGTAATCAACTTACCCAAAGAATAAAGCGCCTCACCACATGGTGAATTTGCCATAAAAAAAAAAACAATTCCTGAATTGCTGGTTTTTTCCTTCTGCCTCCCACAATTGGAAAAAAAAAATAATAAGAAAGATAAAAAAGTTAAGGCCCAAAAAAATGATACGCATAAAAACGTCAAGTGGATTGCTTCTGCAGTTAGGGCTCTGTATAGGAGCCACAAACTATTCTGATAATTTGTTCTCTAAGCCGGCGTCACGCTGCCGAGTTTGATGCAATTTTAGTCGCACGACTTTCTCGAAATCAACACCCGGCCCCGCCCCCCCCCGGACCCGAGTGCGCGGCGGCATAGAAATACATGCACCGCACACTGGGGTCTGAAGCGGGCGGCCGTGCCGGGTTGTTGATGCAAGAAAGTCGGCGACAACCGCACAAACTCGGCAGTGTGACGCCGGCCTAAGAGTAAAAATAGACCTTCTGCTTTCGAGTCTCACCAGTGGCTAAGCAGTACGGTAAGCACATTATGGTGATTGCCCACGTTCCAAAAAAATTGTGTGACAAATGTTGGGTGCCATATTTGCCATTTCCCCTTGTGACAACGAAAAAATCTGGGGCAAAAAACAAAATTTTTTGGGGAAAAAAGTAATTATTATTCTTCATTGCCAATGGTATAAAATTCTGGACACGACCGTGGTGTCAATAGATCATTGCACCTATGGATGAATTCATAGAAGGGTGTTCTGTAAAGGGAGGTCACTTATAGGGGACTATTTTTTAAATTTAAATTTACTAAAATTTTATAAAAATTATGTGACGTTCACTACACAAATTTTCCTACATAAAAGTTACTCAGCGCTTTTTTTTTTTTGCGCAAAAAAAAACGGACTCACTCACACTGCCACTTACCCCCCTAATGCACTAGCTATAAAGTTACTGGCGCAACTTGTACAAAAGAAAAACGGACGTTACTAAACTGCCACTCACTCCCCTAATGCGGTAGCTAAAAGTTAAACGATGCCAAATATTATTTTTCTGCAAGAGAAAAATGGACGTCACTAACACCTGCGACGTCCACTTTCCCCTAAGTGCTAACTACCGATGAATCTACTCTCTACTAACTCTGTTGTTTTTTTTACAAGACAATCTGACGTCATTTACACTGCGACGTCCGCTAATCTACCTATACTTAAAAAGAAAAAGTCCCTTGACACAGATTCTTATCACAGCAATACTGATCAGACACGGGCGGCCAAGGCAAGACAGAAGCCAACGCAGGCCCGCGGGACACAGAAGGCGCAAAACAAAAGTGTACCAAAATTTACAATTTGGGATGGGAGATTTGGGGTGGCGGGATGGGGGGTGCTGGTACAGGGATTTGGAACTGCAGTCTTACGAGGGAGGAAGGAACTGCACTGATAGGATTCATTTAATAGGAAGGAGGGAGGAGCTCTGTCTCAGCCCTCCCATTTAATAGTCTCATCAGTAGCAGCTGCCCATCTCCATATCAGTAAGGAAAATGTCTTCACAATACGATTTGACGTCAAATTGAAATTTTTTATAATAACTGATCAAATTTACAGAAAAAAGCAGATCTCTCTGATAAGAATATTACAAAGTTCTTATTTTCATGTCTACAATTGATTTATGAACCCCATCACCACCTTAAAACGTATTTATACTCCAGGTCAGGTAGTACTTAAAAACCATGGCGTATGGATATGCCCTTTGTTTTTTCACTCACAGATGCAGCGAGTGCATAGCCGCCGGGTGTCAGCTGATCGAGAGCTGACACCGCTTTCAGTGCAAGAGCAATCCCTAAATTTTTGCAATCACAGCATTTACGAGCAGGCAGAGGGAAGAAAGCCCCTCTGCCCTTAAAAACGGGAACCCCCCAACATCCGATCGTGCTATGGTGATATACCGTAAAATTACCCATAAATAAATATTATTTTGGAAAAAAAAAGAAACAGTAAAAGTACACATATTTTCTACGCCGCGTCCGGAACAACCTGACCTATATAACTGTCCCTCTATTAACCCCTTTACTGAACACCGTAAAAAAAAAAGTGAGGCAAAAAACAACACTTTATCATCATACCACTGAACAAAAAGTGGAATAAAAAAGCGATCAAATAAACAATGTAAATAAAAATGTACCGCTGAAAACTTTGCCCTTCCCCAAGAAGCAAGCTGCCATACACTCAATCAGCCGAAAAAAAAAAAAAAGTTATAGCTCTCAAATTAAAGCGAAGCAAAAAAAATATTTTTTTTCTATAAAATAGTTTTTGT
The DNA here is from genome assembly GCA_033576555.1 of Oophaga sylvatica. Taxonomy (NCBI): domain Eukaryota; kingdom Metazoa; phylum Chordata; class Amphibia; order Anura; family Dendrobatidae; genus Oophaga; species Oophaga sylvatica. The sequence continues at coordinate 845,273,023 of JARQOD010000001.1, forward strand.
TATGTAAAACACCAAAACCTAATAAAACAAATAATTGTGGTAAAAACCAAAAAAAAACAAACAGAAGAAAAAACAATTCCTGAATTGTTTTTTGTTTATTCTGCCTCCCAAAATCAAATAAAAGCAATCAAAAAATGTGAAAACCCGAAAATGGTACCAATGAAAACGTCAACTCGTCCCCCCAAAAAACAAGCCCTCCCATACTTGTCAGCAGAAATAAAGTAAAAATTAAGCCCTCAAATAAAAAGGGGATGCTTTTTTGCAATAAAAAGCATTTTTTTGTGTGTGACAGCAGCCAAACACAAAATCCTGAATATAAATCTAGTACGCTGTAGTCACAAAACGACCCAAAGAATAAAGTCGCCTAATCACTTATACCGCCAGGAATGGCATAAAAAAAAAAAAACAAAACAAAAAATTCTTTCACCCTGCTGTGGATTTTTTCATTCTGCCTCCCAAAAATCGCAGTAAGGCCTCATACTCACGGTTGCCGAAAACGGATGAAAATCAGACGATAAAAAATCGGAGCAAATCTGACCAATGTTAGTCAAGGGTAGTTCTCATTAGCGATTTTTTTCTCACAGATATGGTGTGAAAAAAATCGCAGCTTGCTGCGATTTGATGCGATTTGGATGAAAATCGCCAATGCAAGTCAATGGGTGCGATTAAAAAACTAACAGCACTCGCACCATGCAAGTGCTGTCCGATTTATATGCACCGTCTCCTTTGAAAAGCCGGTAATCATCCCCGCTACTGTAAAATCACACGACAGCTCACAAAACACTACATATATACACATATAATACATATATATATATACATGTCATTGTAACACATACATAATATATATTTATAGTTCTTACACTTCTACATACTTAATAGCCGCTAATTCAATTGCCGGCTTTGTGAAATCACAGAAGCCGACATGAAATGATACATTGTTTCCACACAGTTAACCATGTCATTTCCTGTTATTTTGATATATGGTTTGAACTTACAATTACATGATGTATTTGTACAAAATTTCAGACATGTTAGGGGTTAATTAAAGGTGTAAATTCGTTGAAAAAAAAATGCGTGGGCTCCCGCTGTATTTTCTCCACCGACAGACAAAGCAAGCGAGTGGGGGCAGATAATAATAGCCTAGGGAGGGTACATTTTTTTTGTGCCCCCCCTGGCTACTAACATCTGCCCCCAGACACCCCAGAAAGGGCAAATCTATAATTAGATTCGCCCTTTCTGGCACTTGCCCGTCTATATCCCATTGCCCTGTAGCAGTGGCGAATGGGTTAATAATCTCACCTTACTGTCACCTTAGTATTGAAAGGTGACCTTAAGGCAGGTTAATAATTGAGAGCTGTCAATTAGACAACTATCAATTATTAATCCTATTGAAGTAAATAAAAAACACAAACACACTTTAAGAATAAATAATTTTAATGAAATCAAAACACATATTTTTGACCATCTTTTATTTCACTCTTAATCCGTGCGAAGCCCTTGTTCTTCTAAATAATAAAAAATAATAAAAACAACATTATTCTTTACCTATCTGGCGATCTGTCACGTCCCACGATGTAATCCTTCACAAAGGGTTAACTAGCAATCAGATAAGCAGCGCAAGTAATCCTGCGTACTCATCTGATAGCTCCTGAAGAATGAGCTTTATCTCCTGCCGACAGGAGGGATGTGATTCATGAATGAAGCTTAATTGATTGTATCCACTTTCACCTTAAGGTACTGCCACACTAAACGTTCCCGCTAACGATCACGATAACGACGCTATCGTTGGCGAGATCGTTTTAAGGTCGCTAGAAGCTGCCATACTGACGATCTCATTAACGACGCATCACGTTAGCGATTCTTTTTAACGACTTTGGCGTCGTTGGATGTGCCACACTGCATGTACTGTGAAAGATCACGACCTCGATAGGCGTGACTGAGCGCGACCTTTTGCACGCCCCTTGTCACAGATTGGTGGTCACTATGTGTGTCATAGATATTTATCACAGCTCTCCTGCTTTGTGATTGGATGACCGCGTCATAAAAGACAACGTATCAGCACTCCTCCAATTGCTCTCGAGCAGAAGCGGTTTCTTTTTCACCCGTGTGTCCTGCTAGTCTTGGTACTACTGCGATCCGGTTTACACCACTATTTCGGTTGCTACTTTCCTACGTTGGAGTTTTTGCGATCGTCTGTGGAGTAATCCTCTGCGATCCAGTTGTGACGCTATTTTCCCTATTTTTTCAGAATCACACAAGTTTTGTAAGGTAGGTATTTTTTTTTTGTCACATTTAATTTTTCTTTTGTCTTTCATTGTACCGATCCATTTTAGATCTCTGCTGTGTTAACCATTGTTGTCCATCATGTTTTTTCATTGTTTTGTTCAGGCACGCCCACCATTTTATGATCCCAGCTCTATCTATGTTTACTCCTCCTGCGTCGCCCACAACCACCATTTGTGATCCCTGCTGTGTTCATGTTGTAGACTATGTAAGCATTTTATTTAACCATTCTGCTGTTCTCACATAATCATTTTTTTTATTACAGATGGCTGATAAGCAGGAGTTTTTGCGTGATTTTATCGAGCTGTACCGCACAATGCCGTGCCTCTGAAAATTAAGTCTGCAGATTACAGTAACCGGTTGAAAAAGAAGGACGCCTACCAAAAACTGGTGGAGCTCTGCAGGAGCCATTACCCTGATGAACTGGCGGATGAGTCAACGGTTTAAAAAACGGATTCAGGGCCTCCGCACGGTTTATAAAAAAGAGCTCAATAAAGTTATCAATTCAACCAAATCTGGAGCCGGGGCCGAAGAATGTTTATGTCCCAAACTGTGGGTACTTTGATTGTTAGCTTTTACAAGGGACCAGGAAGTACCCAGAGAAGGGACATCCATTTCGATCTAGACCCGGTGATCCCCGGACTCCCCTGTCATACATGTAAGACCTTTGTATTACAACACATTTTAAATGTACATGCCAAAGTGGACTTAAATTTAAAAAATATTATTGTGAAATGTAGATAAATGGCAGAATATATCCCTTCATGTACTGAGAATTTATCTAGCTCAACGGTTGGGCCTATCCATTTACAAGTGTAGTTTTCACATTTTTGCTGTATATGGTGTTATAGTGTGTTATAGTGTGAAGATTAATTGCTTTGTCTTTTACAAGTGTCGTTTTCACAATTTTGCTGTATATAGGGTGTTATAGTGTGAAGATTAATGTCTTTGTCTTTTGATTTACCATTTGTTTTTTTCTATGCAGGACACAGAAGAGGCGATCTCCACACCTGCAATGAAGAAGACAGCAAGTCGGATCACATAGACGAGTAGCGAGTGGCCACCATCATCTGTGGCGGAGCGGCTTTCACTTTCAGGAACGAAAAGGAAGGCTCCCACCTCGGCTCCCACCTCGGCTACTCCTGAATTGGTGGAAATTGCTAAAAAACTTTTACAGCAGAAAAAAAAACTAAAATAACTGGCTTTGCATATTTTGCAATGAGAGGCTGCCTACTCGGATCCTGTTCAGCGGCTTTCATGCAGAGAGACTGAGTTAAGGTACTGAATCAAGCGTCTTTTGGAAACCTGGACAACAGATATGTCGTCATGCCAAGACCGCAGCAGTAACCCACTACTCATGGCCGCACAATCCTGTGCCAAACCCAGTTTGGATAAACCCAAACGTTGGTGCTCCCCCTTATTTTTATTCACCTCAGAGGCAGCGTGGTAATGGCAATGATCCATCTTACCAGCATTGTAGGTTTTAAAATGTTTTACTAAAGTTTTTTTTGGTTTTTATATTTTTACATTGATACCTTTTTTAATAAAAAACTTTTTATCTAATGAATTGTGGTCTTTTCTTATGTGATGTCAACTATTAAATGTTGTATTTTTATTACATCTACTTGTCACACATGGGGTCATGGGAGTACCAGCTATCATAGGTGTTCCATCATAGGGAAAAAATGAAATGAAAAAAATATCAAAAATTAACATTTTTTTTTTAAGCACGGTCACACTAGCGCTAAAACCTTATACTAAAAATAATACACCACAGCTGCGTAGATAAACGTAAAATATTAAATATATATTTATTCATATAAATTTTTTTTTTTTTTTAAATAAAGATATAAACATTAAATAAAAAAAAAAACATAACAAAAAAAAAAAATATAAACAAATTATTAACAAAATCTAAAAAAAAAAAATTCAAAAAAAAAAAAATAATGAGGGCCCGGTGTCCAGCCGCTGCCCTCTCCAGCATCATCCCGTGTTGATGCAGAGCTCCCATCGTTCTTTTGCAGCGCTGCCACCGCAGTTTGCATCGCTGCCACGCGCTGCTCACTTCCGTCATCAGCCGGCGGTGGGACACCAAAGGTCCTGGGCAGTTGGGATTTCTGTGGAGGTAAAGGTAACAGTTAATAGTGAATTCTGTTGCAACATCAACATGTACATGTTATGTTTATTAACACTTACGGTTGTCGTCAGACGACCCGCTCACTGCCCACCCAGAACCTGTTGCTCCGCCGGCTAGGAAACACAGAAAAAAATTTTTATATTACAACAGCCATTACACACATAAGACCTTACAAAGTTCTCAAACTTGTCTGACGCTTATATCATGTGCGTTAATTACCTGATGGGGGCCTGCATCCGTGTGACGGGATGATGCTGGAGAGAAGCCATAGGAAGTGAGGTGCTGGATGACCCCAACTGTGGAGGGGGGGTTGCTGCCAGGGAAGGGGCTGAAGGGATGGAGAGGTGTGGTGAGGATGGTGGTGGAGGGGTAGCCGGAGATGGAGGTGGAGGGTAGCCGGGGAAGGAGATGGAGGTGGAGGGGTAGCCGCAGCAGCTGGTGAAGGGGTGCTGTAAATAAAATATACAATTCAGTCAAATAATCCTTCTACTAACCCTGTTACTGCCAGTACTTCCATCTATGCCTGTAAACCCCCTCCGACTGGTACTCCCTTCACTGCCTGCCCTATCACTGTCGGTACTCCCATCACTGCGGGTGCATTGATATAGGTAGATAAGGCTACTTCGCGTTTTTTGTCGCAGCGCATCTTGCGCTAATCGGACGCATGCGCAATGTTTCCCCTATCTTTAACATGGCGGGCGCAGGGTTTTAGCGCTTGCACGCGTTCATGTGCGTTTGTCGTGCGCTGCGCATTTTCCCGGTGTGAACGCATACGCCTAGACGCTACATGTTGCAATTTTTTTTTCGGTCAAAAAAAAAAAAAAAAAAAAGGATTGAGACAGAGAATGATAGAGCCAGAGATGATGGAGACAAGATGATGGCGCCAGAGATGATGGAGACAGATGATGGAGGCAGAGATAATGGAGGCAGAGATGATGGAGCCAGAGATGATGGAGCCAGAGATGATGGGACAGAGATGATGGATGCCAGAGATGATGGAGACAGATGATGGAGGCAGAGATAATGGAGGCAGAGATGATGGAGCCAGAGATGATGGAGCCAGAGATGATGGAGACAGATGATGGAGGCAGAGATAATGGAGGCAGAGATGATGGAGGCAGAGTGATGGAGGCAGAGATGATGGAGCCAGAGATGATGGAGACAGAATGATAGAAATGTGACACATAGACAACGCATGCGCCAAAACAACCCAAAAGCATGCAAAAAACGCATGAAATCGCAGACAAACGCTGGTTTTTTTTTGTCGAAATGCGCATGCTGATGCGACTAAATATCGCAGCGTTTATAAGCGTTTGCATGCGTTTTTTTTTAATGGCTACTTGTGCGCTCGAAACGCATCGCTAAAAAATGCAAGTGTGAAAGTAGCCTACCCCACAAAACATAACCTATCCAGATACCCTCATCAATACTCACTCAGAGGCCTGCGGAGCTGGGCCGGATGCTGCGACCCTCTCGCGTGAGCGATATCGCAGGTCCGCCAGCTTTCTCCTGATCTGTGCTCTTGTACGACAGACATTGTACCTCCTCTGCAGGCCCCGCTGGATCCTCTGCAGGCATAACTTTTGTGGCGCATTGGATGTGCCACAGGTAGCCTGCAGTGGTAGTCCCCAGAGGTCCGTCTTCTTAATCAGATAACGGACCTCTTCATCAGCCCATTTGGGCCCACGCTGTCTCGCCGCCATTGCCGCCATCACAAACAACAGAGCATTGGGCGACGCCAGCGCCATGAGTCACAGCGTGCGCTACGTTTCGTGCGACCGCACCCGCGACGCTAAACGGGGTTTTGCGATTGAAAAGTAACCGCACAGCCATGCGGCAAGAAGCACAGATATGAAATGCTGTTGCAATCGCAATACCACTGTTCCAAGGTAGGCGATCACAATGGCGTGTCATTCTTTATGGCTGGGGATCGTGACAATCTAGCAAATCACAAATGGCTTTTTGCATGTTTGCATGTGTAGTTGCAGTGTCAAATACGATCCAAATAACATCGCATATCTTGATAGCTGGGGCTCGCTAATCCCCTTTGCAAGTCACAATGGCTTTTTGCATAGCGTGAGTAGTCAAATAGCGATCACAATAACATCGCATATCTTGATAGCTGGGCTCGCTAATCCCCTTTGCAAAGTCAATGGCTTTTTGCATAGCGTGAGTAGTCAAATAGCGATCACAATAACATAGCATATCTTGATGGCTGGGGCTCGCTAATCCCCTTTGCAAGTCACAATGCTTTTTGCATAGCGTGAGTAGTCAAATAGCGATCACAATAACATAGCATATCTTGATGGCTGGGGCTCGCTAATCCCCTTTGCAAGTCACAATGGCTTTTTGCATAGCGTGAGTAGTCAAATAGCGATCACAATAACATCGCATATTTTGATGGCTGGGGCTCGCTAATCCCCTTTGCAAGTCACAATGGCTTTTGAATAGTGTGGGTAGTCAAATAGCGATCACAATAGCCTCGTATATTTTGATGGCTGGGGCTCGCTAATCCCCTTGGAAATCACAATGGCTTTTGCAGATCTGTATGCATGTTTACTTGTGTGGTCACATTGCGATCACAATGACTCGCATATCGTGAATAGCTGATTCCTGGTGAATGCTGACCTTTACCTCCCAAGAATTTTCAAATATATGTATAACAATTTTTTAACCTTTCATATATGACTATAATATATATATTATATATTTAAACTTTATAGATGCAGCTGTGGTGTATTATCTGTTAATATATTATAATGTTTGAACGCTACTGAGACCAAGGCCCTTAAAATAATTGAAAATAATTGAAACTTTTTTCTTTATTTTTTGTAACAATTAACCCTATGACTGAAGTACCCCTGAGCACGTGTGTGACAAGTAGATACCATGTAAACAAAAAATAGGGAAAAAAAAAAGCCTTGAAAAGATTTTAAAAACTACAGCAGCTGGTAACATGTCTCGTTGCCATCCCCATTACTCCCTCCCCACATCCACCCATCATTAGCCCTTCTCCCATATTGGTAAAATAATTGAAAAAAAAACACGAATGCATTTTTAAAATAAAATATTTTATTATCAAAACATTTTTAAAAAAAGGGTAAAGTAAAACATTCTCAAATCAAACTAGACCTGATGCTGCCAACTCACTGCACCAGGCCCATTAAAGTAATGGCAGACTTGTCTCGGCGGCCTTCGCATTGTCCTTGCTCCTGCCTTGATTGACTGGTTGAAGGCCTGCAATAGCGGGATCATTGTCACGCCATTCTCCAGCACCACGTCACCATTGCTGTCCGAGTCCATGAAGCCTGGAGGACTGTAAGTACCAGCATCGCGTTTTCTTAGAAAATTGTGCAGCACAACAACAGGCCAACACCACAGAGTCTATGGATTCCAGCTTCATGTTGATTGGTGTGTGGAAAACCCTGAAGCGATTGGCCATTATGCCGAAGGCATTCTCCACAACGCGCCGTGCCCTAGACAGTCTGTAATTAAAAATACGCCTTTCCCCTGTCAAAGTCTTTTTTGGGTATGGTTTCACAAGATGCTCATGAAGGGGGAAGGCTTCATCACCCACAAACACAAAGTTTAGGTTGGCGGTGGTGTCCATGTTGGTTGCAAGTTAAGTTATTATTAAACAACCGATCACCAAAACTTGTGTGCTCCAAAACGCCACCGTCAGAAACCCTTCCATTAATGCCAACATTAACGTCAATAAATTCATAATTGGCATTAACAAGGGCCATGAGGACACGCTGAAGTAGCCCTTGTAATTATGAAAAAAAGGGTCCGCTTTTGGCTGGTTGCGTGATCCGCACATGTTTGCCATCCAAGGCACCACCACAGTTTGGGAACTGCCAAATCCGTTCAAAATCAGAGGCAATAATTTGCCATTCCGCCACTGATTTTGGAAATGGCATGTAGCTCCGTAAACTGCGGACGATGGCGTTGCATGTCTCCGGAATTAGTTCTCCAAGCAGCGACCGAGAAATAGCAGCAGAATATTGCAAATCCTTCATTGAACGTCCGGGTTTCCAGAAATCGCAGCGTTACTGCCAAACTTCCTCTGCTGAAACAGCTGCACGCATCCGGGTATCCTGCCGTTCAATAGTGGCCTCACACTTCCAGTAGGAGCTTGAATGAATCCTCCGACATCCGTAGATAATTCCGGAAATCCTGCGGATTCTTCTCCTGCAACTCCCTCACTAGATGCATGTGGGTGAATCTGGACCTCTGCTCCAGCCATTCTCTGGTCCACATGCGACGCTTTCGCTTGGAGCGCCTCTCTCCACCCGCGCCTCTTCCTGTCGATCTGCCTCCATTGACAGTGCAACTGCCACAATCACACGCTCCGGGGGAGGTTCATTATGTGCAACCTGTACGGTAAAGAAGAGAAAAGTTAATTACTAATTAATTACTATACTAAAGTGTTTAAACAGAATAAAATAAAGAATAAAATAAAAATTATATAACAAAAAAAAAAAATAAACTTTTCAGTTTATACAGTTTACAAATGTCTAAAATGGTGGGGGTGTAAAATAAATAAAGCAAAAAAAAAAATAATAAAGTCAGGGGTGTAAAATAAATAAATAAAAAAAAAAAAAGAAAAAAATAAATAAAGTCTGGGGTGAAAAAATAATAAAGCAGACGAAAAAAATAAATAAATAAATAAATAAGGTCAGGGTGTAAAAGCAATAAAGCAAGGACGAAAAAAAAAAAATAAGGTCAAAAAAACAATATCAAAACATCACAACATCACAAACAATATGTACCTTGAATCCAAAATCCAAATATCCCAAAGATCCAAATCCAAATGGGGATGGATGGTGCTCTAACGACTCAGACAGGATCGCAAAACCCACCACTGCGCCACAAATATGATCGCAAAACACCAACACGCGATACTATCCTCACAAAACGCACAAAGCACAGTTGGAATTATCCACAAAGTGCTCTGGAAACAATGGATGGAGGCGCAGTTATTATAGCTGAGGTGATGTTTGTGGTCACCAATCGGAGCTGAAGGGCGTTAATGAAAGAAAACAAAGTCCCGCCTCCGCCGCTGACTAATTGCATCGTTAATGAGGTCGCACATTGTTCACAAAAAGGTGCCACATTCAGCGATAATACTTACCCAGCGGAGCGCCGACGATAAAATAGGGTCCGGAACGATGTCAGCGACGAGCGAGATCACGCAGGAAGCTCGTCGCTGGAAGCTGCCGCACTGAACAATATCGCTAACGGGATCGCTAAATAGTGACGTTTTTTAGCGATCTCGTTAGCGATATTGTTTAGTGTGGCATACCCTTTAGGTCAGGTCACTGAAGTAAAAAGTGGCAATAAATCAATTAAGCTTCATTCATGAATCTATTCCTCTCCTTTCACTGGGAGAGTAAGTTATTCATTCAGGGGGTAAGAGCTCAGCAGACAGCATTATAGCTCTCTGCGAGCTCTAACCTGTTAACCTTTCTGAGGGATTACACCGTGGGACCTGACTGTAATCGGATTGGTAAGAATAATTTTGCTTTTTTATTTTATTTTTATTACAGGAAATGGTTTTAGCAGGAAAATAAAATATGGTCAAAAACTGTGTGATTATTTCATTAAACTTATTTTTTATTAAACTGTGTGTGTTTGATTTTTGTATCTTTACAATAGGATTAATAATTGATAGTTGTCTAATTGACAGCTCTCAATTATTAACCTGCCTTAAGGTCACCTTTCAATACTAAGGTGACATTAACGCCTTATTAACCCATTCGCCACCGCTACAGGGCAATGGGAATAGACGGGCAAAGTGCCAGAAAGGGCGAATCTAATTATAGATTTGCCCTTTCTGGGGTGGGCTGGGGCAGATGTTAGTAGCCAGGGGGGGCACAAAAAAAATGTACCCTCCCTAGGCTATTATTATTTGCCCCCACTCGCTGGCTTTGTCTGTCTGGTGGAGAAAATACAGCGGGGGCCCACGCATTTTTTTTCAACGAATTTACAACCTTTAATTAACCCCTACATGTCTGAAATTTTGCACAAATACACTCATGTAATTGTAAGTTCAAACAATAATCAAAATACAGGAAATGACATGGTTAACTGTGTGGAAACAATGTACATTTCATGTCGGCTTCTGTGATTTCACAAAAGCCGGCAATTGAATTAACGGCTATTACAGTATGTAGAAGTCTAGGAACTATAATATATGTATATATATATGTCACAATTACATATATATATATATATATATATATATATATGTATTCTATGTGTGTATATGTATTGTTTCTATTCTTTATTGAAGCTGTCAGTGTGATTTTACAGTATAGCCGGGGATGAATTAGCGGCTATTATACTATGTAGAAGTGTATGACCTATATATTTATTATATAATATTAGATGTATATATATATATTATATATATAATTATTTGCTTTTTGTGAAAATTTTTTGTTACAATGTGATTTTTACATGACTTTTTACATAAGATAACTGCTCTATGTAAAACTTCATGTTAAAATCACATTGCATACAGATGGAAAACTGATGGAAAACTGACAGAAAACGCATGTGCGATTTAAAATCGCATCAAAATCGCATGCCTTTTTACAACAAATGTACCGTTTTTTTCCTGCAGAAAACGGACCGATTTTTTTCCAGCCAGTGAGTATGAGGCCTAAGGCTGGTGCACATTTATCCTGCACTCTGCGCTGAGCGCTAACAGCAGGGCTTCTGGTGTAAATCTCTAGAATATGTGATTCAGACGGAAACCCCCGGCGGAAGATTCCATATAATGAGGCAGATGGAGGCACTGTGGACGCCATCTGACCTGTGATGTGCCAATATCCGTCTTTTTATTAGGAGTACATAAAAGTGCCATCAGCCACAGTTTTGTGCACTTCTGAAAAGAAGGACATCGCGGAACGGTGGCCAGAGTAACTCGGGGGTTTCATCTGAACTATGTCACTCGGAGATTTTAAAGGGAAACCCAGATGTAAGTGCTCATCATAGAGCGCCGGATAAATATATCCAACTTGTTATGTACAATGTTCCAAATAAAGCTTCAACTCAATCCACAAAAAAAAGCAAGTCCCCACTCAGGTCTGTCATCTGTTAACCCCTCTCTGACATTAGACGTACCATCCCCTCCATAAAACCCGTGCCATTCTGCCCATGGACGGGATAGTACGTCATAGGCGATCAGCTGCGCTCCTGAGGGGAGCGCAGCTAATCGCCGCCGGTGTCAGCTGATTATCACAGCTGACACCCGTGACTGTGTGTCAGGAGCGGTCACGGACCGCTCCCGGCACATTAACCCTAGCACACCGCGATCAAACATGATCGCGGTGTACTGGGGGCACAGGGGAGGATCGCGCATGGTGGGGGCTCCCTGCGCGCCCCCCTGAGACCCTCAGACCAGCGCAATGTGATCGCGCTGTTCTGAGGGCTTCCTCCCTCCCAGGACCCGGATCCAAGATGGCGCCGGGGTCCTGGAGGGAGGCGGCTTCCTCAGTGCCTGCCGAGAGCAGGCACTGAGAAGCCTGCATCTATGCCTGTGCGATCGCTGGGGTGACAGAGTGCTGTGCACACTGTCACACCAGCGATCTGATAAAATACTGTGATGTCCCACCCTGGGACAAAGTAAAAAAGTTAAAAAAGTAAAAATAAACATATGTAAAAAAAAAATCCAAAATAAATAATAAAAAAAAAAAATATTCCCCAATAAATTTCATTTCTTCCTGTAAATAAAAAAAACAAAACAATAAAAGTACACATATTTGGTATCGCCGCGTCCGTAACGACCCCCCCTATAAAACTGTCCCACTAGTTAACCCCTTTAGTGAACCCCTTAAAAAAAAAAAAAAAAAAACGAAGCAAAAAATCAATGCTTTATCATCATACCGCCGAACAAAAAGTGGAAAAAACGCGCGATCAAAAAGACCGATATAAATAAACTTTGGTACCGCTGAAAACGTCATCTTGTCCCGCAAAAAACAAGCCACCATACAGCATCATCAGCGAAAAAATAAAAAAGTTATAGCTCGCAGAATAAAGCGATGCAAAAATAATTATTTTTATATAAAATTGTTTTTATTCTATAAAAGCGCCAAAACATAAAAAAAATGATATAAATGAGGTATCGCCATAATCGTACTGACCCGAAGAATAAAACTGCTTTATCAATTTTACCACACGCGGAACAATAAAAACGCCTCCCCAAAAGAAATTCATGAATTGCTGATTTTTGTTCATTCTAACCTCCCAAAAATCGAAATAAAAAGTGATCAAAAAATGTCACCTGCTCAAAATGGTACCAATAAAAACGTCACCTCGTACCGCAAAAAATAAGACCTCACATGACTCTGTGGGCCAAAATATACAAAAATTATAGCTCTCAAATGTGGCGATGCAAAAAACTATTTTTGCAATAAAAAGCGTCTTTTAGCGTGACAGCTGCCAATCATAAAAACCCGCTATAAATAGTAAATCAAACCCCCCTTTAATCACCCCCTTAGTTAGGGAAAAATAATAAAATTAAAAAAATGTATTTATTTCCATTTTCCCATTAGGGTTAGGGTTTCGGCTAAAGTTAGGGTTAGGGTTGGCGCTAAAGTTAGGATTAGGGTTAGGGTTGGGATTAGGGGTGTGTTAGGGTTAGGTTTGTGGTTAGGGTTGGGACTAGGGTTAGGGGTGTGTTGGGTTAGGGTTGGAGTTAGAATTGGGGGGTTTCCGCTGTTTAGGCACATCAGGGGCTCTCCAAATGTGACATGGCGTCTGATCTCAATTCCAGCCAATTCTGCGTTGAAAAAGTCAAACGGTGCTCCTTCACTTCTGAGCTCTGCCATGCGTCCAAACAGTAGTTTATCCCCACATATGGGTATCAGCGTACTCTGGACCCCAAGAGTTATTGTGCAATTTGTCCTATTTCTTCTGTTACCCTTGGGAAAATAAAAAACTGGGGGCGAAAATATCATTTTTGTACAAAAAAAATAATTTTTTTGTTTTTACGGCTGTACATTATAAACTTCTGTGAAGCACTTGGGGCTTCATAGCGCTCACCATACACCTAGATAAGTTCCTTGTGGGTCTATTTTCCAAAATGGGGTCACTTGTGGGGGGTTTCCACTGTTTAGGCGCATCAGGGGCTCTCCAAATGCGACATGACGCACCCAGACCATTCCATCAAAGTCTGCAATCCAAAACGTCACTACTCCCTTCCGAGCCCTGACTGCGCCCATACAGTAGTTTTCTCCCACATATTGGGTATCAGCGTACTCAGGACAAATTGGACAACAACTTTTGGGTCCAATTTCTCCTGTTACCTTGTGAAAATAAAATATTGGGGGCGAAAAAATCATTTTTGTAAAAAAAAAAAAAGATTTTTTTTTTTTTACGGCTGTGCGTTATAAACTTCTGTGAAGCACTTCGGGTTCAAAGTGCTCACCACACATCTAGATAAGTTCCTTGTGGGGTCTATTTGCCAAAATGGGGTCACTTGTGGGGGTTTCCACTGTTTAGGGGCATCAGGGGCTCTCCAAATGTGACATGACGCCCCCAGACCATTCCATCAAAGTCTGCAATCCAAAACGTCACTACTTCCCTTCCGAGCCCCGACGTGTGCCCATACAGTAGTTTTTTGCCCACATATTGGGTATCAGTGTACTCAGGACAAATTGGACAACAACTTTTGCGTTCCAATTTCTTCTGTTACCCTTGTGAAAATAAAATATTGGGGGCGAAAAAATCATTTTTGTAAAAAAAAAAAAGATTTTTTATTTTACGGCTGTACGTTATAAACTTTAGTGAAACACCTGGGGTTCAAAGTTCTCACCACACATCTAGATAATTCCTTGAGGGGTCTAGTTTCCAAAATGGTGTCATTTATGGGGGTTTCCACTGTTTAGGCAGATCAGGAGCTCTCCAAACATGACATGGCGTCCAGCCAATTCTGCATTGAAAAAGTCAGACGGCGCTCCTTCCCTTCCAAACTCTGCCATACACCCAAACAGTGGTTTACCCCCACATATGGGTATCAGCGCACTCAGGACAAATTGCACAATAACTTTTGGAGTCTTGTTACCCTTGGAAAAATAAAAATTGGGGTGAAAAGATCATTTTGTGGAAAAAATATGATTTTTAAATTTTACGGCTCTACGTTATAAACTTGTGTGAAGCACTTGGGGGTTCAAATTGCTCATCAAAAATCTAGATAAGTTCCTTAGGGGTCTAGTTTCCCAATGGGGTCATTTGTGGGGGTTTCCACTGTTTAGGCACATCAGGGGCTCTCCAAATGCAACATGGCATCCAAACTCAATTCCAGCCAATTTTGGTTGGAAAAAGTCAAATGGTGCTCCTTCCATTCCGAGCTCTGCCGTGCGCCCAAACAGTGGTTCCCCCCCATATATGGGGTATCAGCGTACTCAGGACAAATTGTACAACAAACTTATGTGGTCCAATTTCTCCTGTTACCCTTGGGAAAATAAAAAATTAGTGACTAAAAGATCATTTTTGTGGGAAAAAAATAGGATTTTTTATTTTCATGCCCGGGCATTATAAACTTGTGTGAAGCACTTGGGGTTCAAAGTGCTCACCAAAGATCTAGATAAGTTCCTTAGGGGGTCTATTTTCCAAAATGGGGTCACTTGTGGGGGTTTCCACTGTTTAGGCTAATCTGGGCACTGCAAACGGAACATGACCCCATTAACGTCTGCATTCCAAAACGTTACTACTTCCTTTCCAAGCCCTGCCGTGCGCCCAAACAGTTTCCCCCCCCACATATGGGGTATCAGCATACTCAGGACAAATTGGACAACAACTTTTGGGGTCCAATTTCCTTGGGAAAATTCAAAAATTTGGGACTAAAAAATCATTTTTGTGGAAAATTGATTTTTTTTTTTCACACCCAGGCTTTATAAACTTTTGTGAAACACTTGAGGGTTCAAAGTGCTCACAACAGATCTAGATAAGTACCTTAGGGGGTCTAGTTTCCAAAATGGTGTCACTTGTGGGGGTTTCCACTGTTTAGGCGCATCAGGGGCTCTCCAAAGCGACATGGCATCCAATCTAAATTCCAGCCAATTTTAGTTTGAAAAGTCAAACGTCGCTCCTTCCCTTACGAGCTCTGCCGTGTGCCCAAACAGTGGTTTTCCCCCACATATGGGGTATTGGCGTACTCAGGAGAAATTGCATAACAACCTTATCTGTCCATTTTCTCCTTTTACCCTTGTGAAAATAAAAAAAAAGTTTGTAAAAGATCATTTTTGTGGCTAAAAAGTAAAATATTCATTTTTTCCTTCCACGTTGCTTTAGTTACTGTGAAGCACCTGAAGGGTTAATAAACTTCTTGAATGTGGTTTTGAGTACCTTGAGGGGTGCAGTTTTTAGAATGGTGTCACTTTTGGGTATTTTCTGCCATATAGACCCCTCAAAGTGACTTCAAATGTGAGGTGGTCCCTAAAAAAAATGGCTTTGTAAATTTTGTTGTAAAAATGAGAAATCGCTGGTCAACTTTTAACTCTTATAACTTCCTAACAAAAAAAAAATTTGGTTCCAAAATTGTGCTGATGTAAAGTAGACATGTGGGAAATGTTATTTCTTAACTATTTTGTGTGATATATTTCTCTGTTTTAAGGGAATAAAAATTCAAAGTTTGAAAATTGCAAAATTTTCAAAATTTTCGCCATATTTGCGTTTTTTTCAAAAATAAACGCAAGTTATATCGAAGAAATTTTACCACTAACATGAAGTACAATATGTCACGAGAAAACAATCTCAGAATCGCGAAGATCCGTTGAAGCGTTCCAGAGTTATAACCTCATAAAGAGACAGTGGTCAGAATTGTAAAAATTGGCCCGGTCATTAACGTGCAAACCACCCTTGGGGGTGAAGGGGTTAAGGGAAATGAAGGGGCTTCCATGTTGCTAGTAGCACAAAAGCTCTGGAAAAGTGAAATTTCACAAATTCTATGCTCCTAAATCCAAATGCTCCCCTCCCTTCTGAACCCAACAGTGTGCCTAAACCGCTGTTATTATCCACATGTTTGGCATTTCTGTAGCGATGAGAGCCCATCTAATTTACCGGTGCATGAGCAGGGCACAGCGTAATGGTCACTACAGCGTACTGGTCACTGCAATGTACTGGTCACTACAACGGCAGTTTGCAATTTTCACTCAGCAACATCCAGCTGCTTGTTTCTGGAAAACACCCATGGAGTCAAAAACATCACAACACCTGTAGATACAGTTGAAACTAGAAGTTTACATGCACTATATAAAAAGACACATATGCATATTTTCTCAATATCTTCCAAGAAATCAGAATAAACCTTTCCCATTTTAGGTCAATTAGATTACCATAATTAATATTTGCCAAATGCCAGAATAATGAGAAGAGAGAGAGAGAGAGAGAGAGAGAGAGAGAGAGAGAATATAGAAAATTCTGCACTCCAGGATGCCTTCTGTATAACAGTACTGCTTAAGCTACTTTCACACATCAGGTTTTTTCCGCCAGGCAGGATCCGGCATCCGGAAAAAATCCGGATCCGTTTCATCAGTTTGCCATCCATTTCTTCCGTTTTTTTATCCGTTTTACGACGGATCCAGGTTTTAAAAATGCACATGGAAGCTCCCAAATGTGTTTGGCTACTGAAAACCTATATATACAGTGTTCCTACAGCCCATCTTTGACAGGTTGTAGAGGAGCAAGTGCAGGTTGTAGAAAAGAGCAAGTGGCTGGCGAAGATGGAAGGCGTGATAGCAAACATTCTGAAGATTAATGTGGATTTCACTGTTGAGGAGAATCGTTTGAAAGCGATTGTTCTGGAGAAGGAGTGAGAGAGACAGCAGCGCATCATGCGTCTGCGCCAACGACTTTTGTGGATCCACCCCATCACAGCCCAGAGAAGGACGCGTGGGGTGTATTCTACACTATACATGGAGCTACGAGGAAACCCTGAGAAATTTTTCTCATGTTCGGATGCAAATGGAAAACGTTAATTTATTGGTGGAACGAATTGGACACCTCATCAGAAGAAGTGACACATATTGCCGCTTCTCCTTTTCACCGGCGGAGCGTCTGATGGTGACTCTTCGGTAAGCCATATTTATTGGATCTCCTCCTTTTAAAGCACACTTCTAACAGTAATGTTGTTGCTGGTAGTTTTTAATAATTCTTTTTATAGTATCTCCAACTGTTAAAGCTGACTTATAGCTGTAATGTTATTGCTGTTATTTTGTACTCATTTTTCCCTTTTTTTTCACAGATTCCTTGCAACTGGAGAATCCCTTTTGTCACTCCATTTCCAGTTCAGACTTGGGATTTCCACCATCTCCGCAATTGTGAAGCACACATGCCGTGCATTGTGGGACTCTTTACATGGCGAGTTTATACCACAGCCCACAACGGAGAGTTGGCTGGAAATTGCAGATAAATTCCAACAAATCTGTCAGTTTCCCAATTGCTTGGGTGCAGTGGATGGGAAACATATCCGCATCGTCAAACCTGCTGGATCTGGATCGGAATATTTTAACTATAAAAACTATTTCTCCATTGTGCTCATGGCCATCGCTGATGCTGAATACAAGTTTATAGCGGTTGATATTGGGGCCTATGGCCGCTCCAATGATTCCCAAGTTTTCAAATTGTCTGCAATGGGGCGTCATCTCTATGGAAACACCTTCCAATTTCCACCCCCAAGACCGCTGCCTGGAACCTCTGGGCCACCAATGCCATTTGTTTGTGTTGGGGATGAAGCCTTCCAACTATCGGAACACCCACTGAAACCATACTCCAGTAGTGGATTGACGCCAACTAAAAGAATTTTTAATTACTGCCTTACACGAGCGTGAAGAATGGTGGAGTGCGCTTTTGGGATTCTGATAGCCAAATGGTGCTATTGACCGCTATCAACCTGAAGACTGAAACTGTGGACGAGGTGGTGAAAGCTTGCGTGGTCCTGCACAATTTTGTTATATGCAAGGAACAGATTTCCATTGATGACCACTGTGAAGAAATCACCTTGCATGATTATCACAGCATTACGTATAGAAGTTCTGTGTCAGTTTCCAGAATGAGGTACAAATTTGCTGAATATTTTATTTCCCTTCAAGGAAGAATAGACTGGCAGGATGAGAGAGTTTGAAAAATTTCTCTTGGACCTTGTAACCAAAAGTCATTGACCTTCTGTACCCAAAGTATTTTACCTTCTTTACCCAAGTTGTGTACCTGGTTGTGTATTACCCAAAGTATTTTACCGTCTTTACCCAAGTTGTGTGCCTGGTTGTGTATTACCAAAAGCATGTAACCTTCTTTACCCAAGTTGTGTACCTGGTTGTGTATTACCCAAAGTATTTTACCTTCTTTACCCACAGTATTTTACCTTGTTTTAAACCATCGTATTTAACCTTATAAACCTTATAAATAAATGAAAGACAAAATTTTTAACCAATAAAAATTTTTTTTATTAACAAATTATTAAAAAAAAAGTTATAAATTTACATAGTGTGGGGTGTGTTAAGAATGTGCTAGAGATGGTTTCTGAGCAGAGGCTCCCTCTGGTGGTTACAGACAGTACTGAACCTTCCAGCGAGGAATGGCAATCTGGGATCACTGACTGGACTGATATAAGGGAGGTTCCCTCCCATGATGGTGAACAATTGTTCTTGTCTCAATTGTGGTTCCTGGTTCATTTGGAAGTTTGCTGAGTCTTTCCTGCATCTGCTGCTTTCAGATAAGATATTTTCTGCTTTTATTTTTGTGCTTGCTTTTTGCATAGTTCTCTGCACTTTTGTGGAGGTCAGCCGGGTCCCCTCCAGGGGCCTGTGCTCCTCTCAGTTTATCTGTAGCCACTGTTATTTGTTCATTTGCTTTTTCCTGTTTTTTCAGTGGCTGCGGCTTAGTTTTGTTACACCAGAGATCTGATTTAGGTGGTGGAGATCGTGTGATTTCAGGTGTTTTTGCAATCAGAAGAGTTGGTATTTTTTAAGGTTTTTTGTTGGATTGCAGTCAGAATTCTTTCCTGTACTTTTCTGTCTAGACAGATTGGGCCCCAGCGTTTGCTCATTCTATTTTCTGTCTGTGTCCGTGCTTCTTCTTGTCTAACTGCCATTACATGTTTGGGGGCTTCCTATTTTCTTTGGGGATCTGCTCCGGGCAGATAGCTTTCCTCTTTCTGCCTTTAGGTGTAGTTATCTCTCAGGCTGTGACGAGGCGTCTAGGATCAACGTAGGAACGCTCCACGGCTACCTCTAGTTGTGTGGTTAGTTCAGGTTACTGCAGTCCAATAGGTTCCAGCCTCTCTGGTGTATTGCCGTTTTTGCTTTTTCTCCTCAGCTACCTAAACATAACAGAGGTGGAGATAATGCTGGAGGGGCTGTCAGATTGGGACACTTCGACATTGGAGTGTGGAGAGAGGAATGTGATGGTGCTGGGGAAGGATAAGTAGGTTAAAACAGGTGAAGGGGTGGAGAAAGAAAGAGAACAGGTGGACATGAAACCGAGAGAGACATGGCCACCTCAAGGGAAACTGGAGTCTCATACAAGACAAAGGCATCCTTCACCCTTACAGTTAGCCCTTGACAGAACTGGCTGCGGAGTGTGGGGTCATTCCACTTTGTGTCCGTGGACCAACTAAGAAACTCAAAGCAATACTCCTCCGCTAGCCGGTCTCCCTGCTGAAGCTGACGTAGTGTGCACTCAGCCAGGGAGATGTGGTTGGGATCATTGTGTATATGCCCCAATGGGCATAAACTACTGGGGAATGAATGGAAGCAGCGCGCATAGGCTCAGTGACTGGGGTTGACGTTGCTGAATCTGTGCTTGATGACAGCTGAACTCATGTGACCTCAGCACCGTGGGAAAATGACGTTGCTGGGAAGTAAAAAAATGAGGTGTGGTCCCCTATTTTTGTTAACCAGCCAAGGTAAAGTAGACAGCTGCGGGCTTATTTTATCAGGCTGGGAAAGTCCATGGATATTGGCCCTTTCCAACCTAAAAATACCAGCCTGCAGCCACCCCAGAATTCTGTCGCTTTGCCCGGCTTTTCCCAATTACCCTGATGCGGTGACAATCAGGGTAATATTTTTGTGGTTGATGCCAGCTGTGTAATATCAGCTGGCATCAAGCACAGTGGTTAGTAAAGAAGATTAGTCTATCAGACATCCCCATTACTAACCCACACACACAGAAAAGTATACATTATTTGAATAAAGACTGCCCCACACTATCCCTCATTCACCAATTTATTAAAAAAAAATGTTCCCATGGAACTCCTCCACCATAATCCACGTTCCTGAATGTCCCTGTTATCTATGAATAGCAGTAAAGTGTTGCTTTTCACAGGCATCGGGTAGTGAGAACAACTCTCATCAGAGCTGATGGCTCAACACTGAACTCAGCTAGAGCCAGTGGCTCAGATGAAAGCTCTCATTACCTGGAGCCTGTTGTAAAACATCACTTTACTGCTATCCACAGACGATGGGACATAGAGGAACGTGGATTATGGTAGAGGAGCTTCGTGGGAACATTTTTTTAAATAAATTGGTAAACGAGTGATAGTGTGGGGGAGTCTTTATTCAAATAAAGTATTTTTTTCTGTGTGTGTGTTTTTTTTCACATTTTACTTACTGGATTAGTAATGGGGGTGTTTGATAGAAGCGTCTCCATTACTAACCCCTGGGCTTGATGCTAGCTGACATTACACAGCTGACATCAACCTCAAAACATATTGCCACCGCACCAGAGCAATCAGAAAGAGCCAAGTAAAGCACCAGAATGGGCGCATCTAATGAATCAGTTACTGCTCAATTACCAAAGAACTTCCCAGCCTGATAATATCAGCTTCCAGCTGTCAGGACTTGAACTCAGCAGCTCATGTGCACCAGGTGGCAGCTCTTCCCTCTGAGCTATTCAGCTCACTGTAAATTTCCTTGCCAAACCAGATACTATTACCTGTGTTGCTCCTGATTATCTCTACCCTGAGTTCCTGATTGGCTTAACCCTGTGATCTCCTGATTGAACACCCTACTGCACTGCACTTCCTTGAGCTCCTAGCCTTTAGTCTTGCTTCTTTCTACCTGCTGCTTATCCTCAAGATTCTACTGCTGATACCTTGTACCGACCTCTGGTTATTTCCTGAATACGATACCTGCTTGTTCTCCCAGCTATACTGCTCCACCATATACTGACCTCTGGCTATTTCCTGACTACGATACCTGCTTATCCTCCCAACTATACTGCTGCACTGTGTACCAACCTCTCGCTATTTCCTGATGATGCTCCCTGCTGGTGCTGTCCCTGGTGGTTGCAATATCACTACTCCTACTCAGGTCAGTCCATAACACTAGCTGTCTGTTTTACCTTGGCTGGTTATTAAAATTAGGGGAGACCCCATGTCATTTTTTTTTAAATTTATTTAATAACAAGCTAATAAATGGAAAAAAAACAATATTTTTGATAACCAGCCAAGATAAAGTAGACAGCTGTGAGTTGATATTCATAGGCTAGGAAGGTCAATGGATATCGGCCCATCCCAGCCCAATAATATCATGTCCCCGGCTGTCTGCTTTCTTTTAGCTTGTTATTAAAAACGGGGGACCCCACTTATTTTTTTTTATTCATTAATTTGTTTAATATGTTAAAGGGAATCTGTCTGGTGATTGTTTTTGGACTATACTAATGATATTCTGAAATAGGGCTTGGGAAAGCGTTTCAGGATATGCAACTTTTATTGCTATCACTTCTCCAGCTTTCTTGCTGTCAGCACTGGAGAAGTGATAGCCGCATGTTGCCCAGTTACTAAGATATAAATTCAAAATAAATATTCACTGTTCCCCACGCCCATGTCTCGCGCCAGGTCAGTGACAGTAAAAAACTCAGATGCCAAGAGATGGATGGGAGGAGAGTGTTCCGAGCATCGCGTCATCGGGTCTTCTATAAACCTTATGACGTGATGCGGCTGGCCAATGACAGTAATGCCGGTAGCCAACATGGCTACGGCATTACTGTGTATGGCGGACAATCCCTGCATGTTTATTGGCCGTCTAACAGCCGAGGGACGGGGACTCAAGCATTCTCTTGAGCACCATGAGATACTCAAGCATCAGTCAGTGCTGAGCATGCTTGCGAATCATTACTGCTTATCTTTAGTTCTGACAGATTCCATTTAAAGTCCCTTTAGTTTCTGTAGGACATTTTGGCACTATTGATGACTGTCTTGAAATTTAGTTTCAAGATACTTTAATATAGTCAAAAAGGGCACTAAAACATGACTAAAAAATTGCCTGACTCAAATTATCACAATACTGGATTCAGTTTCTCATCTCCTAAAGTGCATTGCAGAGTTGCCCTCATATTAAAGACAGTTTGAGCGTAGATACTGTACATACATAACTAACAGCTATTTTTCTTGCGGATGAAAACATTTTTTTAAGTGCTTCAACTTTATACTTCTCCAAAAAGTACTTTGCATTGTAAAGCACATAAATCTTTAGGATGAGCCAGAAGAAAGTGTTTGGGTTTTGTATAGTAACCTAGTAATCTATGTTTAAGATTGCGTTTATTATAGTTAAAATATTCAGGACGGCTGAAGTGAAAATAAATATAAGCTCCTGAGACAACCGCTGGCAGATAACTCCACTTTTACGGATATACTTTTTCAAGTTTTATTGTGCTGATGGACTCTGAAGGATGTGTTCACCCATTAAACAAAGTGTAATCAGGCGTAAATCACCTGTGCAGTTACAGAAGGACTAAACAGTCATAAATTATTGATCCATTTTGTACCAAGGTCATGACTATCAGAGAAAACACATTTTTAGCTCAGATATAATCCTAACAAAGACTTGCCTAATTTAAGGACTGGATATTATGTTTATCCTTTATATGGAGCTGAAATTATCTTACATTCCTAAACTTTTAAAGATTTCGGCTAGCATTTAGAAAATATAGACACGTATTCACCATGTCATTTCCTTACCCCACAATTTAGCAATGAAAAAAATGTTCAGCTAACCCCTTGGCGTCCTTGGACAGCAGATCCGCCCTGGCCTGACGGATATAGGTCCAAATACACCGTAATTTCCAGCGTTCTCAGGCAGGAAGGTAAGTATAAAAATTATTCCTTTATTTCTTTTGTTAAAAGAACATATTACAGGCAGTGGAAACCCCAGTGGATGGTAAAAAATCAACGCGTTTCAACTCAAAAGATCCATGATTAAGACTCTTTTGAGTTCAAACGCGTCGGATTTTTTACCATCCACTGGGGTATCCACTGCCTATAATATGTTCTTTTAACAAAAGAAATAAAGGAATAATTTTTATACTTACCTTCCTGCCTGAGAGCGCTGGAGATTACTGTGTATTTAGACAATTTTGCAATAGCTGACTCCCAATATTAAAATTCTTTAGTCTTTAATGGGCTGTCCGAGACAAAACTGGTGCAAAGGCAGACAACAGTGTAAATTGATAAAATAAACTGTACTTATCCATTGAATTACCTGCTACTCCAATGGGGCTGATCTGTTGCTTCCCACCAAACCTTTGTTTACAGGGCATTAGTGATGGGCGAACGTGCTGGGATAAGGTGTTATCCGAGCATGCTCGTGTGCTAAGCGAGTGTCTTCGGCGTGCTTGAAAAATATGTTCGAGTCGCCATGGCTTCATATCTTGCGGCTGTTCGGCAACGGCAAAACATGAATGTATTGCATAGCAAACAGGCAATCCCTGCATGTGTTGCACCTGTCGAAGAGCCGCAAGATATGAAGCCATAGCGACTCGAACATATTTTTCAAGCACGCCGAAGACACTCAGCACATGAGCATTGCAGCCAATCACTGCCCTCAAAGGGCTTCTGCTATATACCTCATCACGCATCACTCTTGAGGTCAATGCTTTGTTGCAGCCCTAAAATGTTGTTGTTTTGACCAGTAATCTGGTATGATCAATTTGATACAAATATTGGTACATATAAACAGTCTGTGAGGAACTAAGCCGACCGCCACATGGTAGCCTGGGTATCACAGCTTCTGATACCACCGCCGCTACCAAATGTGACGGACGATCCCCTTTCCTCCCACGTCACCAATGGGACGTAACTCCACAGGTACAGCTCTCCGGCGCCCCCTTTGTCTCTCAGGTCAGTAAGGGAACTGCACCTAGAGCAAATGGCCACCGGGGAGGTTGTCCTGTTACCCACTGGGTATTCTAAGATTCGTGATCAGAGTAAAAGCATCAGCCCAAATTAATTTTATGGTTTAATCGCCTTAAGAGCGCACTAGATAATTACAGAAATATACAGTAAAGCTATACAACGTAATTACAATGGATTTGCAGTCAGAGAAAAAATACAACGATAATGTACAAGGCTTAAAGGTATAAGCTATAGATCAATATTACCGGTGTAGTATAGTCATGGAAGGCAGGGGCTGTGCCGTTCCCAGGTACAGTCTTCAGTTTCTGGATAGTCCCTTGGTCCTTCCTAGACCATCTTCTTGGCTTCTGTGTCTAAAATGGAAAGACCACCCTGTACATGGCTACAATTCTTAAACCTGCTAGGCCCTTCCCTTTTGCTTTGAAGCACGCATATTAACTGGCCTGCAATTCATATGGAGCAGGAAATACTGGCCTGAGTTTGAGCTAGTTAGCATATGACTGACCATCTTATTCAGACACTGGCCTAGACCAATTAGCATGTTAAAGCCCTATTGATTCATAGTGGACATCAAAACTGGTCGTACTGAATATGCTAATAGGCACTGTGTAGTTAAAAGTCTGTGGCTGTGTGAACTGACAAAATGGAGGCTGGTATAGGCCCTATACAAAATGGTGGCGGTCCCGACCTCACACCTCCCTGCTTTTGAGGGCGCTAGGGGTATCACATTCCTGTGTTCCCCCGTGCGCCCTACCGCACCCTCTCCTTGCCGGGACAACCCATCAGCGTTACCATGGTCCCTTCCTCTTTTGTGGGGAATGGTGAAGTGGTACTGTTGGAGAGCGAGGCTCCAGCGTAGCAACCTCCCATTCGTCCCAGAGACCGTGTGTAACCAGCTGAGGGGTTGTGGTCTGTTTCCACGGTGAATTGGCGTCGTACAAGTATGGCTGCAGACGCTGCAGGGCCCACACAATTGCCAGACATTCCTTCTCCATCGTGGAATAGGCCACTTCCCTCGGCAGGAGCTTCCTGCTCAGGTACAAAATGGGGTGTTCATGGCCCGTAGTGTCAACCTAGCTGAGCACAGCACTGAGGCCGAAGTCGCTGGCGTCGGTCTGCACTAAGAATGGCCGCGTGAAGTCGGCTGCCTGTAGTACAGGGGAACTTGAAAGGGCGGTCTTGAGCGCCTGGAAAGCTGTCTCGCAGGCGACTGTCCAGTCGACTGCGACGGGCAGCCTTTTCTTGGTGAGGTCCGTCAGGGGCTTGGCTAGGGCACTATAGTGTGGAACAAACCTCCTATAGTACCCAGCAGTACCCAAGAAGGACATCACCTGCTTCTTGGTCCTGGGGGTGGGCCAGGATGCGATGGCATCCACCTTCCCGGGCTCTGGCTTCAGAGCTCCCTCACCTACCCGGTGTCCCAGGTAGTGGACCTCACTCATACCCAGCTGGCATTTTTCCGGCTTAATGGTCAAGCCTGCTCGCTGGATCCGCCCGAGCACCTGCGCCAGGTGCCCTAGGTGATCCTCCCAGGTGAGACTGAAGATGGCAATGTCATCCAGGTACGCGGTCGCATACCCTTCCAGTCCCTCGAGCACGTGTTGACCATCCGCTGAAAAGTGGCAGGGGCATTCTTCATGCCGAAGGGCA
>JARQOD010000001.1:845299332-845561664 GCA_033576555.1 Oophaga sylvatica
AAAAAAATTATTTTTTTTGTACAAAAATGATATTTTCGCCCCCAGTTTTTTATTTTCCCAAGGGTAACAGAAGAAATAGGACAAATTGCACAATAACTCTTGGGGTCCAGAGTACGCTGATACCCCATATGTGGGGATAAACTACTGTTTGGACGCATGGCAGAGCTCAGAAGTGAAGGAGCACCGTTTGACTTTTTCAACGCAGAATTGGCTGGAATTGAGATCAGACGCCATGTCACATTTGGAGAGCCCCTGATGTGCCTAAACAGCGGAAACCCCCAATTCTAACTCCAACCCTAACCCCAACACACCCCTAACCCTAGTCCCAACCTAACCACAAACCTAACCCTAACACACCCCTAATCCCAACCCTAACCCTAATCCTAACTTTAGCGCCAACCCTAACCCTAACTTTAGCCGAAACCCTAACCCTAATGGAAAATGGAAATAAATACATTTTTTTAATTTTATTATTTTTCCCTAACTAAGGGGGTGATAAAGGGGGGTTTGATTTACTATTTATAGCGGGTTTTTATGATTGGCAGCTGTCACGCTAAAAGACGCTTTTTATTGCAAAAATAGTTTTTTGCATCGCCACATTTTGAGAGCTATAATTTTTGTATATTTTGGCCCACAGAGTCATGTGAGGTCTTATTTTTTGCGGTACGAGGTGACGTTTTTATTGGTACCATTTTTGAGCAGGTGACATTTTTTGATCACTTTTTATTTCGATTTTTGGGAGGTTAGAATGAACAAAAATCAGCAATTCATGAATTTCTTTTGGGGAGGCGTTTTTATTGTTCCGCGTGTGGTAAAATTGATAAAGCAGTTTTATTCTTCGGGTCAGTACGATTATGGCGATACCTCATTTATATCATTTTTTTATGTTTTGGCGCTTTTATAGAATAAAAACAATTTTATATAAAAAATAATTATTTTTGCATCGCTTTATTCTGCGAGCTATAACTTTTTTATTTTTTCGCTGATGATGCTGTATGGTGGCTTGTTTTTTGCGGGACAAGATGACGTTTTCAGCGGTACCATGTTTATTTATATCGGTCTTTTTGATCGCGCGTTATTCCACTTTTTGTTCGGCAGTATGATGATAAAGCATTGATTTTTTGCTTCGTTTTTTTTTTTTTTTTTTAAGGGTTCACTAAAGGGGTTAACTAGTGGGACAGTTTTATAGGGGGGGTCGTTACGGACGCGGCGATACCAAATATGTGTACTTTTATTGTTTTGTTTTTTTTATTTACAGGAAGAAATGAATTTATTGGGGAATATTTTTTTTTTTTATTATTTATTTTGGATTTTTTTTTTACATATGTTTATTTTTACTTTTTTAACTTTTTTACTTTGTCCCAGGGTGGGACATCACAGTATTTTATCAGATCGCTGGTGTGACAGTGTGCACAGCACTCTGTCACACCAGCGATCGCACAGGCATAGATGCAGGCTTCTCAGTGCCTGCTCTCGGCAGGCACTGAGGAAGCCGCCTCCCTCCAGGACCCCGGCGCCATCTTGGATCCGGGTCCTGGGAGGGAGGAAGCCCTCAGAACAGCGCGATCACATTGCGCTGGTCTGAGGGTCTCAGGGGGGCGCGCAGGGAGCCCCCACCATGCGCGATCCTCCCC
The DNA here is from genome assembly GCA_033576555.1 of Oophaga sylvatica. Lineage (NCBI taxonomy): Eukaryota > Metazoa > Chordata > Amphibia > Anura > Dendrobatidae > Oophaga > Oophaga sylvatica. Next base: position 845,300,967 of record JARQOD010000001.1, read on the forward strand.
TGTGCCCCCAGTACACCGCGATCATGTTTGATCGCGGTGTGCTAGGGGTTAATGTGCCGGGAGCGGTCCGTGACCGCTCCTGACACACAGTCACGGGTGTCAGCTGTGATAATCAGCTGACACCCGGCGGCGATTAGCTGCGCTCCCCTCAGGAGCGCAGCTGATCGCCTATGACGTACTATCCCGTCCATGGGCAGAATGGCACGGGTTTTATGGACGGGATGGTACGTCTAATGTCAGAGAGGGGTTAACAGATGACAGACCTGAGTGGGGACTTGCTTTTTTTTGTGGATTGAGTTGAAGCTTTTATTTGGAACATTGTACATAACAAGTTGGATCATATTTATCCGGCGCTCTATGATGAGCACTTACATCTGGGTTTCCCTTTAAATCTCCGAGTGACATAGTTCAGATGAAACCCCCCGAGTTACTCTGGCCACCGTTCCGCGATGTCCTTCTTTTCAGAAGTGCACAAAACTGTGGCTGATGGCACTTTTATGTACTCCTAATAAAAAACGGATATTGGCACATCACAGGTCAGATGGCGTCCACAGTGTCTCCATCTGCCTCATTATATGGAATCTTCTGCCGGGGGTTCCGTCTGAATCACATATTCTAGAGATTTACACAGAAGCCCTGCTGTTAGCGCTCAGCGCAGAGTGCAGGATAAATGTGCACCAGCCTTAGGCCTCATACTCACTGGCTGGAAAAAAATCGGTCCGTTTTCTGCAGGAAAAAAACGGTACATTTGTTGTAAAAAGGCATGCGATTTTGATGCGATTTTAAATCGCACCATGCGTTTTCTGTCAGTTTTCCATCAGTTTTCCATCTGTATGCAATGTGATTTTAACATGAAGTTTTACATAGAGCAGTTATCTCTATGTAAAAAGTCATGTAAAAATCACATTGTAACAAAAAAATTTTCACAAAAAGCAAATAATTATATATATAATATATATATATATACATCTAATATATATATAATAAATATATAGGTCATACACTTCTACATAGTATAATAGCCGCTAATTCATCCCCGGCTATACTGTAAAATCACACTGACAGCTTCAATAAGGAATAGAAACAATACATATACACACATAGAATACATATATATATATATATATATATATATATATGTAATTGTGACATATATATATACATATATTTATAGTTCCTAGACTTCTACATACTGTAATAGCCGTTAATTCAATTGCCGGCTTTTGTGAAATCACAGAAGCCGACATGAAATGATACATTGTTTCCACACAGTTAACCATGTCATTTCCTGTATTTTGATATATTGTTTGAACTTACAATTACATGAGTGTATTTGTGCAAAATTTCAGACATGTAGGGGTTAATTAAAGGTGTAAATTCGTTGAAAAAAAAATGCGTGGGCTCCCGCTGTATTTTCTCCACCAGACAGACAAAGCCAGCGAGTGGGGGCAAATAATAATAGCCTAGGGAGGGTACATTTTTTTTGTGCCCCCCCTGGCTACTAACATCTGCCCCAGACACCCCAGAAAGGGCAAATCTATAATTAGATTCGCCCTTTCTGGCACTTTGCCCGTCTATTCCCATTGCCCTGTAGCGGTGGCGAATGGGTTAATAAGGCGTTAATGTCACCTTAGTATTGAAAGGTGACCTTAAGGCAGGTTAATAATTGAGAGCTGTCAATTAGACAACTATCAATTATTAATCCTATTGTATGATACAAAAATCAAACACACACAGTTTAATAAAAAATAAGTTTAATGAAATAATCACACAGTTTTTGACCATATTTTATTTTCCTGCTAAAACCATTTCCTGTAATAAAAATAAAATAAAAAAGCAAAATTATTCTTACCAATCCGATGTACAGTCAGGTCCCACGGTGTAATCCATCAGAAAGGGTTAACAGGTTAGAGCTCGCAGAGAGCTATAATGCTGTCTGCTGAGCTCTTACCCCCTGAATGAATAACTTACTCTCCCAGTGAAAGGAGAGGAATAGATTCATGAATGAAGCTTAATTGATTTATTGCCACTTTCACTTCAGTGACCTGACCTAAGGTGAAAGTGGATACAATCAATTAAGCTTCATTCATGAATCACATCCTCTCCTGTCGGCAGGAGATAAGCTCATTCATTCAGGAGCTATCAGATGAGCACGCAGGATTACTTGCGCTGCTTATCTGATTGCTAGTTAACCCTTTGTGAAGGATTACATCGTGGGACGTGACAGATCGCCAGATAGGTAAGAATAATGTTGTTTTATTATTTTATATTTATTTTAGAAGAACAAGGGCTTCGAACGGATTAAGAGTGAAATAAAAGATGGTCAAAATATGTGTTTTGATTTCATTAAAATTATTTATTCTTAAAGTGTGTTTGTGTTTTTTTATTTACTTCAATAGGATTAATAATTGATAGTTGTCTAATTGACAGCTCTCAATTATTAACCTGCCTTAAGGTCACCTTTCAATACTAAGGTGACAGTAAGGTGAGATTATTAACCCATTCGCCACTGCTACAGGGCAATGGGAATAGACGGGCAAAGTGCCAGAAAGGGCGAATCTAATTATAGATTTGCCCTTTCTGGGGTGTCTGGGGGCAGATGTTAGTAGCCAGGGGGGCACAAAAAAAATGTACCCTCCCTAGGCTATTATTATCTGCCCCCACTCGCTTGCTTTGTCTGTCTGGTGGAGAAAATACAGCGGGAGCCCACGCATTTTTTTTCAACGAATTTACACCTTTAATTAACCCCTACATGTCTGAAATTTTGTACAAATACACTCATGTAATTGTAAGTTCAAACCATATATCAAAATACAGGAAATGACATGGTTAACTGTGTGGAAACAATGTATCATTTCATGTCGGCTTCTGTGATTTCACAAAAGCCGGCAATTGAATTAGCGGCTATTACAGTATGTAGAAGTGTAAGAACTATAAATATATATATATGTATGTGTTACAATGACATGTATAATATATATATGATTTATATGTGTATATATGTAGTGTTTTGTGAGCTGTCAGTGTGATTTTACAGTAGCCGGGGATGAATTACCGGCTTTTCAAAGGAGACTGGTGCATATAAATCGGACAGCACTTGCATGGTGCGAGTGCTGTTAGTTTTTTAATCGCACCCATTGACTTGCATTGGCGATTTTCATCCCAAAATCGCATCAAATCGCAGCAAGCTGCGATTTTTTTCTCACACCAATATCTGATGAGAAAAAAATCGCTAATGAGAACTCACCCATTGACTAACATTGGTCAGATTTGCATCCGATTTTTTATCGTCTGATTTTCATCCGTTTTCGGCACCAGTGAGTATGAGGCCTTACTGCGATTTTTGGGAGGCAGAATGAAAAAATCCACAGCAGGTGAAGAATTAGTTTTGTTTATTTTTTTATGCCATTCCTCGTGCGGTATAAGTGATTAGGCGACTTTATTCTTTGGGTCGTTGTGACTACAGCGATACTAGATTTATATCAGGATTTTGTGTTTGGCTGCTGTCACACACTAAAAATGCTTTTTATTGCAAAAAAAGCATCTCCTTATTTTGAGGGCTATAATTTTTACATATTTCTGCTGACAAAGTCATGTGAGGGCTTGTTTTTTGCGGGACGAGTTGACGTTTTCATTGGTACCATTTTCGGGCTTTTCACATTTTTTGATTGCTTTCTATTCTGATTTATGGGAGGCAGAATAAACAAAAAACAATTCAGGAATTGTTTTTTCTTCTGTTTGTTTTTTTTTGTTGTACCACAATTATATAGTTTTATTAGGTTTTGGTGCTTTTACATAACAAAAACTATTTTATAGAAAAAAAATATTATTTTTGCTTCGCTTTAATTTGAGAGCTATAACTTTTTTATTTTTCGGCTGATTGAGCTGTATGGCAGCTTGCTTCTTGCGGGACAGGGCAAAGTTTTCAGCGGTACCATTTTTATTTACATTAGTTTATTTGATCGCTTTTTATTCCACTTTTTGTTCAGTGGTATGATGATAAAGTGTTGTTTTTTGCCTCACTTTTTTTTTACGGTGTTCAGTAAAGGGGTTAACTAGAGGGACAGTTATATAGGTCAGGTTGTTCCGGACGCGGCGATAGTAAATATGTGTACTTTTACTGTTTCATTTTTTTTTCCAAAATAATATTTATTTATGGGTAATATACAGTATATCACCATAGCAACGATCGAGATGTTGTGGGGTCTCCGATATAAGGGCAGAGGGGCTTTCTTCCCTCTGCCTGCTCGCTAAATGCTGTGATTGCAATATTTAGGGGCATTGCTCTTGCACTGAAAGCCGGTTGTCAGCTCTCAGAATCAGCTGACACCCGGCGGCTATAGCACTCGCAGCATCTGTGAGTGCAAAATCAACAGGGCATATCCATACGTCCATGGTTAGTAAGTACTACCTGACCTGGACGTATAAATACGTCTAAGGTCGTGATGGGGTTTCATAAATCAATTGTAGACATGAAAATAAGCAACTTTGTAATATATCTTATCAAGAGATCTGCTTCTTTCTCTGTCAAATTTGATCAGTTATTATAAAAAATTCTCAATTCTGACGTCAAATCTGTATTCAGTGAAGACATTTTCCCATTACTGATATAGGAGATGGCAGCTGCTACTGATGAGACTATATAAATGGGAGGAGCTAGAGACAGAGCTCCTCCCTCCTTCCTATCTAAATAGAATCCTATCAGTAGCAGTTCACATCTCCTACCTCAGTAAGCAGCTGCAGTTCCCAAATCCCTGTACCAGCACCCCCCATCCCGCCACCCACAATCTCCCCACTCACCAATTGTAATTTTGGTACACTTTTGCTTTTTGCGCCTTTCTGTGTGCGCGGCGTCCTGCGTTGAGCATTCATGCTCTTGCCTTGGCCGCAGTGCTCTGATCAGTATTGCTGCTGATAAGAATCTGTGTCAAGGGACTTTTTCTTTTTAAGGTATAGGTAGATTAGCGGACGTCGCAGTGTAAGTGACGTCAGATTGTCTTGTAGAAAAAAAAACAACAGTAGTTAGTAGAGAGTAGATTCATCGGTAGTTAGCACATTAGGGGAGTGGACGTCGCAGTGTTAGTGACGTCCATTTTTCTCTTGCAGAAAAATAATATTTAGCATCGTTTAACTTCTTAGCTACCGCATTAGGGGAGTGAATGTGGCAGTGTTAGTAACGTCCGTTTTTCTTTTGTACAAGTTAGCGCCGAGTAACTTTATAGCTAGTGCATTAGGGGAGCGTACGTGGCAGTGTGAGTGACGTCCGTTTTTCTTTTGCGCAAAAAAAATAGCGCTGAGTAACTTTATATGTAGGACATTAGTGTAGTGAACGTCACTATAATTTTTATAAAACTTTTAGTAAATTTAATAATAAATAGTACCCTCTATAAGTGACCTCATTTTACAGACTACACCTCTCTATGAATTCATCCATAGGTGCAATGATCATATTGACACCACAGGTCGTGTCACAGAATTTTATACCATTGGGCAATGAAGAATAATAATTACATTTTTACCACAAAAAATTTTGTTTTAGCCCCAGATTTTACGTTGTCACACAGGGAAATGGCAAATATGGCACCAACATTTGTCACACAATTTGTGCTGAACGTGGCAATACACCATATGTGGCTCTACAGTACTGCTTAGCCACATGGTGAGACTCAGAAAAGCAGAAGGTCTATTTGACTCTTAGGCCGGCGTCACACTGCCGAGTTTGATGCGAGTTAGTCGCACGACTTTCTTGCATCAACACCCGGCACGGCCGCCCGCTCTCAGACCCGAGTGTGCGGCTGCATGTATTTCTATGCCGCCGCGCACTCGGGTCCGAGAGCGGGCGGCGTGCCGGGTGTTGATGCGAGAAAGTCGTGCGACTAATTCGCATCAAACTCGGCAGCGTGACGCCGGCCTTAGAGAACAAATTATCAGAATAGTTTGTGGACTCCATATACAGAGCCCCTAACTGCCAGAAGAGCAGAATCCACCTTGACGTTTTTATGCGTATCATTTTTGGTCACATAACACTTTTTGATCACTTTCTATTCCATATTTATTCCAATTTGTGGGAGGCAGAATGGACAAAAACCAGCAATTCAGGAATTGTTTTTTTTTTATGCCATTCACCATGTGGTGAGGCAGCTTTATTCTTTGGGTAAGTATGATTACAGTGATACCCCATTTATATATTTTTTTATGTTTTGGCGCTTTTACACAATAAAAACAATTTTATATAAATTGCATCGCTTTATTCTGAGAGCTATATCTCTATTTTTCCGCTGATGGAGCTGTATGGTGGCTTGTGTTTTGTGGAACAAGATTACGTTTTCAGAAATACCATTTTTATTTATATTTGACTTTATGATTGCATTTTATACTACTTTTTGTTTAGCGGTATGAAGAAAAAACAGTTTTTCTCCCCTTTTTTTACTGAATTCATTCAATGAGTTAATTAGTGGGTAGATATATAGGTCAGGTAGATCCGGACACGGTGATACCAAATATGTGTAGTTTAGTTGTTTATTTTTACATAAATTGATGTATTTATTGGATTCATATTTTTTCAAATATTTTTGTTCATTTTGTGATTTTTTAAAAAAATATATTTTTACAATTTTTTTAAAAACTTTTTTACCTTGTGCCAGGAAGGGACATGAATTTTCCTTGCCCTGATCTAATATTCTGCAATACTTTTGCATTACAGGGCATTAGATCACGCAATCGCAAACATCTGAGAAGGAGCTTACAGGCTACCGTAACTGGGTGACCCCGTGGGTATCTTACGGCCCGGGGCCACCATGGATATTGTTGTCATCAAAGGGGTTAAACGCCCACGATCGGCGCTAGCACCGGTCGTAGGCGTTGCTGTAGGGTATCAGCTGACATATAGCGCCGACACATGCTTTGGATTGCGCTCGCGCTCGTAATGAGCTCGCGCGATTGTCATGCTGTGCATGTACGTCAGATGTTGTGAAGAGGTTAAATTAATAAAACACAACTTATACTAAATCTTTTCTCACAAAACTATAGATTAAGCTACTCAGCCCCCTGCTCTATAACATGCACACGTAAATTGGGCTGAATTTTCATGGTGACAGGGTACAATGAGTCCAGAAAATAAAAAAACAATCTCAGAGTCAGTGGAGTAAGCAGAACCATCAAGAATCATTAAGGCCGGCGCCACACTTGTGAGTGTGATGCGAGTAAGTCGCACGACTTTCTCGCATCAACACCCGGCACGGCCGCCCGCTCTCGGACCCGAGTGTGCGGCTGCATGTATTTCTATGTAATTGGAAAAACAGCCGCACTCAAACAATCTTTCAATGCAAGTGAAAAAAGTTTTATTTGAAAACACCACAGCATAAAAAACGTGTAGAGGTAACGTTTCGACCCTGCACACCACCACAGACGGCACCTGAACCTTCATCCTACCAGGACCTTCAGTTGGTCCCTGCCCTGTCGGATTTCCGTATATATGGCCTGGAGCCTTTTCAAGTTTTCATATCCCACAGTGGCCTCCTCTGTTCCTTTTCTGTTATCTTCCTTAAGGTTTAAGAAAGACCCATTGCAGGGTCGAAACGTTACCTCTACACGTTTTTTATGCTGTGGTGTTTTCAAATAAAACTTTTTTCACTTGCATTGAAAGATTGTTTGAGTGCGGCTGTTTTTCTAATTACATGAGTATCTGGCCTAGTTCCAGGTTCAGCCTGCACGTTACTCCTACTGATTTCAGGGGACATCTCCCCCAACCCTGGTCCATCCCCCAACCTCAATCCCTACCCTACCTCATTTCGAAACCATAATAATCTTGTTAATATTACTTGCACTCCCTCATCTCCTTCTTTCAACTGTGCCCTCTGGAATCCAAGGTCTGCATGCAATAAACTATCTTTCCTGCACAACTACTTTCTGAACAACTCTCTTCATCTGTTGGCCCTCACTGAAACCTGGATTCAGGATTCTGACACGGTCTCCCCTGCTGCCATTTCCTATGGTGGCTTACAGTTCTCCCATTCCCCGAGACCCACAAACAGACATGGTGGTGGAGTTGGCATACTCCTGTCCCCACAATGCACTTTCCAGGTCATCCCCCCAATTCCATCACTCTCATTCCCTTCTTTTGAGGTCCACACCATCAGGCTCTTCCATCCCCTCTCCCTCAGAATAGCGGTCATATATCGGCCCCCAGGCTCATCCACCCAGTTCCTTGACCACTTCTCAGCCTGGCTGCCGCACTTCATGTCCTCAGAACTACCAACCCTTATCCTTGGAGACTTCAACATCCCCATTAACAGTCCTACTTCCACATCTGCATCTCAGCTTCTATCACTAACCACTTCTCTAGGCCTCTCACAGCTTTCAACCTCTGAGACACACAAGGATGGCAACACCCTTGACCTGGTCTTTGTCCGCCTCTGTTCAATTTCCCACCTAAATAACTCACCGCTTCCACTATCTGACCACAACATTCTCTCCTTCACGCTCACAAATCCTCCACCACCCCAGCGAACTCCTACCTACCGCACATTCAGAAATCTGCAAGCCATTAACCCTCAGACACTTTCAGACTCCCTACACTCTTCGCTGTCCCCAATCTCCTCTTTTTCTTGTCCTAATCTGGCTGTTCAGCACTACAATGACACTCTTAGAAGCACCCTTGACCAAGTAGCACCGCTCACCCTCAGAACTTCCAAACACACAGTAAAACAGCCCTGGCTCACATCGCAAACTCACCTTCTCCAGCGATGCTCTAGGAGTGCTGAACGCCTATGGAGAGAAACCCGCACACCAGAAGACTTCATCCACTTTAAATTCATGTTAAGAACTTATAATGCTGCCCTTCACCTCGCCAAACAGACCTACTTCACCACACTTATCTCCTCACTAGCCAACAACCCCAAGAAACTTTTTGACACTTTTCACTCCCTCCTCAGGCCAAAAGCACAAGCACCTATCACAGACATTTGTGCTGATGACCTGGCCTCCCACTTTATAGAAAAAATAGATACTATCCGTCAGGAAATCTGCTCTCAACCACCAAGTGCTGTGACTCCCATCCCACCCTGCATTTCCCCTGGCTCAATTTCCACATTTGATCCCATCACAGAAGAAGAAGTCTCCAGACTCCTCTCTTCCTCTCGTCCGACTACATGCACTACCGACCCCATCCCCTCACATCTCCTCCAGTCTCTTTCTCCTGTTGTCACAACTCACCTAACTACAATCTTCAATCTCTCACTCTCCTCTGGCATTTTCCCATCCTCCTTCAAACACTCCATCATTACTCCACTACTAAAGAAACCCGCTCTTGACCCTTCCTGCACAAACAACTACAGACCGGTCTCCAATCTCCCCTTCATCTCCAAACTTTTGGAGCGCCTAGTCTACTCCCGCCTCACCCGTTACCTCTCCACTCACTCCCTCCTAGACCCTTCACAGTCCGGCTTCTGACCCCTACATTCGACTGAAACTGCACTCATCAAAGTGACCAATGACCTTCTGACAGCAAAACGTAACGGCGACCACTCTCTGCTCATTCTACTCGACCTTTCTGCAGCTTTCGACACGGTTGACCACCGTCTCCTACTGTCCAGGCTCCACTCTCTAGGTATTAAGGACACTGTTCTCTCCTGGTTCTCCTCCTATCTTTCTGACCGCTCCTTCAGTGTTTCGTTCTCTGGCTCCACTTCATCTCCTCTCCCTCTCACTGTCGGTGTACCCCAGGGCTCAGTCCTTGGCCCCCTTCTCTTCTCTCTCTACACCGCCCCAATTGGACAGACCATCAGCAGATTTGGCTTTCAGTACCATCTTTATGCTGATGACACACAATTATACACGTCATCCCCCGACCTTACCCCCGCTGTACTACAGAACGCCACCGACTGTCTGTCCGCAGTCTCCAACATCATGTCTGCTCTCTATCTGAAACTCAACCTCTCCAAAACTGAACTTCTTCTGCTCCCGCCGTCGACTAACCTCCCTAAATCTGACATTTCCCTCTCAGTGGGCGGCACCATAATAACACCCCGGCAGCAGGCTCGCTGTCTGGGTGTTATGTTTGATACCAATCTCTCCTTCACCTCCCATATACAATCTCTTGCCCGCTCTTGCCGCCTACACCTAAAGAACATCTCTAGAATCCGCCCTTTTCTCACCATGGAAACAACAAAAACCCTCACTGTAGCATTGATCCACTCCCGCCTGGACTACTGTAACGCTCTATTACTTGGCCTCCCCATTACTCGACTATCCCCTCTCCAGTCCATCCTTAATGCAGCAGCCAGGGTTATCCATCTGGCTAATCGGTACTCGGACGCGTCCGCTCTTCGCCAGTCCTTACACTGGCTGCCCATTCATTATAGGATCCAATTCAAAGTACTTGTTCTCACCCACAAAGCTCTCCACACTGCAGCACCCCCCTACATCTCCTCCCTCATTTCTATCTATCGGCCTAACCGACTGCTGCGCTCTGCAAACGACTTTCGACTAACCTCTGCACTAATCCGTACCTCCCACTCCCGACTCCAAGACTTCTCCCGCGCTGCGCCAATCCTCTGGAATGCTCTACCCCAAGAAATTAGGACTATCCACAATTTGCATGGTTTCAGGCGCTCCCTCAAAACACATCTGTTCAGAGCGGCCTATCACATTCACTAATCAAAGTCATTCTATGTGTAAGTGTGTGTGTGTGTGTAGCCCATTCACTATCTCCATCCATCCCTCACTCCCTTAAGATGGCTGGACCATCATTGTAAATGCACCATTGTATATACACACCTGTATTTTGTATCTCCCCCACCTCATTGTAGATTGTAAGCTCTCACGAGCAGGGCCGTCTTATTTTGCTTTAATTACTGTATTGTTAACGTTGTGACTTATGACTTGTGTTTTGAAACTGTTAAACTGTAAAGCGCTGCGGAATATGATGGCGCTATATAAATAAAGATTATTATTATTATTATTACTACAGAGTGCACGCCTTTTTCTACTATATTGCATGTATTTCTACGCAAGTGTGACGCCGGCCTTACACATAAAGTGACACTTCAGCTATGAACAATTGAACCAGGTCAGAAAAACTGGTTGTTGGGAAGGGGTTAATTTACTTCATAATGGGGTAAGGAGCCAAATTAGTTTTGTATTAATTTTGATTACACACGCTTCTCAGTGTACATATAGGGACTGCAAGATGACGTGACGTGGAAGCTCGAGTACTAATAGTTATATGAGATGGGAGTTCCCTTACGTCTTTTTGGGTAAAATATTAGGATCGATCTACAGTATGCACAAGGGGACAGAAGGGGCCCCTGTGCAAGAACAGTATCTGGGCCCTATCTAGTCCTAAAGCTCCTCATAATGCACAAGGAGAGAACAGTAATGTGCATGCATAAGATTTCCTCTCAATTGGCCGACATCACAGGGAGGGTGACGCTGTTGGGAGGCGAGATATATGCACATGCAGTGCGGAGGAAGCGTTATCTTCTGGGCAGCGCCCCCAGAGCCTGGAACAGGTCATTTATATAAAGTGATAAAGGATGATTTATCCACGACACATCTGATAGGGGACACACAATCTATACCCTGTATGTCCGTATTAATAGTTTACATTGGCCAAATATTGTGACTGATTCCCTTTTAAAAATAAAGGGGCTACATTTATTAAGGGGTCTGATCTGGGATTCTAATTAATTTTTGGGGTTTGAGTTTTGGTAACGTGTCTGAGGACTTTATTCATTTTGTGATCTGGTCTTGGGGTCTGTACTTCTTTTGAGGTCTATTTGAGGTCTACTATTTGAAATGACAAAAACAAACAGGAAACAATGAGTAAATGCCCGTCAGTAAGTAAATTAATAGTGGTAGTACATGTACATAACACAGGGTACTTAGCTCACACTATATTGATCAAAAGGTCATAAAACCCATCCCACCGCGACAAGGTGACCCACTCAGGGTGGTTCCTAACCCTAGTAACTCACCTCACTATGGAACTAATAGTCGAGGGCAGAGTAGGACCTAGACCTCGCTGTATTTTGCACCTGCCCATGAAAAGCTATATCGACGAGGGGCATGGATCTGGTTTGACATCAGAATTTATCTGGTGTAAATACATCTTGGAAACTAGGATCCCAATCAGGGCTGGTCTGAGGTCGGCCTCCTGTAGTAGTGACTGGACAGGTAGGTGATGGAAACAGCACAAAGTGGGTCCTGACCCCAATATAGGTCATAATAAGAGATGGGCGGACACCTGGAGGTTCGGGTTCGGCGGGTTCTGCCGAACAGTTACAAAAAGTTCGGGTTGTGTACTGGAACAGTACCTGGACCCGGACCCCATTCACTTGAATAAGGGGCCTGAACATCCAGTGTTTGCCACGCTGTCATGTGCATGACAGCACAGCAAACACTGCTTCTGACCGGCGGTGACATCATCCCCGCTGGTCAGAGAGCCGCGGTTCCCACGCTCTCAAAACACAGAGTGAGAACTCAGCTGTGATCGGAGGTATAAAGTTTACCTCCGGTCACTGGTGTCAGCGGATGGGATTACTGCTCCCATCATCCGACACCTGCTGCCGCTAATAACAGCGAGAGCAGGAGCGATGGATGGGACTATTCATCAGTTGCGCCTGCGCTGTAAATAATTAAAAAAAACGGTGTGAGTTTCCCTGTATTTTTGATAACCAGCCAGGCGAAACTCACAGCTGACAGCTTCAGCAAGGCTGGTTATCAAGAATAGAGGGGTCCCCACGCTGTTTTTTTCTCATTATTTAAATAATTTAAAAAAAACTGTGTGGGGTCCCCCCATTTTTGACAACCAGCCTTGCTAAAGCAGACCGCTGGGGCTGGTATTCTTAGGCTGGTAAGGGGCCATGGATATTGGCCCCCCAGCCTAAAAATAGCAGCTCGCAGCTGCCCAGAAAAGGCGCATCTATTAGATATGCCAATTCTGGCACTTTGCCCGGGTCTTTCCACTTTCCCTGTAGCAGTGGCAAGTGGGGTTCATATTTGTGGGGTTGGTGTCACCTTTGTACTGACAGGTGATATCAAGCCCACGGATTAGTAATGGAGAGGCGTCTATAAGAAACCTATCCATTACTAATTCTATAGTTATATTGCAAATAAAGACACAGCAAGTATAAAGTCTTTTATTAGAAATAAAACAAAACACAGTTTTACTTTTTTATTTAAAAATAACAAACAGTTATACTCACCTAACGCCTAATTCCACCGAAGCCCTTGTTCTTCTGTTAGAAAGCAAAAATAAAAAACAACAATATCCCTCACCTCTCTGTCGTTCTTTCCTACACCATAATCCATTTCTGGAATATAAACAGCTTTCAACCTGGACGGTGCCAAGATGCGACCGTCCAGGCTGAGAACCACTGTTGAATGAGCTGCTGGGAGAGCAGCCTCAGTGACCAGCGGTGATGTCATCAAGGTTACTGCCGGTCACTGAGGATGCGTTCCCAGCCGGGCTGAACTGCCATGACCTTGGTGAGATCTCAGCTAGCACCATGAAAAAACTCTCACGGTGCTAGTGGGGATCTCACCGAGGTCACTGCAGTTCTCAGCCTGGACGGTCGCATCTTGGCACCGTCCAGGTTGAAAACTGTTAATCCCCCAGACATGGATTATGGTGTGGGACCGAACGACGGACAAGTGAGGGATATTGTTTGATATTTTTGTTTTATTACAGAAGACGAAGGATACAGTGGAATTAGGCGTTAGGTGAGTATAACTGTGTTTGTTATTTTTAAATATAAATGGAAAACCTGTGTTTTGTTTTATTTCTAATAAAGGACATTATTCTGGCTGTATCTTTATTTACCATGTAACGATAGGATTATTAATGGATGAGTGTCTTATAGACGCCTCTCCATTACTAAGCCATGGGCTTGATGTCACCTGACAATCCAAAGGTGACATCAACCCCACAAATATGAACCCCTACTTGCCACCGCTACAGGGCAAGTGGGAAGAGCTGGGCAAAGCGTCAACATTGGCGCATCTAATACTCCCATCCGCTGCTTCTGCTCTCACTCTTATTAGCGTCAGCAGGTGTCACATGATAGGAGCAGTAGTCCCAACAGCTGACACCAGTGACCGGAGGTGAACTTTATACCTCTGATCACAGCTGAGCGCTCACGTTGTCATTTGACAGCATGGGAACTGCGGCTCTCTGACCATCAGTAATGATTTCACTGCTGATCAGACTATGACAGCGCGACAAATGCCCGGTGTTCGGGCAGCCGAACGGTAACGCCAGGGGCGCTGCTATAATGAGGCGAGTTGAGCCTGTTGTCTCAGGCGGTGGCAGCCAGAGGGCGGCACAGCGGAACTCATAACACGTTGTGTGGTGCCGGCTGGCTCTCCTTAATCCCTCACACAGTCACATCTGACCCTCCTCCACCTGTCTGCTCTGGACACTATATGTCCCGCAGGGAGACGAGCCGCCACGCCCCCATGCACCCATTCCTTGCCTTTACAGCTCAGCCTGTCACAGCTGTCAATGACGCTGCTATGCTGAACTCTTCTGTGCCCACAGGACCTGTGATGAGGTCACAGGAGGGGAGGAGTCAGGGGTCACATGATCAGTGTCCTCCTTGTGTGCAGGACTGCTGTAATGGTTGTCATGGTGCTGGATGACTGAGGGTAAGTTTGTATGTGGGGTCGGGAAGGGTTTACAGTGTGGATGTAGCAGAGCTGTAGTGTGTACAAGTTGGATGTAGCAGAGCCGTGTGTGAAAAGTGTATGGAGCGTAGCCGTGTGTGTATGAGGTGTGCAGAGCGGAGCCGTGTGTGTACGAGGTGTACGGAGCGGAGCCGTGTGTGTACGTGTACGGAGCAGAGCCGTGTGTGGGTGTACGGAGCGGAGCGTGTGGTACGTGTGAGCTGGAGCCTGTGTGTACGAGGTGATCGAGGTATGTAGTGTACGGATGTCGGGAGAGCCATGTGTTTACTGAGGTGTAGTGACAGTTACTGTACTGTGTACGAGGTGTACGGCAGCAGAGCCATGTGTGTGTAGAGGTGTACGGAGCGGAGCCGTGTGTGTACGAGGTGGATGTAGCAGTGCTGTACTGTGTACGAGGTGTCGGAGCGGAGCGTGTGTACGAGGTGAGCGGAGCCGTGTGTGTTACGAGGTGGAGGTAGCGGTGTCGTGTACGTGTGAGTACGAGGTGTACGGAGAGCGGAGCCGTGTGTGTACGAGGTGGATGTAGCAGTGCTGTACTGTGTACGAGGTGTACGGAGCGGAGCGTGTGGTGTACGAGGTACATGTGAGCGGAGCCGTGTGTGTACAGGTGGATGTAGCAGTGTTGTACTGTGTACGAGGTGTACGGAGCAGAGCCGTGTGTGTACGAGTTGTACGTAGCGGAGCCGTGTGTGTACAAGGTGGATGTAGCAGTGCTGTACTGTGTACGAGGTGTACGGAGTGGAGCCGTGTGTGTACGAGGTGTACGGAGCGGAGCCGTGTGAGTACGAGGTGTACGAAGCGGAGCCGTGTGTATAAAAGGTGGATGTAGCAGTGCTGTACTGTGTGCGAGGTGTACGGAGCAGAGCCGTGTATGTACGAGGTGTACGTAGCGGAGCTGTGTGTGTACGAGGTGTATGGAGCACAGCCTTGTGTGTACGAGTTGGATGGAGCGGAGCCGTGTCTCTCTACGAGGATTACGGAGCCGAGCCGCTCGTGTACGAGGTTTACGGAGCTGAGCCGCGCGTGTACGAGATTTACGGAGCGGAGCCGTGTGTACGAGGTGGATATAGCAGTGCTGTGTGTGTACGAAACGGAGCCCTGTGTGTGCGAAGTGTACGGAGTTGAGCCGCTCAGCTCCGTACACACAGGGCTCCGTGCTTGAGCCGTGTGTGTACAGAGCGGAGCAGAGCCGTGTGTGCATGGAGTGGAGCCTTGTGTGTATGTAGCGGAGCCGCGTGTGTACAAGGTGTACGGAGCAGAACCACGTGTGTACGAGGTGTATGCTGCAAAGCCGCATGTGTACATGGTTTACGGAGTGGAGTCGTGTGTGTACAAGGTGTACAAAGCGTGGCTGCATGTGTATAAGGTGTACGGAGTGGAGCCATGTGTATACTGAGTGGAGCCTTGTGTGTGAGGTGGACGGAGCAGAGCCGTGTGTGTACGAGGCATACAAAGCGGAACCGTGTGTGTATGAGGTGTGCAGAGCCGTGCGTGTACAAGGTGTATGGTGGGAAGCATTCATACCTCCCAAGCATCCTGAATTCAGCGGGACACTACCGATTTTGAGGGTCTGCCCCGCTGTCCCGGTCGGGAGCTTTTCCCGTGGACACAGGAGTACATGCCGGAGCCCCGAGGAGCACTTTAAAACTCGCACGTGATGTTCCACCAGAAGTGATGTGCTGGAAGATGACCGGAAATTAGGTAATTCCAGGAGGATATTGTGACGGAACCATGGAGGCACTTCAGGGAATGCTTCAGATCCATTACCGTGTCCTCGCCTTGGAATCGGGGATGTCGGCCATGTGAGCGGATCATGATATGTCCTGCATCGGGAGGCTCAGGTGGGCACTACAATGGGAGCCAGGCTGCTATAGTATCTTTATAGAATCTTTGTTTCTTTCTCTCTGTTCTTTCTTTCTTTCTCTCTGTTCTTTCTTTCCCATCTTTCTTTCTATCTCTCTCTGTTTCTTTCTTTTTCTCTATCTCTCTGTTCTTTCCCCTCTTTCTGTTTCTCTCTCTCTTTTCTTTCCCCTCTTTCTTTATCTCTCTCTCTCTGTTCTTTCCCCTCATTTTTTCTTTCTCTCTCTCTGTTCTTTCTTTCCCCTTTCTTTCTCTCTCTCTGTTCTTTCTTTTTCTTTCTTTCTCTCTCTTCTTTCTTTCCCCTTTCTTTCTTTCTTTCCCCTTTCTTTCTCTCTGTTCTTTTTTTCTTTCTCATCTTTCTTTCTCTCTCTGTTCTTTTTCTTTCTCTCTGTTCTTTCTTTCCCCTCTTTCTTTCTATCTCTGTTCTTCCTTTCTCTTTCTTTCTCTGTTCTTTCTTTATCTGTTCTTTCTTTCTCTGTCTTTCCCCTCTTTCTTTCTGTTCTTTCTCTCTCTCTGTTTTCTTTATTTCTCTTTCTCTCTCTCTGTTCTTTCTTTCTCCTCTTTCTCTCTGTTCTTCCTTTCTCTTTCTTTCTCTCTCTGTTCTTTCTTTCTCTGTCTTTCCCCTTTTTCTTTCTGTTCTTTCTCTCTCTGTTTTCTTTATTTCTCTTTCTCTCTCTCTGTTCTTTCTTTCTCCTCTTTCTCTCTATCTCTCTGTTCTTCCTTTCTCTTTCTTTCTCTCTCTGTTCTTTCTTTCTGTCTTTCCCTTTTTCTTTCTGTTCTTTTCTCTCTCTCTGTTTTCTTTATTTCTCTTTCTCTCTCTCTGTTCTTTCTTTCTCCTCTTTCTCTCTATCTCTCTGTTCTTCCTTTTCTTTTCTTTCTCTCTCTGTTCTTTCTTTCTCTGTCTTTCCCCTTTTTCTTTCTGTTCTTTCTCTCTCTCTGTTTTCTTTATTTCTCTTTCTCTCTCTCTGTTCTTTCTTTCTCCTCTTTCTCTCTGTTCTTTCTTTCTCTCTTTGTTCTTTCTTTCCCCTATTTCTTTTTTCTCTCTGTTCTTTTTTTCTGTCCCTCTTTCTTTCTCTGTTCTTTCTTTCTTTCTTTCTCTCTGTTCTTTCTTTCCGTCTTTTTTTTCTCTCTCTGTTCTTTCTTTTCCCTTTCTTTGATTATTTATTTCTCTCTCTAATTTCTCACTGTTCTTCTTGCTTTCCCTCTTTTCTCTCTCTCTGTTTTTTTTTCTCTCTCTGTTCTTTCTTTTACTGAGTACCAGTGTGCCCATAGTACCAGTCACTGTGCCCTCAGTACCAGTCAGTGTGATCACCAGTGCTAAATGTGTGATCACCCAGTGCTAAATGTGGTGTTGTCGGGCGTGGACATGGGTGTGACTAGTTGTGAAATGGGTGTGGTCGGCGTGGCCTAAAATTTGCCGCGGCGCGATGTGCCGCAACCTTTCTCCCTCAAATTGGGGGGCGCCGTTTTGCACTTCGCCTCAGGCAGCACAGAGGCTAGGTTACCCGGTATTGCGGACGTCCTGGTGAAGTCCGTGCCTGAAGAGTAGGTGTCAGTATGGCTGCCTAAGGCTCTTTCACACATCCGGCGGGCGCCTAACGGCGCCCCGGCATTTACCGCAGCGCCGCATGTGAAAAGCTTTCACACTTCCGGCGCCAAATGCGTTTTTTTGCCGGATGGTTTTGATGCTTGGAGAGATAAGAAACCATCCGCAAAAAAAAAAAACGTTACATGCAGCGTTTTTCCGGACGCCGCAATGTACATTTGCGCCGCATCGGACAAACCGCATGCAACGCATTGACATGCGGCGGCATGCGGCGCTAATGCATGTCAATGCGAAAAAGCCGCATGCGGCGCATCAGATTTTCAGATGCGGCGCTGCGGGAAAATGCCGGGGGCGCCGCAGGGAAAAACGGATGTGTGAAACTAGCCTAACTTTACTGTTCGGGTTCGCCCATCTGTAGTCATGATGATGCCTGTGCAGACTATGGTGGGCGTCTGTCATGCACAATCTTATTAGGGGTCGCAAGTCTGTTATGTCGCCACGCCAGTAAGAATATTGCTCCTCCAGTCATGAAAAGCAATGGAGGACGAGGAAAACAGAGCACCAGACCCCCTAAAAGGAGAACCCTCCCACTGACAGCACTAGTGACAAGTAAGCGTGTCCCACGCGTGGTGTTTGGGAAGTTTCTGTGTGGAGCCGTCAGCCCCTCTCATGCCCGCGCCCCCGTCCAGCAGCGGAGGCGGGACCGTCCCGCACACAGGAACGAGACCCTCTCCCCCCTCGTGCTGACGTTGGCGGCTGGGAGCAGAGCACAGGGCGCTGACATCTGGCCAGCTGTGACCGGGGGACGGGAGCAGGATGTACCGGGCGCTGCTCCTGCTGTGCTGCACCCTCCACACCGTCCCGGGGGCGGACTGTTACAAGAAGCGGGGGCCGGTGGTCACACACAAGGTAATGACCGGCGACGACTGTGTGCTCCGTGTGTGGTGCATAGGGGGCATCGCCCGGTGGCAGGAGGAGGGCACATACCTGCATAGAAACGATGGTTCAGAGTCTAGTGCTTCCCCCATGATCAGTGCAGGACTGCGGGCACTGCCTGGTACTGGGGAAGTGTAATGTAAGCGATTGTCCTGGCACAGTTCTAAAGAATCTGTACAGTCCAACCTGAGGAGCCTATAATAACCCTGTAGTGTATATATATATATATATATATATAGAATAACCTGCTGTGTGTATATATAATAATCCTGTAGTGTGTGTGTGTGTGTGTATAATATATATATATAGAATAACCCTGCTGTGTGTATATATAATAATCCTGTGTTGTGTGTATATATATTTATTTATACATAAATATATATTATATATAAATAACCCTGCTGTGTGTATATATAATAATCCTGTGTGTGTGTGTATATATAATATATATTATATATATATATATATAATATAGTATGTTGTATATAATAACCTGCTGTGTGTTATATATAATAACCCTGTAGTGTGTGTGTGTATATATAATAACCCTGTAGTGTGTATATATTATAATATAAATAGCCCTGCTGTGTGTATATATATA
The DNA here is from genome assembly GCA_033576555.1 of Oophaga sylvatica. Lineage (NCBI taxonomy): Eukaryota > Metazoa > Chordata > Amphibia > Anura > Dendrobatidae > Oophaga > Oophaga sylvatica. The sequence goes on from JARQOD010000001.1 coordinate 845,320,595, forward strand.
ACCTTGTAGTGTGTGTGTATATGTATATTATTATTATATATATATATATATATATATAAGAATAACCCTGGTGTGTGTATATATAATAACCCTGCTGTGAATATTTCTATATATCTCACACCCGGGTCCCACTGGTAAAATGTCACATGCATGTGATGTATGACACTGCGGTAGTACATAGTGTAGCTGTGATGTCATCAGCCATAATGGCAGCTTATCGATTGATCACAGTGAATGGCCTTACGTCTAATGAGGCGCTGAATTTGGGAAAACCCCCACAATTATATGTTGGACCACACCTTTAAAAATTGGATTTTTTTTGCAGTATTCTTCTGAGTTATGGGTTCCACAACTCCACTGACAATCATTAGATGCAACATTACAAAGTTCATGGCTCACAATCATGGTGACTTTATAGACTAAGGGCTCGTGCACATGGTCGTATTTTTGGGTATAGTGCAATCCAACAAAACAATGGATTGCACTCAGACCAATGTTATCTATGGGGCTTCGCAAGGCTGATTTTTTTTTTCCCTGGTCCGAGTCCGTCCGAGGGAAAAAATCACAGTGTGCCTAAGTTTGGATCTCACATGGCCATGTAAGCCAATGAGCGCGTGAAAAACATTGGACTGCACACGGATGACATCTGAGTGCAGTCGGATGTTCATGGACTGACAGAATGGAGAAGATGGAGAATTTATTTTCCATCTGCTCCTCATCAGAAAATCAGATCACACGATGATGAAACTCTGATCAGAGTTTGATTAGCATAATCTGCCCAATCATTTCGGATGAGAGAATATATGCTGGTGTGACTCTGGCGAGTATATACTTACATGCAGGACATTTTTGCAAACATTTTTCTAACTGAAGATTCATTGAATTCATCTAAGGGACTGTTCACATCATGTTTGGCTGATTGTTCAAGTCTCCATCTAAATAACTAAAAAATGGAATTCAGATGGAATTCAGTGTGAACAGCCCCTAAACGTGGAGTTTAGGCAGCAAGAAAGAATGGCTGTAGAAATGTTACCAACAAGCTGCATTAATTGAGATACAAAACAGAAGATGAGGTGTCTGCAGGGTGAGGATAGGACAGGAGGTCACGGTGACACAGAGATCATGGTGTCACATTGTACCCAGTGATTTCCCATTGGGACCTGCTACCTTCTGAATACAGCAGAGTCGATGATGTTTCTGATGGTCGGTCGCTGGTTGCAAGTCGCATGCAACTCACTGGCCACGGACTTCCGTGCAAGTCACATATGAGTAAGCACCGCCGCTCTTCAGTGGTCACGCGACGGACACTCGCGGACAAGTCGCACAGACGTGTCCCCGTCAGCCCCAGGCCTCGTGCTGCTGCTCTTCAGAAATGACTGAAGACGCTCCGCTCCTCCTCACACATCTGAGAAGTCCCCTCGTCCTGGAATGTCCGCACTCATCACCAACACTTGAGGGCAAACTGCTAGGATTGTGAACAATGTGACCTTGAGAGTCTCGCTCGCCCTTTACTCATTACATACGTGGTGTCACGTTCAGGTACACTGCGGGAACACGATCACACCGCTCCGCCACATTCCCCCGACAGCTGGGAAGATGGTCCCCATCCTGCTGAGAAATAAGACATCACAGACCGCTTATCTGCGTGACATCCCCAATCTCCGGCTCTCATATGACCCTGTGTCTTTATTTTCAGGTTTTCTTCGACATACAGATAGGTGACAGGAATGCCGGCCGCATTATCATCGGTTTATTTGGAAAGGTTGTCCCAAAAACTGTGAAAAATTTTGTCACTTTAGCAACTGGAGAAGTAAGTATTTTCTGCCCGCTGTTCTTAGGCGATGTTCACATTTGCATCAGAAAGTCTCTTTTTATGTTCTGTTATAGGAAAAGAAAACGATTCCATCCTGGGACTGATTATTTACATGGACAGCACGCGATAGACCCCATTGATGGGATCTGTCAGGTTTCCTCCATGGCGTCCGACAAGTTACCAAAAAAAACATCCATTTAGTCCCATATTTCTGTCAGCTGCTGCGTATGATCTGTGCAGTGTTGACTTCTATGATAAGTGCAAACATTTCATAAGGAATGCAAATATTTACTATAAAAGACAAATCGGGAGAAGCGACAGGTACTCATATCAGGCAGATGTGTTCCTGGGATATGTGTGACACAACATCTGTTTCATGCATGTGAATGTGGTTGTTCCTGCAGAATATGCATACATGACCCTTTAGGAATGGGATAAGCCAGAGAACTTTCATCCTCAAATCTGCAGCATGTGAACATACCCTATTTACTCAGAAAAATAAATAGAAAGTGTCAATTCAGCTCACCGCTCCTGTGTTAAGTGGACATGTGAAGGGCGCCTATTAAAAATACGCTACTTGAGACAGTCCTGTTTTGCAGTCCGTGTGGCTTTTTGTTGGCCGAACTTGTACCATCAGTGTGCCATCCAAGTGACAATAACCGGAACAGAATTTACAGATGTTAAAGATGTGCAAAGATACCAATAGATATATGTGGGGTAGATAGAGATCTGTGAGATATATAATTAGTGCCTTAGTATAGCTTACTGTACATGTATTAACCAAATAAATAAATGAAAAAAACAACATGGGGTCCTCCCATTTTTGATAACCAGGAAAGGTAAAGCAGACAGTTGTGGGCTGATATTAACAGGCTGGAAAGGTCCATGGTTATTGGATCCTTCTCAGCCTTAAAATACCAACTACAGCCGCCCTAGAAGTGGCACATCACATTAAATGCAATTGGTGCTTCACCTTCACTCTTCCCGATTGCTCTGGTTTGTTGGCAATCGGGGTAGTGAAACTTGGGTTTGATGTCAGCTGTGATTTGTCAAAAATCACAGCTGGCAACAAGATCTGGTGTTAGTAATGGAGAGTTTTTTTTTTATTACTGGGTTAGTAATCAGGGTGTCTGATAGAAACCTCACCATCCCTAACACCAGGGTTTGATGCCAGCTGTGATTTTTGACAAATCACAGCTGACATCGACCCCAACTACCATTACCCAGATTGCCAACACACCAGGGCAATTGGGAAGAGCTGAGGTGAAGCACCAGAATTGGAGCATCTAATGTAATGCTCCACTTGCTGTGGGCTGGTAGTTTTAGGCTCGGAAGGGCCCAATAACCATGGACTTTCCCAGCTTGATAATATCAGCTGTCTGCTTTATCTTTGCTGGTTATCAAAAGTGGTGGGGACAACACGTTGTCTTTTTCATTTATTTATTAGCTTATTACACGTAGAGTAGCCAACACACACAAGGCACAAATTATATATTTCACAGATATCTATCTAGCGCTATATTTGCACATCTTTAACACCTAAACATCTTTCATTTTTTATTCTGCATTCCATTCCGATACATGTCACACGGACGGCACAGTCATGTCACACTTTATGTCAGCCATGTGCATATGTGCAGTACGCATTATCATCCGTGCTGCTGGAAAAAAAACAGACATGTCTGCATGTGGGTCACACGGTCCATGTGAAAATATGGACATAGATTATAATGGGTGTGTGTCTGTACGTGTCTAAACCTGGGTGCATCCTATAGTCTTATAGCCTGAAAAATACCTATATATAGGTATATATATATACAGTTATGGAAAGCATGGTTACAGAGGGTGGATCCATTTGCCTTGTCAATCCCACCCAGAAAATTTGCTATTTAATGAAGTACCCCACCCCAATTTGTCAGCTATGATTAGGGGGTTTTCTAGCCAAAACTCATAAGCATATAAGTTTTTTTAATGTGTGCACATTCTGACAATTCTGTGAATTTTTTATCCTATATGATTAAAGGCTAAGTATTAACTACTTTCCTTCAGTGCTGGAGAACATCTCCTTTTGGACCATGGAGACCTATTCAGCGCTAGTAAACTAAGGCTGTGCTCACATCTGCTTCTGAGCCTCCATCACAGATTTTTGCATGCTGTGCTATTTATTTATTTTGCGGGGTGGGGAGAGAAATGACGGACCCTATTACAGATCCTCGTTTAGACATCCATTTTTATGTACGCATTCTATTTTTTGTTTTTCACGGATTAACACATAATCATCATTGTCTATGGGCATAGCTAATACACAGCTCTGGCAAAAATTAAGAGACCACTGCACAGTTTTATAAAAATCAGCTTCTCTACATGTCTGACAGCCATTCCATTCCAGTGTCAGTTGAATTCCAAACCAGAGTATACCTCATTCTACTTAATGTGCTTCTGATTAGGTGATCACCTGAACAAAATCTTATTTAGCGAAGGAAAGTATAAAAAACACTGCTGTGTTGTTCACAATGCTCTTTCAATAGGAAAAGCTGGATGGCAAAACAAGTGCTAGTAATATCCTAAAAGTAATATGAATGGAAAAAAAATAACTTTTAACCATGCCAATGGAGTTGAAAAGTCTTAAGTGAGGAAAAGAAGGGCTCAATTCTGGCTTTACTAGCAGAGGGATACAGTGAGCGTCATGCTGCTTCCATCCTTAAAATTTCTAAGATGGCAGTCCATTACAAGGTCAAGCAGCAGACATTGGGGACAACAAAGCTACAGACCGGCAGAGGGTGAAAAAGACTCTCCACTGACCGGGATGACCGTCATCTTCTTCTAATGTCACTCAGCAACCGCAGGATGACATCAAGTGACCTACAGAAGGAATAGCAAATGGCAGCTGGGGTGAGGTGCACGGCAAGAACAGTTCGTAATAGGCTCCTAGAGGCAGGGCTCAAGTCATGTAAAGCTAGAAAAAAGCCTTTCATCAATGAGAAGCAAAGGAGAGCCAGGCTGAAGTTTGCCAAAGACCATAAGGATTGGACCATAGAGGACTGGAGTAAGGTAATCTTCTCTGATAAGTCTAATTTTCAGCTTTGCCCAACACCTCATCGTCTAATGGTTAGGAGACCTGGAGAGGCGTACAAGCCACAGTGTCTTGCACCCACTGTGAAATTTGTTGAAGGATCGGTGATGATCTGGTGATGCTTCAGCAAGGATGGAATTGGGAAGGTTAATCTTTGCGAATAATGTATGAATCAAGCCGCATACAAGGCTATCCTGGAAAAACAGTTGATTCCTTCTGCTCAGGCAATGTTCCCCAACTCTGAGGACTGTTTTTTCCAGCAGGACAATGCGCCATGCCACACAGCTAGGTCAATCAATGTGTGGATGAAGGACCACTATATCAAATCCCTGTCATGGCCAGCCCAATCTCCAGACTTGAACCCCATTGAAAACCTCTGGACTGTAATCAAGAGGAAGATGGTTAGTCACAAGCCAAAATTGAAAATTTTGCAGTGGTCTCTTAATTTTTGCCAGAGCTGTAGTTCAACGAGTCCTGAAAAACATAGAATGGCACAAGGTAGATGTTAGCGTGCTGTCCGTTTTTTACTGTTTAATAGGAGAAGCTTGAATTTATTTTTCCCCTTTAAAAAAAAAAAACGGATGGCTCACTGTTGGTTAAAATTGACATACTGACCAAAAAATGGATGAAAATCGGAACCACCACAAGAAAACCTAATCAATGGACTCCCCCTCAGTGACCTTCATGTGAGATTCGGGACTGTCAATTTCATTGCTGTGATCCACTGAGGGAGAAGAACAACAGGAATTGAATATCGCAGAACTTGGAAGAGGAGTGGTGATGTTTTACACAGTTGTATCTGTTCACGATTGTAATGATTTTCATGTGATTTTCCCCATTACTATAAGTCACACTTGCGAGTGTGATTCGAGAAACTCAATACCCGGCACTGCCGCCGACACTCGGGACCGGAGTGTGTGGTTGCATGTATTTCTATGCAGCTGAACGCTCCGGTCCGAGTGCCAGCGGCAGTGTCGGGTATTGATGCGAGAGACTCGCGCGAGTTTCTCCCATCGCACTCGCAAGTGTGACCCCGGCCTAAGGCAGACAGCGTTAGGTCACGTTCACACTTGGCAAACAGACACCTAAGTGGAACCATTTTCAGCGGGTCTATCAGACATATCTAGGGTCTGTGGGGTCATAATGGGTAGATTTAGCCGAATAGGAAGAAAAGAATAGCTTATTTATTTTTAGAGCACCATTGATACCATGGTGGTATCCCAAGGGGGTTCATACAAAATATAGATATAAATTAAGGTGTACAAACTAGGAATGACAGACTGGTACAGAAGGGTGAGGACCCTGCCTTTGCGGGTTTGGAGTCTACAGTTTATAGCAACCAATCAGATTCCAGCTCTTATTACTCAGAGATTCCTTAAGAGGTGAAATCTGATTGGTCGACACTTGCACATCCTACATTTTTTCCCTGTTTTAGTCCTGATCTGTGAATGAGGTTTCCTGTGAAATCCCTTATAGTATATGACCTGTGCTCCTCCACCAGTAGCTACGTGCACTCGGCTCTGTCCTGTAAAGAAGGCTGAATGTTACATCAATTATCGGACATGACGTGGAAACATGGTTGATGTCCATAAACATGACTCACATCCTCCGCCTCTGACAGGGAAGCGCCTGTTTACTGTATGGATAATGTCGGGAGCAGCTGGCAGCCGCTCCGGATGTGCACAAAGCCAATTCTGTTTCTATTTCAGATCAAGCTGCCTTCTTATAATAAGGGTATATTAATAAAACTCCAGGCTAATGGGCTTTTTCCAAATTTGTGTTGTCTATGGCCCAATATCCACTAAACCACTATTATCCAAAGCGGTAGGCCTTATTCACATCGGGTTTTCTTTTTCTTTCTATTCAACATTTACACCAGGAAAAGCTCCAGCCATACAAGTTACATAGCATGCATCACCTGCAGAGTAGGCTAATGCGGGATCCATTTTACATTTTGAGCTTAATAACTATTCATGACAAATCCATCAAACAGGTACCATTATAGCCTATGGAGAGCACTGTTAAGGGGAAACTGTACTTTCAAGTTACTTTTCAGAGTAAGTTGTCCTGGGCATATACAAGAGGAATAACACTACAGTATATCTGGTCATTATATATCTTGTGTCCTTCATTTTTAGCCAGTGTTTCCCTCTGCAGGCTTGGTCTCTTAATTTGCAGTTGACTTTGAGTTGGTAGGAAAAGAACAGCTGCTATGATCTCTGCCATACACAGCACACTCCGAAATAGGAATTACTGCTCTTTAGTCATTAGTTAGCACACAGACAGAAGCAGCAGTAGCATGAAGGAAATTATACAGCCTTACTGTGCAGTGTAGATGTGAATCCAGCTCTGGAGTAAGGCAAAGGATTCCTTTAAAAAGCCCAGCATGTTCTTTCTGTGTCTTCCTCTGCCTATTTTCTCAGTCACACCTCCTCCCCTCTCCATAGAGTATAATTAGCTGTGTAAGCCTACTACTCAGTGTACTTGGCCGTCTGTGCAGTTGACCCGTTTTTTTTTTTCAAGTTCAGTAGGCAGAAGAGGATGAGGTGTCTCATAAGTGGAGAATTAAGCAGATTTCTCTGATAAAATATATTAGAAAGTTTCAAATATTCACATGTGCTATTGATTTATGCAAAGTTTGTTGAAAGGACAATTACTTTTTAAGATTGCTATACAATTTAGTCTAATTCTGATCCTAACGCAGGTTTTCAACCAAAATGATCACTGGTGAAATTCAATAATGAATGATATTTTAAACTGATTTTCAGCTGATAGTCGCTAGTTCTCAAAGGTCTTTCTCAAAAATAATTTGCAGAGGTATCAGTTCTCCTTTGCCTTCTGTCATTATCATATGTGGATAGTTTGAGTAATTGTAACGTCCAGCATGGATTAAAATGTGTTTGTCTGTGTCACCAAAACATTTAATCACCAAAAGATCATTTGTTTAAACAAATACTTAATATACTGATATCCAATATGTATGACCACTCTTGGGTATCCATTTAAAACATTTGTGACCTATAGACTATAATTTATCCAACTGAATGAACAAAATAAAAAACCTAAAATCATTATTTAGTGTGACCATCTTTTGCCTTCAAAAGGGCATCAATTCTAGGTACACTTGGACATAGTTTTTGAAGGAACTCTGCAGACAGATTTGTCCAAACATCTTTGAGATCTAACCACAGATCTTTTTTGAATGTAGTCTTGTTCAAATCCTTCTTTTGTCACTTCATGTAATCCCACACAGACTCAATGATGTTTTGATCAGGGATCTGTGAGGGCCATATCATCACTTCCAGGACTCATTGTTCTTCTTAATGCCGAAAATAGTTCTTCATGGCATTATGTTTGGTGCCATTGTCCTGGTGCAGAGTACATTTGGAGCAAATCAGATGCCTCCCTGATGATATTGTATGATAGATAAGTATCTGCCTATATTTTTCGGCATTGAGGACACCATTAATGCTGTCCAAATGTCCCACTACATTTGTTGAAATGCAGCCTCAAACTTGTAAGGAACCTGCTTTACTGTTGCCTGCAGACATTCATTACTGTACTGCTCTCCAGCCCTTTGGCAAACAAACTGCCTTTTCTTACAGTCAAATATTTAGAATTTTGACTAATCACTGACTAGTCACCTGCTGGCATTGTTCTGCACCCCTGCTCCTATGTTTTTGTGCCTTGTTTCTGTGTCGCAGGTATGGCTTTTTGGCTACAATTCTTTCTTGAAGACCACTCGTTGCCAGACTGCTTTGAACACTAGATCGGTGTAGCTGGTATCACTGGTTGCTGAAGAAAAAAGCTTTGACAAAGAACGTAGTTGGCATTCGAAACACATAATTCCAGAACTATGGAATTTTTTAATCAATTTTCCTAATAAAGATCATGCAATTTCTGAAGCTGGAACCTCCTTTATTCTTCATATATTTGTGATCCCACGAATTCCGTGCCTCTGCATGCTTGGAGCCTTGGTGAGCTGGTATTTTCTACTTCTCTAATATCACTGGTTGCTGCCAGTTTTGAGCTGATGGTACTGCTGGATATCTTCTAATTTGGAAGGGAAATAAGCATGATTTGTCTTTCATCTGCTGTTTTCTTGGCCGATCACTGTGTCTACAGTCCTCAACATTGCCCATTTGGTGGGTGCTTCAAAAGAGCTTGAATTGCAAATTTTGATAATCCGGCAGTCTGCTTGGAGATCTTTCCTTGGAGAAACCTTGCCGATGCAATAGGATTACCTTGTGTTTTGATGCTGTGGTCAATCTTGCCATGGTGTATGACCTGTGACATGAAACTGTCTTCTGCAACCTCACCTTTGTAGCAGTTCCTCACCCAGGTTTAGACCCCTACAAAGCTGTTTCTGTTTCAGTTAATGACTGTTTCAATCTACATATGAAAATGATGATTATCTGTTTAGTATAATTGATTACCCATGCTGCTGACTATAATAATACAAAATCCCTGACTTTGGGCAAGTGTACCTAGAAGAATTGGTGCTGTTTTGAAGACAAATGGTGATCACAGCAAATATTGTTTTGATTTAGATTTCACTTCTCTTCATTTATTTTCCATTTTGTTAATTGATAAAAATAAACTTTTAACTTCTATTTTTGAATGTGTATTCTTGCTTTACAGTATTTTCAGCGTGAGTTAATGTCTCTCTCGGCTATACACCAACCAGACTAACAAGATAATAAGAACAGGGATAATGGAAAATACCAACCATACAAAATGCACTCACAAATGACAGAGGGAGACACCGGGGAGTGAAGGATGGGAAAGACCAAAGTAGGAGGAGAGGATTTGCACACAACCAAAACCTAGCAATAGTCTTGGGTAAATCCACCAAACGCCTTCTTAAACAATACACTACCAACTCCTGAACCATGCAGCATGAAGCTAACTCTGGAAATGCTTAGTTACCAGAGTCCAGTTTTTACAGCAGAGGGGAGTGGCCAACAGTGAATAGCTGAGAGCCATAAGGCAGGTAAGCTTCCAGGAGCTCTCCACTGAGTAGATTAACCCATGTACTGCTGGAAGAAACCTACACTGTTTAATATGAAGGTGAAGTGCTGACTTTGCTGGAACTGCGCCGGCATAGGAGGAGAGTATAGTTTTTTTTTATTTTACCAGGGCCAAACATTTAGTTCAAGAAGGGGTTGTCCTAGTAGTGGACAATCCCTTTAATTCATTTGTGCATACGTGAAAAATACTGACCAAACACTGATGATAAAACCTGACACACTGATAAAAACACTGATGATTAAACCTGAAACACTGTGACAAACACTACGAAAATTGGATCCAAAACACTGATGAAACTTGAACCATTTTATACGTATCTGGAAAATTACCGACATCTGAATTATGAATTACCGTAGTCCTATTGTGAAGCCCTATGACTCCGCGTGCAAGCTAAAACATGATGTGAACAGGTCTATACATAACATTGAGGACATTACTAGTCATGTGTTTTCTCTGTTTCTTCATTTCAGAAAGGTTATGGCTATAAAGGCAGCAAGTTCCACAGAGTCATCAAAGACTTTATGATCCAAGGGGAGATTTCACAGCCGGAGATGGCACTGGAGGTACAGATTTACATCTCTTTTCATGACTTATTAAAGTACACATATAAGGAGTAGAAATGAGGGGATTGCTTTGTGCAACCCCGGAGCAGCTCAGTGTGCTCTAGCTGTGGACAAGAGCTGTGTTTGATTCTCCGGCCTGGCGTGATGCAGTTTTTAGACCAAACCGGTGATAAAGGGTGAAGGCCGGGGTTCTTTTTTAATCTGCCAGAGTGGCTTGCGCCAAGTCTGTCTGGAGTAGCTTTTTTGAGCCAGTGGCCTCTGACAGCCAGCACTGCAAATCATTAGCCAAGCTTGGGATCCCAAAGGGCAAGGAAATTTACCCAGCTCCTGTCCTTGGCCAGAGAGCAATGACTAGGACTGTGAACCAGGGTTGCACAAAGCAATCTGCTCATCTCTAATAAGGATCATTTAGTAAGATGCATTTAAATAGAGTGCAAATATAGGTAGGCGTACTATCATTGCTAGGTTACTGCTATTATTTCCAGTGCTTTTAACAGAATCTTATACAGATTATTTCTCCATCTCCAAACAATGTGGGGGCACTTTTATATTGTAAGCATACAGACTGTGACATATCCTCTGGGGAGGAAAACAGACTAATGTTACTGCTATAACTGCAGTACAGGGTCTATGTACATGGCTTTGCTGTTATGTCAGCACATTAAACCCAACAGACCTATCGGCACTGTGCTATTGTTCGGAGCCTCCATAAGGCATACACGCAATGCATATAGTGGAAAATCTGCCGAAACTGCACGTGGTGGAGATTGTCATGTTTAGCTTTTTACTTCAAGAAATCTTGAAAATATACCTGCATGTGCCGGTGTGGGAAACAGATGGGGACAGTTAGAATCCTATTGCTGCAGTTATTATGGATCTGTGCTCAGATCTTTAATATGGCCATATGTATGAGACCTAAAGTTGTTTCTATATCTAGAAAGCACCCAGCGCTAAATAAGCTCCTATTGTAACCTCATCTAAATAAACCATTTAGCATTGCCCTCTGCCGACTATGTGTTTATAATAAGTTCTCCAGCGTAAAGGTTGTGGTAGCTGTAGGCTCACTTAGGGCTTATGCATAGGGTTTGTCCCACACATCATGTAGAAATTGTAATTATATTAATATATACAGCCCTGGCAAAAATTAAGAGACCACTGCAAAATTTCCAGTTTGTCGGATTTTTCTCTTTATAGGTATATTTTTGAATAAAATGTAAATTGCTGTTTTATTCTATAAACTACTGATAACATGTCTCCGAATTTCCAAGCAATAAATTTTGTATTTATTTTCGAAAAATGAGAAAATGGTCAAAATAACAAAAAAATGAAGTGCTTGCAGACCTCAAATAACGCTAAGAAAACAAGTTCATAATCATTTAGAAAAAAACAATACTAATGTTTTAACTCAGGAACAGTTCAGAAACCAATATTTTTTGGAATAATCATGATTTTTAATCACAGCTTTCATGCGTCTTGGCATGCTTTCCACCAGTCTTTTACACTGCTTTTGGGTGACCTTATGCCGCTCCTGGTACAAACATTTAAGCAGTTCTTCTTTGATGGTTTGTGACTATCCATCTTCCTCTTGATTACATTCCAGAGGTTTCAGTGGGGTTCAGGTCTGGAGATTGGGCTGGTCATGACAGGAATTTGATGTGGTGGTCCTTCATCCACATATTGATTGACCTAGCTGTGTGGCATGGCGCATTGTCCTGCTGGAAAAAACAGTGCTCAGAGTTGGGGAACATTACCTGAGCAGAAGCAATCAACTGTTTTTCCAGGATAACCTTGTATGTGGCTTGATTCATACGTCCTTCGCAAAGATTAACCTGCCCAATTCCAGCCTTGCTGAAGCATCCCCAGATCATCATCGATCCTCCAAATTTCACAGTGGGTGCAAGACAATGTGGCTTGTACGCCTTTCCAGGTCTCTGTATAACCATTAGACGACCAGGTGTTGGGAAAAGCTGAAAATTAGACTCATCAGAGAAAATTACCTTACTCCAGTCTGCTATGGTCCAATCCTTATGGTCTTTGGCAAACTTCAGCCTGGCTCTCCTTTGCTTCTCATTGATGAAAGGCTTTTTTCTAGCTTTTTACATGACTTGAGCCCTGCCTCTAGGAGCCTGTTATGAATTGTTCTTGATGTGCACTTCACCCCAGCTGCCATTTGCCATTCCTTTTGTAGGTCACTTGATGTCATCCTGCGGTTGCTGAATGACATTCGAATAAGATGACGGTAATCCCGGTCAGTGGAGAGTCGTTCTCGCCCTCTGCCGGTCTGTAGCTTTGTTGTCCCCAATGTCTGCTGCTTGACCTTGTTGTAATGGACTGCCGTCTTAGAAATTTTAAGGATGGAGGCAACATGACGCTCACTGTATCTCTCTGCTAGTAAAGCTAGAATTGAGCCTGTTATGATTTGGTAACCGAGAAGGATAATAGAGAAATAGGCTAGGCAACCAAACACCCAGAGAGGTTGGTAACTTAGCGGATTGCAGACCCCTAAACTGACAACACAACTAGAATTAGCCGTGGGACGTACCTACGATGCCCTAGACGCCTCGACACAGCCAAAGAGTTAACTAAGCCTAAAGAGAGAAAGGGGAAAGCTAAACTGCCCCGGAGTAGAGCCCCAAAGGAATAGATAGCTCCCAAACATATTGCCGGTGAGACAGATGAAGTACAAAACACAGGCAGAAAATAGATGATGCAAATGCTGGGGCCCAAACTGTCTAGATAGAACAGGACATGAACGGATACTGTCTGCAATCCCGCAAAAACCCTAAGAAAAATTCCAACACGTCTGATATGCAAAAATACTGAGGCCACACTACCACTCCCCCACTAAATCAGAACTCTGGTGTGAACTGGACGCAAAACAACAGATACTGAAATAACAGGAGACTAGAAATACAGAAAAGACTGACATAAGCTGTGGCAAAGGAAAACAGAATTCAGCACAGGTCCCAGCAGGGAACCCGGCTGAACTCACACCAGCAAGGCAGAGAACAGAGAAAAGCAAAAAGGGAAAAATGCCACAGATTAAAACAAATAACTTATCTGAAAGATGCAGGACAAAGCAGGGAGAAAGTAGACTTCCAGAAGGCTCAGGAAGAAAACCAAATCACAGGCAACAACTAAGGGAAGGCTGCTCACTTAAATCTCTCCAGTCAGTAACACCTGACCTCCAATCATCCTCTTCAGGTGATTGACTTCTGTCAGCCAGACCAGCTACATTACCAGCAGCAGCCACCAGAGGGAGCCCAAACTCAGAAGCCAGATCAAAACTGTTCACAACAGTCTGCTCACTTAAATCTCTCCAGTCAGTAACACCTGACCTCCAGTCATCCTCTTCAGGTGATTGACTTCTGTCAGCCAGACCAGCTCCATTACCAGCAGCAACCACCAGAGGGAGCCCAAACTCAGAAGCCAGATCAAAAGTGTTCACAACATGAGCCCTTCTTTTCCTCACGCAAGACTTTTCTTTTCAACTCATTTGGCATGGTTGTTATTTTTTTATTCCTATTACTTTTGGGATATTACTAGCCCTTGTTTTGTCCAAGAGGATTGTGAACACCACAGCATTGTTTTTTACACTTTCCTTCGTTAAATAAGATTTAGTTCAGGTGATCACCTAATCAGAAGCACATTAAGTAGAATGAGGTGTACTCTGGTTGGAATTCAACTGACACTGGAATGGAATTGCTGTCAGACATGTAGAGAAGCTGATTTTTATAAAACTGTGCAGTGGTCTCTTAATTTTTGCCAGAGCTGTATGTTATGTGCTGTCGCTCTGAGACCCAATATATTTAAGATGTTCTAGCGGTGATCATGATCCTGTTTCAGGAAGAAGCATCTATGGAGACGAGTTTCCAGACGAGAACTTTAAGCTGAAGCATTACGGTATTGGGTGGGTGAGCATGGCCAATGCTGGGCCAGATACGAATGGATCTCAGTTCTTCATTTCCACAACGCGACCCTTATGGCTGAATGGAAAGCATGTTGTTTTTGGCAAAGTTTTAGATGGCATGGTAAGGAATACGTCTGCATTTTTCTGTCTTGCAAAACTCATGAAGGTAATATTCACATGGTGGATATTTTGCATGCAAAACTACACATTTGTCCCGAATGGGTATCAGAAATCACAGTTTGAACTGCCCAAGTCTGCACTCGTATTTGCTTTTTTTTTCAGTATAGGCTACCAGTCTTAGTTTCTGGTCTGAAATCTATGGCTTTATAAACGGCAATACGGATTTCCAAATTAAAACTTGCAGAACATCATAGGATTTTTTTCCTGCAATAAAGGTTATAAAAAAAATATATTTTTACAAAAACACAACTAAGACTAGGTGCACACTGCGTCTGTGCAAAAAGGCTACAGCGTAGGGATGAGCGAATGCGATTGGATAATAGGTTCGAGACCCCAAGGCTGCATATCTCGAGGCTGTTTGACAGCCGCAACGCATGCAGGGATTGTCTAACAAACAGGCAATCCCTGCATGTGTTGCAGCTGTCGAATAGCCGCGAGATATGCAGCCACAGGGACTCAAACATTATTTTTTAGCACACCGAAGACACTTGGTTAGCATATGAGCATGCTCAGATATAACACCCTATCCCAGCACGTTCACTCATCAACAGGGAACTTCTCCCAACGAGTACTGTAACACTGCCATTGGTGACCAGTATACGCAGATTGGGGCCTAAAGTGTGTTCTTCAGGCCTCCATCTGGACGCTATGTGATTGCATGATTGTTTCATTGTATAGAAAAGCGCATCAGACTACGCTTTCCTATACAAAGGGCCACTGCAAAGAAACGTTTCCTTACAGTGGGTCAATATGGTGGACGGATGCCTCGGCATTCTTCCTGACTGTGCCCACTGTCGGGCGCATATCTCCTGAGTGTTTGTCTGGACCTAGCCTTATTTGTAGAAACTGCAGATTTTTCTTGTTGATTTGCATAAGTGAAACCCACAGCTGAATAGATTATCAGTCACGTGGATGAGATTTTAACAAATCTCATCCACATACTTCTGAGTTCTCTTTTTAAAGATTTTCCAACCTGCAGTGTAGCTGCGTTACATAGGCAGATTTTGTTGGAAATTTAGTTAAAATATCCGCCATGTGTAAACCAGGTCTTTTCACATGATGTTTTTTTCTTACCAAGAACGTGTACATTTTTTTTTTTAGAATAGAATAGATCCGTGTGTCCGTTCTGCTAAACCCGTGTCCATGTCTTATTTTGATCAGTTTTGGGGGTCACAATAGGCCATTCAATGGCTCCATTTTTATTAGATTCATGCACATGATGTCTGAATGAATCAGAAGGATGCCTTTATCTCAGCGTAAGGAGACTAATCAAGCAGGCTGACATATCAGTATAGAGATGCATTTTAGTGATGCTACTTGTTTTTGACATTTTGTATATTAAATCTTTGTGTATATAATGGATACATTTACTAAGCAAAAACTTTAGAGATGATGGCTGTGTATCCACTTGTACATTTACTTACAGTCTAGAATGCTGTTTAATGGCTGGGTAAGCTGACAAGAGTTTTACCACAGCCCACTACTTGCTGCCACTAACCTGGCACGGCCATCTTTCTTCTTTTGTCTACCAGGCTGTGGTACATGGCATCGAGCTCCAGCAGACAGATGACAGAGACCGCCCTTTACAGGACTGCGTCATTGCGGAGAGTGGGCAAATCACAGTGAAGGAACCATTTGTGGTTGAAGTGGAAGATTGGAAAGATTAGAAGTCTAGAAAAACAGGGAAACTTTTCATACTATTTTTTTTTGTAAAGGATGAATAATAAATGTAAATATGTTTATCTGACTTTGTAAAGTGTACCTGAGTACTGTGAAGCAAACCCAGTGGAACCTAGAAATATTGTACGTCCCCATGAAAATGTAAGGGTAGCAGCAGAGGCATGCATCAAAATCGTGGCATTCCATACTAAGTCCATTTTACCGATCCAGCCCCCCGCCTCCCAGAAAAGAAAAAAATTGTGGAGTGGATGTTGTCAGAGCACAAGGCGTAGTAAGAGAAGAGCGTAACTCCAGACTTTTAAGCACAGGGAGAGGGACATCTATTAAGGTATGTACTGTTCTCCCCCATTGAGATACCTCTTTCATTGCCCCCATACAGTAAGATACCCTTCAAAATGCCCCATTTGTAGTATAAAAACTCCATAGTGAGCTCCCCCACACTGATCTCCCACAGTGTACTGACTGCACACTGACACTCCCCCCCCCCCGCATATGGTGTGAATCCCCCCCCACAGGACAACCCCTTCCCACACAGTATAATGTCCACACAGTGAAAAACCCCACAGTACATCCTCCCACATACATTCAGGGTGATGTCCTCACAGTATGATGACCCCATACTCCCCACAGTTCCCCCCATACAGTATACCAAGCTCCCTACACAGTATGATGGCCCCCACACAGTAAGGTGTCTCATACAGCCTCCCAAACAGTATGATGATCCCACACACTATTATGGTATCCACAGCACCCCACACAAAATGTTGCCCTCTTCTCATGTAATGGACTAATAAAATAAATAAAAATACTACTTGCCTTGGCCCCAGCGCCCTGGTGTGATGCTCTGGCTTCTGCATTGTTTGGATTTTGTGCCTACTGCGTGGAACCTATGTAGTGATCTCAGACGCACAGGCAGAATGGTGGCACAGAGAGCTGATGGCTTCCCGTTGTACTCCATGGTGTCTGCCTCAATGGATATGCTGCTGCCACATCAACTCATCTGACACATATCGACAGTATACACGTGTACTGGATGGCAGTTTCACTTCTAGTATTCCAATATATCGGGATAAAAGAAGTCCCGTTTCTCCAGTCTGCACTCCAGGAAGAAAGTGACCATTCATACAGAAGTAGCAGAAAGTATCACTGCTCCTAGAAACTACATTGAAGATAACCCTCCTTACCCACTCAATTCCTTTCTGTGATATCACCCATTCAGAATATATATGGGATCTCAGAGATGACCACAGAGTACACGTTAGTCCTTACTCACCCTCACTCCCACTTGGTAACACTTCTCTCAGATGTAAAATATATGAGCAGTCACATACAGCCCAGCATGTCTGTTCCCAAATGGTTAAAGGGCTTGTCCAGGCTTTTCAGAAAGTCTGCAGTCACTCAATGTGACTGCACATTTGTAAATGTTCACATCGCTGCTGTGAAGAGTCTCTGGTACTGTTGGTGAGACCGAATGGTCATGTGCCTACAAGTATGCAATATGCATACGTCTGGCCACATGCTCACTAGTCATGCACAGCCTCACTGAATATGTGAATCTAGCGAGGCCGCACATGTCTAGTCGGGATGTAGCAGGGAGTATGCATATCGCATACTTGGGGTCTCATGACCTCTTGGTCTCACTGCCGCCCCAGAGAATCCTCACAGCCCGTGCTGAGCACACTATGATGATTGTCACATAAAGTGACTGCAGACTTTTGTGAAAAGCCTGGACAACCCTGCGCACTGCTAACACTGTAAAATCAGAATCTTATGTGATTTAGGACAGATCGGCACCAGCTGCTGATTACTGTATATACGCCATATGGATGTACAGTCATGGCCAAAAGTTTTGAGAATGACACAAATATTAATTTTTATAAAGTCTACTGCTTCACTTTTTCTAATGGCAATTTGCATATACTCCAGAATGTTATAAAGAGTGATCAGCTTAACAGTAATTACTTGCAAAGTCAATATTTGGCTAGAAAATGAACTTTATCCCCCAAAACACATTTCAACATCATTGCAGCCCTGCCTTAAAAGGACCAGCTAACCTCTTTTCAGTGATTGCTCCATTAACACAGGTGTGGGTGTTGATGAGGACATGGCTGGAGATCAATCTGTCATGATTAAGTAAGAATGACACCACTGGACACTTTAAAAGGAGGCTGGTGCTTGGCATCATTGTTTCTCTTCTGTTAACCATGGTTATCTCTAAAGAAACACGTGCAGTCATCATTGCAATGCACAAAAATGGCCTAACAGGGAAGAGTATCGCAGCTAGAAAGATTGCACCTCAGTCAACAATCTATCGCATCATCAAGAACTTCAAGGAGAGAGGTTCCATTGTTGCCAAAAAGGCTTCAGGGCGCCCAAGAAAGACCAGCAAGCGCCAGGACCTTCTCTTAAAAGTGTTTCAGCTGCAGGATCGGGCTACCAGCAGTGCACAGCTTGCTCAGGAATGGCAGCAGGCAGATGTGAGTGCATCTGCACGCACTGTGAGGCGGAGACTCTTGAAGCAAGGCCTGGTCTCAAGGTGGGCAGCAAAGAAGCCACTTCTCTCCAGAAAAAACATCATGGACAGACTGATATTCTGCAAAAGGCACAGGCAGTGGACTGCTGAGGACTGGGGTAAAGTTATTTTCTCTAATGAATCCCCTTTTCGATTGTTTGGGACATCAGGAAAACGCCTCATTCGGAGAAGACAAGGTGAGCGCTACCACCAGTCTTGTCTCATGCCAACTGTTAAGCATCCTGAAACCATTCATGTGTGGGGTTGCTTCTCAGCCAAGGGAATCGGCTCTCTCACAGTCTTGCCTAAAAACACAGCCATGAATAAAGAATGGTACCAGAATGTCCTCCAAGAGCAACTTCTCCCAACCCTCCAAGAGCAGTTTGGCGATCAACATTGCCTTTTCCAGCATGATGGAGCACCTTGCCATAAAGCAAAGGTGATAACTAAATGGCTCAGGGAACAAAACATAGAGATTTTGGGTCCATGGCCTGGAAACTCCCCAGATCTTAATCCCATTGAGAACTTGTGGTCAATCATCAAGAGACAGATGGACAAACAAAAACCTAAAAATTCTGACAAAATGAAAGCATTGATTGTGCAAGAATGGACTGCTATCAGTCAGGATTTGGTCCAGAAGTTGATTGAGAGCATGCCAGGGAGAATTGCAGAGGTCCTGAAGAAGAAGGGTCAACACTGCAAATATGACTTGCTGCATTAACTCATTCTAACTGTCAATATAAGCTTTTGTTACTCATATGTTTGCAATTATATTTCTGTCTGTGATAAAAACATCTGTCAAACACATAAAAACCAGAGGGCAGCAGATCATGTGAAAATATAATATTTGTGTCATTCTCAAAACTTTTGGCCATGACTGTATACAGAAAGCTGCGAATGATTGCAGTCACAGGGCAGGTAGGGCAGCATATACCTGGTGACAGATCACGCAGAAGGTCTCCGTATGTCACATAAGATGTGTTTCTGTAGTGCCTTCTGAAGTTTACAAGAAATGAAGAGCAATCTCTTCTGATTTCATCCAAAGAGCGTACATACTGTACAAATAATCTTTTTTGTCAGCAGCAGCAAAACCAGCATGTAGTTTCACTGTGAATTGTTGTTTTTGCGCTGAGTGGTTTATACACATTTACTTTACATGTTTCACAAATAAAAACTGAACATCTAAACAGCACATCGTGAAAGCAAGGAAGCAATGTGTGGTATGTGATTATGTAATACACATCAGGAATGAAGACTTTAGTCTGCCACCGTCATGTCCCCCTGTACAGCCTGCAGTGACCCCAGCGCAAGGACAGGGATTTTCAATCATTTCTTCAGGTGCTCATTCCTTTTACCAATTAAAGGGTTGTACTAATGTTCCCTTTCCGGAGCACAGAGCTCCCCTGCCTCGCCGGTTTCCCGAAGGGCTGCTAAAGATGGGCTCAAAATTTATCAGTCTTCCCCCTTTGTCTTAAATTGTGATTTAAAGATATGGAGAATTTGTAGATACCTTCTGTGCATTTATTAAACATGCGATTTTTATTCGATGCGTCTCAAAGTGACAGAACTTCTTCCTCAACTACAACCTCATATCGGTATGTGATACCATATGTGCATCAGGATCTTCATGTGGTAGATTTCCACGGCCAAACAGCTGCATACAAGCCTCAGGTCACCATGTCAAGTTTTGGTGATGCCACTGAGCAATGGAAATGTGTTCTGTAGGTAGGTGTATTACATCGTACCATCTGTCAGTCTAATAGACAAATCAGGGTTTTGTTGATGATTGGAGAACGCTGCCAGATTGTATGATATCTACTGTAATATTTGGTGCTGGAGGGATAATAGTAAAGAGCCATCACCTGGTAGTGAACAAGCCATAACTCTAACAGGCTAATTAAGGTCTGAAACCTTGGTCAAAGTTTTGTACTAGCCCATTTTCCTTTGTGTAATTTTTAAAATGTAAAAGATGAATATATATATATTTTTTTTTTTTACAAAAATACAAAGGAAATGTGTCATCTTTAACTTCAACTTGCTTGGCTGTTCACAATAACAGTAATTTTGACCAGGGGTGCCTAAACTTTTACATGCCACTGTAGGCATATATGAGGCTGTCGGCTTTGGGTCAGGAAATCTGTGGCCATTCTGTACATCGCGGCCTGTGCATGAACCGTGAATGTAGGATGTGTGAAGCCGGCCTTATAGACATCTGCATACATGAAGCACCAATTCTGGATATGCTTTCTGTCCCTTAAAGCCCTCAACACACACATGGCTTCTGCCGTAACAAAACATATGATGTGGTGTTCTGGGACTGACAGAGGTATTTGAGAATGTAGTATAACACTGAACTCCGCCTTGGAGTGGCGCCATATCACCTTCCTCAGTGAGACTAAACAGACTAATCTTGCAGTTAATATTCTTTATTGTAGCAAAGATTCAAGTCTAGTTTTTCTTCCATCTCATTAATAGCATCATAAGGACATAATAACAATTCTGTAGTGGTAAACGTTCATTAATCCCACAATAGCATGCCTTATTTATTACATAATGTACAAAAATATAGCGCACAGTACAAATACTAATATCTCATGCAGCGGCCGTAGTGTCACGGTACTACTCACATACGTATTACACAAGTTAAGTTTCTATGCTGTTATGGCACAGTTAAAGCCAAGTAGTTATATTCTCTGAAGCTTTGTATCCTATCAATTACACATTTTGTACCAGTTTCAGGGAATCCCTTCCGTCCACCCAATCTCTTATATAGACACCGAGGACTGGTGAACAATCACCTGAAATAAGAAGAAAACAATCTAACCAATCAGCAGTTAGTTTGCATCTGTATACTATCATAGAAAACATTTGACTGGTTAAGAGGGAAACTTCAAGCAGCACTGTTACATTATTCTAAAAGCGTCAGTATTTCCCTTCACTTTAAATATTCAGATATTACGGTAATTCATAATTCAGATTTTACTGTTTTCACTGGCGCTTATGAGCAGGATACAAAATCTATGCAAATAAGACGCCTGCAGTCAACATCATTATTCTTGTCCCTGTCCTTAGATTTCTGGGAACCGAAACCCCCTGTGAATGGAGCGGTGCATGCGAGACAACCACCCCTATAGCCAGTAAATGACAGTGTTCGCACATGCTCACTAGAGCTCCGCGTACACAGGGGACTTTGGGACCCCTCGTCATGTGATCGGCCAGCGATCATACATTTATCCACTCTCCTGAGGACAGGCAATATATATTGTTTATGGGTCATCTCATTTAATAACACTGAATATGATGGATCATACATAATGGCTTTTCTGCCTTTTATGGGTATGCAACACAGAAGAGAGGACATGAATGACTGTATCCCAGCAAGCCCTGTAAGGGTACATGCACATGGATGCAAATCGAGTTTTTCAAGGAGGCTTTGGAGCAGAAACTGAGTGAATGTTCTTCAAATCCTCCCCAAATCTGAAAACCTTGGAGTTTCTAAACCAAAATCTTCGTAAAAAAAATTGCGTTTTAGTGGAAATTGCTTCAGAAAACGGCGCGTATATTTTTCATTTCCTAAAATGGTTTTGAAGAGTTTTTCAACCTTTTTGGAAGGGTTGTTTTTCCAGAAGCATTTTGTTTTGGTTTTTTTTGCAATCTTTTGAATGGTCAGTGCATAGTTTGGAGCAGATTCCATCATTTGCTTTAGAATATTCTAGAACTGCTGCAGCATAACCAGGTGAGATTCAGGCTTGCTGCAGTTAAAGGGGTGTTCCAGATCCGATCACAAGCACATCAGGAGGTGAGCGGGGCAGACGAGGTCACATCTGCTGCCTGCTAACATGAATTAGATAAGTAAATGATACCTGCCAATCGCGCACATGACCAGCGGCCACCGGTAGATGTAACATCAGTGGCCCCACTCTCTTGTTCATGCAAGAGTGAGTCGGAATACCCCTTTAATGTATGAAAGACCACCACACCAGATCATCTGGACTGAAATATTCTCATAGTAGAAATATAACAATTCTACTTATTAATATACAGTATGTAACACTTTACATTAAATGCGTTTCCCATATCTGATTACTGGGCGTCCGGCTGCAGATACCCCAGCAATCACAGCATCGCTAGTAAATAATGGATCCATCAGTATTCGCAGGACCAGCCCCAGTGCTGCATACAAGGTCCTTTCACTTGGGGCATCTTCCAGGGCTGTAGCACTTACATTTTTTGCCATTTCTGCAGACATGCAATCAATTAACATAATGGTAAAACCCCTTTGATCTTTTTGATGGTAACCTGCCCAAGTCCAAAGATTCTCCTACATCGGAGAACTTCACAAACTTACAGAAAATCCCCTTTGGTGAGCACAACAAATGTGGAAAAGTATTTTAGTAACTAACTTGCTTGCCGTGTCCTCAGTACTTGAAGTTCTAGTCGTCCTTCAGCTCCGATGTCACCATGATAATATTCCTGGTTCTGCTCCATCACTTCAGTCATTGATAGTGGTGACTTGTATTTATGTATCCATGCACATAATGCTCTTACAGCGCAGCATCCAGCACTAGCCATCTTAGTGGCATCTGTGGCATGTGTAGTGAAGTGGGGGTACTTGGCGCGACCCCATCTGTACACTTTGCGCGTGCCATAAGCTGCTGAGGTGGCTTGTACTGGATGTTGGTGTAAGAGCATATAATAGTCATACAAAGCTTATAAAGGCACTGACACTATATAGTCTGCACTGTGAGTACCAAGAGCTGCTGGACTAGAGGTTCAGAATGAATTCCTGTGGGCCATCAGGTCCTTTAAAGGGAACCTGCCATGAAAAATGCTATTACCCGGCAGGTATGGGGTTAATCTGCAGGTTAATAGTGTTGTCAGACAGGCCAGTGCCGGCACTTAGACCCCCGCTGCCAGGAGGAAATGAACTTGATTTCCCCTGGCAGTGTTCCGGTTTCAGTCCCGGGAGCGGCACCATTCTGCGTATTCAGAGTGGCGGCCATAACCGTGCCCCCCGCACTCACTGATGGCCTGCCCTATCGCTGAGCGTCTAGTTACAGTCACCACTCTCTATACACAAAGTGTTTACTGAACCCGGCCCGGTGCCACCCCCGAGACTGAAACTGGAACCCTCTCAGGGAACTAAAATTAATTTCCTCCCGGCAGCGGGGGTCTAAGTGCCAGCACCAGGCAGGTTAGTAACGCTATTAGCCTGCAGGTTAACTCCATATCTGCAGATGAATAGCTTTTTTTTCAGATGTCAGGTTTTCCTTTAAAAGAACTATTTTTTTTTTTTAATTGTAATTACTTTTAATAAATTTCTAAATACAAATTAATCTTTATCTTTATAGGATTAACTGTGTTTTTTTTTTTTTTTAAATAAAGCAGATACCGTAGTTAAAGAGGACCTATAACGTCCCTGACACTAACAGAAAACGGGACTGGAAATCCAGGACTGGGAACAGCAGAACAAAGGAGCTGGAGGCATCATGAAATAAAAATGTGTCAAACAAGCTGGTTACTAAACTGTATCTAAAACGTCATTTTATGATGAATTTAGTTTTTCTTAAAAGTCTTATTCCGATCTTTTACATTTCTTACATATCCCCAGGATATGCCATAAATGTATGATAGAAGCAGGTCCCACACATCTCAAGAGCAGGGCTCTGTCAAAGGAGCAGATGGCATAAATGTGAAAAATAGGAATAACGCTTTTAAACACTACATTGGAAAATGAATAGGACTCGCCAATAGCAGAGACCACAGTCTTTCCTCAGTGGGTCTATGGCTTCCCTTTTAGTTTGAAAAACATTAATAGATGAGCAGCACGTTAACTCACAATATATATATATATATATATATATATATATATATATACACACACACACATACATACACACAGTTTCTATAAAGTAGCTCATTAACTTGTATATTTGTGTCATTTATGAAAATACCTGTTCCCTTTCTGACCTCACTGAGTAAAGCGAGGGAAAAGTAGAAATATATTGCACTAAATATTACACGATTCATCACCAGAGCCCCCGGCGAGTCCTAACTGAAGATGCTCGGCCTTTCGGTCTCTGGAAATCTGCTCTACAATTCACCTAAGACATTTCCTGTTACGGAAATCTATCTCGCCCTTCAATGGCTCTGGGCACTGTATATTTAAAGTGAATCTGTCAGCAGGTTTATGCTATGTAATCTGATAGCATGATGTAGGGGCAAAGACCCTGATTCCAGTGATGTATCACTTACTGGGCTACTGGGTGTAGTTTGTATAAATCCCTGTTTTCCCTGCTGTAGATGTGGCAGTGGTCAGGATCCTGAGCTGTGTATAACCCCGCCCACACCACTAATTAGCATCTGGCTGACACTGTACAGTGCACACAGGAAGCTGCCAATCAGTGCTGGGGGCGGGGTTACACAGATCAACTTGACTGGTCTGAATGTGAAACCTAGTCTTGCAGTGATAATCTCCTGCTGATAACACTGATTGTATTGAAATTACAGCAAGCTGCTGAACAAGTGACACATCCTTGGAATTAGGGCCTCTGCTCCTGCATTATGCTGCTCTCAGATTAAATGGCAAAAACCTGCTGACATTTTTTTTAATTTACAAATTGGCTGAAGGACAAAATCATGGAGTAGATCCCCAAGAATGGCATCTTCTGACACTTTCTGAAAATACAGTAATGAGATATACAGTCCATACGTTCGCCTGTTTGGCAAGTAGACGGGCATGATTTGACACTCGTGATGGGCTCTTGCTGCTCCCTTTGCTCCATTATCAGATCCACAGTAAACAATAAATACACTAGTACACGGATTAGCGGGCTCCATCGCCGGTACAGCAGCCGAGCATTCAAGAAAACGGATCATCCCCCTGACCGTCCCACTGGTGTCAGGACGGATATTGCAGATGACATCAGATTTAGCTGGTCTGGAGATGTGGGTAAAATATACCATGAAGAACGCCCTCAATCACCACATTGGCGGCAAGATCTGGGAGGGAAGAAAGGACATGGACACAGGATTAGGTGCTGGTCTGTGTGGACATGGAGAGCAGCAGGACATACTCCAGTGGTTCTGGGCCATTAACAGACAAAACATCATCATTATCGATTGTCACAGAGATAAATCTGCTAAAGAACTGGGTTTAGTTTTAGAAGAGTAAGAGGAGCTTTCTGTTTAACACTTTTTAAAAAAAAAAAAAAAAAGTTCTGCAACATCTGTTGTGCTGTATGTTATGCTGTTTAATACCACAGAAGCTGAAGAACCTTTCTTTTCAAGAGAGTCTGACTGGTCGGTCAATTAATGGTTAACACAAAAGGCGATTATTTCCGTAAAAACGATCAGTGACAGATCACTTCTACAAGACGTGATCAGCAGTACCAAATGTTGCAAGAAAAAAACAAGTGAACCCTGTGGACTGACCTACATTTTTGCATTGATTACTAATAAAATGCGGGCAGATTGTTATCCAAGTAACCATGAAACACAATCTAAGGATACTACTAACAGGCAAACACTGTCCAGTTGTACTGTTCATGTATGTTACACTAGATTCTCTGTGACCAGCTGGAGCCTCCACTAAATGTTTCTGAAGCAGTGAATAAGATTTACACATCATTGAGGACAATTTTTGGACCATGTCTTTCTGCACATGTATTCCAGTGGACCAATATTTCTGGGATGTCTTGTGCGTACAGAACTTTTCAGGTCTTTCCTCTGCATCTGGATAGGGTTAAGGTCAGGCCATTCCAAAATACAAGGACTATTGCCTTACACAATGTAAAATGCTCTGATGAGCCTCAGAATTCATTGCTCTCTAATTCATGGTGCTCCCTCCATCATGCTTCACAGCTGGGACGAGGTTTTGGAGGGTTCTTTTTCTTCGAAGCATAACATTGTACATATATGGTAAAACATTCCATTTTTATCTCATTTGGCACTGAATATTTGTTCAGAAGCAACTGGCACATTCAGGTGGACTTGGACAAAATGGAGATTAGCTCAAAAAACTTTTTGGGGGACTACAGCGGCTTCCTTCTGTACTTCTTGTTCATTGTTGTTATAATAGTGGACACATGAACAAAGGGTTTCGCAATCGATAGAGTTTTTGGGTATTGCGGTTATCTCTGGGTTATCCATCACCTCTTTCAGGATTGCCCACTGTGCTCTAAGAGTGATCTTCAAAGGAACCAGTCACGTTTAGAACTGCTATTTACTTTAAAGTTAATCTGCATGTAAATGGATAAATCCTGTGCAGCTGACTTACTGGAGCAGCGGCTAAAGTCATTGGGGAGACGCAGGGAACAGTAAGGCCGGGATCACACATAGAACTACATGCAGCCGCGCACTCCACTCCGGAGTGCCCGCGCCAGAGCTGGGATTTCACATGCGAGCGACGGACGTCGCATGTGTGATCCTGGCCTAAGGGTATGTGCACATGTTGCAGATTTGCCTGTGGAATTTTCGGTGCAAATTCTTCCTCTCTTGGCAGAAAACGCAGGTACAAATTCACGCGGATTTGATGAGTTTTTGTTGCGGATTTTCATGTGTTTTTGTAAGCTAAATATATATAATTTAACAAAAAAAAAAATTGTGATGTCATTTCCTTGTCCAACCTCTTCTTTTACATACTCCTTTGAAGACCGTATTATCATCACATACCATGTTCACATATAATGTTTACACACAGAAAACAAATATAAGTGAATATATCTATAGATATATCTATCTAGATAGACAGATAGATATATAATACCAAGCCCGATGTTTAGTAATGAACATAATAAAATGGTACATAAAGAGTTAAATAAAAACACACACACACACAGAAAATCTGCGTTAGGCCAGGGTCACACTTGCGAGAAACTCGCACGAGTCTCGCACCTCAATACCCGGCACTGCCGCTGGCACTCGGATCGGAGTGTTCAGCTGCATGGAAATACATGCAGCCGCACACTCTGGTCCGGAGTGCCGGGTATTGAGGTGTGAGACTCGTGCGAGTTTCTCGCAAGTGTGACCCCGGCCTTAACTGCAATATGCTTAATTTAAGAAAAAAAAAAAGGCGTTGGCTCCCGCGCAATTTTCAAAACCAGAACAGAGAAAGCCAGCGACTTAGGGCAGATGTTTATAGTCTGGGAAGAGCGTAATACCCATGGATCTTCCCAGGCTATTAATATCAGCTCACAGCTGTATATTTAGCCTTTACTGGCTATTAAAATAGGGAGGAACCCCCCAAAAAATGACATGGGGTCCCCCTATAATTAATAGCCAGAAAAGGATATGCAGACAGCTGCGGGCTGATATTAATAGCCTAGGAAGGGATCATGGATATTGGCCCCTTCCTGGCTAAAAACACCAGCTCTCAGCCGCCCCAGAAATGGTGCATCTCTAAGATGCGCCAATTTCAGCACTTAGCCTCTCTCTTCCCACTTGCCCTGCAGCAGTGGCATGTGGGGTAATAGTTGTGGGGTTAATGTCACCTTTGTATTGTAAGGTGACATCAAACCCACAGCTTAGTAATGGAGAAGTGTCAATAAGACACTTCTCCAATACTAATCCTATAGTTGTTACATGTTAAATAAAGACACTGCCAGAATAAAGTATTTTAATTAAATAAAACACAACACAGTTTGCCATATTTATTATACGCCTAATTCCTGCGAAGTCCTCGATCTCCTGCAAAAAAAAAAAAAAATAAACCAACACAAATACTCCCTGTTCCGACATAATCCATTTAATAACAAGTGTCCCATGTCACTCTCCTGTGTAGAGATGTCACATCGGGAGATGTGACTGCTCTACCGGCCTCCGGTGACACACTGACTGGAGATAATACTCCCGCAGTGTAGTTCATCGGAGTTCGTGCTCTCACTTTACGGCACTACCGCTGCGTGAAAATTTTCCCATGAAGCGGTGCAGCAAGCGACAGGATGAACTCCGGTGACCTCTAGGTGGCGGAGAGATACACTGCGGGAGAATCACCTCCTGTCACTGTATCACCGGAGGCCCCTGTAGAGCGGTCACATCTCCCGAAGCAACAGCTCTACACGATAGATCATCGTGGGACATTCATTACAATGGATTACATCGGAACAGGGAGTATTTGTGTTGATTTATTATTTATTTATTTTTTTTGCAGGCAATCGAGGGCGTCGGGATTAGCTGTTTGGTGAGTATGTGAATTTTTTTTTTTTTTTTACTACTGAACACACTAGCCAGATGATGGGACTACTATCCCATCATCAGCTAATGCTGTCACTGTTCTATGTGACAGCAGACATATCCAGTTGGGACTAGTAGTCCCATCGGACGATGCCTGCCTACACACAGACACCCGCACACACACGCAGTCCCCCGCAGACACTAACACACAGACACCCGAAGACAGACCCATACATCTTCTCCGCACACACATATTCTCTGCCCACACACTCTTCCTCCTGCCTTTTTGCAGCGTTTTTCGCACGCACATACGCAGCAAATTCGCACATCTTTTTGCACCTGCGGTTTTGCTGCGGATTTGACTGACTTAATGGAAATCAATGGGTGCAGAAACGCTGTAGATCCGCAAAAAGTGACATGCTGCGGAAAATAGGCTGCAAATCCGCGTGGATTTTTCCGCAGCATGCGCACAACAATTCAGGATTCCCATAGATTAACATTGGTTGTGCACTACATTGCGTATTTAGTGCAATTCTGCGCGTCCAAAAATGCGGCGGATGTGCAACAAAATCCACAACGTGTGCACATACCCTAACAGTCACTGCTCACGATACAGTGAGCGTGCGGTTAGAACTCTCCAGCTCTCTGATTGAACTCCAGCTCTGCCGTGTATGTGTGCAGTGCATGTGTGTAGAGCGCGCTGTCAAAGTGCTGAGACGTGATTACAGCACGCTCACAGTATAGTGATCGGTAAATAAAACAGCCCCGATGACTGGAGGAAAGTGCCTTCAGGCAGAATAAAACTTCATTCTCTTTCTGAAGCTGTTGCACCAATAAACTGGATACATGGGATTTCCAGGATATTTACCTGCAGATCACCCCTATATCTGCTTTGAAATCACGTTTTGGGAAGCGAAAGGTTCCCTCTAATAGGGTGCACACTCCTAGGGAGAGACGCAACAGTCCTACTTTTTTTTTTACATTTGCAGACAATATGGCTGTAGACTAATGGACAATTCTTTTCCAACGTTATGCATCTCTATAATACATTATCTGAGGTCTTCCAGAATTTGTCGGCCTTGAGTCATCCATCATTTACACCAACCCATCTTTATTGAGAAGAACCTACTAGGCTTTGTGTGCCTCAACGTAACGGCAAAGCATACATAAAGCCAAAAAATGCCATTAATCCTACGTAATTGAAAGATATTTTTGCCATTAGCTTTAGGAGACGTTATTAACTCAGAGGGTCTCTTACTTTTTTCTTGCTGCATAGTGGTGATTACTTAATGTGCCCAAAACACAAATGGCAAAATGGCTTGGGTTATTAGTGCAGTTGGGTTGTGTTCATCTATAATTGTGACAGACCTCATTTTATTAGTAATCAATGCATTAATATAAAGAAGGGGCTCGCTCAATAGCTCATACACATAGCTGTAACACACCTTATCTCCTCATAATCATCCAGGACTGACATCAGAATATGCTCTTAAGCAAGTACAGACATGCCACAGGGAAAATATATCGCATCTATATCTATATACACACACTTCTCCCATAGCCCCATTTTACAGCTGACTTCATATTATTACAAATCAGTGTAAATATTTTTATTATATGTATCATTATGATAAAGTCACAATTTCATGTGATCTGTGTACCCATTTCCTCTGCCAGCGTTGCTCTTTACTATGAAATGTACTTTTACTAATAATTTGTGGTGCTGGGGGTGATCAGTAAGCAGCAGTTAACACATGACGGGTTTGATTACCGTTGGCTTTAGGCAAGACGTATGGATCCCTCAGGAATAGCAGCACAGGCTGGTGGGACAGTTTGCTGGAAAGGTCAAAAACACAAGTATCAGCATCACGAACGGTAAGCAGAAAATACGACAAACTAGTTTCAATAGGATGATGAGCGGAGACCGCAGTGCGGTGATATTCACCGTTCTCACATGGGCAGCTCTAAAGTGAAGATCTGCCGGTGCCTTCATGTGACCATGATGTATCCTACATGTTCTGTGTATTCATAGTTAGAATATTATTACAATGGTGTAAATGTGATTATTAGGTTTTGTTCACCTACCTATAAGCGTAGCTTCTGGGGGAGAACAGAGGGGTCGGTCACCCTGGTCCCGCGCTCTGAGGAGGCCACCCAGGGCTACACTACTTATAAATGGATCAGCGTGTGCAGCGTGCTGATACAGTTCAACTCTGCGGCAGACCAGGGAGACATGATCTCCCTGCTTTGCCGCTATGGGGCCCGTGAGCCGGGGAGGCCACGCAAGTTCAGCTGTATCGGCATCTGCCAATACAGTTGAAAGCAATGATGGAGGAGCGAGTGTGAGTTGACGCTTCCTCTTCCATCATTCGTGCTCGGCGTCTGACGTCTCACTACATGGCGTCCTCTACGCAGAGATGTGCGACGCTTCAGAAGACAAGCTGCGGAGACTGGAGCAGAGGTGAAAGGAGGAGGAGAGGTGAGTATTGTATTTTATTATTAATTTTAGAACATTGTGGTGGCCATAAAACTGTACTGATGACCATGGAGGGATGCATTATACTGTGAGGACCATGGGAGGATGCATTATACTGAATGGACCATGGGAGGATGCACTATACTGTATGGATCATGGGGGATGCACTATACTGTATGGGCTACGACCCCCGAACGAAGCATTTCATTGCAAAACGCGCGTCGGGTGTGCTGGGTCCCTGGTTTCATACACTGCAGGTAATGTTACTTTTACTATTACTCCCATATGTGTGGTCTATATGCTGATAACTAGATTTGTGCTATGGAGGATTGTCAATGTAACTAATTTACGCTTCACTTAGGCTAAGTTCACATTAGCGTTCGGGGGCTCTGCGGACGGCTGCAAACTTCTTCCCTGAAGCTCCGCCCACTTCCACACTTCTTCCGTTTAGGTCCGCCTACTTCTGCATGCGTCATGCGTACCTATCTTTAACATTGGGTACGCAGGACATGCGGATGCGTCGTTTTGACGTGCCCGACGACTGCACGGGAACGTCAAAACGACGCATCCGCATACATCCGCATGTCCTGCGTACCCAATGTTAAAGACAGGTACGCATGACACATGCAGAAGTAGGCGGACCTAAACGGAAGTGTGGAAGTGGGCGGAGCTTCAGGGAGGAAGTACGCAGCTGTCTGCAGAGCCCCCGAACGCTAATGTGAACTTAGCCTTAGCACTTATTTTTACTTTTCATATGAACACTGTTTTTTCTGGCATAATACTTTTTTGTATTTTACCGATTTCATATGGACTATACAGTGTATTATAGGCTATACTACCCAGGTGTACCCACTTCTTTGTTTCCTGTATTTGTTTCTCCCATATATATGTATGTATATATGTCTTTTAATAATTTACAATATAGATTTATATTTTCTATAAGTTTCTTTAAATGTTTTTGGCTGTTTCATGCTTCTTTTTGGTAGTACTCTTAGTGGATCGAGAAATTTTGGTGTGGTTGTATGGGCTATGGGGTACATTACCTGTATGGGCTACATTACACTGTATGAGCTATGTGGTGCATTATAGGTGCATTATAATGTATGGGCTACATTATACTGTATGGGCTATGGGGTGTATTATGCTGTACGGACTATGAGGTGCATTATGCCGTATTGAGGACTATGTGGGGGCTATTATAATATTTGGAGGCTCATGTGGGAGCATTTAAACTGTATGCTAGTAATTATACATTGTGACAGTATGTGTGGGGTCCATCATACTGTGTGGAGAGCTGTGTGGAGGGGGCCATTATATTGAATGTAGACCCATTATACTGCATGGAGAGCTGTGTAGGGTCAACGTACTATGCATGTGGAGGAATTCATTGTAGGTGTATCTTCGTGTTTGTGGGGCACTTTTGTTGACATCATGCTTTATGAGTGCAATGAAAGGGGAATCTAGGGCTCCAGAAGGAGGAAAATTAGAGGGCCCACAGCACCACACAGTAGGTGCAGTAATAGGGACACATACAGCTCAGCATTAGGATATCAGCAGGATGAAGAAATTGTGCAAGTTGGATATAGATGGAGACGGTGCTGGAAATGTGAATAGTCAGATGTGTCTTTGTTGTAATCTCTGCAGCCGAGTCCTGGCTTGGTAAGTTGTCATGTCGGTCTGGGCCAGATGGAAAAGATGGGAAAAGTGTACGATTCCACCAGAAGGAACGTCAGCTGTAAGTCACTATACAGTATATAACTGTAATCTCATATGTTCGGCAGCACTGGTATCTACAACTATATGTCACCATATGGCAGTAATATGTTGGTCTTTGTATAGAGATTTTTATTAGTAACAGCGCGGTCATTTTCTGAGGTTCTCCTATATCATGCAGTGCACAGGAAATATCTTCCTACCTTGTTTCTTCTGATTCAATGTCGTCAATGGAGCTGAAAGACAGAACAGTCAGATCTTAGGACAACCCCCATATACATTAGATTAATGTCAGCTGAACCTGCAAATATTGATGAACTGTTGGGGGAGTTGTCGATCGGTCACATCCAATCTGTGAACTTCGAACACATTGTTCTCTTGGAAATAAGCAGCCACCAAACATGTCTGGCGACGGCTCACTCATAGAAAACATGAGTGCTCCAGTGTAATTAAGAGACAGCCAAGATGGCTGCCAAACAAACCATTGTTCGGCTGACAGCAATTTACAGATGTTAACTACCTGGCTGTCCTGCCCAGTGCCAGCTTAGAACGATCACAGACCTTCTGCTGCTTCCTCACCTGTGCTGCTCTGTCACCAGGGCGAGCCTGCTGACGTCACGCTGACTGACAGCTGCCTCCCTGCAGTTAGGCATTAGGGAGCTGCATGTCAATCACGCTCCATCAGCAAAGTGGAAGATAAGTAGTTGCTCTGTTGACAAGATGTCACTGATAGATTGGTGCAGGATACAAAAGGCAAGAAATTAGCAACTACCTGCTAAGAATTGTCCTCCTGACCATAAGCTTTCCACTTAACCAAGTACTGGAGTCTCCGTCTAGCGAAACGAGAATCCAATATCTTCTCCACTTCATACTCCAGAATGCCCTCAACCAGAACAGGCTCAGGAGGCGCAGCCATAGGAACCACTGGCTCGACAAACTTTTTCAATAAAGATTTGTGGAAGACGTTATGAATCTTAAACGTCCAGGAAGAGCCAAGCGAAAAGAAACTGGATCAAGGACTTTCAAGATCCTATAAGGTCCAATGAACTTTGGCTTAAACTTTGGAGACGCAACCTTCATAGGGATATTCTTTGAAGACAACCAAACCAAGTCACCCACTTTAAACCGAGGACCATCAGTCTTATGCCGGTTGGAAAACCGTTGGACCTTCTCCCGAGAGAGAGACAACTTATCCACTACTTGATCCCAAATCTGCTACATTCTCTCTACCACAGAGTCAACACCCGCACAGACAGAAGCCTCCATCTGCCCCGAAGAAAATCGAGGATGAAACCCGGAATTGCAAAAGAAAGGGGACATCAAAGTGGCAGAACTGGCCCTATTATTAAGAGCAAATTCAGCCAGGGGCAATAAAGAGACCCAGTCATCCTGATCCGCAGACATAAAACATCTCAAATAGGTCTCCAAGGTCTGGTTTGTTCTCTCAGTCTGCCCATTGGTCTGAGGATGAAAAGCAGAAGAGAAAGACAGCTGAACTCCCAGTTTAGAACAAAATGTCCTCCAAAATCTGGAAACAAACTGGACTCCCCTGTCAGACACAATGTTCTCCGGAATGCCGTGCAAACAAACCACATGCTGAAAAAACAAGGGTATCAACTCGGAAGAGGATGGCAACTTCGGCAGTGGCACAAGATGGATCATCTTGGAGAATCTATCACAGATCACCCAAATGACAGTCATTCTCTGAGAGACCAGGAGGTGGGAGATAAAATTCAAAGAGATATCTGTCCATGGCCTCCTGGGCACCGGCAGTGGCATTAACAATCCACTAGAGCGAGAACAGGGCTTGGAACGAGAACAAGTCCCGCAGGACGGAACAAAATTCCTGACATCGCGAGATAAAGTGGGCCACCAAAAGGACTGACCCACCAAATCTCTAGTAACAAAAATACCAGGATGACTAGCCAACGCAGAGCAATGAACTTCAGACATAACTTTTTCTCTCCATTGGTCTGGGACATACAATTTCCCTGCAGGGCAACGCTGAGGTTTATCCCCCTGAAACTGCTCCAGGGCCAGTCTCAAATCGGGTGAGACAGCAGAAAGAACGACACCCTCCTTCAGAATGGCAGTAGGCTCAGCTACATCAATAGAATCCACAAGGAGACTCCTAGAGACGGCATCCGCCTTAACATTCTTAGTACCCGGGAGAAAGGAGACCACAAATTTAAAACGTGTGAAAAACAAGGCCCACCTGGCCTGTCTGGGATTCAATCGTTTGGCTGATTCGAGATAGATCAAGTTTTTGTGGTCAGTGAAGACCACAACTTGATGTTTGGCTCCCTCCAACCAATGTCTCCACTCTTCGAACGCCCACTTCATAGCCAATAATTCCCGATTCCCCACATCATAATTACGTTCAGCTGGGGAAAATTTTCGAGAGAAGAAGGCACAAGGGTTACTCTTAGAGTTGTCTGGATCCCTTTGGGACAAAACGGCTCCCGCACCAATCTCAGAAGCATCTATCTCCGAAGACAAATTTACGACATCAGAACCCTTTTTGGTTAAATCAGTCAGTGGTTTCACAATACCAGAGAAATTACTTATAAATTTACGGTAGAAATTAGCAAAACCCAAAAATCTCTGAAGAGCCTTCAATGAAGTGGGCTGAACCCAATCACAAATGGCCTGAACCTTGACTGGGTCCATTTCAATAGCGGACGGGGACAAAATTAATCCCAAAAACGATACCTTCTATACTCCAAAGAGACATTTCGATCCCTTAACATACAAAGCATTCTCTCTCAAAATACGGAATACGCTCCAAACATGTTCCACATGAGAATTCCAGTCATTGGAAAATATCAAAATATCGTCCAAATAAACGATCAGAAACTTATCCACCAAGTCCTGGAAAATATCATTCATAAATGACTGGAAGACGGAAGGGGCATTAGTGAGCCCAAAAGGCATCACTAGCTAATCAAAATGCCCCTCAGGGGTATTAAACGCCGTCTTCCATTCATCTCAGTGCTTGATGCGAATAAGATTATACGCCCCCCTAAGGTCAAACTTGGTAAACCAACTGGCACCTTTCACTCTGGAAAACAAATCAGAATTCAGGGGTAACGGATATTGATATTTAACCGTGATCTTATTAAGGAGACGATAGTCAACACATGGCCTCAAGACACATCCTTCTTGGCCACAAAGGAAAAGCCGGCGCCCAAGGGTGAAAAGGATGGTCTGATATGACCCTTTTCCAAAGCCTCTTTGATATACGATCGCATAGCATCATGCTCGGGTACAGATAAATTGAAGAGCCGACCCTTGGAAAATTTACGACCGGGTACCAACTCAATCGCACAATCATAACTCCTATGCGGAGGCAAGGACCCGATTTACTCTCACTGAATACATCAGAAAAATCAGCCAAATAGTCGGGGACATCTTCCGACTGGGGAGAGGTAGAAAAAACAGAAGTGTCACTGCGAACACATTGACAACCCCAACTGACCACAGACACAGACTTCCAATCCAACACAGAATTATGAGTCTGTAACCAAGGAAAACCCAGTACAATAATGTCTTGTAAATTATGTAACACCAAAAATTTACAATTCTCTTGGTCAACCCGCATTATCACCTGGGTCGAAAACTGGGGTTAATTCTCCGCCAAAGGGGTAGAATCAATACCAAGCAAAGGAATAGACTTCCGCAGGGGTATCATGGGAAAACCACAACGTTTAGCAAAATCAAAATACATGAGGTTTAGAGCTGCTCCTGAATCAACAAAAGCCTGAGCCGAAAATGTGGACACGGAGCAAATCAAGGTAACAGTCAAAAGAAACCTAGTCTGAACACCACCCAAAACAACTGAGCGCGCAAAACGCCTTCCCCGCTAGGGGCAGATGGAAATAGCATGAGAAGTGTCTCCACAGTAGAAGCACAACTTATTACGCTTACGAAACTCCCGACCCTGAGCCCCAGAAGCCACTCCATCACACTGCATGGGCTCAAGGGCTGGCTCGCAAGGCGTCACCACCTCTCGCATATTTCTACGCTCACACAGACGTCTGTCAATTTGAATAGCCAATGCCATTGAGTCATTGAGCCCAGAGGGGACAGGAAATCCCACCATAACGTCCTTTACAGTCTCTGCCAGACCCTTCCGAAAAAGAGCTGCCAAGGCATCGTCATTCCATTTAGTAAGGAATGCCCACTTTCGGAATTTCAGACAGTACAGCTCTGCAGCATCCTGACCCTGTTTTAATGCCAACAAGGTTCTCTCAGCTTGATCAGTAACATTGGGCTCATCATACAACAACCCCAGAGCCTGAAAAAACACATCAACATCAGTCAAGACAGGATTCCCAGGTGTCAGGGAAAAGGCCCAGTCCTGAGGGTTGCCGCGCAACAGGGAGATGACAATTTGAACCTGCTGTGCAGCGTTCCCCGAGGACTTAGGCCTCAAGGCAAAAAACAACTTACAGTTATTTTTAAAATTCAAAAATTTAGAGCGATCCCCAAAAAACAACTCTGGAGTAGGAATCTTAGGCTCTACAACAGGCATCCGAGTGAGATAGATTGTCATACTCCGAACTTCAGCAGCAAGCTGCTCCAGACGCTTCACGTGCACAGATCTGACCCTGGTGAGAGCAGAGTACTGAAGTGCGCAGGCGCCGGACCTCTCTGACCTTTCCCGGCGCCTGTGCACTGCAGTACTCTGCTCTGCGACGGGACGCAAAGAAGAGGCCGGCTTCGCTAGAAAATGGGAGGCGCCGAACCGGACCGCGACGCCCATCGGACCGGACGGCGGACCGCCCCTGGGTGAGTATAATATAACTCGTTTTTCTTCTCTTTCAGGTGACATCGGGGGCTTATCTACAGCATTACAGAATGCTGTAGATAAGCCCCTGATGGCGGTGGCCGCATCTCATAGTCCAAAAATGGGGTGACAGATTCCCTTTAAACACTTCTCCTCTGTCATGGGTTTCTACTCAAGTGATGGTGGATGCGAAATGTACCAACAGGTAGGTCAAGACATAGTCATAAGAACATAAAAGAATGGAAAATGTTCCATATTATCGATTTCAGACAACCGGTAGGGTTTATTACCACCAGTACTAGGCAAGAACGGAAGAGATACCCATAGCTACCAATCACATACATACCACTGACATGGGGAATATGATTCAGTGCTGTACTAATTGCTTCCATCTGCTTTCATTTTAATAAATGTCTCGATAACCTGAATGTAAAATGGAGTAAAACCGAATACTGTACCCGCAACTTTCAGCTTTTGGCAAAGATGGCAGATGGCGGACATTCAGAAAATCCAGAAATATCTTTGGGAGCTCTTCATTTTCATATATAATAGTCTGGAAAAAGACACAATTTGTATTGTCATTTCATGCAAATCAATTTTTTATCAAATTATTAGAATAATTATCAAATCTGATGTTCTGAATATTCACCTTTTACATCAAATGAAAATGATCAATGAACAGCAGAAAATTAATTACAAGGGCTAATTATAAAAAAACTAAGTAAATGTTAACGTCAGCAATAAAAAATGTCAAGTAAATGTTATTTTTTGTGTCATTGTAAAGGTAACTCCTGTTTGTGCGAAGAGTGAAGCAAAAAGAAAACAAAATGTTTCGTTTCAGTAGTTGAGGCGATTTCATTACTCAGCCTTGAAGGAATCCAATCCATCATTGCTGTGAGAAAGAGGAAATCTCCTGTGGTTTCACAGACTTACTCTGGTTTTATTAATGCAAGATTTAGGAAATGTTAACAATGTGAGTTGTTTGTTTAGTTTGACAGATCAGCTTACGATGCACTGGCCACATCTCTAGTATATCTGAGAATGACAAAGGACAGGCCACCAATCTCATTGTCATGGCTGGTGCGGCTAAGCCCTGATATTTCTCTAAATTAACATGACGGCATTTGGTCCGATATGGTTTGACATTATGAATGTGACTCTGGAACTTAGAAAAGGCGCAAATATAGATAATGAAAATATAACAATAAAGCCATTCAATGTCCAATAGTCAGTCCTAAAATAAGTAATTCTAAGACCCCATGAAATGTGAAATTACAACATCTCACATGTACATTGTTTTATGGATCCAATATGGACAGGACACACTAATACAAAAAAAAAAAAAAGAATATAAAAGTCAAAGTCCCCCTGTATAAATCAAAAAAAGTTTTCTTTTCAGACAAGATGAACCTTTAGAGCAGTGTCCACCAAACTAAAGTCCTAAAGAGCCACCAACAGGTCAAGTTTTCCGTATTCCCTTAGTATCACCCAAGTGACAATTTCAAGACCTGTGCAATACTACAGAAACCCTGAAAACATGATCTGTTGGTGGCTTTAGAGGACAGGAGTTGGAGAACACTGTTTTACAGTATTAGGTAGAAAGTATTAGGCTGACAATCAACGGAGAAGGCCGCAGCCTGTACGCACCACTAGGCCGGCTATCGGAAAATTAGCGCTGAGCATATGGCATATACACCTTCAGATTCCAACACAAGGAATATGTGTACACACCCCGGTACAGTCAGAGCCAACTCTCAGATAACCCCAGACTACTCACCACCACCACTAATCTGTTTCGGTCGATTAGACACCGTACGGTAGCTTATGGCTTTAAGGCCAATTACAGTACAGAAGGAACAGAACTATTCAATTTTATATTTAATCCAAAGGGAGGCAATGTTTATAAAAAATATACAAAAGATTTTACAAAGGGGACAAAACAATACAGCATAATCAGTTACATAAATAAAAGGGAATAACAGAAGAACTTACTACACCGATCGCAGAGACGATTCAGTTTAGCCAAAGGAGAGAGCTTCGATTTGGCTGTCAAGACAGGGTCCCTACATACACAGGATATGTAACTCTCTGTACGAACACTGATCTTAATTGGGATCAATCTTTTATCAGACGCTGAGTCCCACCCACACACCCCTCTACGATGACCTCACAAGGTCCCGGTTGTGCACCGGACTCAGCCCCTCATCATTTTAGGCAATCCCAATCTGTGTAATAACTCCTCATAAGATGACCACAGAAGTTTGAGACCGATGTCATCTTTTCTATCGGGATTTTAGCTATGCTTAGAGACCAATCATGGCTTATCTGCTGGTGGTTATATGGCCCTTATGGATTTGGGGCATTTTGGTGGAGGTTATGATTATGAGAAAAGGTTTATGATTGCCTAGTTATCCCGGTGCTGACAATATATGTCTCATTAATATCGGATGTATAGAAATTCCGATATTCCATATTTTCTCCCGGCGACGTGCTGTCTCCTGCCCCATTGTACTGCAGAGACCACAGCTATGTGTAAAGGTGTCATATTTTCTTTCAGCTACTCTAATCTAGTAGTCTTTTCCTGTTTCTCTGTGGGGACAATACACATCTTAGACCTCAGAGTGATGTCAGATTGTCAAATTTTAATTAAGAAGCTTCACAGCTCTGTACCCTGCCATTTTACATAAACATAGCATGGAGTGCACGCTCCTATCTTGTCATGACAAATGGTACATGAAAGAAACAGAAGGAAAGGGGGGCATGAGGGGCCTAAGGATTTTTAATATTTTTTGACGGGATGAGTCACACCACACCAAAGCCACCATGATGGCACTTTGTTCCATTCCCATAGACCGTTAACACTGTTCTCGAAGCTTTCCACATGGCACAAGCCTTACTGCAGGTATCGCAGTGCCAACCTTATCAAGGTGATCATAAAGCATTCATAATATCACTCTGCTCTCCGTATAGAAGTATCAAACAGTCGATTGGTAGCTGGCCATAGCCATGGTAATTATGGCTAAAGCCGCTCTGTCACCAGAATATGCTGCCATAATTATAAAGGGCTTTCTGAGTTTGATATTGATAGTCTTCAGATAATCCATCAATATTGGATCAGTAGGGGTCCAGCTCTCAGCACCCCAACTAATCGGTTGATTAAAAGGAATATGAAGTACAAAGCATATCCAGTACAAAACTGTACGTATACAGTGTGTGCTATATATATATACACAGTATTTGTTATATGATAAGCAATGTCATGGACCCTTCAATCAGCTGATTGGTGGGAGGGCAGATAGATGAACCCTAAAGATCTGATATTGATGTGATGGATTATACTGAGGACATATCATGAATATTAAAGTTCAGTAGAAGCCCTTTCAAGTTTTTATAAAGTTGGTTTACTATGATCCTAATTGGCACAACAAAAAAATATTGTATAATTTGATGACCGGACCCACACACAGGATACAGCAGCCATGTATACTCGTGGGTATAAGGCAGCATTCACCCTTAGACGAGGAGAAGGAAAGGTTTCATCCTGAATAAAGTGAACTCATAACTATGACGATTGTGAATTATTTTACTAGAACATTTTTATGTCATCCTTACCGATTACTCAATCTGGTCCAATGCTGTAGAGAAAAATTGTTTGTTATGGCAAAGAGATCATCTTATGGATGGTGCACCCCTGGCCGCTGATTTACATTATCTTTAGAGATTAGTGAATAAAAGCAAATGTGATTGAATTCTAGTCGAATTTAAAAAAAAAATTGCCAAAATGCGATTTTTTTGTCATTTGTTTCTGTGCGGATTCAGTACAAGGCCATCAACATGTTAAAAAATAATAAAAATAAATCTTTTAATCACCTCTCTGGCCCCTCCGCTTCTCGCCACCACCTGTCCGGACCTTGTCGCATCTTCAGATCAGTGTTGGCAGTGATTAAGTCTTCTAGCCTCAGTCGCTAGGCTGAGACTTCCAGGCTTGCTAGGCCTGGTAAGGTTCTGTGCATGTGCCCGCTAAGGTGGCACTGAGACGTATGACATCACAGAGTGCGCATGCCCAAAACCCGCCAGGTCTAGTAATCCCAGAAGCCTTGTCCTACCAACTGAGCCGGGGGATTTCAGTGCTAACA
The DNA here is from genome assembly GCA_033576555.1 of Oophaga sylvatica. NCBI lineage: Eukaryota > Metazoa > Chordata > Amphibia > Anura > Dendrobatidae > Oophaga > Oophaga sylvatica. Next base: position 845,362,644 of record JARQOD010000001.1, read on the forward strand.
GCGCTGATCCGAAGATGAAACAAAGACCGGGCAAAGACTGGACGGGTGGCGCTGAGGAGTCGGGGAGGTGATCGCTGACATGAGTATAAGGATTTATATCAATTTTTACATATAACCTTTATTATGCTCTGGAGACTGGCAAGATCCCAGAAGATAATAAGGGACATTACGTTTTCAGAAAATAACTTCTCCACTAAGCGAATTTCCCGGGAAAAACTGTACTAATAGGAGAATTCTAATTTTGCTCAACCTGCTCATTCCTAATCAACTTCATATGATTTACTGTTCACTAAATATAAAAGATGCAGAAAAATAGTTTTATACACAGTAGCTCATTTCCCTATTATATGTTAAATAAAATGCATAGTAAAGTTGTCATGTTAATATAGCTGTCACCAGAATCACAGAAACTGGAGTAGATCACTTAGATCTAATGGGACTGGTGTAATTACTCTGAAAATCCGTATGAGAATGGCGATAAAATCTGCATAGTATAATGAGCATTCTAATAATCCTGGTATGGAGTAAGAGCATTCATGAGTTCAAGAATATACTGTACTGTCTCCACTCAGCCGGACGGACAGCTGCGGCTTGTACTGAACAGTGTGAGATTTCAGCAGCAGTGGAGTCACTAAGGAGTTGTCAGGTCCATGGACCCATTCACATATTCATTTTTTTTTTTTTATCACGGATTGAACACATACCCATTCTAGTTTATAGGCATGCACATATAGAAGTTTTTCCTGTCTGCCAAAAACAAAACCACGAGACATTGGTTAAATTTATGGTTCAAACTCCCCCACTCTTGTGAATGGATCCACTGCAATTTATTTTTGCATATGAGAAAAATGGACACCACATGGAAGGTACACAGACCAAAAGTGGAAGGAGTTCAGAGCCAGCGCACTGTTGAGAGGTGGTGTTTTTCTGTCATCGGCGAAAAATGTCAAAGGACATCGGAATGAGGTTTAGGTGGAAGGGAGTTATCAAGCAAAATCTTCCATTCTCTTGCCACAACCAAACTACTGAATTAAAGAGAACCCGTCAGCCGCATTTTACTAAGTAAAGTACAGACAGGGCCATGTTGGCGCTGTCGTACTGATTAAAATGATACCTCAGGTGAACAAGTTAGCTTTGTAGATTTTTGTTTAATCCTTGTTTGAAGTTTGCTTGTATTCATATCTTCGTACATCAGGGTGGGCCTGTGTGGGGCCTGTGGGTAGGCTCTTCTGTCAGGGTGTCATTTCTTCTTCATTTAAAATGTTGCGGTTGCGCAGATTGAGCGATAAGAAGTCTTCAGGAAAATGGTGCCGGAGGCTATGCATGCCTAGATTGCTCAGTGCCACCGGTGACATTGTACTGAATCCCACCGTTCGATCAAGCTGCAGAAGCGCCGGCCGTGGCCCGGACTAATGATGGGCTTCAGTAAAATGCACAGCCGCCGGCTCCATTTTCCTGAAGACTTCTTAGAGCTCAATCTGCACAAGTGTCTGCTCCCGGCTGAGACGATGAAGAAGAAACGACACCCGGAGACAGAACAAAGCTGAAGACCCTACACACAGTCTCGCCCAGATGCACGAAGATATGAAGGCAAGCAAACTTCATATTAAAGAAAATCTACAAATCGGATTTCTTCACCTGAGGCATCATTTTTATCAGTCTGACAGGGCCAATATGGCTCTGTCTGTACTTTACCGAGCAAAATGCTGCTGACAGGTCTCATTCACACGTCAGCATTTTGCATCAGTGTTTGTATGCCAAAACCAGGAGTGGAACTTACAGAGAAAAATCATAATTGAAAGATTGACACCTGCTCTGTGTTTTAGAGACACTTGTTTTTGGCATCCAAATACTCACCAAAAATGTTGAAGTGTGAATAAAGCCTGATAGATTATGCACTATAGATAGTAGTACCTAAGCCTCATCGGGTTCAGTCCATCTAATTATTAATGTATGAAGTGTCTGCAGTGTAATATGGGGACAGTTCCTGTTTAAGTACATATTTTTGGGAGGTAACATGTTAATCTGTAGGCTACTGTAATGCAGAAAATACGCACCTAGGGCCCGATTCATGAAGGCTTTTATTCGGAATTTTGGCAAAAAATACTGTGAAGACTCACAAAATTTAAGTGCAGCCTAAGAATGTTGTTCTCAGATCATTTAGCTCAGTTCTAACAAAGTGGGTGGTGCTGGGGGGAGATAGATGTGGCAAGCCCCGCTCATCAAATTCATAATGAACAGCGGCACGCCGTACGCCACAAATCTTACTCCAGTCTTTTACCGGCGTTAGATTAGTGGCGAGGACCACGTCCCTATTCAGATGCACAGTGCACCTCTTAATGAATCAGGAGCATCTGACTCCAGTACTGACTCCCCATCAAGACGGGCGTGGACAACATCGGTCTTGATAAATCGGGCCCTAGAGTGTATGACAGAACCGAAATGAGTGATCCACAATATGCTGCACGGTGGCTCAGTGGTTAGCACTACAGCCTTGCAGTGCTTGAGTCCTAGGTTCGAATCCCACCAAGGACAACATCTGCAAGGAGTTTGTATGTTCTCCCCGTGTTTGCATGGGTTTCCTCCGGGTTCTCCGGTTTCCTCCCACATTCCAAAAACATACAGATAAGGAATCTAGATTGTGAGCCCCTTCGGGGACAGTGACGGTAATGTGTGCAAACTGTAAAGCGCTGCGGAATATGTTAGCGCTATATAAAAATAAAGATTATTATTATTATTATTGTGTACTTTCTGTCGACTGTGACTAGAGGTGGTATGTTATATACAGGCAAAACTGTTTAATGGGGTATTGCAGCCTAAAATATTTAGGTTCTACCCACAATGTCGGGTGATAAATGTTTTAGGCTGGAGAACAACACACACATACAAATATTATGCGCCGTTCTTCTGTTACTCATTAGAGCAGAGAAAACACTTGGATTAGATGAACAACCACCTTCAAGATTCCAGGTTCTTAGGACTTTTTCCCCTATTAAATCAGAAGCTGGTAAAAATATTGGTAGAGGAAAACTGTGGAAATGACCTCCTCTTGTAGTAGTACACAGTCACTACTATAAAAGTGGCACTACTCTACATTCATTGTCTGCGCCTAATATTGCAGAATGTTTGAAGATGTCGTCAGGTCCGGTTAATGGCTGAATAACGGAATTGTATGGTAGTGCAGCCATTTAAGATCTGTGAACCATCATTTCCTTCAATTCTCTTGAACATTTGTTCTGGCAATATCTGATAAACAGGAAATAAAATAATTTTGTTTTCCAAGCATCATTTCTTCAGAGGAGCTATCCACTCTACTTGTACGGCACAAATTCCACCGTGTCCCGCTTTTTTCTGCCTTATCATTCTCACAAAACTGTGCTCCCCATAGACACAATTGATTGGCTGCATATGTTTCAAGTTTGACAACCCAGGCATTTAATTGTCAGTTATCTCTTATTCTTCTTCAGTGGCTGAAATACAGTCACAACGTAACAGAGGGACTTGTTCGGCTTTAACCTTAGCTAGCTGCCATCACGCAGTGGAAAACAGTGTTAAAATATCACAGGATCACTCTGTACTGCAGAAGACGACGTGTAAAGAGCGTAATGATTTCCCCTGAGTTTGCTTTTTAGAAAATTGTCAACGGAGCCTGCAGAAAGTGTGACAAGTCTTCAGAGGGAATGCTGGGAAATCGAACAATGGCATTCTAGTTAGGGGCCAAGCCTACTCATCAGCCAATTATATCTGCAATGGAGCATCTTGCTGAAAACTTCAACAAGACCACTTCGCTAACCTTTGGAGATTTCCGAGCAAGGTTCCCGCGGAGCACAGAGTAACAACATCTGATCAAGACGAAACATTTCCTTCCACTTAGTCTTTTTAAAGTCATTCCAGAAGTCTAATCTTCTAAGTGGGGAGCGAGTAACCAGAGAGGGCAAAGACTCCACACTCCAGCTCGGAGGGACTGCATCGTTACAAAGAAAGATACCTGGCTATTAATTCTAGACACATTGAAATATTGTGGGATCCTGCGGAGGCCGTTTCCTGCCGCAATCATCAGATTTATGTTAATTGTCTAATTGTGATGGACGTGAGATTATGAAACATATCAGGAGCAGGAATTACTGTACGTGAATGTACATTGCGAGCAGCATTACTAAATATTAGATTTCCGTGCATACTCTGGAGTTTTCTCATACACTGAAGAAAACATACTGATTAGAGATGAGCGAATTCTACTAATGTTCAACAAAAATTCCCATTCGCCAAAAATCTGATTTTTTTTTGTAATTCCTTTCAATGCAAATTCAGCAAAATAGTGGCCACTGGCTGCCATTTTCCTGAATCATAAAGGGCCATCAAAAAGAGTCCTTATGCTTTCGGGAAGGAATTTTTTTCCCCAATGTGTAGCTTACTGTTTGCCACTTGGGTTTTTTTTGCCTTCCTCTGGATCAACATGTTAGGGCAGGTTAGGATAGGATATGGGTTGAACTGGATGGACTTAAAGTCTTCCTTCAACCTTAATAACTATGTTACTATGTTACCCTACTGCTCACCACTACCCACCCGGTCCTCGCTGCATCTTCTGATCCCTTGCCGCACATGTGTGGAGGGTCATGTTGTGATCTTCTGCGGTGGGATTCCATTATGAACGTCTGGGAATCAGAAGATGTGATGAGGACCAGATTGGTGGCAGTGAGTAGTGGAGGGGATAGAGAGGTGAGCAGTAAGGGGACAATAAGGATTTTATGAACATATTACATTTATTATGCTCCGGGGCCTTGAGAGACCCCAGCCCACAATAATGGACATAAAATTCCAGGCAATAACAGCGCAAACAGGCAAATTAAAATATTGGCGGATCCACTCACCTCCAATATGGATATGGTGATCTTCATATGAAATTGGCCCAAATGTGTATATAAGATCGGGAAATTATATTGTGAGTCCCACTGGATACAGGGATTAGCGTGTACGGTGATAAACCGCACTATGGAACATGTTGGCGCTATATAAGCCAAAAAAAGCAAAACTGCAGGCAGGGTGTTGGAGAGCATGGACATGATCATTATGGAGATATGTATCATCACATTGATGTTGCAGTTTTGGTGAAAAGGAGAAAGTGCATCTTTTACCCCAGAGTCAGTCTGATTTTCTTATGCTTTGACAGGATCAATAAGAGCTGTGACACATTGTAAATAATCTACACATTCACTTTTACAGAATATGGAACGGTCTTTTATACTATTAACACTTCTGTATCCCCTGTGAAATGACAGCAGTATTAAATAGAAGGAGTTTGGATTTTATTATTTGTTCTGTATATTTTTCAAACATGTTTGTCAGGATCAGTAATAGTAGGAAGGGAATAAGAAGCTGGTCAACAAAAAGGTCAGAAAAGGATTCTACGACCAGCACGTAGCACAGCAAAAATAATTAGGGATGACCAGATCAATTCGGTGAAAATACAACTGAATTTGAGTCAATGTTTTGAACAGTGGTGATGGACTACCGCAAGTGAGCAAGCCCCCACATCCCCCCGATGTGTACTACAAAAAGAAGAAAATAGGGTCCGCATACCTTTAGTATTAAATATTGCGAACTACACCTGGTTTCCTCTTCACTCCCCATTCCGATGAGGTTTGGCACACGGAGAGGTTTGACATTAGTGACAGGGACTATCCATATTTAGATTCACCTTGACGTGGTTGGATGGGCTAATTATTTACCGTTTACAGCAATATTGGAGATCATGTATTCATTAGTCGCAGTGTGCGGACGCATCGTGTGTGTATATATGTTTGTACAATTTTCATTACCATCATGGTCCTTTTTAGGGAGCATAACCACTGTTGTCAATTACCCCAGTGGGACACTCTGCAGGGCTGGGCACAAAAGATGAACATTTTTGTTAAAGATTAATGAGCTTCAGTGATTTCCATTATCCCAAAAAATGAGGATTTTTGGTGGCTCTTCTTGTATATAGGATATTGAAGCCTGACTATTTCCCATGGTAGACACAGAAAGCAACATACAAAGTTAGTAGAACAGACTGTGACACAAAAATGGATCCTTTATAAAATGGTGATCATTTAGAAAATGCAGAGTCAAACCAGGTTTGGCGTGGACCATAAGCGAGCGTAGGTAGGTGAATTCTTCATAGACTCCTGCACAGGAAATATCAGCTGTTCTAGGACAAACAGAACAAGCTGCCTAATCACAAATGGCTAAAAGGGATTATTTTTTAGTTAAAAAAATAAAAAAATATATATATATATCTAATCAGTGCAGTGTGTTATTAAATGTTATTAAATGGGCTCTAAGTTACCATTAATTACCATTTGATTATATGGTGAAGTCACAATGACACTGCTAAGGCTGCGTATGTGTTAAAAGATCTGAAAGGGGTCGGGTACAGCTGTAGAAGACCTCAGGGTGTTACACACATCTTTTCAGGCCAATTGCAGGCTTTGTGGTACTGCAGATTCGTGGGAAATAAATTAGCTGCCAATCAAATTTTTGGGAAAAATGTGTCCATGCAAGAGAATTAGAATTTCAAGAGACCCAATCATCTCTAGAACTAATCCATACTACATGAAAGATTCCTGATGTCTAAGTAAGGCCGGTGTCACACTTGCGTGTGTGATGCGAGAATCTCGCACGAGTCTCTCGCATCAATACCTGGCACTGCCGCCGGCACTCAGACCGCACGCTCCGGTCCGAGTGCCGGGTGTTGATGCGAGAGACTCGTGCGAGATTCTCGCATCACACACGCAAGTGTGACACCGGTGTAAAGCAGAGGATTTCCACTAGTTTTTTTTCCGTATAATAGATTAGAAGTATTTTACAGGGAATCTATCAGCAGTTTTTTACTATGTAATCTGAGAGTTGCATAATGTAGGGGCAGAGATCTTGAGTCCAATGTTGTGTCACTTACTAGGCTGTGTTTTTCAATAAACTCAGTGTGTTATCAGCAGGAGATTAATCAATCACTAGAGAACTAGTTGTTTTGTGCCATGTAATCCCTTTGAGCTGAGTAACCAGTCCCCATCACTGATTGGCAGCTTCCTGCCTATGCACAGTGTGTACAGAAAGATACCAATCAGTGGTGTGTGTCGGGTTATACAGAGCTCAGCATTCAGAAAACTGGTAGCACTGCAGCAGAGATAATGGGGATATTATCAAACCTGCAGAAACCAGTATAGTAAGATCTGTAATCTGGGTCTCTCCCCCTTCATCAAGCGGCTCTCAGATAACATACTAAAATCCTGGACACAGATTCCCTTTGAAGGAGTTGTCCACTACTGGACAACCCATCATGCATGCCCCCAGTGTGCTGAACAAGAAAAAAAAAACAAAACATGAGCGTTCATGTGAGAAACACGTCACGAGACTGCTGGGGGGCACAGCATTCGGGGCAGCAGAGTGACCCCAGCCCAGGTAAATAGGATTTTTTCTTATTTTATTCAGCACACTGGTGGCAATGAGAAGAGGGAGCCTGGTAGTGAACAAACCATATAATCAATTCTTATTTTATTTATTCAGCACACTGGTGGCAATGAGAAGAGGGAGCCTGGTAGTGAACAAACCATATAATCAACTCTTTTCATCAAAACATTAAAACTAATGAATGACTAAGTGTAACTGTAGACCCCCTCATCTATAGCACCGTGCTCTTGCTCGTGGGCAATTTTCAGGAACCTTTACAGTCATGGCCAAAAGTTTTGAGAATGACACAAATATTAATTTTTACAAAGTCTACTGCTTCACTTTTTCTAATGGCAATTTGCATATACTCCAGAATGTTATAAAGAGTGATCAGCTTAACAGCAATTACTTGCAAAGTCAAAATTTGGCTAGAAAATAAACTTTATCCCCCAAAACACATTTCAACATCATTGCAGCCCTGCCTTAAAAGGACCAGCTAACCTCTTTTCAGTGATTGCTCCATTAACACAGGTGTGGGTGTTGATGAGGACATGGCTGGAGATCAATCTGTCATGATTAAGTAAGAATGACACCACTGGACACTTTAAAAGGAGGCTGGTGCTTGGCATCATTGTTTCTCTTCTGTTAACCATGGTTATCTCTAAAGAAACACGTGCAGTCATCATTGCAATGCACAAAAATGGCCTAACAGGGAAGAGTATCGCAGCTAGAAAGATTGCACCTCAGTCAACAATCTATCGCATCATCAAGAACTTCAAGGAGAGAGGTTCCATTGTTGCCAAAAAGGCTCCAGGGCGCCCAAGAAAGACCAGCAAGCGCCAGGACCGTCTCTTAAAAGTGTTTCAGCTGCGGGATCGGGCTACCAGCAGTGCTGAGCTTGCTCAGGAATGGCAGCAGGCAGGTGTGAGTGCATCTGCACGCACTGTGAGGCGGAGACTCTTGGAGCAAGGCCTGGTCTCAAGGAGGGCAGCAAAGAAGCCACTTCTCTCCAGAAAAAACATCATGGACAGACTGATATTCTGCAAAAGGTACAGGCAGTGGACTGCTGAGGACTGGGGTAAAGTTATTTTCTCTGATGAATCCCCTTTTCGATTGTTTGGGACATCAGGAAAACGCCTCATTCGGAGAAGACAAGGTGAGCGCTACCACCAGTCTTGTCTCATGACAACTGTTAAGCATCCTGAAACCATTTATGTGTGGGGTTGCTTCTCAGCCAAGGGAATCGGCTCTCTCACAGTCTTGCCTAAAAACACAGCCATGAATAAAGAATGGTACCAGAATGTCCTCCAAGAGCAACTTCTCCCAACCCTCCAAGAGCAGTTTGGCGATCAACAATGCCTTTTCCAGCATGATGGAGCACCTTGCCATAAAGCAAAGGTGATAACTAAATGGCTCAGGGAACAAAACAGAGATTTTGGGTCCATGGCCTGGAAACTCCCCAGATCTTAATCCCATTGAGAACTTGTGGTCAATCATCAAGAGACGGGTGGACAAACAAGAACCTAAAAATTCTGACAAACTGAAAGCATTGATTGTGCAAGAATGGACTGCTATCAGTCAGGATTTGGTCCAGAAGTTGATTGAGAGCATGCCAGGGAGAATTGCAGAGGTCCTGAAAAGAAGGGTCAACACTGCAAATATTGACTTGCTGCATTAACTCATTCTAAAGGTACTGCCACACTACTCGATCCCGCTAACGATCTCGTTAGCGTCGCATACTAATGAGATCGCTTGCGGGATCGTTTAAATATCGCTAGTGTCGGCCACATTTAGCGATGTCGTTAAGGACGCTATCGCGGTTAGCGATCTCCTTAACGACTTTAGCGGTACAAAAGTACCGCTAAATCGCTAAAAAAGGTGCCACACTCAGCGATCTATACTTACCCAGCGGGACGCCGACGATCAGAATAGGGTCCGGAACGATCAGGACGACGGACGAGATCACAGCAGGGGCCACGTCGTTGCTGCATGCCGCACACAACAACATCGCTAACGGGATCGCTAAATAGTGACGTTTTTTAGCGATCCCGTTAGCGATGTTGTTTAGTGTGGCATACCCTTAACTGTCAGTATAAGCTTTTGTTACTCATATGTCTGCAATTATATTTCTGTCTGTGATAAAAACATCTGTCAAACATACATAAAAACCAGAGGGCAGCAGATCATGTGAAAATATAATATTTGTGTCATTCTCAAAACTTTTGGCCATGACTGTATTATGGCAAATCCACGTCATTTGTAGCTGATGACCCATGGACTCAACAAAGGGGTTTGCCAAGTATAAAGAAAACTTTTTCCAGAAATAGCTCAAACTTGTCAAGTTATTATTATGTGTGTAGTGATAGTGAAATACATGTACCAATTAACCCCTTAATGGCCAGAAAGGTCGTTGTTAACCAATGTTTTCGCCTCTCCGCTCTAGCGCCATAACTTGCTTAGCGTTTGTTACTGGCATGGCTGCATGAGGCTGTGTTTTACCAGCAAGAAATTTTACTATTTGTTTAGCACTGTTTTGGAAGTTGTATATGTATATATATATATATATATATATATATATATATATATATATATATATATATATATATATATATATACAGTACAGACCAAAAGTTTGGACACACCTTCTCATTTAAAGATTTTTCTGTATTTTCATGACTATGAAAATTGTACATTCACACTGAAGGCATCAAAACTATGAATTAACACATGTGGAATTATATACTTAACAAAAAAGTGTGTAACAACTGAAATTATGCCGTATATTCTAGGTTCTTCAAAGTAGCCACCTTTTGCTACTGGAGGTGGAAGGTGCTAAAGCATATAGATGTAGCCAAGTCTAGGGCCTTTGATGATCTAACCACCCCTGGTGTGCTGGCCCCAGCTGCCAAATTATCCCAAACCAGCTCCCACAATCCCTCTCTCCTGACCCTGTAATGTGGGCTATATATTTAGTAGTCTAAGGGGAGCACGCAGTGTGGGGTGCAGCACGCAAGCATCCCATAAGCATAGCATCACAGAAGATAAGCATATGTAAATGGCAGTTATCCATGGCAGTTAATCAGGGCAGGAATCAGGTAACCCACATTTTGCTTTCCCTTTTCACCATGTGCTTTATTTCTATCCTCCTTTCTTCCCTTGCCATCCACATTCACCGCCTCATCCCCCTCCATCCCGACTCATACACATCAGCCCCTATATACTTCCCTCTCCCATGCACAGCTCACATGCACTCCTCACCTTCCTGAAAAACCTCAGCCCATCTTGCCCAAACACATCACAGAAAAAACCTACTTACAATTCCAACAACTACTTGCTCTTTATCTTCCTACTCCTACTGATTTCAGGGGACATCTCCCCCAACCTCAATCCCTACCCTACCTCATATCGAAACCATAATAATCTTATTACTATTACTTGCACTCCCTCATCTCCTTCTTTTAATTGTGCCCTCTGGAATCTACGGTCTGTATGCAACAAGCTATCCTTCCTGCATAACTACTTTCTGACAAACTCTCTTAATCTGTTGGCCCTCACTGAAACCTAGATTCAGGATTCTGACACTGTCTCCCCTACTGCCATTTCCTATGGTGGCTTACAGTTCTCCCATTCCCCGAGACCCGCAAACAGACATGGTGGTGGAGTCGGCATACTCCTGTCCCCACAATGCACTTTCCAGGTCATCCCCCCAATTCCATCACTCTCATTTCCTTCTTTTGAGGTCCACACCATTAGGCTCTTCCGTCCCCTCTCCCTCGGAGTAGCGGTCATATATCAGCCCCCAGGCTCGCCCACCGAGTTCCTTGACCACTTCTCAGCCTGGCTGCCGCACTTCATGTCCTCAGAACTACCAACCCTTATCCTTGGAGACTTCAACATTCCCATTAACAGCCCTACTTCCACATCTGCATCTCAGCTTCTATCACTAACCACTTCTCTAGGTCTCTCACAGCTTTCAACCTCTGACATTCTTAGAAGCACCATTGACCAAGTAGCACCGCTCACCCTCAGAACTTCCAAACACACAGTAAAACAGCCCTGGCTCACACTGCAAACTCAACTTCTTCAGCGATGCTCTAGGAGTGCTGAACGCCTTTGGAGAAAAACCTGCACACCAGAAGACTTCATCCACTTTAAATTTATGCTAAGAACTTATAACGCTGCCCTTCACCTCACCAAACAGACCTACTTCATCACCCTGATCGCCTCACTAGCCAACAACCCCAAGAAACTTTTTGACACTTTTCACTCCCTCCTCAGGCCAAAAACACAAGCCCCTATCACAGACATTTGTGCTGACGACCTGGCCTCCCACTTTATAGAAAAAATAGATACTATCTGTCAGGAAATCTGCTCTCAACCACCAAGTGCTGTGACTCCCATCCCTCCCTGCATTTCCCCTGGCTCACTTTCCACATTTGATCCCATCACAGAAGAAGAAGTCTTCAGACGCCTCTCTTCCTCTCGTCCGACTACATGCACTACCGACCCCATTCCCTCACATCTCCTCCAGTTTCTCTCTCCAGTTGTCACAACTCACCTAACTACAATCTTTAATCTCACTCATCTCTGGCATTTTCCCATCCTCCTTCAAACACTCCATCATTACTCCATTACTAAGGAAAGCCGCTCTCAACCCTTCCTGCACAAACAACTACAGACCGGTCTCCAATCTCCCCTTCATCTCTAAACTTTTGGAGCGCCTAGTCTACTCCCGCCTTACCCATTACCTCTCCACTCACTCCCTTCTAGACCCTTCACAGATCGGCTACCGCCCCCTACATTCGACTGAAACTGCACTCATCAAAGTGACCAATGACCTTCTGACAGCAAAACGTAATGTTGACCACTCTCTGCTCATTCTTCTAGACCTCTCTGCAGCTTTCGACACAGTTGACCACCGTCTACTACTCTCTAGGCTCCAGTCACTAGGTATTAAGGACACTGCTTTCTCCTGGCTCTCTTCCTATCTTTCTGACTGCTTCTTCAGTGTTTCGTTCTCTGGCTCCACGTCATCTCCTCTTCCTCTCGCTGTCAGGGTACCCCAGGGCTCAGTCCTTGGCCCCCTTCTCTTCTCTCTCTACACGGCCCCAATTGGACAGACCATCAGTAGATTTGGCTTTCAGCAACATCTTTATGCTGATGACACACAACTATACACGTCATCCCCCGACCTTACCCCCGCTGTACTACAGAACGCCAGTGACTGTCTGTCCGCAGTCTCCAAAATCATGTCCGCTCTCTATCTGAAACTCAACCTCTCCAAAACTGAACTTCTGCTCCCGCCGTCTACTAACCTCCCTAAATTTGACATTTTCCTCTCCGTGGGCGGCACCATAACAACACCCAGGCAGCAGGCTCGCTGTCTGGGTGTTATGCTTGACACCAATCTCTCGTTCACCTCCCATATACAATCTCTTGCCCGCTCTTGCCACTTACACCTAAAGAACATCTCTAGAATCCGCCCTTTTCTCACCATGGAAACAACAAAAACACTCACTGTAGCATTGATCCACTCCCGCCTGGACTACTGCAACGCTTTATTACTTGGCCTCCCCATTACTCGACTATCCCCTCTCCAGTCCATCCTTAATGCAGCAGCCAGGGTCATCCATCTGGCTAATCAGTACTCGGACGCGTCCGCTCTTCGCCAGTCCTTACACTGGCTGCCCATTCATTATAGGATCCAATTCAAAGTACTTGTTCTCACCCAGAAAGCTCTCCACAGTGCAGCACCCCCCTACATCTCCTCCCTCATTTCTATCTATCGACCTAACCGACTGCTGCGCTCTGCAAACGACTTTCGACTAAACTCTGCACTAATCCGTACCTCCCACTCCCGACTCCAAGACTTCTCCCGCGCTGCGCCAATCCTCTGGAATACTCTACCCCAAGAAATTAGGACTATCCACAATTTGCATGGTTTCAGGCGCTCCCTCAAAACACATTTGTTCAGAGCAGCCTATCACGTTTACTAATCAAAGTCATTCTATGTGTAAGTGTGTGTGTGTAGCCCATTCACTATCTCCATCCATCCCTCCCTCCCTCAAGATGGCTGGACCATCATTGTAAATACACCATTGTATATACACACCTGTACTTTGTATCTCCCCACCTCATTGTAGATTGTAAGCTCTCACGAGCAGGGTCATCTTATTTTGCTTTAATTATTGTATTGTTAACTTTGTTACTTATGACTTGTGTTTTGAAACTGTTAAACTGTAAAGCGCTGCGGAATATGTTGGCGCTATATAAAGATTATTATTATTTTACTTTGATTACTGCTTTGCACACTCTTGGCATTCTCTTGTTGAGCTTCAAGAGGTAGTCACCGGAAATGGTCTTCCAACAATCCTGAAGGAGTTCCCAGAGATGCTTAGCACTTGTTGGCCCTTTTGCCTTCACTCTGCGGTCCAGCTAACCCCAAACCATCTCGATTGGGTTCAGGTAATCTGGCGTAGCACCCCATCACCCTCCCTCTTGGTCAAATAGCCCTTACACAGCCTGGAGGTGTGTTTGGGGTCATTGTCCTGTTGAAAAAAAAAAATGATGGTCCAACTAAACGCAAACCGGATGGAATAGCATGCCGCTGCAAGATGCTGTGGTAGCCATGCTGGTTCAGTGTGCCTTCAATTTTGAATAAATCCCCAACAGTGTCACCAGCAAAGCACCCCCACACCATCACACCTCCTCCTCCATGCTTCACGGTGGGAACCAAGCATGTAGAGTCCATCCGTTCACCTTTTCTGCGTCGCACAAAGACACGGTGATTGTAAACAAAGATCTCAAATTTGGACGCATCAGACCAAAGCACAGATTTCCAATGGTCTAATGCCCATTCCTTGTGTTCTTTAGCCCAAACAAGTCTCTTCTGCTTGTTGCCTGTCCTTAGCAGTGGTTTCCTAGCAGCTATTTTATCATGACGGCCTGCTGCACAAAGTCTCCTCTTAACAGCTGTTGTAGAGATGTGTCTGCTGCTAGAACTCTGTGTGGCATTGACCTGGTCTGTAATCTGAGCTGCTGTAAACCTGCGATTTCTGAGGCTGGTGACTCGGATAAATTTATCCTCAGAAGCAGAGGTGACTCTTGGTCTTCCTTTCCTGGGCGGTCCTCATGTGAGCCAGTCTCTCTGTAGCGCTTGATGGTTTTTGCAACTGCACTTGGGGACACTTTCAAAGTTTTCCCAATTTTTCGGACTGACCGACCTTCATTTCTTAAAGTAATGATGGCCACTCGTTTTTCTTTACTTAGCAGCTTTTTTCTTGCTATAATACAAATTCTAACAGTCTATTCAGTAGGACCGCACCTGATGAAGACGGTTTGGACCGTTGAAACGCGTTGTGGCAGTAGTATTGGAGGAAGAATAAAGTTTGGCTAACATTTATTAAATTGTCCATTGTTCCTTTGGCGCCCCTTGAGACCGCTGCACCATTGTTTACATGCGAAAAGTCACCATACGGAGTTAACAGCGGCAGGAGCAGCCTGGTTTATTTGGATGTATCGAGGACCTCTGGTTTACAGCCACCGGGTTAATAACTGAGGACCTAAGGTGACGTGTCATTCGGTCGAGCGGGATTGTGTGACCATCAGAGGAACACGGAGGCTTGATTCAAACACCGATGGGACGACATCACAAATAGAGAGAGGTGACCCGGAGCCTCATTAATCACACGCTTAATCTTGGTTGTGTAGATGCACACAACCATTACAGGTGAGTGCATTGGCATTATTTTTAAAAAGTAGCCCTGTGAGTCTACACATGCGCCCTTTTTCTTTTCTTGTTTTACATATTCAGTAGGACTATCAGCTGTGTATCCACCAGACTTCTGCACAACACAACTGATGGTCCCAACCCCATTTATAAGGCCAGAAATCCCACTTATTAAACCTGACAGGGCACACCTGTGAAGTGAAAACCATTTCCGGTGACTACCTCTTGAAGCTCATCAAGAGAATGCCAAGAGTGTGCAACGCAGTCATCAAAGCAAAAGGTGGCTACTTTGAAGAACCTAGAATATAAGACATAATTTCAGTTGTTACACACTTTTTTGTTAAGCATATAATTCCACATGTGTTAATTCATAGTTTTGATGCCTTCAGTGTGAATTTACAATTTTCATAGTCATGAAAATACAGAAAAATCTTTAAATGAGAAGGTGTGTCCAAACTTTTGGTCTGCACTGTATGTATATATATATATATATATATATATATATATATATATATATATATACACTTTGTTCCAAATTATTATGCAAATAATATTTTCTCAGATTTTCCCAAATTACCTATATGAATTACAGTCATTGTAGTTCTCCAGTCAAATAACTATTAGAGTACAATTGAAATGTTTTTGTACAAACTGCCTATGATAACAGTATATTTTTTAATAAGTAAAACAATCAAACTGCACTCAAAATGCATGTTCCAAATTATTATGCACAGCTGAGTTTTCTACCTTTTCATTTTAATAAAGAACCAAAAAATGGTCATTTTTGAAATTATAAGCATTAGCAGGTTATTACAAACTGAAATCATACAGTTTTCAACTCAAAACTTTATTCTAGGTGATGTTACATTTGCACATAGGACCCCTTGTTCGAAAGGAGCTTCTGGACTCTCTCGTCCATTGAATTTGTCAGGTTTTGGATAGTTTCTGCTTCAATTGTTTTGCATGAGGACAGAATACCCTCCCAGAGCTGTTGCTTAGATGTGAACTGCCTCCCGCCATCATAGACACTCCTTTTGATGATGCTCCAGAGGTTCTCAATGGGGTTGAGGTCAGGGGAGCATGGGGGCCACACCATAAGTTTGTCCCCTTTTATGCCCATAGCAGCCAGAGATGCAGATGTGTTATGTGCAGCATGAGACGGTGCATTATCATGCATGAAAATGATCTTGCTGCGGAATGCACGGTTCTTCTTCTTGAAAAATGGCAGGAAGCGCTGTTTGAGAAACTCAACATACACTATGGTGTTCATCTTTACCCCTTCAGGTATCCTAAAGGGGCCGACAATCTCTCTCTCTCCATGATTCCAGCCCAAAACATTACTCCACCTCCTCCTTGTTGGCACCGTAGCTGTGTTTGCATGGGGTGTCCATCAACCAGCCATCCTCCACTCCATCCATCTGGACCATCGAGCGTTGCATGGCACTCATCGGTGAACAAAACAGTTTTGAAGTCAGTCTTCATGTATTTGGCCCACTAGAGCCGTTTCTGCTTGTGTGCAGTGGATAGAGGAGGTCGACAGGATGGCTTACGCACAGCTGCAAACCTCTAAAAGACCTGCATCTTGTTGTTCGGGGGACGTTGGAGGCACCAGCAGCTTCAAAAATTTGTCTGCTGCTATGACAAGGCTTTTTTGCCGCTGCTCTTTTAACCTGAAGTAATTGCCTGTAGGAAAGAGTCCTCAATTTTCCCTTATCAGCACGCACAAGTGTGTAATGTGAATCAACTACATACTTCTTGATTGTGCGATGATCACGATGAAGTGTCTTGGCAATGTTGATTATAGTCATGCCTTGACCTAAACACTCCACAATTTGTTGCTTCTCAGCAGCCGACACATCCTTTTTCTTTCCCATTTTGGCAGAAAATGTAGGCTGCTTAGTAATGTGGGACAGCCTTCTTAAGTAATCTTGCCTTTCATTGGACACACCTGCCAAACTAATTAGCACAGGTGTCTGCAATTGCTTACAGTGATATAAAGAGCCCTGACACACATCACCATCAATGAGTTTAACTGACAAACAAAAAAATTCTTACCTTATCACTCCTAAACAATTTTTGCATAATAATTTGGAACACAGTGTATGTATATATATATATATATATAATATATATATATATACACACACACACATACATAAAAACAGTGCTAAATAGTACACTATATATATATATATATTTATTTAAATACAGTAGTTATTTTTCTAAAGTTTTTTTTGTTTCTATATTTTACTGTTCAAGTTTTACACCAAATAACCAATTAAATAAGTGTAGATTTTTGTTTCTTTTCTTACATGTACTAAAAATATAATATCTAGATTACATAATATAGATTTTTATATTTTTGTTTTTTCACAGTGGGGACTATTTTTTAACCCCTTTATTCCATCAGACGTACTATTCCGTCCATGTGACCCTGGACCTAATTCCCATGGACGGAATAGTACGTCATGGGCGATCAGCTGCGCTCCCGGCGGGAGCGCAGCTGATCGCCGCCGGGTGTCAGCTGATTATCACAGCTGACACCCGTGACTGTGTGTCAGGAGCGGTCACGGGGGGGCACACCGCGATAAAACATGATCGCGGTGTACCCGGGGCACAGGGGAGGATCGCGCAGGGTAGGGGCTCCCTGCGCGCTCCCCTGAGACCCTCAGAGCAGCGCGATGTGTCGCGCTGTTCCGAGGGTCCGTCCTCCCTCCAGGTCCCCGGATCCAAGATGGCGCCGGGGTCCTGCAGGGAGGCGGCTTCCTCAGTGCCTGCTGAGAGCAGGCGCTGAGGAAGCCTGCAGCGATGCCAGAGCGATCGCTGGTGTGACAGAGTGCTGTGCACACTGTCACACCAGCGATCTGCTAAAATACAGTGATGTCCCACCCTGGGACAAAGTAAAAAAGTTAAAAAAATAAAAATAAAAAGTGGTAAAAAAAATCATAAAAAAAAAAAAAAAAATATTCCCCAATAAATTCATTCTTTCCTGTAAATAAAAAAAACAAAACAATAAAAGTACACATATTTGGTATCGCCGCGTCCGTAACGACCCCCCCTATACAACTGTCCCACGAGTTAACCCCTTTAGTGAACCCCTTAAAAAAAAAAAAGAAAACGAAGCAAAAAATCAATGCTTTATCATCATACCACTGAACAAAAAGTGGAATAACACGCGATCAAAAAGACCGAGATAAATAAAAATGGTACCGCTGAAAACGTCATCTTGTCCCGCAAAAAACGAGCCGTCATACAGCATCATCAGCGAAAAAATAAAAAAGTTATAGCTCGCAGAATAAAGCGATGCAAAACACGGATTTTGGTAAAAACTTACCTGTAAAATCCTTTTCAGCGAAGGAAGGAAGAGAGACACAGTATTCATTACTGATGGGTAGGCGGAGCCCCAGATCAGGATGTCACCTCAGATCAAAAGAGTGCTGACTGGCTGGCCCCTCCAGCTCGGGCTCCTCCTACTCAGCTCCAGTCGTACCAAAGCTTTTAGGAAAAGAGCCAAGATCACCAGCGGAGCAACATAACCCCTTCTGAAGGAACTTCAGAGAAAAAACACAAGGATACAGGTTATGCATGCAAAGAAAGCCAAAAACCACAGAGTTCCAGGTACTACTCACGGAACCTGACTACTGCGATGAGCTGGCGATGCTGGAACAGAGCCTTAGCGCGCTGACCTCAGCCCAGATAATCGCTATCAGATAAGGGTCGCGCTGCATCTGAAAACATCAACACACTTCTGCCTTGGGAGGGTGCTGTGTCTCTCTTCCTTCCTTCGCTGAAAAGGATTTTACAGGTAAGTTTTTACCAAAATCCGTGTTTCAGCTGCAGATGGAAGGAAGAGAGCCACAGTATTCATTACTGATGGGACGTCCCAAAGCAGTTCAAAAATAAGGGTGGGAAAAACCAACAAAAGGCAGAAACCCAACAACCTTAACAACAAAGCGCAACCAGCGCTAAACACAAGTTCATCCAGAACTTTAAACTACAGCTGCCTGCAGGACCCTACGTCCGAGGGCTGCATCAGCGGAAGCACTGACGTCCACTTTATAAAACTTTGTAAACGTGTGGACAGAGCGCCAAGTTGCCGCCCGGCAGAGCTGCACTGCTGAGGCACCTTGATGAAAAGCCCACGATGAAGCCACAGCTCACGTGGAATGGGCTCGAATCTTAATCGGGCAAGGTTCACCCGAAGGCGGTAAGCTTCCAAAATAGCTGACGGATCCAACGAGCTATAGAATCCTTGAAAGCTCGTTGACCACGCCGACGACCTGCTGAAACCACAAACAGGAAGTCCGTCTTACGAAAACCTTGAGTAATAGATAGATAAAACTTCAAGGCCCGCACTAAATCCAATGTGTGTAAATCTCGCTCTTTCGCATTCTTCGGATCCAGACAGAGTGAAGGCAACACAATATCCTAGTTAACATGAAATTGTGATACCACTTTAGGCAAAAAATCACCCCGAGTGCGAAGCACTACACGATCCGGAAAAAACTCCAGAAAAGGAGGCGAACAAGAAAGAGCTGCCAACTCAGAAACTCTCCTCAAGGAAGTGACTGCAACAAGGAAAGCCACCTTCCAAGAAAGTAAAGAAAGGCTAGCAGAAACCATAGGCTCAAAAGGTTTATGCTGAAGAGCCTCCAAAACAAGGTTGAGCCGCCAAGGAGACACGGGCGCCTTCCGCGGCGGAAACTTACGAGATATACCTCGGAAAAAGGAGAGCACGTCTCTATTTGAAGCAATGGTTCTCCGGAACAATAAGGACAGAGCAGAAATCTGACCTTTCAGGGTGCTGACTGCCAAACCCTTGTCTAGCCCATGCTGCAGAAAAGCCAACAGGTTGGGAATGGAAAATTTTCTCGGGTTCCGAGAGGACCCCAAACACCACTAAAAGAAGGTTTCCCAAATTTTGTGGTAAATCCTAGTAGTAGCCGGACTTCTTGCAGCACGAAGGGTAGCAATGACCTCGGCTGAGAAACCTCTACGGGTCAAGATTTCGGTCTCAAGAGCCACGCCGTCAAACGCAGGGACATCAAGTCCGGATGACAAACGGGCCCCTGAGTCAACAAGTCCGGTTGAAGAGGGAGTGGAAAAGGAGTTGCCGCCAACAGCGACATTATTGTCGAGAACCACACCCTTCTTTGCCAGTCTGGAGCTATCAAAATAGCTGGAATTCTCTCTAGTCTGATCCGACGCAGTACTAGAGGAAGTAGGGATATCGGCGGGAATACATAGATCAGCTCGAGCTGATCCCACTGAGCCACTAGAGCATCCACCGCCACAGCCTTCGGGTCCTTGTACCTGGACATGAACGTCGGTAACTTGGCATTGGACCTGGATGCCATCAAATCCACTTGGGGGGTTCCCCAGCGAGAGCACAATAGTGCAAAAACTTCCGGGTGGAGGCTCCATTCCCGGGATCCATCCTTCTGCGACTGAGAAAGTCCGCTGTAATATTCTGAACCCCTGGAATGTGAATCGCCGAAATGGCTGGTACACTGGCCTCTGCCCAAATCAGAATTCGGGACACCTCTACCATGAGTCTGGAACTCCTTGTCCCACCTTGGTGATTGATATACGCGACAGCCGTCGCATTGTCTGTCTGCACTCGGACTGGCAGACCGCTCAAAGGGACCATCCAATGTTGGAGGCAAAGGAAAATCGCCCTCAATTCCAGGATGTTGATCGGAAGAACAGACTCTTCCGATGACCATACTCCCTGAATCCAGAGATTGTTCCAAACACCCCCCCCAGCCCGTCAGGCTGGCATCGGTGGTTATGACCGACCACTTCGGAGGGAGGAAAAGCTTTCCCAGGGATAACGCTCCTGGACATAAACACCATCCTAGGGATTCTCGCACCCTGTGAGAGATGATGACGCTGCAATCCAGCGAACCTTGCGATTGATCCCAACGACTCAGAATGAGCCTATGGAGAGCTCTGGAATGAAATTGGACAAACGGAAAAAAACCTCATGGACGCCACCGTCAGACCCAGAAGGCGCATACCTTCCGAAGGGACACTGCTGTCGCAGACTTCATAGTCTGTACATGCTGGAGCAGACATGCCTGCTTGTCTGGAGGTAGGGACAACACCGCCCGTACCATGTCGAAATGCATCCTCAAAAACAGGATTGCCTGCGACGATTCCAGAGACGACTTCTCCTTTGAAGCCACAACCGAAAAGGCCGTCCAAATAGGGACGAATCGTAAATCCCGTCTTTGAAAGATTGCCATGAGATTCTGGCGTCAGAATCGTTGTAAAAATTCTGGGCGTTAAAGCCAAACCGAATGGTCGAGCCACAACCTGGGTGAGGTCTTCCGATGGGAACATGCCAAAAAGCGTCGCGAATGTCGATTGATCGTTCTGCGACAGGGCTGCCATAACTGAGCGAAGCGACTTCATGCTCGGCTCTGACGGAATGTCAGAAGTCAGTCCGCCTTAGCGAATTTTTTTTTTTTTTGCCAGCTTCTGCCTTAACAGAAGTTCTGTTTCCAGGGTATGCGGAATTTCTGAGAATTCCCCCTTTTTTTTTTTTTTTTAAAAAGAGAGAGACGACACAAACCCCAGAGGGTTGGTCAGATCATCCCTTGAACCGAAAAGGACTGCCGATAACTATCGGCACTAGTCCTGCCAGACGCAGAAGTCACAGCTCTGCGCTGCGGTAAAGCTGCTTCTTTTGCCTTTGCCTTGGCATCAGCTCCGTGAGGTCAGTCAAATAGCTGACCACTTTCTAAGCTAAAGATAGCAAACCCTGTTGGAAAACTGCGTTCCATCCAAGTCACAGTGCTCTTCTGACTGTAACTGCCGAGGATTGCGCCCTGGATAGCAGTGACGCATTATCCTTCAACTAGAAAAGCCCATCTACCTTGATAGAGGGAAACTTGCCACGCCGTCCTTAGACGGTCCAACCGGCTCAGGGGAACTTAACAAGTACACCTAGATCCTTAATACCGAATCTATGATCCACGGCCTCGCAGATGGAAATTGTTGCCATCTCCGTTTTTCTGTCCAGCGTGTCCTGCAGACTCGTCTTCCCTTTTACCAGGAAGATTTGCTAAGCTGGAATGAAGGAACATTCACTTCAGGAGAAGGGGTCCAATTAACAAATAACTCCGTAGAAAAACGGATACAGTTTGTAAGGTCATCGCGACCCATGCGACCCTTGCAACATCCGGGCCGACTTACCAGGACGACTAGTTACCTCCTCTGGTAACTGTAACGTCCACATGGCTTCCACAGAAATTTTAGTACGGCCCCTGAGAGAGAGGCAGGGTGTCCCTGCCGATCCTCCTTAACCGAATCGGACTTCTTCGCTAAGCGAGAAGGAAAAACACCGATTTGTGTCGCTCCCTTGAGAGGATCTAGTTGACACTCCATAACCTAAAAGGTCATCAATAGAAACCAGTGAAGGCCTTCATTTTGACACCATTGGAACCTCTGACCGTGTATGAGTCGAGGTCTGCGTGTCAGATACGCGAGGCTGATCCGTAACGGATCTGGGAGAGGGTCTCTGACATACCCTTGCATAGTATATGGCAGGATAAACCTGTCAGTAACCAGAGCAGTACTTAAATAAAAAACAAACGCTGAAGGGTTAAAGCTCAAAAGAAAGAGCTACCCCAGCTGTCTCCCATTAAGAGTTAACCTCCTAAGAAGGGGTTAAAGTAGCTGACTCCCCACAACCTTGATAGTGAAAAAAGGGTGTGCGAATCTCAGGCGCCTCTTATAAGGTCGCAGCTGCAGGACAGCCATGCCACACTAAACAGAAAACGTTCCACAAGATCGCTAAAAAATTGCGCTGTTTTTTATAACGCAATGACCGCCAAAGTTGTCAAGGAGATCGCTAATCGCCTATGCGATGCTAATGAGATCGCCCAGATTGGCAGCTAATAGCGACATTAAAAATGACACACAAACGATCGCAATATTATGCGACGCCATCAGGATCGTCAGCGGAAACGTATAGTGGCAGCATTAATGTCGCAGACTCCCCACAGCCTCTTTATTAATATTAAAAGAGTGTGCGAGCCCCTTATGCGAGAACAGCCGCAGGACAGCGCAATCTGTCACTCAGAAGTGCCCCAGACGGCGCCCGCGCTGTGGAGGTGAAGGGGTTAAGCTTCTGCCCGGCGGGCTAGAAGCGACTCACCAAGCTGGACACGTATTCTAGCCGGGAGGGGAGGGGAGGAGAACGATCCGGGGAGCTTTCAACCTACAGCGCTTTATCAGCAATAGCCACGCTGTGGAGGTGAAGGGGTTAAGCTTCTGCCCGGCCGGCTCGCTTGTCAGCAATGGCCGCCGCGCTCTGCCTCCGTGTGCTCCATGTAGAGGAGCCGGAAATGGAGGCTGCAGTAAAGCGCGCGCTCAGAAGCGGCGCGAAATTCAAAAAATAAAAAGAGCGCGTACTCCCCTCCTTTCCCTCGTCCTGCAGGCATCCTCCTGCGGACATAGAAAAACTAGTCATCGGCATATATTTGTACAGCGGCTGCCGCAGCAGTCGCTAAAACACTCACACACATTTTACCAAAATGTGGAGTACTCACCAGCCGAAACGCCACAGGGACCCCCAGGGGTTTCTGGCGCTATGCCCATGCTTCCCCCCAGGGCGGGAAGCGCAGTGACCCAGTGTGTGGTTTGCGCCCCCGCCAGGGAAACTCTCCTCATCCCCCAGGGCCGGCAAGATTCTGCAGGGACCATAATGTAGTTACAGATCCGCCAAGGGAGAGGCTGGTGAAATACATTGATAAACATGTAATAGCGCTGTCACCGCAGTGCCGCTAAAACACACACACATTAATAATAAAATTTTGTGTGGAGTACTCACCAGCCAAGGCGCCACAGGGACCCTCAGGGGTTTCTGGCGCTGTGCCCATGCTTCCCCCCAGGGCGAGGGACGCAGTGACCGCACGTGTGGTTTGCGTCCCCGCCAGGGAAGCTCTCCTCATCCCCCAGGGCCGGCAAGGATTCTGCAGGGACTTTGAGTAAATACAGATCCGCCAAGGGAGAGGTTGGGGTACAGCAGCGCTGGTACCCCTGAGACCTCTAGACCAACTAGTGATCCAAGTCTCTTGTCCGAATGTAAAATAATAAAATCTTCTGAGGAGCTGCATTAGCAGCGACCATCCTCTGGACCTCAAATCTTAGACTGGAGCTGAGTAGGAGGAGCCCGAGCTGGAGGGGCCAGCCAGTCAGCACTCTTTTGATCTGAGGTGACATCCTGATCTGGGGCTCCGCCTACCCATCAGTAATGAATACTGTGTCTCTCTTCCTTCCATCTGCAGCTGAAAATAATAATTTTTTATATAAAATTGTTTTCATTCTATAAAAGCGCCAAAACATAAAAAAATGATATAAATGAGGTATCGCCGTAATCGTACTGACCCGAAGAATAAAACTGCTTTATCAATTTTACCACACGCGGAACGGTATAAACACCTCCCCCAAAAGAAATTCATGAATTGCTGATTTTGTTCATTGTACCCTCCCAAAAATCGAAATAAAAAGCGATCAAAAAATGTCACGTGCTCAAAAATGGTACCAATAAAAACGTCACCTTGTCCCGCAAAAAATAAGACCTCACATGACTCTGTGGGCCAAAATATGCAAAAATTATAGCTCTCAAAATGTGGTGATGCAAAAAACTATTTTTTGCAATAAAAAGCGTCTTTAGCGTGACAGCTGCCAATCATAAAACCCGCTATAAATAGTAAATCAAACCCCCCTTTATCACCCCCTTAGCTAGGGAAAAATAATAAAATTAAAAAAATGTATTTATTTCCATTTTCCCGTTAGGGTTAGAGTTGCGGCTAAAGTTAGGGTTAGGGTTGGCACTAACGTTAGGATTAGGGTTGGGATTACGGTTATGGGTGTGTTAGGGTTAGGTTTGTGGTTAGGGTTGGGACTAGGGTTAGGGGTGTGTTGGGGTTAGGGTTGGAGTTAGAATTGAGGGGTTTCTGCTGTTTAGGCACATCAGGGGCTCTCCAAATGTGACATGGCGTCTGATCTCAATTCCAGCCAATTCTGCGTTGAAAAAGTTAAACGGTGCTCCTTCACTTCTGAGCTCTGCCATGCGCCCAAACAGTAGTTTACTCCCGCATATGGGGTATCAGCGACCTGGACCACAAGAGTTATGTGCAATTTGTTCCTATTCTCCTGTTACCTTGGAAAATAAAAAACTGGGGCGACAAAATCATTTTTTAAAAAAAAAAAAAAATGTTTTTTTTTGCTTTTACGGCTGTATGTATAAAACTCTGTGAAGCACTTGGGGCTTCATAGCGCTCACCACACTTCTAGATAAGTTCCTGTGGGGTCTATTTTAGAAAATGGGTCACTTGTGGGGTTCACTGTTTAGGCCATCAGGGGCTCTTCAAATGCACATGCCCCCCAGACATTCATCAAAGTCTGCAATCCAAAAATTACTAGCTTCCCTTCACCCAGACTGCCCCCATACAGCGTTCTCCACATATTGGTATCAGCGTACTCAGGACAAAATTGGACCAAAAATTTTGGGTCCAATTTCTCCTGTTACCCTTGTGAAAATAAAAATTGGGGCGAAAAAATCATTGTGTAAAAAAAAAGATTTTTTATTTTAACGGCTGTACGTTATAAACTTCGTGAAGCACTTCGGGGTCAAAGTGCCACCACACATTAGATAAGTTCCTTGTGGGTTCTATTTTCAAAATGGTCACTTTTGGGGTTCCATGTTAGAGCATCAGGCTTCCAAATCGATCAGAACCCCAGACCATTCCATCAAAGCCCGCATCCAAGTCGTCACTACTTCCCTTCGAGCCCTACGTGGCCCATAAGTAGTTACTCAATATGGTAACAGTACTCAGAAAATTGACAACAACTTTTGGTCCAATTTCTCCTGTTAACCTTGTGAAAATAAATTATTGGGGGCAAAAATCATTTTGTAAAAAAAAAAAGATTTTTATTCTTAGGTGTACGTTATAAATTCTGTGAGCACTTCGGGTTAAGTGCCACCAGACATCTAGTAGTTCTTGTGGGGTTATTGTTGCAGAAGGGTCAATTGGGGGGGTTTCCTGTTTAGACGCATCAGGGGCTCTCCAAATGCGACATGACTCCCAGACCAAATTCCATCAAGTCTGCAATCCAAACGTCAGCTCCCTTCCCTTCGAGCCCGACTGCGCCCATACAGTAGTTTACTCCCCATATGGGGTATCAGCGTACTCGGACAAAATTGAAAACAATTTTGGGTCCAATTTCTCCTGTTACCCTTGGAAAATAAAATATTGGGGGCAAAAATCATTTTTTAAAAAAAAAAAGATTTTTTTTTTTTACGCTGTACGTTATAAAACTTCTGTGAAGCACTTCGGGTTCAAAGTGCTCACCACACTCTAGATAAGTTCCTTGTGGGGTCTATTTTCAAAATGGGGTCACTTGTGGGGGGTTTCCACTGTTTAGGCGCATCAGGGGCTCTCCAAATGCGACATGACGCCCCCAGACCATTCCATCAAAGTCTGCAATCCAAGACAGTCACTACTTCCCTTCCGAGCCCAGACGTGCGCCCATACAGTAGTTTACTCGCACATATTGGGTATCAGCGTACTCAGGACAAATTGGACAACAACTTTTGGGGTCCAATTTCTCCTGTTACCCTTGTGAAAATAAAATATTGGGGGCAAAAAAATCATTTTTGTAAAAAAAAAAAAAGGATTTTTTATTTTTACGGCTGTACGTTATAAACTTCTGTGAAGCACTTCGGGGTTTACAAAGTGCTCACCACACATCTAGATAAGTTCCTTGTGGGGTCTATTTTCCAAAATGGGGTCACTTGTGGGGGTTTCCACTGTTTAGACGCATCAGGGGCTCTCCAAATGCGACATGACTCCCCCAGACCATTCCATCAAAGTCTGCAATCCAAAACGTCACTACTTCCCTTCCGAGCCCCGACGTGCGCCCATACAGTAGTTTACTCCCACATATTGGGTATCAGCGTACTCAGGACAAATTAGACAAAAAAGAGATTTTTTTTTATTTTACGGCTGTACGTTATAAACTTCTGTGAAGCACTTTGGGGTTCAAAGTGCTCACCACACATCTAGATAAGTTCCTTGAGGGGTCTAGTTTCCAAAATGGTGTCATTTATGGGGGTTTCCACTGTTTAGGCAGATCAGGAGCTCTCCAAACACGACATGGCATCCAGCCAATTCTGCGTTGAAAAAGTCAAACGGCGCTCCTTCCCTTCCAAACTCTGCCATGCACCCAAACAGTGGTTTACTCCCACATATGGGGTATCAGCGCACTCAGGACAAATTGCACAATAACTTTTGGAGTCTTGTTACCCTTGGGAAAATAAAAATTGGGGTGAAAAGATCAATTTTGTGGAAAAAATATGATTTTTTAATTTTACGGCTCTACGTTATAAACTTGTGTGAAGCACTTGGGGGTTCAAATTGCTCACCAAAGATCTAGATAAGTTCCTTAGGGGGTCTAGTTTCCCAAATGGGGTCACTTGTGGGGGGTTTCCACTGTTTAGGCAAGCAGGGGCTCTCCAAATGCAACATGGCGTCCAATCTCAATTCCAGCCAATTTTGGTTGGAAAAAGTCAAATGGTGCTCCTTCCATTCCGAGCTCTGCCATGCGCCCAAACAGTGGTTCCCCCCCACATATGGGGTATCAGCGTACTCAGGACAAATTGGACAACAAATTTTGTGGTCCAATTTCTCCTGTTACCCTTGGGAAAATAAAAAATTAGTGACTAAGAGATAATTTTTGTTGGAAAAAAAAATAGGATTTTTTATTTTCATGCCCGGGCATTATAAACTTGTGTGAAGCACTTGGGGGTTCAAAGTGCTCACCAAAGATCTAGATAAGTTCCTTAGGGGGTCTAGCTTCCAAAATGGGGTCACTTGTGGGGGGTTTCTACGGTTTAGGCTCATCTGGGGCACTACAAACGGAACATGACCCCCATCAATGTTTGCATTCCAAAACGTTACTGCTTCCTTTCCAAGCCCTGCCGTGCGCCCAAACAGTTTCCCCCCCCCACATATGGGGTATCAGCGTACTCAGGACAAATTGGACAACAACTTTTGGGGTCCAATTTCCTTGGGAAAAATCAAAAATTTGGGACTAAAAAATCATTTTTGTGGAAAGTTTTTTTTTTTTTTTCACACCCAGGCATTATAAACTTTTGTGAAACACTTTGGGGTTCAAAGTGCTCACAACAGATCTAGATAAGTTCCTTAGGGGGTCTAGTTTCCAAAATGGTGTCACTTGTGGGGGTTTCCACTGTTTAGGCATATCAGGGGCTCTCCAACACGACATGGCGTCCAATCTCAATTCCAGCCAATTTTAGTTTGAAAAAGTCAAACGGCGCTCCTTCCCTTACGAGCTTTGCCGTGTGCCCAAACAGTGGTTTTCCCCCACACATGGGGTATTGGTGTACTCAGGAGAAATTGAACAACAACTTTATCTGCCCATTTTCTCCTTTTACCCTTGTGAAAATAAAAAAAAGTTTGTAAAAGATCATTTTTGTGGCTAAAAAGTTAAATATTCATTTTTTCCTTCCACGTTGCTTCAGCTCCTGTGAAGCACCTGAAGGGTTAATAAACTTATTGAATGTGGTTTTGAGTACCTTGAGGGGTGCAGTTTTTAGAATGGTGTCACTTTTGGGTATTTTCTGCCATATAGACCCCTCAAAGTGACTTCAAATGTGAGGTGGTCCCTAAAAAAATGGCTTTGTAAATTTTGTTGTAAAAATGAGAAATCACTGGTCAACTTTTAACCCTTATAATTTCCTAACAAAAAAAAATTTTGGTTCCAAAATTGTGCTGATGTAAAGTAGACATGTGGGAAATGTTATTTCTTAACTATTTTGTGTGACATATCTCTCTGTTTTAAAGAAAAAAAAATTCAAAGTTTGAAAATTGCAAAATTTTCGCCATATTTGCGTTTTTTTCAAAAATAAACGCAAGGTATATCGAAGAAATTTTACCACTAACATGAAGTACAATATGTCACGAGAAAACAATCTCAGAATCGCGAAGATCCGTTGAAGCGTTCCAGAGTTATAACCTCATAAAGAGACAGTGGTCAGAATTGTAAAAATTGGCCCGGTCATTAACGTGCAAACCACCCTTGGGGTGAAGGGGTTAATCACTTTGTGTTATGTTTATATATTTTTAACCTAATTTGTTCCCAATGGATAAAATATTTTTTTCTTTTTACTTTATCATTTTTTTTCCCCACTGTAACTGGAGTATCCATGGGAGCTGGAATTAGCTGGAAAATAGCCCACTACAGTTTAAATAAGATACTTGCAGAGCCGTTTTGGGTTTACTAGGACCTGGCAGCTGTGCTATGCTGACAGAGACCAGGCGATCATTGGAACGCCAGGCTCCACAGAAGCATCAGCGTTACCGCTACTCCTGTCCGCTACATAGCACTCATTGAGTGTTTGTAGCCGAATAAGAAGACAGAATCGGTAATAAACCACAACCTATTCCTGCTTGACTGCAGGAACTGTAACCACATGTGGCAAATTGACAATAGCTCAATTTTAGACCAACTTTTTCGACTTTTTGCTTGGCATGAAAGTAGCTTTTATCATAAGCCTATGTCCGCACAAAGGATTTTTATGTTGGGGAAATCTGAAGGACATTTTCACCAAATTAGACCATCAGGCTTCTGCCATGGATTTGCAGCTTGATCTGCCATGGGTCCACCTGTACATTAGCCAAATTCAAACCATCTTGGAAAAAATCTGTGGTTGTAAAAATGACAAAAGGGATCTCATTTTAAACAGTGAGAAGTTTTCTGGGGGAGCTTATTAAGCGGCTGTTGATGCTGAATAAATTCTGAAATTAGCAAGAAAAGCCCGCCATGTGAACATACATTCAATAATCTTCCGCACCATTTGCATTACACGTCCATTCATATTTTTGACAGTTAGTAGAGATGATCCCCAGATACAAGTGATCATTCCCGCACTAAACAAGTATATCTAAAGGACAGGAACCATCAGGAATATACATTTGCATCCCTGAATACCTCGGAGATGTTGAACATTTGCATTTGTTTGTTCCTTCAAACCTCATAAAATATGTAGACAAGGTTTATGCTGTAGTGTGGCCTAACGATGGGCACCCTGGATATTTACATCGGTGCTGCCCTTTACAATGGGAGCAATTTGTCACCATTATAACACTCTCTCTGTATGTTAAATGGATAGCTCTCCAAAATGCACTTTTCACTCTAAATGAGCATGGCACACTGTCCTCATTATGATGGATCTCTTTCTTTAGAGTCCTCATGAATGCTGTTAGCAGGGCTAGTCTCTGATAAAGGCTAACTGGTATGAATTGCTGCTCCTTCCAGCATCCGTCTTTCAAACACCGTCGGGATCATTTAAACATCCCAATAACAGGGAAAAGCAGCTGTTTACTGCACAATGAGGCAACAAATGCAGTGCGGGGTAGCAAGCTACATACACAGAGATATAACCAGCTTTAACCCTGCAGACCCCTTGCATATCAACTTTTTATGATTCCCGAATCCAGTATTTAAGAAAAATATAACTTATTTATTTATTTTACTCAATTATATAGCACCATTAATTTCGGACCTCATTACAGACATCATCATCACTGTCCCCATTGGGACTCACAATCTAGATTCCTTATCAGTATGTCTTTGGAGTGTGGGAGGAAACCCACACAAACACGGGGAGAACTTACAAACTCCTTACAGATGTTGTCCTTGGTGGGAGCCACCATGCTGCCCAACTAATGATATAGTATAAAATAACGCACCCCAAATAATGTCTGTTCCACAATTTATATGCCAGAGTCTGGATTAATGGAAGTTCAGTCTGTATTTTAAATATACACTGCTCAAAAAAATAAAGGGAACACTCAAATAACACATCCTAGATCTAAATGAATGAAATATTCTCATTGAATACTTTGTTGTGTACAAAGTTGAATGTGCTGACAACAAAATCACACAAAAATCATCAATAGAAATCAAATTTTTGAACCAATGGAGGCCTGGATTTAGAGAGACCCCCAAAATGAAAGTGGAAACAGGTCGAAATGAAAATCAAAACAAGACAAAATTAAAGTGGAAACAAGTCAAAATGATGCTCAGTATTGTGTGTGGCCTCCACGTGCCTGTATGACCTCCCTACAACGTCTGGGCATGCTACTGATGAGTTTGCGGATGTTCTTCTGAGGGATCTCCTCCCAGACCTGAACTAAAGCATCCGTCAACTCCTGGACAGTCTGCAGTGCAACGTGATGTTGGTGAATGGAGCGAGACATGATGTCCCAGATGTGCTCAATCGGATTCAGGTCTGGGAAACGGGCAGGCTAATCAATAGCTTCAATGCCTTCATCATGCAGGAACTGCTGACACACTCCAGCCACATGAGGTCTGGCATTGTCCTGCATTAGGAGGAACCCAGGGCCAAACGCACCACCATATGGTCTCACAAGGGGTCTGAGGATCCCATCTCGGTACCTAATGGCAGTCAGGCTACCTCTGGCGAGCATATGGAGTGCTGCGTGGCCCTCCAAAGAAATGCCACCCCACACCATTACTGACACACTGCCAAACCGGTCATGCTGAAGGATGTTGTAGGCAGCAGGTTCACACTCAGCACATGTGACAGACGTGGCAGAGTCTGGAGATGCAGTGGAGAGCGATCTGCTGCCTGCAACATCCTTCAGCATGACCAGTTTGGCAGTGGGTCAGTAATGGTGTGGGGTGGCATTTCTTTGGAGGGCCACACAGCCCTCCATGTGCTCGCTAAGGCAGCCTGACTGCCATTAGGTACCAAGATGAGATCCTCAGACCTCTTGTGAGACCATATGGTGGTGCGGTTGGCCCTGGGTTCCTGGAAAGAACGGATAGCACCTGAAGCGGCGCATCAGGCTTGGACATACCATATAAGTCAATGGGTGCCGGATCAGGCAAAGGACTGATCTGGCCACCGGACTCCGTTTTCTACATATACGCATGCCTGGAAGGAGAAAATCGCTCTCTCTTTCTCTCTCACATGCACACTGCATTTCTCGGGCTCAAAAGTTCACAACGTACTCGGCTAAAAAACGGATCCAGTGCATCAGTTTTTCAACATACGCAGGATCCGTCTTTTGACTTCTTGGCCGGATTGTGCCTGACGGCGAAAAACTGATGTGTGAAAGAGGCCTAAGTCTTGTTTCCAATCTGAAGGTATGGTCTTTTGGCAGCAATTCTTCCATGAAAATCACTTGTTGTACTATGTCTCTGAACAGTAGATGGGTATAGCTGGGTCCCACTGGTTGCTGCTAGTTCTTAACTGACGGCAATACTAGACATCTTCCGATTTCAGGGCAGGGAAGTAAGCACTATGCGTCTTTCATTTGCTGCAGTAAAGTTCCTTGACAAGCCATTGCGTCTTCAACACTGCAGATTCCTTGGTGCTTCTACAAAAGATCTGAAGCAGAACATCTTGAAACTCCAGGTTGTTTTGAAATCTTTATCTGGAAGACACCTTGTTGATGCAGTATATCAACGTTGTTTCTTGTTGTGCGCACTAAAGATGAGCGGATCATATTCGTGAGACTCCAGTCCAGCATCCACATCAGTAGTAGTCGGCGGCTAAACGGGAGGCCCACGAATCCCTTACCTTCCTGTGTCCCCGACACAGCATTTGATTTATCAAGGCTAGCACGACGTCATCTGTGTGCTGACGCATCATGTATGCGTATGTCAGTATATTGGCCACATATCAAATTTGTACACCTGTGCATTAGTTTAATACTAAAGGTTTGAGGGGCCTATTTTTTCATTTTTTTTGTAGTACATGTCTGGGGGTGTGGCCCCTTCAGGGCTCAGCATCCTTATCCACTTATTTTTCTCACATAAGGCTTTTAAGTTTAACATTTGCAGCAAAATTGGAGTTCATGTATTCATTAGTCGGCGTGTGCTGATGCATCGTGTATATATATTTCATCTGTGGGACGTGACGCACAGATGACATGATGCCACCCATAGCTAATCAAAAGCTGTGCTGGGGACACTTGTAGGTAAGAGATTTGTGGGCCACTGACCTGGACACTGAACCGGAGACCTGCAAATTGATTTGCTCATGTCTAGAGCTCAGTCTTGCCATGATGTATTTATGACCCGTGACATGAAACGGTCTTCCAATCTTACCTTTTACACAAAGTTTAGATGTTCCTCACCTAATTTTAAGTCTCCTACACAGTTGTTTCTGTTAATACTATGTTTCAACCTACATATGAAAGTTATGATCATTATCACTTGTTTGGTATAATTGTTTACTCATACGTCTGACTATAAGGCTATGTGCTCGTAGCGTTTCACCCTACGCCTAGTTGAGGCTAGCAGCAGTACATAGTCTACTACGTATTGGTGACCGCCTCCACTTGGAGTAACAAAAATAACGTGCGATAGGGCACACTGTGATTCCATCTGCTTCATGAGTGTTAATGGCAACTTCAGAACATATAAATCCCATTTTGTTGGGTGTAAGCCCCTATAGAGCCACTAAATGTGGGTTAAAACGCTGTGTGAACATCCCTACTCCTACAGACTCCCTGACTTTGAGCAAAGCATAACTAAGAAGGATTGATGCTGGTGTGAAGACAAAAGGTGGTCAGGTAACACCAAAGATTGGTTTTAGATTTCTCTTTTGTTCACTCACTTTGCATTTGCTAAAAATAAAATACGGTAAATATTAATAATTCTATTTTTGAAAGCATTCTCCGTTTTTTTCCACACTTGCCTAAAACATTTGCCCACCTTATTGTATAATATTATATATACACAAACATACATACATATATACTGTATATATAGATATATATATATATTATATATCTATATATACATAGTTTGTTGGCCTACCGTAAAAGTCCTCCAATAACCCTCATCTTACTAATCAGACTGGGATCAACATGAAAAGAATACTAAAAAAATCAAACATCTTTTGTGCAGCCTTGAGCTTGAGAAAAAATATACCAGAGGATCATAGGAGGTTAGTTCCTCATGACCCTGGTTGTCAGTAGCCTAGATAATTTTCAGTCCACCCTTGATATAAGGAAAAATAGAGAGACAACCCATTTATAACCCAAAACATGCCCCTTATAGTCAATTAGTTCAGTAATACACAAGATACTGAATAAAACTGGAGTAAAAAAAAAATACTTTCATAGACGTCAATACAAAAATGTCAACTGGGCTAATAGAATCCTAGGCCCATTGGCCTCTGGTATGTGAAACAATGCCAACAACAACTACTGTATCTGTATTTGCTATTAAAATAAGCTTTTCCACATTTCCAGTCAAGAGAAGAGCCACATCTATAGGGGATGTCCGGCATACCTAAATATCCTCAAAATAGGGTCCAATTCTTCAATATAAGTGGCGCCGCAGCGCTGTGACCGAAAGGTGGCTGCAAATACAAATCTCTCAGTTCTTGGCTGCTTTCTGAACTTCCATACAAGTGAATAGAGAGACCAGTCAAGGCCGAAAGTGTTGGCACCCTTGAAATTGTTCAGAAAATGTTCCACTACACACAAAGGAAATAAACGTGTATTACAAAACATGCGTAATTGCAATAATTTTCTGGGAGAAATACTTTATTTTCTGGAACAATTTCAAGGGTGCCAACACTTTCGGCCACAACTGTACATATGTGCATCCAGCTCTCCGGTCACAGCGGCAGTCAGCATGGGGGTTCAGAAGACCCTGTTTTGGATATGGATGTGGCTCCAGAAGTAACACTCGGATTTATCAGAAATTTCTGATCATGATTTATGCAAATTTTCTAGAAGGGGAATAAAAGATTATTTTCCTGTGGACTTTCTAAAGAAACAATAATTTATCTTTTGAAACAAGACTACAAGGAGTAAAAAACCCTGAAATACCACGTTAAGAAGCCGCTCTTTGTCTATTACCATCTTTCTTGCTGAGATTCAATACAGTCACAGCTCGGCTCCCCAACCTGAGGTCCTTCCAGACAGGATGAGGCGGCATATTGCATGCTGTTCTGGGAGAGGGGGACAGATCAATAGCAGCTGAATGCCATCTGCTTTGGCCAGCAAAACAGCACCAAAAGTGTAACCCATGCATCTTCCTTTATTGAAAGGTTATTTTTATGCAAGTAAACAATTCATCGTCTCCTTGCACGCTTGATGCTCATTTACCACTTCTGATCAATAAAATATGCAAAACAACAAAAAAAATGGAATCCTAAGAGTAGTTGTGATGCCACGGTGAAAGCTAATCAATAGCAGGCTTGTTTAGTAGGGCAAATCGTGGGGTTACTGCGTGTCTCTGCTCCTCCATCAGGGTCTATTTAAAGGGAACACTGTACTAAAGCAACAAAATCACCGGATGCCACTATAATCCAGGTATGCAAGTCTTCCTATAATGTAGGGAGTGCGGATACACCCAGTACTAATAACCTGGGAATGGCACCGCATTTTCTGAGGCTGGATGTTGTGCGTGAGGCATCTGTTCGCTTCTCTCCGGTAAGTGTGCAGAAGACACAGTGATAAATAGCATCAGCAAGTAAAGGTTCTGGTATTGAACGTACATTTACTTTAGGGCAATTATCTCACTTATTAAGTCGCACTTACATTATTCTTAGTGATTTAAATGTCTTCTCCACAGTTTTTCTCTAATTTGGCCTCAACTTTTAACAAAGTAAATACTCAGGTTCAGGCTTGTAATATATGAACCTGTTCTGATGCACAATATGCACTGAATACAAGGGTTAACTGGTAAATACAGCAGGCAGCAATCACCAGGATTACAATGGACCTCAGGTAGTGAGGCAAAGCACAAATGAAGAATAACTAGGTTATTCAAAGGGAATCTGTCAGCAGCATACTGTGGAGACAGAGAGCCTGATTCCAGCGATGTGTCACTTACTGGACAGCTTGGTACACTTCTGATAGAATCCCTGTTTTTGTCTGGTGTAGATGTACCAGAGCTAAGACTTCTTGGCTGTGTATTACCCTGTCCACAACACCAGTGACTGGCAGCTTCCTGTGTACACTGGGCATGGTCAGCAAGCTGCCAATCAGTGGTGGGGGCGGGGTTACACAGATTAACCTGACTGGTCTGCACCTGAGAACTAGTCCTCTAGTGATAATCTGCTGCTGATAAACCACTGATGGTATTGGAACTACAACACACACCAAGTAAGAGACACATCCCTGGAATCAGGCTCTCAGCTCCTACATTATATTGTCTCCGATCAAATAGTAAAAACCTGCTGACAGAATCCTTTTAATGGTTTTGTGTGTAAGAAAAAAATATATTATAGATTCTGAAATGGTCTCACCGCACGCAGATTCATGCAGAGTAGTGATGGGTGAGCGTCCTCGTCACTGCTCGATAGTCATCAGAGCATCAGGGTGCTCGGGCACACTCAGTACTCAAGCGCCATGCCAGAGTCCCCGCCACGCATGTTTTGCAGATTTTTTTCAAACACTAACCATGCGGGGAATGCTTGCGAATTATGGTAATTCCGTAGCATGTTGGCTAATGGCATTACTGTGTATGGCCGGCTGCATCGCATCATGGGGTATTACACAAGACCCAGTAATGCGATGCTCAGCACAGTGTCCTCAGGGAGAAGCGCAGGGGGAGTTGTTATAGGAGGAAGAGCATAGTTAGTGCAGGCATAGAGGTAGGGTTTAATATTGCTATTCCAGTACTTGCATACCAAAGCTGCACCATTCAAATAACAGTCCTTGCAGGGATAAATATTTTCCTTTCTCCAGCATTCAGTGGAGGAATAGTTTTGGATTACAGGCATCTAGGCAGGATTTAATATTGTTATAACATTACTTGTATACCAAAGCTGCATCATTCAGGGCTAAATATTTCCCTTTCTGTAGTAAAACCACTAATCTGCATTCAGAGGAGGAAAGGTTTAGGATTAAGAGGCATCTAGGCAGAGTTTAACCCCTTTGCAACCTTGGGTTTTTCCGCTTCCGTTTTTTGCTCCCCTTCCTCCCAGAGCCATAACGTTTTTATTTTTCCATCAACATGGCCATGTGAAGGCTTGTATTTTGCAGGATGAGTTGTATTTTTGAACGACACTATTGGTTTTGCCATATAGTGTACTGGAAAACGGGACAAAATTTCAAAGTGCGGCAAAAAAAGTGCAATTACACAATTTTTTGTTTGCTTTTTTACCATGTTCACTAAATGCTAAAACTGATCTGCCATTAGAATTTTCCATGTTATTACAAGTTCATAGATACCAAACATGTATAGGTTATTTATTGTTTAAAAGGTGAAAAATAAATCCAAATTTCTAAAATAAATAAATAAATAGTCGCCATTTTCCAAAACCTGTAGCGTCTCCATTTTTGATGATCTGGGTCTGGGACAGGGCTTATTTCCTGTGCGCCGAGCTGACGTTTTTATTGATACCCGTTATTGCATTTTAATGCACAGTTGCGGTGACAAATTCTGGCGTTTTGATTTTTTTTGCGTTATGCCGTTTACCGACTGGATTAATTATTGTTATATATTGATAGATCGGACGATTCTGAAGCGGCGATACCAAATATGTGGTTTTTTAGTGTTTTATTTTGAATGGGGGTGATTTCAACTTATATTTTTTTAATTTTTTATATTTTATATAAAAATTATTTAAAACAATTTTTGGTTTACTTGCTTCAATAGTTTCCATGGGAGACTAGAAGCTGCGATCATCCGATCTCTTGTGCAATAGCACTGCTCTGAGCAACAGAAATGCTCACTTGCTATGAGCGCGGACCGTAGGGCGTCGCTCATACCTATCCGGCAATGACAACCACAGGGGTCTCCTGCAGACCCTGTGCTGTCATGCCAACCCATCTGAGATCGCGGTCATGTGACACGGGCGCCAACGGGCGGTATTAAATGACGCGATTGTGTTAAATGGCGCTGTCAGAGATTGACAATGGCATTTAACATGTTAACAGCCGCGGGTGGATCGGGATTCCATCCCTCAGCTGTTAGGGGCACGTCAGCTGATGGAATCAGCTGACATGTGCCGGAAAAGTTGCGGGCTCATCGCCAGAGCCCGAGGAAACAGGGGAGGTCACCTTAGACGTAACTATACTTCTAAGGTGGTAAAGGGATAAATATTGCTATTGCAGTATTTGTTTAGCACTGCTGCACCAACAACAGTCCTTCTCAGGGATAAATCTACCACCTAAGTTAAAATTTTCAAGGTGTGCGATAAGGGACGAGAAAGTGGACGTGCTGCTGATGGCGCAGCAGAGGCCAAGGCCCTGGGCCAGGTGAAATGTTGCCTGCTGCAGGAGCACAACACACACGCTCAACCACGAGATCTAGATTCCTGTCCCACTTTGCAGGAGGGCATGGAACACCATTCTTGAAGCTAGAACACAGTGAACAGGTGGTCGGTTGGATAGCAGATAATGATTCCAGTATATTTCCCAGCACCAGCTTGTCTTCCACATGGTTCAGTCTCACTAGCCAAGGGTCTGGATCACATAATCATCACCCTGATCCTTCTTACTCCCACCATCGCCAGTCCCAGTAGACAAGTGATCCTACACCTTGACACTCCAAGGAGCTCTTTACATTTCCATTTATTGATTCTGGTCTCTCGCCCTGCACTTTTCAAGAGGGACATGAGGCGCTTGTGTGTAGTGATGGGCAAATATTTGGGCAGCCACGGTCAGAAGAAGACGATGGTGGGGAATGACAAGTAGTGTCTCAAGAGGTAGAGGATGATGAGACACAGTTGCCAACAAGTGATGTTGTTAAGTCAACAATTCAGCAATGCCAGAGTGTGGAAGTGGAAGATGAGGTGGTGGATGATGAAGTCACTGACCCAACCTGGGAAGGTGCAAGCAGAGCGAGGTCAGCACTCGAGAATGGGAGGGATCTGCAGCACCTCAATAGGCAGTGGGGTGCCAGAGGGAGAAGGTGGGCAA
This sequence comes from Oophaga sylvatica, assembly GCA_033576555.1. Classification (NCBI taxonomy): domain Eukaryota; kingdom Metazoa; phylum Chordata; class Amphibia; order Anura; family Dendrobatidae; genus Oophaga; species Oophaga sylvatica. Next base: position 845,401,758 of record JARQOD010000001.1, read on the forward strand.
CTGTTCCTCAGAGCACCCACACGCGGCAAGTTCCCAAGCTAAGTGTTACGTGTTACCCAGTTTGGCAGTTTTTTAAAGGAAGTGCAGAAGATAAAAGAATGGTCATATGCAACTTGTGCCGTACCAAGATCAGCAGGAGCCTGACCACTACCAGCATACTCAGGCACGTGTCATGAAAGCATCCGACTAGGTGAGCTGGACACCTTGGTCCACAATCTGTGTCTGCGGGTGACACCACTGCCTTTTCCCCTGTGGTACGTGCTAGCCAATCCCCTGCCTAGCACGAAGGCAAGATGCCTCCTGCCCTGCACCTATCACTGCATATTCGCAGGCACCATCAGCGAACACGGCCAATTCCATGCCCCAGAGCAGCGTTCAGCTGTCACTACCCAGGCATTGGAACGGAAAAGAATATACCAGCCACCCACCGGCCCAAACACTAAACAGCCACATTTCCAGACTGCTTTCTCTGGAAATGTTGCCGTTAAGGCTGGAAGACACTGAGGCATTCTGCAACCTTATGGAGGTGGCAGTTCCTTGGTACTCAATCCCCAGGGACCACTATATTTCCCAGTTGGCCATCCCTACCTTACACCAGTATGTGTCCCATAACATCACACACGTCATGACCAACACAGTTACTGGGAAGGTCCACTTAACAACCGACACGTGGACAAGTGCTTGTGGCCCGGACATCACATTTCCCTGACGAGAAGAAAGAAATACTGGAAGAGAGAAAAGTGCAATAGAGACTTATCAGGTTAAAATGGATAAAACAAAGGTTATGCTAACAGGATTATGCTGTGATCACACATTTGAATGAGCATGCAATCCCAGCTGCAGCAGGTCCACGGGTCCAGGGCCCTAGTATTATTGTGTGGGAAGGAAAAAGTGGAAAAATCCGTGTTGCAGGTGGAAGGTAGTACCCACAGGTGCATACTACCATATTCTTTTTTTTCAGAAGAAAAGAAGAAGCATGGTACTTCGAAACGTGTAGACGAAATAAAAAGATGCACATTATTCTAGTGTATATCTGGATTTACTACCATCCACCAGCAGTGTGGATTTTTCCACTTTTTCCTTTCCTCACATTTCCTCCACGGCACATTGGGTGAATCTTGTGGAGACCGGGATCGAGTTGGACTGTGAGCGGTACACGAGCTACCGACAGGATTGCAGGCCCTAGTTGTATTAGGGTTTTTTCCACCTCCTACACTAGTTCCAGCACCCGTTCCATCTCAGAATTGTCATCTCAGAGCACGTCCTCAGTATCAGTCGGAAGCTGGGAAAACTGCAGCACAGCATCAATGAAGTGTCAACAGGCTCTGCAGAAACTAATTTGTTTAGGTGACAAAACGAACACTGGTACAGAGTTGTGGAAAGAAAAAAAAAAGAAAAACACATATATATATATATATATATATATATTATATATATATATATATCCTGTACCTGTACTTTAGCCATAGAGCATAGAATAATGAACAAACACCTAAAGAGGCAAATAATGAATAAAAATAAGTTTGTGTCAATACATACCGTATTTTTCGGATTATAAAATAAGATTATAGGCTAGTTTCCCCAGGAAGAAGCATCCGCGAAACGCGCGTAGGGGTTCAGAGGCACAGCGTGTCACCAGACACATGAATTTACTGAGTGGACACTAGCCTAGGTAATATGGATAGGATAAGGGGATGCCCACTATTTAATTTTCTCTGGCTAAACAAGGGACGCTGAGTTGGTAGAGGACTATGGGGATTTCTATTGATGGCAAAACCATGTCTCTAACCGATCTAGGACCCTTTGCTTTTCCTTTGCATGTACGCTGCACTTTTATTAAGCATGGGCATGTGGACACATGCAGGTTATACTATTCTTAATATTTGTGCATCTTTTAGGGAAAAGAAATAAAGCTAAGTACTGAATCCTATTGATATATGTTGAGTGCAGACATCACAGAATATTTATATTATTTAAATTGATACTAATTGATTCTTTGTATAATATACTCTAGTTGATATTTTCAGCAATTTTTCTGTGATTGCATTTTTCAATGGATATTTATGTGTCCCCTTCATAGCTGGCCTCTTTTGCATGGTTTGAGGCACCAATCTTTTATTATTGTTGTATTGTGTTGTAGTTTAGTTGTTTAAATAAAATTAATGTATTTTATTAATTGCTTTTGAGAAACACTTCTTGATCCTGATATGGTAAATCGACTGTAAGATCAATATGTTTGTAGTAATATTGTAGGCCTAGAAAAAAATGAATAACTTCAGCAAAATGGCACCGTTGCATCTATCTCTTGACAATAGATGCTACTGTGCAAGCACCGTCACCATTTTGCTGCAGCTACATTTTTTTCCGCTAGCAAAATGGTGCAGGCGGCGCATGTGCAGTAGCATCTATCACTTGCCGATAGATGCTACTGTGCAAGCGCTGCTGGCAGTGCCATTTTGTAAGAGGAAAGAAAAATTTTGCTGCGGCAGTTTTTTTTTTTTTTTTAATAAAAAGGCAATATTCAAAAAGGATCTGTTACTTTGCATAAATATGTTATTTTTAATTGGTGGAAATGACACTGTTCTCCTGAATCTGGTGTCGTTCTACTTTTGGCCCTGCGCCTCTCCATTGTTGCCCCCTCTTCCATGTATGTAAATCTAGACTTGTTACAAGTGGGTGTGATCATCCACATTCTCTTTGGGTGTTTTCCTAAGAATTACACCCCCTTGGATATGAAGACTAAATTTATATACAGGGAAAAGGGGCCATAATCTCAGGAATGGAAAGAAGAGGGAGCATAGAATTCCAAATCCTGGAAAACAGCAGCATTTACACCAGGTCACAAAGCTACACATTTATGGCAGGTGACAAGTAACTTGAACTTTTAGATTATAATAAAAGTTGAAATGCTTGCTACAAAAATACACTTTTATGCTTGCAGCAAGGGTCATCAAGAATAGGAATTTTTACAATGTGAATTATTGCTGTGCTACTAAACAGGACATGCACTATCTTGTCTGGCCTTGGGGAAGCAAGTTTAGAGAGCTAAGAATTAATCATGGGTCCAAAGTAAATGTACAAATCTCATTACACTAATTATTTTACTATTGAGCAACCCCATAGAAGCCCTGATCACATGGAGTAAGTTAGTGTGTGAAAACAAAACATCACTATCCAATTTTAAAAAAAAGTGTACCTGAAAACTAAAGGTCATACCAGTGTTCATTAATAGTTATAACATTACAAGTTATTGCTACAAAATAGCTGAAAAAAGGAGTAAATGATCCAGGAATCTCCCTGTAAGGCTACTGCCAGCTGCAGAAAGACCACAGGAAGTGCCGACTTATTGGTTGTCATTTTTTTGCTTTTTATTCAGTGACCATTATTATTTGGTGCCATTAATAACAACATAATTCACCATGAAAGTAGTTTATAGGTATGATCCAATATGACTAAGGTTACAGCAGTCATTTTTGATTAAGACAACCGCAATAAAATTAATTAAAATCTTTTTTAAGTTTGCACAATGGTCATATTAAAAGTATTTTTTTTTTTTATTTCTGGTGGTTGACGGAGCAGTGTCATAGCGTGTAAAGGTGGCACTGCAATCTGTGCAGCAAGTACCCACCTGTAGCTGCTTATGCAAAGTGCTACAGGCGAGACCGTTTTGTCATCGCCTGCTGCGCTCCCCATAGGCAGATCCCAAAATAACAGAAGCTCAGTGTAATGAAACCTTGTAATCTAAACTGTTGCTTATGCAGAACACCGCAGACTATGTAAAACTCATGTTGCCTGTTGTACTCTGCATAAGTAGCAATGGACATGTAATGAATAAAAACAGTTGTGCACACCTGGAAAATCCCCTTCTCAATCCTTATGTTTTCCCCTCAGTAAAATAATAACCCCTATACTGGCGCCATTCCAGCAGGTCGGCATTGGCTCTCCCAGGGATCACATGACATTATGTCACGTGATCCCTTTGGCCAATCATTGCTGGCTTCACTCTCCCCAACTTTGGACAAATCACATACCATATATACTCGAGTATAAGATGAGTTTTTCAGTGCATTTTTTGTGCTGAAAACGCTCCCCTCGGCTAATACTCGAGTTATTGAGGGGGAGCGACAGAAGTGGAGCAGCAGATCTCAGGAGGCAGGAGCCTGCGGCTGCGGCTAACTCCTGTGCCGGCTGCTAAAAAGAAATGAATATTCACTGCGCTGGCAGTGAGTATTCATTTCTCTGTAATAGCGAGCACAGTGTCATGGGCGATCACGTGTGCCAGCTACTTAAGAGAAATTAAATATTCACCTCTCTCCATTCCCATAGGTGTGGAGAAAGGTGAATATTCAATCCCTTAAGTAGCGGGAACATGTGATCATCCAGCAGCTGCGGCTGACACTGCGCGCGCTACTAAATAGCAATGAATACTCACTGCCCTCCACGCACATAGTCCCAGCTGTACTCTGCTTGTAAGCAGCGCATGACGTCCCTGCCACGTGCTGCTTACAAGCATAAAGCAGCTGCTGGCATCGGAACAGGAAGCTGAGAAGGAGCACACAGAGGGTAAGTAGGATGGTTTACTTTTTTATGCTTTTTTTAATTGGGGTATGCATACAAGGCTAGTGATGAGGAACCATGCATACCAGGATGGGGATGAGGGAGCCATGCATACAAGGATAGGGATGAGGAGCCAGCATACCACGATGAGAATGAGGGTGCCATGCATACAAAGCTAGCGATGAGGGGAACATGCATACCAAAATAGGGATGAGGGCGCCCTGCACACCAGGATAGGGATGAGCGGGCCCTGCATACAAGGATAGGGATGAGGGGACCATGCAAACCAGGATAGGGATGAAGGGACCATGCAAACCAGGATAGGGATGAGGGGATCATGCATACCAGGATAGGGATAAGAGTGCCATGCATACCAGGATAGGGATGAGGAGGCCATGCATCCCAGGATAGGGATGAGGAGGCCATACATCCCAGGACAGGGATGAGGAACCATGCATACCAGGACAGGGATGAGGGGGTCCTGCACACTAGGATAGGGATGAGGGGCCCTGCACACCAGGATAGGGATGAGGGGGCCCTGCACACCAAGGTAGGGATGAGGGGGCCCTGCACACCAAGGTAGGGATGAGGGGGCTCTGCACACCAAGATAGGGATGAGGGGGCCCTGCACACCAGGATTGAGATGAGGGGGCCCTGCACACCAAGGTAGGGATGAGGGGGCCCTGTACACCAGGATAGGGATGAGGGGGCCCTGCACACCAAGGTAGGGATGAGGGGGCCCTGCACACCAGGATAGGGATGAGGGGGCCCTGCACACCAGGATAGTGATGAGGGGCCCTGCACACCAGGATAGGGATGAGACGACAATGCATACCAGGCTTATACTAGAGTCAATAAGTTTTCCCAGTTTTTGGTGGCAAAATTAGGTGCCTCAGCTTATATTCGAATACATACGGTACATCTGGAATAAATGAGAAAGCAGCAGCTCTCACTTCCTCCGCATGTATGTGATTTGTCTGAATGCGAAGAGAGTGAAGCTAGCACTGATTGGCCACAGGAGCGCAATCCCTGGTATAGCCAGTACAGACACTGCTGAAGCGGCACCAGAAGTGGAGGGGATTATGGGAAATTATTTTACTTGGGGGAAAGACAGGGATTGAGAAGAATTTGTCCCAGTAGTAGACAACCCATCTAATTCATTAATAAGACCTGTTTAATATTTGTAAAGTTTTTGTAACATCAAGTACGGTTAGGCTTAGAACCATTGTAATACAATTATTACACTGGAAAAAAAATGTAATAAAAAAAAGGTAATAAAATGCTTTGACCTAGTTTTTTGCCCTTTGCCAAAATTATAAATTTTATTAGCAAGAAGCTGGGAAAAAAATAGGAGATGAAAGTGCAAAGTATCATTATTGTATTTTCCTCACATTACAATACTTGTGCTTGGGGTAAGTGGTTCAATACTGGACTGGTGGAAAGAACTCCAAGAGCGCTAATGGTTCACAGGTTAAGAGATGGCAAAATATTATCGATGACAGGCAGTGCACAGCAAATCAGACAGAAGGAAGGATACCAAGTTGCAGGCACTATGGGGTGATTTTTTTGTAGGCAAGACATTTAAAAAATAAAATAAATTGCAGATTGTCTATTTAGAACATTATTTATCAAATGAGAACACGTGGTAGGACAGGGACCATTTAAAAACACTAGTTCGGCTCAGCTGCATCCGTACCCAATACATAATATATGTGTCTATAAAAGAGATCAGCAGCAGCATGTCTGTCCGTCATAGTGACGACTCCAGTTTTCCTTCACATGACTTACATACATTACCAGGGCGGACATCTCTTAGTTGTAAAGCGAAGTATGGAACTAATTACTTCCAATGAATTGGTTCCAGTTTGATAGCTTATTTATTAGGTTGGGAGGACAGAATTGATGGTGCTTGCTTGCAGCAAGTCCTATAATTGGAAACCATGTTGTGCTTAAGCAATTAAGGGCAATTTGCAAAAACCGTGTGCGTGTATGGTTTTTTATTTTTTACTCCTCGCTATTGTCTGCTTGATTGGATTTCTCTAGATACAGACTATACAAATGGGGATACAATCTAAGAGTATTACTCTAAATAAAAAGCCCCACTTGCTAAATTACTAACCATGAAGAATGTGAATGCTACCAATTAATCCCACTGCCGCTATACATTTATTTCTCTGCAGTTATAGAAAAGTAGAAATATTTCTCACTGAGTAAAGCCCATCTGCGCTGGGTTGCTATTTGTTAAAAGAAAAGCAACTGAGAAATATATATATTTCTTGATTAAGCAGCGGCATTTCTCCAGGGATGGAAAGAAAACGAACAATTAATCTTTTCTTATTTGTTCGGAGAAGGACGTACATGCTGTGTGCGCGGGATCGCAATGTACCTGTGGCAGCCAGTCTGCTGCAATTAGGCTTGATCTGAAAATGAATGGACTTAAGTCAGAGGGCCTGGTCTGCTGAGACTTCTTTCTGGAGGCCAAGGTTATACAGTTCAAATCCCCTGCTGTGGAAATATAGCTAAAAATTACCCACCAAGCTGTGGAATAATTAACAAAGCTGGGGAATTAATATCAGCTAAGTAATTGGAAAGAATTAGCAAGAGAAATATACATTAATCTTTACTAGTTACATTAATGAAAACGAGCTGCACTTTTGCTTAGTCTTGAGTTTCACTCTAGAATAACTTTTCACCTGTAGGATAGAGGCGCCCAAATATCCAGAAGCCTGCTAGGAATATGCCAATATACAATATTTCAGAAACTTTTGTAGATTTTACTATTTAAAGCATCCAATGCTGTTTTTGCCAGAAGAGCACAAATGTTTATTCTACATAATATTCCCGCATTGGCCTCTGTTCACACCAATATGATAGGCTTGTTCCGATCAAAATATACATAATGACAGTGAGTCCAGACAGCAACTAACAAACTATATTGACGTCTACTGAAGACTGTTCTGCTAAATCAGATGAATGGGGCTAAATGCTGAGCTATTCTTGCCTTCAAAACTGGTGGAAACCTGATGAAAATTGTCTTTTCGCTTAAAGGGAACTTGTTAGTGAAGTCATGCTCTCCAAGCCACGGGCAGCATGAATCAGAGCCTGTAGAACGATTGCAGTAAGGTCTTGGGTAAGGTGATGAGCCAGCCATATAGGTTGTCCATACACGTTGGATGACTCTTGGCTGCATAATCATTTGGCTGGCAGCTTCCTCTCCCGACTCCCCCATACCCAGGAACGCACTACCCCTCCATGCGCTCCTGTGTGCTCTATGAGACAAGATCAGCAGCTGGATCCATAAGGATGGAGCCACTGAATTTCAACCGCCCAATCCTGAAGACACCCAACATAAACTGTCTGGGGACATTCCGGAGGCACATGTGATGGTCAACTGAACACACCAAAATCAGCAGGTTCCAATTACTTATTTTAGATGTATGAGGGAATCAAAGCTCACCTAACCCAAGTGTGCAAGCAAATGTGGAAGTTGGGAGAATGGTTGTGCACCAAATGAGCCTTGGGCTGGCGGGTATCTAATGTGCATGGACACCTTTACACCTCTGCTTACAAAAAGTAACTGCATCATTATTGCCATTAGTGCATCTGGTAAGTAGAATTACCTTTCCTTGACAGAAGATATAAAACCGCACCCAGCCAAAAAAATGTGAACATATTTTAAGGCTCATACACATCAAAATAGTTTGTGCAGAGCCTGAATAGCTGACTGCATTTGGAGTCCCTACGCATCCATTATTTGGGGGCAGTAAACATATGAGACACCCATTCCACCCCCAAAATAAATGTTGAGAATTAACCATTAATATACAGTAACGGCCTAAAGATATTGATGGGTGCCGTATAACAGAACCAGGTAAACTAACCATGTATGCAAGATTACACATCCTACTCTTAATATTTGAGAATTTTTTTGTAATTTTTTGGTTTACTAATACCACACTAATGTAAGAATACTACTGCAGCCCAATACAAAGGAGCATTCTGAAGAGACTGCAATAATACCACACCTGTGAGAGCGCGGGTGTTTTAGTTAAGACCCCATCTAATCTGAACTCAAGCGGTTGGTTCTTTTGCGGCTCTAGAAGACATGAATTCATCCTATACACTCCATCCAGCTGATATACACGATGATGGATTCGAGTTATTAACTGATCAGGGGGAGATGGATGGTCGTCTGCTCCCGCTAATCTACATCATCATCTTGATTCATTTAAAGATAGGCCGTGCACTTAACAAGAGCAGTTAAGGTTCCGATAGAATCAGCCGTCTAATCTGAACCGCTGCGCTGAGCCCAGATCAATCAATACATTCACTTGTACGGGAAAAGGACTGTTAAGTACTAACAACTGCAGCCATTAATATTATTTAACACAACGTCCAAAGTTTTTAATAAGAGTCGAGAAGAGGCAAGTATTTTCTGCCGGATCAGATACCGCTGTATAAAAACATTTCAGCTCCGATGTATCCTCCTCAATGAGATGTGCTTTTAGCCTCCATTATCACAGAAAAACAAAACACTGCTCCGCAGGGAGAACCCCTTCCAATTTTGTCTTCTATTTTTCTATTTAAACAGCGTTACAAAGGAAATCAATGCAGATAATTGCAAGAAAAAGCGGATCGGGCAATTTTTCACATGTATCAAAGAACAGAACTGAAAAGGCTATGGAATTTTAGTGACCAAGACCGTGTGGGGCATGTAACGTACCAGACATACATTTCCACTCGAGTCTACGCTAATTGTTCTTAGATATTATATGCAACCTGATATGCTGACTACACAAAGCTCATTAACCACTTTTAAGCCAGCCATAATTAATTGTCTTCTTTCTAAAACCTAACTTACATAGTGAATCCAGCATTTAATGGGATAGGCTTGTAATGGGGATTTTATGGGCTTCACTGCTGGTGAGCTATACTGCTGGTTTAGAGCCCCTATTTCCTACTCACCAGCAGGGCTGTGGAGTTAGTAAGCCAAACCGCCGACTCCGACTCCCTCATACCAGGGCTGTGGAGTTAGTAAGCAAACCGCCGACTCCGACCCCTCATACCAGGGCTGTGGAGTTAGTAAGCCAAACCACGACTCCTCAATTTCACGACTCCGACTCCCTCATACCAGGGCTGTGGAGTTAGTAAGCCAAACCACGACTCCGACTCCCTCATACCAGGGCTGTGGAGTTGGTAAGCCAAACCTCCGACTCGACTCCACAATTTCCACGACTCAGACTCCCTCATACCAGGGCTGTGGAGTCGGTAAGCCAAACCTCCGACTCCACAATTTCCACGACTCCGACTCCCTCATACCAGGGCTGTGGAGTCGGTAAGCCAAACCTCCAACTCCTCAATTTTCATGACACCAACTCCAACTCAATCAAAATGGGCTCCGACTCCGACTTCACGACTCCGACTCCACAGCCCTGCTCACCAGCATGACAATCATGGGAATATTATTTAGATACCAGTCAAGCATACGTCCTGACGAACATGGCACACGCCACTGTTTCCATAACTTCCATAGAGTTTTATGAAGCCGAATGCCCTACTGCAGCGCCATACAACTCTTCCTCACTTCATCTTCTAGAAAACCAGGACTGGCCTTATCCTGTGTGACACTCGGTGGGAATGTCTTTGACCTTGGAGACGCAGTGAAATACTGCACAATATAGTCCCTGGATATAAAGAACACATCATTTTACCTGCAAGTATGACTCAAGTCCTTGCCGCCTCTGCTCCAGCACTTTAGGGACCCAGTTCCTTACATGCTTTGAGGGCATCTCTGGAGTTTTAATACTTTTCTTCAGCTGTAGAAAAGATTACATGCATTTTACTTTTAAAAAAAACATTTTCTAAAATTCTCTTTTTTATTTACATCTATAAATAGCAATTCCTAATATAATTCTTATTAATTAAATCAATAGAAGTGGTTAAAAAAAAAATCAGCATGTCTGCTGTGGTGAACCTAAATTCATGGCCGGTTCAAGCCGGCCCAGAAACTGACTGGTTACCACATCCTACTAATACAGTGACATGTAAAAGTCTGGTCAAAGTTACTGTTATTGTGAACAAGTAAGCAAGTCAAAGATTAATTGATCTCTAAAAGGCCTAAAGTTAAAGAAGACACATTTCTATTGTATTTTAGACCAAAAAAATAAATATATTTTTTTTTTTACATTTTAAAAGTTACAAAAAGAAAAATGGGCAGATGCAAAAGTTTGGGCACCCTGATTGGTTAAAACATTTAGTTGTGCCTTTTGAGGTAGTCTATAGTGGATTTTGACGTGTGTTTAGGAACATTATCCATTTGTAGAAGTCACCCACTTTTCAAATTCAACTTTTTTTTTTTTTTACAGATGGTGTTGTGTTTGCATCAAGAATGTATTGAAATTTTCATTGAATCCATTCTTCCCTTTACAGGTGAAATGTTCTCTGAGCCATTGGCTGCAACACAACCCCAAAGCATGATGGATCCACCCCTATACTTAATGGTTGTCGAAATGTTCTTTTCCTAAATACTGTGCCCTTTTTTCTCCACACAAAACTTTCATCATTGTGGCCAAAGAGTTCTATTTTAACCTCATAGGTCCACATGACTTGTTTCCAAAATAAAATGGGAGGCAGACCACTGAAGGATCAGTGTCCTGTCATAAACCCATAGGGATGAATATGTGAACAGAACCCCCCACAGGCTGCCCCGAAGCACAAGAATCTCATTAATTGAAAACTGCAAATACAGATTAAACAACCACAAGACGGATTTCATCAACCAAGGTATCATTTTTAAATCAGAATAATGGCGCCAACCTGACACTGTCTGTAGTTTACTTAGCAAAACCCTGATAACAGGTTCACTTTGTGAGCAGCGAACGTTTGAGTAGACACAGTAGCAGGATGGTTATTTGGATTATGGCCATGGTCATCGCCACATTATATGCATTATGAAAAATAGGGGCAGATCACTGAAGGATCAGTGACCTGTCAATCTCAAAAGGATGCATATGCAAGCAGAGCACCACATAAAGACCCCCCACAACTCACAATCTCATTAACTAAAAATAAAAATTAAACAACAAGACGGATTTCATCAACCCAGGTATCATTTTATTCAGTTCAGTATAAAGGCGCCGACCTGACACTGTCTGTAGGTTACTGAGCACAATCCTGCTGACCGGTTTGCTTTAATAACATTTCAAACTGAGAAACGGCAACTTGAAAATGCTTTGCCTTCTTATAGCCTTCTTCAGCTTTGTGGGCCTCCACCATTTTCAGAGTCCTAGGCAGATGCTTAGAAGAACCCATGGCTGCTGATTTTTGGCAGAAGATAAGAGGAGGCTGGGTTTTTATGAAGCTGGGAAATTTGCATCACCTGGCTTTTCCTAACAATGATAGCGAACAAGCCATAACCCTAACAGACTAATTAAGGTCTGTAACCTTGGTTAACGTTATCGAAGCGCACAAATCTCCAATGGTGCCCAAACTTTTGCATGTGCCCACTTTCATTTTTGTGTATATATATATATATATATATATATATATATATACACACACACATTATGATATATTATGATGTACAGCTTACTTTAGCCCTTTTAAAGATTTTCATCTTCAACTTGCTTAATTGTTCACAATAACAGTAATTTTGACGAGGCTGCCCAGACCTTTACATGCTACTGTAAGCTAATTTAGGCTGGGTTAAAGGGCATCTGCCAGTAGAATCAACCCTCGTAAGCTGTCTAGATGGGTACGCAGATCATAGGAAGTCCCAACTATGACCCACCTTCAATGCTCTTACTGAGGGAAGGATGTTGTTGGCTAAATTCCCACAATGCATGACCCCATCCATCCTCCCTTCAATACGGTACAGTCATCCTGCAGAAAAGCATTCTCAAAGTATGATGTTTCCCCACCATGCTTCACGGTTGGGATGGTGTTCTTCGGGTTCATGACCTTCTCCCAAGCCTCCTTTGGATGATCCAGATGGTCATTGGCGAACTTCAAATGGGCCTGGACATGAACTGACGTGAGCAGGGGGATCCTGCATGTACTGCCGGATTTTAATCCAAGACTGTGCAGTGTGTTTCTGATGGTAATGTTTGAGGCTGTGGTCCCAGTTCTGGGTGGATTCCTGACTTTTCTCAGAATCATCCCTACCCCTCGAGGCGAGATCTTGCATGGAGCCCCAGAACAAGGAAGATTGACAGTCATCTTTAATTTCTTCCATTTTCTAATAATTGTGCCAACAGTTGTTGCCTTCTCACCAAGCTGCTTGCCTATTGTCCTGTAGACCACCCCAGCCTTGTTCAGCTCTACAATTTTGTCCCTGGTGTCCTTAGGCAGCTTATTGGTATTGGCCATGATGGAGAGGTTGGAGTATGATTGATGGAGTATGTGGACAGGTGAGCGTATGATTGATGGAGTATGTGGACAGGTAACTTTTATACAGTTAACGAGTTCAAATAGGTGTAATTAATTCAGGTACTAAGTGCAGAGTAAGAGGGCTTCTTAAAGAAAAACTTACAGGTCTGTGAGAGACAGAATTCTTGCTTGTTGGTAGGTGATTAAATACTTATTTCATGCAATAAAATGCAATTTAATTATTTAAAAATCATAGTTACATAGGTCGAAAAAAGATCTAGGTCCATCAAGTTCAACCTTACTCCACCAATTGTACATTTCGTCACTAATGTAACTATAACCCGCAATGTTATGTGTATTGAGGAAATCATCCAGCCCTTATTTAAAAGCTGTTATAGTATCTGCCATTACTGCCTCTTGTGGTCGGGCATTCCAAGTCTGACTGCTCTAACTGTAAAGAATCCTTTCCTGTTTCTGGAATTGTCTTTCTTCCACCCGTAATGAGTGCCCCCTAGTCCTCAGTATGGTCTTTGGAAGGAATAAGTAATGTGCCAGTGTTTTGTATTGGCCACACATATATTTATACATGTACATGAGATCTTCTCTGAGGCGTCTTTTCTAAGCTAAACAAGCCCAACTTTTCCAAGTTCTTATCATATGAGAGGCCTTCCATCCCTTGAAATAATCTAGTTGCCCGTCTTTGAACAGATTCTAACTTCTGAATATCCTTTTTAAATTGTGGAGCCCAAAACTGGTAATACGTTGGGATCGCGGGATTTTCTCTCTTTTTATACATCCTAAAATCTTGTTTGCTATTGCAGCTGCTGCTTGACATTGAGTACTGCTGCTCAGCTTACTTGTAACGAGAATACTCAAGTCCTTCTCCTGGTCTGTAGTCCCGAGTAACATAGTATTAAGGTTGAAGGAAGACCTTAAGTCCATCTAGTTCAAATCATAGCCTAACATGTTGATCCAGAGGAAGGCAAAAAAAAACCATGCGGCAAACACTAAGCTCCACATTGGGGAAAAAAATTCCTTCCCGACTCCCCATAACGGCAATCAGACTGGTTCCCTGGATCAACGCAGTATCTAGGAAACTAGTGAATATAGCCTGTAATATTATACTTTTCAAGAAAGGCATCCAGTCCCTTCTTAAATTTTAGTAGGGAAATCACTCATTACAACATCATACGGCAGAGAGTTCCATAGTCTCACTGCTCTTACAGTAAAAGATCTGCGTCTGTGATTATGACTAAACCTTCTTTCCTCCAGACGTAGAGGATGCCCCCTGTCCCCGTCACAGGTCTAAGGCTGGAGTCACACACACCGAGTAAAAAATCTGACCGTTTTAGTCGGTCGATAATCGGATTAAAATTTCATGAACATTGATGCGACTAGCATCCGATTTTTTGTAGTTGATGCGATTTAGTCGCATCTGACCGTAGTTGTCACATCCGATTTACATCCGACTTGCGAGAATTTCTCGCAGGCTTGCAAAACTGACATATAATGGATCCAAAAGAATAGTATTTAAATCACAATAGAAAGAATAGATATATACACATAGAACACATATATATATATACACATGTCATTGTGACATGTGTATATATATATATTTTATAGTTCCTAGACTTCTACATACTGTAATAGCCGCTAATTCAATTGCCGGCTTTTGTGAAATCACAGAAGCCGACATGAAATGATACATTGTTTAGACACAGTTAACCATGTAATTTCCTGTATTTTGATATATGGTTTGAACTTACAATTACATAAGTGTATGTGTACAAAATTTCAGACATGTAGGGGTTAATTAAAGGTGTAAATTCGTTGTAAAAAAAATGTGTCAAATCTCTAATTAGATTTGCCCTTTCTGGGGTGTCTGGGGCAGATGTCAGTAGCCAGGGGGGCACAAAAAAAATGTACCCTCCCTAGGCTATTATTATCTGCCCCCACTCGCTGGCTTTGTCTGTCTGGTGGAGAAAATACAGCGGGAGCCCACGCATTTTTTTTTACAACGAATTTACACCTTTAATTAACCCCTACATGTCTGAAATTTTGTACACATACACTTATGTAATTGTAAGTTCAAACCATATATCAAAATACAGGAAATTACATGGTTAACTGTGTCTAAACAATGTATCATTTCATGTCGGCTTCTGTGATTTCACAAAAGCCGGCAATTGAATTAACGGCTATTACAGTATGTAGAAGTCTAGGAACTATAAATATATGTATATATATATATGTCACAATGACATATATATATATATATATATATATATATATATGTATTCTATGTGTGTATATGTATTGATTCTATTCTTTAATAAAGCTGTCAGTGTGATTTTACAGTATAGCCGGGGATGAATTGCCGGCTTTTCTAAAGACACCGTGCGATTCATCGCAAGTCAACTGCGTTCCGTTGTATCAGATTTCAGCGCTCCATAGACTTGCATTGCG
The DNA here is from genome assembly GCA_033576555.1 of Oophaga sylvatica. Taxonomy (NCBI): domain Eukaryota; kingdom Metazoa; phylum Chordata; class Amphibia; order Anura; family Dendrobatidae; genus Oophaga; species Oophaga sylvatica. Next base: position 845,417,151 of record JARQOD010000001.1, read on the forward strand.
ATAGTCGACCCACAATCGGTTGACAACGCAGCATGCGCATTGCATCCGGACTTTAAAAGGGACCACAAAAAATCTATACTGGGAGCTGCTCCATAGATTAACATAGGTCGACTGCAACTGCGTATATTATCGCAATTCAGTCTCCGATTTGTCCCTGTGTCCCCCAGCTAAGAGTAAAAAGATCATTAGAAAGGTCTTTGTACTGTCCCCTCATATATTTATACATTGTAATAAGATCACCCCTAAGCCTTCGTTTTTCCAAACTAAATAACCCCAAGTGTAATAACCTGTCTGGTATTGCAGACCCCCAGTTCTCTAATAACCTTGGTCGCTCTCTCTGCACCCGCTCCAGTTCAGCTATGTCTTTCTTATACACCGGAGACCAGAAACTGTACACAGTATTCTAAGTGTGGTCGCACCAGTGACTTGTATAGAGGTAAAATTATGTTCTCCTCATGAGCCTCTATGCCTCTTTTAATGCATCCCATTATTTTATTTGCCTTTGCAGCAGCTGCCTGACACTAAATGTGAGTTTGTCGTGCATTAAGCCTGGGTCTCACATAGCGATACACCAGCGATCCCGACAACGATCAGGATCGCTGGTGTATCGCTACATTATCGCTGCTGAGCTGCCAAACAGGCAGCTCAGGCAGCGATCAGTACAGCGACACTGCGGGTAACATCGCTTAGTTACCCGCAGTGTACTTGGATACCAGCGCCCTGATGCAGGGAGCTGGTAACCAAGGTATACATCGGGTTTCCAAGCGCTGCGTGGTGCCTGGAAACCCGCTGTGTACCTTGGTTACCAGCTCCCTGCATCAGGGCGCTGGTATCCAAGGTACACAGCGGGTTTCTAGGCACAGCCCCGGCCTGGAAACCCGCTGTGTACATTGGTTACCAGCGGATCGCTGGTCTCCCGCCTGTCACACGCAGCGATGCTTGCCTGTCAGCGGGAGACCAGCGATCAAAAAAATGTCCAGGCCTTTCAGCGACGATCAGCGATACCCGGCAGGGGGCTGATCGTCGCTGAATGTCACACACAGCGATATCGCTGGTGAGCTCGCTGCTGCGTCACAAAACTAGTGACTCAGCACCGATCTCGCTAGCGATATCGCTGTGTGAGACGGGGGCATTACTCTACACTTATCTACGTTAAATCTCATTTGCCAAGTGTTTGCCCAGTCATCTGATGCAGATTGTTTTGCAATATTGTAATGTCAAGGTCAGATTTTAATATCCTACATAGTTTGATGTTGTCAGCAAAGACTAAAATACGAAAATAACTGGGAAGAGAGAAAGCGCAATAGGGTCTTATCCAATGACAATGGGGTGTCAAGCAAAAGACGAGATGCACTCACCTTGCGGAGCTGCTTAATGGCAACACATAAATGGCATATAACAGCTGCTGCACAGATACCGGTCGAGAAAACAACCCAAGATATAAAAGGAAAATGAACGGAGGTATCATTTGATCATTTTCATAGATTTTTGATTTATTATTACTTTTGTCAGACTGAAGTTATTTCTGAAACCATTGTGGGTTTTTCTGTCATTAAACGAGGGGTACCTACAATTTTGATCACGTGTGTATGTGCATTGATTATCTGGGGAAGATGTGATTTGGGAAGAAAGCGAGCCAGCGGAGAAATTGGGAAATTGCTGGGAAATTGGCCATTTTGTTGAACCCTGGCATTCGTTTTACTTTCACACAGATCACCTACCTAAAGGGCCTTTTACACATAGCGATATCGCCAGCAATATCGCTAAAGCATCACCGATTTGGTGACGCAGCAGCAATATTACTAGCGATATCGCTATGTGTGATACTTACCTCCGACCGGCTCCCCCGCTGTCTGTCGCTGATTGCGCGTGAATGTGCAGCTCCATTTCTCGTCGGGCACGTCCTGCTGGGCTTCCTGCTGGCGCCGACAGCGACGCGTGGAAGTGGGCGGGAGGACGTCAGGATCACCGCATCTGAAGGGTAAGCAACAACCGCTGCTGCGTCACTAAGTCGCTGTGAGATCTGCCTGTGGGCAGCTCACTAGCGACCATGTAGCGATGCACCAGCGATCCTGACCGGGTCGTATAGTGGTTGGGATCGCTGGTGCATCGCTAAATGTAAAATCCCCTTAAGTGTTCCAGACCAAGCACACTGCAGCATGGGATTAGTCTTTCCTAAAGCCCCCATCTCACATAGCGATATCGCTAGCGAGATCGGTGCTGAGTCACTAGTTTTGTGAGCAGCAGCGAGCTCACCAGCGATATCGCTGTGTGTGACATTCAGCGACGATCAGCCCCCCTGCTGGGTATCGCTGATCGTCGCTGAAATGTCAGGAATTTTTTTGATCGCTGGTCTCCCGCTGACAGGCACGCATCGCTCGTGTGACAGGCGGGAGACCAGCGATCCGCTGGTACCAAGGTACACAGCGGGTTTCCAGGCGCGGGCTGTGCCTAGAAACCCGCTGTGTACCTTGGATACCAGCTCCCTGATGCAGGAGCTGGTAACCAAGGTACACAGCGGGTTTCCAGGCACCGCGCAGCGCCTGGAAACCCGATGTGTACCTTGGTTACCAGCTCCCTGCATCAGGGCGCTGGTATCCAAGGTACACTGCGGGTAACTAAGCGATGTTTACCCGCAGTGTCCTTGTGCTGATCGCTGCCTGAGCTGCCTGTTTGGCAGCTCAGCAGCGATAATGTAGCGATACACCAGCGATCCTGATCGTTGTCGGGATCGCTGGTGTATCGCTATGTGAGACCCAGCCTTAACAGCAGTGGTATCTTTCAGCAGGACAATGAGAGCTGCCACAGATTAAAAATTAAGGTGTAGACTTTGCCTCCAAAATTTCCAGATCTTAATGTGATCCAGCTGTAAAAACAAGACTTATCCATTGAGGTCACATCTTACAACACAGGACACCTTGAGAGTTCTTGTGGACTCCACCACCCTGGTCAGAACTGTTTTCGAGGCATGAGGGGACCTTTTAGAACATTAGGCAGGTGGTTTTAATGCTTTGCAATCTATCAAATCCTTGGTACCGGATTGTATTTTAGCTGTAATATACAGTAAATAGAGGGAAAATTCACTGCCTCCATAACAATCATATAGAAATCTCCACTTCATGACCGACCTCAGAGAAGCAGCTCCTTGCCTCTATGGAATTTACACTCCAAGGTCTTTTTCATTACTTATCACTGTCAAGGAAATATCTCTAAATCCTTTCCCTTCACTTTATAAATTGTCAAGCTTTCAGTCGGCCATCATCAGAGCTGCTGGCGTCCATGACAGAGCAAATGGGTGAGTGATGAATTACACTGGATGAGGAACGACAGTCATGAAATAACACAGGTGTCCAGTATGGCCGATCATCACCTTTGTAAGTGTCAGATTTATAAGAGTTTCCATATTTATAATATTATGATATTATAAGGAATTAATAGCAACTCTTACCATTTTCTACTAAATTCTTACATTTTAACATCATCTATAAGACTACAATTTTGTGATGTCCTCCTGAGTGTTCTTCCTGTTTGTGGCAGCCTGTATTGTTAAAGCGGTAAAAGAGCAGGTGTCTGCTAATGGTCTTCCTATTACAACGGATATCTATGAAATTCCCAAATATATTACCATTTTAAATACATATTATGGTCTTGTGCAGTCAGGTTCATTATGTCTTCTGCCATCCCAGCGAACATCAGAGCACTGATAGCATAAGGCCACGTTCACACAGTCAGTAATTTATATAGTATTTGTAAGCCAAAATCAGGAGAGGAACAATTAGAGGAAAAGTATAATAGAAACACCATGTCCGCATTTGTCACCCACTCCTAGTTTTGGTCTTACAAATACGGATGTAAAATACTGAGCAAATACTGAAAGTGTGGACGTGGCCTGATAGGAATGATCGTCTACTGTGATGATGATGACTATGACAAAGCAATGGTCGGTCTGCTACAACTTACCTTTTTATGGAGTGCGTGGAATTCACTATATCTCTTCTCAACAAAATGCTTTCTTCCATTTACTAACACTTCTATTCTAAAAACCTGAGACAAAGAAAAACAAATTTGTTACCATATATAAAAAGAAATAATAGAAAACAAAAAACTTCCCAACATATAACAGAATGAAGTGTGAACAGGCACAAGCTGCTATGGCTGCATTATATATAAACCAAAGAATATAGCAGCACACTATGATGTATGAAAAGATTGAATATGTATATGGATTTGTGATAATCTGCGCTTCTGGTATCCCATATACGGTAATAAATCCAAGTCCAGACCGAAAGTACATGCGTTTTTCTTTATTTAGTCAACGCGTTACGAAGTACTACAGACATTCTCATCAGGACAAAAAAAAGCTGTGGAGTTTTTGTCTGCCAAGCTGTCATTTTTATTGATACTATTTTGAGGTACTTATGATGTTTTGGTTTCTTGTTATTGCATTTTTCATGCATGATGCAGTGACTAAAAAAAAACAAAAACAGCAATTCTGACATTTATTTTTTTTATTATTTTCTCTTTATGGTGTTTACTGTATGGGATAAATAATTTGATACGTTGATAAAACAGACTTTTACACTAGTGGCAATACCAAATCTGCCTTTTATTTCTTAGAGGACTTGATCGCTTGCTCTGTATATTGCACTATAAAGATGAATTTCCAATGTTCTATGAAGCCATGGGCTGAGCTTTATTTCAGCACTAAGATGGCAGCCATGAGGTCCTTCAGCTGGTTCTTGGCTGCCATCGCAACCTAAAAGGACTAGAGATGTTCGAATCTTTTTACATTCAAATTTGCCAGGTTCAACTAATTATTACCAAAAATTCAATCTGCTTCAAATTCTAATACTGCAACAAAGCCTCTAATTTCCCTGCAAAGATGTACGTAACACTCCCTGGTTTTAAAGGACTGAAACACAGCCTTAGTTTTTCAGACTGTCTAACAGTAACACAGCCTTAGCAATGTCAAACTGAACACACTATTGACTGGACGGTAACCCAGTAGTGACCAACAGCTCATTTAATAACTCAGTGCACTGATAGACTTTTCAGGTTTTCATTTTTTTTTTAAATATTAAAAAATATTCCAAAAACTATTCCTCTACGTATTCTGTACAGAACGATCTGCCTGATCACAAATGACTAACTCAAACTGAAGGTGTAGCGGTCAGAGATTACATCATCCTGCTGTGACTGAGACAGGCGATATGCCATATAATCATAACGCCCTCTGCTCTCGTCCCACTAATATGCTTGCTAGAGGCAAATGAGTTGTGACTTTCGTTTGGTAGTACAAATGGCCAGACGGTGTCACAGGTGTGTCAGAGGCTGCAGACAGTCGCACTGCATCTAGCTGCAGAAGATCTCTGCGTTTGGCCTTGTAGACACCTTCTTAACCCTTCTTCCACTACCTATTCCTAGTAGATCATGGACCCACTTATCACAAATATCAGGTTAAAAGTTCCTTCCTGAAAGTTGGGACCTAGATTTATTAGTCCCTATAAAATAAACCACTGTCATTAATCCAGCAGCGTTTAGTCTTGAGCTACCTCAGGCTCTTAAGATCCACAATGTCTTCAATAAGTCTTTGCTCAAGAAGTATGTGGAACCTCTTGAGCCCTCACTCCTACAACCACCCCCAATAATGGTTGAATGAAATCTCGAGTCTCAGATTTCGAGAATTGTAGATTCTCGCCTCCAACGTCGTTCCCTACAATACATGGCGAGTTGGATGGGTTACGGTCCAGAGGAAAGGATGTGGGTCTTGGCATCAGAGGTGAATACGCTCAGGCTGGTTCATTAATTTCACAACTATTACCCCGATAAATCTGTTCCTGAGAGTCCGGAGGTCACTCAAAGAAGGGGGGTACGGTCACAGATGTCTCAGAGGCTGCAGACAGTCGCACTGCATCTAGCTGCAAAAGGTCTCTGAGTTTGCACTTGCAGACACCTTCTTAACTCTTATGACTATTTGACCCAGTGGCAATCTTTCTCCGGCTCTAATTGACACACCTGGACCTGGGTGTTTATAGACTCCCAGCCTGCTGCTGGGAGTTGCTGGTGATATTTTCATTTCCCCCTGTTAAAACTTGGAGCTATAGCAGTCGGTATCTTCCTATTTGGTGTTGCTGTAGGACGTCTGTGGTACATCTGAGTCTACTCAAGATAAGTGTTCCCCTTGTTCGTCTATCACAGCTGTCTTTAGTGGTAGTGGGGATCGACTAGTGCTCACCCCGCATTCCCTAAGTAGGGCTTATCGCCAGGGTCAGGCAGGGATTAGGTTCCTGCTTGGCGATAGATGCAGAATCTATATAGGTATGTTTAGGGCAGACAGGGTGACTTTAGATCTGCCTAGGGGTCTCCAAACCCCCCCCCCCTTCCCCAGTGTTGAGCTACCTTCCCCTCATCCATTCATGTTGCACTTTGTCTTTCCTACATGGACGTGACAGACGGCTGGTGCTGATGCTTAGGCAGTTGCTAGAAGCTACTACATTCATACCTTTGGTATTTTTTTTTCCTTATACACTACTGGTCCATTGTACAACACTATAATTAACTTTTAACAATCTTTTCAACCCCAGTTAACACTTACCAATAAAGGTCGTAACGAGAAATGCTGAGTAGGTGGGGACATGTTGTCAAATTGGAGTAATATAACAATAGTTAAATGTCTAGGTATTAGGTACACACCAAAAAAGTCAGTATCTGCAACATAGTGACTAGTAATACAAATGGGCAAAACAAAAAAGATTCTCTCACAAAAATAACTGCATAAGAAATGAAAAAAACTTAGTTCATTAGCTTGTGAAAAACAATCAATCACACTATCTCTGACGCCAACTGATTTTAGATTTTTCCTTTTGCTGAGGTTTGCTGCTGCTTTCCAGTGCATTAAATATGAAGAAAAAAAATAATTGTACTTGAATTGCAGCAGGACAGAAGCTAGCTAAGCCATATCTTTCAATCTAACTGGACCTGGCTCTGCTGCTCACAGCTCTCCTATTTCTTTTTCTTACTATCAATTTAATCTCTATTATTCACAGACTACTACACTCATGCTCTTTAGTGCTGCAGCTGTACAACTTATTACTATAAGAAGTATTTATTTTAAGGAATTCTCTTACTTTCTCTATTGGTGAGCTGTGAGCCTTGCAGTCCTTTAAAGGGAATCTGTCACCCCATTTTTCGACAATAAGCTGCGGCCACAGCCATCAGAGGCTTGTCTACAGCATTCTGTAATGCTGTAGATAAGCCCCGATGTAACCTGAAAGAGAAGAAAAACAAGTTAGATTATACTCAACCAGGGGCGGTCTGGGGCCTCCCATCTTCTAGCGAAGACGTCCTCTTCTTTGCTTCCCGTCGCGGCTCCTGCGCAGGCGCACTGCTCTGCCCTGTTGAGGGCAGAGTAAAGTACTACAGTGCGCAGGCGCCGAACCTCTCTGACTTTTCCCTGCGCCTGCGCACTACAGTACTCTGCTCTGCCCTCAGCAGGGCAGAGCAGTGCTCCTGCGCCGTGACGAGAAGCAAAGAAGAGGCCGGCTTCGCTAGAAGATGGGAGGCACCGGACCGGACCACGACTCCCTCCGAACCCGTACCAGACCGCCCCTGGGTGAGTATAATCTAACTCGTTTTTCTTCTCATTCAGGTTACATCGGGGGCTTATCTACAGCATTACAGAATGCTGTAGACAAGCCCCTGATGGCGGTGGCCGCAGCTTATAGTCGAAAAATGGGGTGACAGATTCCCTTTAACAAGGGCTGCGGAGTCGGTGTCCATTTTGGTGCAGTCTGAGTTGGTATAAAATGGACCGACTACTAAAACATATAAAAAATAGGGTTCAGTAATTCAGTGCAGGATGTGCTGTAAATATTTTTCATAAGAATTTGGGAAACTTCTGAAATGTCCTATAATCGTCTGTTCTATTCCTGATCTAAGGATCTGGGCTTTTAGTTGAGAAGAATCTGTGCTGCACTTTATGTATGTGATCAGTAGTGAGCAGTGCTGTGGAGTAGCAGTTGAGAAGAATCTGTGCTGCACTTTATGTACATGTTAAGTAGTGAGGCAGTGCTGTAGAGTTGGAGTCGTAAGTCCGGGAAATTGAGGAGTCGGAGTTAGAGGTTTGGCTTACCAACTCCACAGCCCAGCTTCTAGCTGTCACGCTGTAATACTGAGGGTTAATGCAGAGTAACACAGACTTACTAGATGGCAGAATGGAGAGTGAGCTGAATATCCTGCAGTGAAGCTGACCAGCAGTAATACAGCGAAGGGACCACTAGGTGGCAGTGGAATGTCAGAGAGCAGGGTCGAATATAGAGGATAACGCAGTAAAAGGGGAAATCCTAAACACAAAATCAGAAGAGAGCAAAAGGTCAGCACCGGTCCGTAGCAAAGATGACAGAGGGGAGAGACAGGAATAGATCAGGAACAAGCAGAGTCAAATACCGGTAAATCTAAAACACAGGGCAACAAGGAGCAGGAAAGGGTAGGAAGGAGGTAAACAGACACAGGTAGGGTCAAGTACGAAATGCATCTAGACAGAACAGATCAGGAACTTGCTGAAGCTAACTTGCTGAAGGTGAGCAATATAATTGGCACTGCACACAGGTTGCAGCACAGAGATATAGCAGACCGGACCCAGGAACAAGGCAGGGAAAGTTAACCCTGACATGACCAGACCGAGAAAGGAGAGGCAAGACAAAACCCGGCCTGGATCATGACACTATCTTAAATCACCGTAAAATGGCCATTGAATTCCCCGCTTTTATACAACCTAGTATAGGTCACTTTATATTGGCTGAGGTATTCCATGTCATGGCATGTGATAGCTGCAATGCATTATAAGGAAGTAACTTTGCAATTTACCATATATTAACCCTCTCTGCCATCGGACGTACTATCCCGTCCATAAAATCCGTGCCAATCTGCCCATGGACGGGATAGTACGTCCAAGGCGATCAGCTGCGCTCCCGAGGGGAGCGCAGCTGATCGCCGCCGGTGTCAGCTGATTATCACAGCTGACACCCGGGACTATGTCACGGACCGCTCCCGGCACATTAACCCCTGGCACACCGCGATCAAACATGATCGCGGTGTACCAGGGGCACAGGGGAGCATCGCGCAGGGAGGGGGCTCCCTGCATGCTCCCCTGAGACCCTCAGAACAGAGCGATGTGACCGCGCTGTTCTGAAGGCCTCTTACCTGCAGGACCCCGGATCCAAGATGGCCGCCGGGTCCTGCAGGGAGGCGGCTTCCTCAGTGCCTGCTGAGAGCAGGCACTGAGAAGCCTGCAGCAGTGCCAGAGCGATCGCTGATGTGACAGAGTGCTGTGCACCTTGTCACACCAGCGATCTGATAAAATACAGTGATGTCCCACCCTGGGACAAAGTAAAAAAGTTAAAAAAATCAAAATCACAAGTGTAAAAAAAAAAATTCAAAATAAAGAAAAAAAAAATATTCCCCAATAAATTCATTTCTTCCTGTAAATAAAAAAAACAAAACAATAAAAGTACACATATTTGGTATCGCCGCGTCCGTAACAACCCCCCCAATAAAACTGTCCCACTAGTTAACCCCTTTAGTGAACCCCTTAACAAAAAAAAACAAAGCAAAAAAAATCAATGCTTTATCATCATACCGCCGAACAAAAAGTGGAATAACACGCGATCAAAAAGATCGATATAAATAAACATGGTACCGCTGAAAACGTCATCTTGTCCTGCAAAAAACGAGCCACCATACAGCATCATCAGCGAAAAAATAAAAAAGTTATAGCTTGCAGAATAAAGCGATGCAAAAATAATTATTTTTTATATAAAATTGTTTTTATTGTATAAAAGCGCCAAAACCTACAAAAAATTATATAAATGAGGTATTGCTGTAATCGTACTGACCCGAAGAATAAAACTACTTTATCAATTTTACCACACGCGGAACGGTATAAACGCCCCCCCAAAAGAAATTAATGAATTGCTGATTTTTGTTTATTCTAACCTCCCAAAATTCGAAATAAAAAGCGATCAAAAAATGTCACATGCTCAAAAATGGTACCAATAAAAACGTCAACTCGTACCGCAAAAAATAAGACCTCACATAACTCTGTGGGCTAAAACATGCAAAAATTACAGCTCTCAAAATGTGGTGATGCAAATACTATTTTTTTGCAATAAAAAGCATCTATTAGTATGACAGCTGCCAATCATAAAAACCCGCTATAAATAGTAAATCAAACCCCCTTTATCACTCCCTTAGTTAGGGAAAAATAATAAAATTTAAAAAATGTATTTATTTCCATTTTCCCATTAGGGCTAGGTTTGCGCCTAAAGTTAGGGTTAGGGTTGCGCCTAAAGTTAGGATTAGGGTTAGGGTTGGGATTAGGGTTAGGTTTGTGGTTAGGGTTATGGTTAGGGTTGGGACTAGGGTTAGGGGTGTGTTGGGGTTAGGTTGCAGTTAGAATTGAGGGGTTTCCGCTGTTTAGGCACATCAGGGGCTCTCCAAATGTGACATGGCGTCTGATCTCAATTCCAGCCAATTCTGCGTTGAAAGTCAAACGGTGCTCCTTCACTTCTAAGCTCTGCCATGCGCCCAAACAGTAGTATACCCCCACATATGGGGTATCAGCGTACTCAGGACAAATTGCACAATAACTCTTGAAGTCCAATTTCTTCTGTTACCCTTGGGAAATGATTTTTTTGTTTTTACTGCTGTACGTTATAAACTTCTGTGAAGCACTTGGGGTTCATAGCGCTCACCACACATCTATATTAGTTCCTTGTGGGGTCTATTTTCCAAAATGGGGTCACTTGTGGGGGGTTTCCACTGTTTAGGCACATCAGGGGCTCTCCAAATGCGACATGACACCCGCAGACCATTCCATCAAAGTCTGCAATCCAAAACATCACTACGTCCTTCCAAGCCCCGTCGTGTGCCCATACAGTAGTTTTTTCCCACATATTGGGTGTCAGCGTACTCAGGACATAAATAAAAAGTTGGGGACTAAAAGATCATGTTTGTGGAAAAAATATGATTTTTTTTATTCTCATGCACGGGCATTATAAACTTTAGTGAAACACCTGGGGGATCAAAGTTCTCACCACACATCTAGATATGTTCCTTGAGGGGTCTAGTTTCCAAAATCGTGTCATTTGTCGGGATTTCCACTGTTTAGGCAGATCAGGAGCTCTCCAAAACACGACATGGCGTCCAGCCAATTCTGCGTTGAAAAAGTCAAATGGCGCTCCTTTCCTTCCAAGCTCTGCCATGCACCCAAACAGTGATTTACCCCCACATATGGGGTATCAGCGTACTCAGGACAAATTGCACAATAACTTTTGGAGTCTTGTTACCCTTGGGAAAATAAAAATTGGGGTGAAAAGATCATTTTTTTGGAAAAAATATGATTTTTTAATTTTACGGCTCTACGTTATAAACTTGTGTGAAGCACTTGGGGTTCAAATTACTCACCACAGATCTAGATAAGTTCCTTAGGGGGTCTAGTTTCCAAAATGGGGTCACTTGTGGGGGTTTCCACAGTTTAGGCACATCAGGGGCTCTCCAAATGCAACATGTCGTCCAATCTCAATTCCAGCCAATTTTGGTTGGAAAAAGTCAAATGGTGCTCCTTCCATTCAGAGCTCTGCCGTGCGCCCAAACAGTGGTTCCCCCCCACATATGGGGTATCAGCGTACTCAGGACAAATTGTACAACAACTTTTGTGGTACAATTTCTCCTGTTACCCTTGGGAAAATAAAAAATTGGTAACTAATAGATAATTTTTGTGGGAAAAAAATAGGATTTTTTATTTTCATGCCCGGCATTATAAACTTGTGTGAAGCACTTGGGGTTCAAAGTGCTCACCACAGATCTAGATAAGTTCCTTAGGAGGTCTAGTTTCCAAAATGCGGTCACTTGTGGGGGGTTTCCACTGTTTAGGCTCATCTGGGGCACTACAAACGGAACATGACCCCCATCAACTTCTGCATTCCAAAACGTTTTCCCCCCCATATATGGGGTATCAGCGTACTCAGGACAAATTGGACAACAACTTTTGGGGTCCAATTTCCTTGGGAAAAATCAAAAATTTGGGACTAAAAAATCATTTTTGTGGAAAATTGTTTTTTTTTCACACTCAGGCATTATAAACTTTTGTGAAACACTTGGGGGTTCAAAGTGCTCACAACAGATCTAGATAAGTTCCTTAGGGGGTCTAGTTTCCAAAATTGTGTCACTTGTGGGGGTTTCCACTGTTTAGGCGCATCAGAGGCTCTCCAAACGCGACATGGCGTCCAATCTCAATTCCAGCCAATTTTGGTTTGAAAAAGTCAAACGGCACTCCTTCCCTTCCGAGCTCTGCCGTGTGCCCAAACAGTGGTTTTCCACAACATATGGGGTATCAGCGTACTCAAGAGAAATTGCACAACAACTTTTTCTGTCCATTTTCTCCTTTTACCCTTGTGAAAATAAAAAAAAGTTTGTAAAAGATCATTTTTTGTGACTAAAAAGTTAAATATTAATTTTTTCCTTCCACGTTGCTTCAGCTCTTGTGAAGCACCTGAAGGGTTAATAAACTTATTGAATGTGGTTTTGAGTACCTTGAGGGGTGCAGTTTTTAGAATGGTGTAATTTTTGGGTATTTTCTGCCATATAGACCCCTCAAAGTGACTTCAAATGTGAGGTGGTCCCTAAAAAAAATGGCTTTGTAAATTTTGTTGTAAAAATGAGAAATCGCTGGTCAACTTTTAACCCTTACAATTTCCTAACAAAAAAAATTTGGTTCCAAAATTGTACTGATGTAAAGTAGACATGTGGGAAATGTTATTTATTAACTATTTTGTGTGACTTATTTCTCTGTTTTAAGGGAATAAAAATTCAAAGTATGAAAATTGCAAAATTTTCCAAATTTTTGCCAGATTTGCATTTTTTTCAAAAATAAACGCAAGTTATATCGAAAAATTTTTTTACCACTAACGTGAAGTACAATATGTCACGAGAAAATAATCTCAGAATCGCCAAGATCCGCTGAAGCGTTCCAGAGTTATAACCTCATAAATAGACAGTGGTCAGAATTGTAAAAATTGGCCCGGTCATTAACGTGCAAACCACCCTTAGGGGTGAAGGGGTTAATTATTATATTAAATATTCTTAGTTGCGAGAATTCGCAATTCTCAAGAATGGAGGGCTTTTAAAATTTTTTAGTATACCTCTCATTGCCCAAGATAACAGACATAATGCAGACCTAGCCTGGCTGGTTTCCTAGATAAAGAACATGCAGTGCAAATATGCTCTAAAACCAAAGTCTGCTTGTGTTGCTCTGAAACTGGCCAGACTATCTCTGCCAGCAGCCTGGTAGAGAGCACAGTTCAAAACTGCACACAACCATGCCACTGGTTCAAATGTTCAGGAATGGGTGCCCCCCAGAAAAGCAGGAAGCTGCGAGTGGTGCACTCTAAAAAATACAATTTGAGAAAACACCTTTACAATAAACCAATGAGTCAAGAAAAATTTAAAACAGCAGAAAGTTTGAAACTTTGTTTATGAACCTAATCTGAAATGGGGGTAGAAGAATTTTAACTGCAAATGTGAATATAGGAATTTTGCAATACCGTAATTTTACGCTAAGTAGTTGGGTATACAGTCAGATTAGATCCCACCTGTAGAGAATATGCGTAGCGAGTAGTTGGGTGATTAAAGTATAACTTATCTACTCAAGTTAAAAAGGAGTATGGTTCTAAAAATATATAAATATACCTGATTAGCAGCAAGACTGTGTAAATGTGCCTCTCACTGGTATAAGAAGATGACAGGGCCAAACACATAAGGCACGTCACTTGTACCTAATAGTCCAAATCAACTAAAACTAGGTTACTCATCAGGCAAAGAAGCACAGACACCACAAGGTGCACCCCAGTGTTACTGTAGGCTAACGCCAGAAAGCCCACTCATAAATTGCACCACAGTGGAATTAAATCAGTAGCATAGAAAGTACCCCAACAATACCAAAAAATCATTAAAGCAATGTAACGGTACCAAACCATAAATTATCCTTGATTCAGCAATCTACATATATAATGTAAAAGGAAAGTTCTCACCCAAGGCACTGTGGATGTGGACATGTTCCAGGGACGCGGTTCTTCTCAGTGATCCATCAGGGGAGTCCTCTGGATTATACAGAAGTGTCTCCTGCTACTGGACAGATCAAGGTAGTGTGAATAATACTAAAGATATAATTTCATGTCAATCATTTGTATCTTATTTGGCGTGGGATTATAAAACCCCCTTCGTTTGTTCAGCTGTAACAAGACATCTAACTCATCAGGGGGTCAAGCCTCAAAAGGCTGTGAGTGACGGCTCTCACACCCTGAGCCAGCTAAGATCAGGACAAAAATTCTTGCTTGCAATATGGAATCCATGCAGTGTAGCTGCTTTGTTCAGACAGCTACGTCCTATTCACACACCTATTACATTTTCGAGATCTCTGGAACTGGCTGAACGCCTTCCAGGGTCACGATCCCCTCTAGGACCCCAGAGTGGGGAGTGCCGTAGAATGGCTAGTAGCAGCCAGGTAGCAAAGCTGTGTTTGGTCTCAAGGTCTCAACGCATAGCAGAGGCTCGGCCGGGTCCGATGGCGCTAAAACCGCCTCCCTAGTATCATCTATTAAGGAGTTATGATCCATCATAGGTTTTTGAGTTTTTAGCTCCCAGAGGCTAGGGGAGAGTATTTAGGTTCCATCCAGAGGACAGGAAAAGAGTGACCCAAGGGGTTAAATGCTCATGTAAACCATGGCCCATTGCTTTTTCTCTGGGGAGGTTGCGATGACACATCATATGGAGAAGTCAAGGAACAGAGGGTACCACAAGCCTCCCATGTGGCAGCCCCTCCCCTGCAAGCCAGGTCTTTCATCTGACTGGTAACTAACTTATATTTTGCATACTTTGTTCTACCACTATAGTATTTGCATATCTGACCATTGTATATGTATAACCATTGTGTATATAGTGTATTGTCTAGTGTTCCATTAAGGCGATTAAACATATAATTTAACCTTGGCTGCTATTTTATCTCGATCCACGAATCCACACATCCGTATTCTAGGTTTAACTTACCATGCTATCGGGGCTGGTTTCTGGCCCGATATAGTCCCTTTAACGGAACGGGCTTATATTAAACGAGAAACTTGTGGCAGTCCTACCGGGCTGACCAGGCGATATGTCACTGGTGCTAGTGAAAGGCACCTGTCAGTGTTATGAGAGAGTGTGGTGCCTCGTCAGTGACTGCATGGGCCACATCCTCACACTCCCCAGGCTTGTGTGGACAGGGGTTGTCTGTGTAAAACTGTGCCAAGCTTAACTTACGTGTCCCCAGTGGGTGCAGAACGTCATGTTGGTGCAAGGGAGAGTGTACCACGTGATCCCTCGGACATAACAGTGACGTCAGGCGTGGTGGTGAGGTGCGGGTTCTTCACATGTGGTGGCAGAAGTGGGATACTGCGTGATCTCTCCGGTGCCATTCTTCAGGTAGTATGAAGCTAGTGAGTCCAGGCCTGGCGGCATATTATGGTACCCTCTATGCTACTGATTTAAAGCCACTGTGATGCAATTTCGTTAGCTCAGAGTACCACTGTGATGCACCTGGTGGTTTCTGTGCCTCTCTGACCTGATGTGTGACCTACTTCTATTTGCTTTGGTCTATTAGGTGCAAGTGATGTGTCTTATGTGTTTGGCACTGTGGTTTTCTTATGCCACTACTGCTATGGTCACACTACCAATATTTGGTCAGTATTTTACATCTGTATTTGTAAGCCAAAACTATGCGTGGAACAATCAATCAGAGGAAAAGTATAATCGAAACACGTCACCACTTCTGTATTTTTCACCCACTCCTGATTTGGCTTGCAAATACTGAGGCAAAATACTGACCAAATACTGAACGTGTGAGGTGCCTGTAAGGGTATGGTCACACTATCTTGCTGCTATTCAGAAATATCTATATATTTTAATAACAATAGCCCTTTTTAACTTGAGTAAATAAAAGTTATATTTTCATCACTCCACTACTCGCTACACATATTGTAATAACTTTACCCAATTTTCTTTTAGCTACATTCACAAATTGTTTGTGTCAGTATTTTTTGAGTTTCAGCATTAACGAGTTTGAGTAAGTGTTTTTTTTTTATATTGTTTTTACAATAACAAGTATGTCTATCATGCATATGTGTATGTAAAAAAACACACCAAAAAATCCCCCAAAGATGCATTGGCACATCCTTTAACCAGGAAAAAAAATGCAGTAGTGTGAAAATACCCCCACAGTGATTCTGAAAAAAAAGACAAACCATAAAAAACACACATGGCAGAATTGAAGAAAATGCAGCATGCACATTAAAGGGGGATCCAAGTTATAGCAGCAGAATACCCTAATCTATAAGCAAATTCTCTCCAATAAAACAAACATATGCATCATAACAGTGTGTGCGCCCACGACATGGCAGGTTAATTTCTCTGTGACCTACATAGTCATCTCCACCCCCATCTGGGGCCACTGGTATCATTTATAATGGACAAATACAAGGCGCAAACACACGTTTTCTGCAGGTGACATCTATGACAGAACGTGCTGATGCAGGCAACTACCGGAAGGTTACAGAGCTGGGGAAGTGGGATCCTCAGGCTCCCTAATTAGTAGCCAGCAATATGACATGCTGGTGACACCCAGGTCACAAGGTCACAGTGCATAACAGGTGACAGGCTACACAGATGGGGACCCCTAACAAAAATGGAAAAGAACACAAGAAAATTGGAAGCTCACATTATAACCCTATCTGAAATGACAACTAATATAGCAAGCTTCACACGATTCCCTGTCAAGTGACAGTCCCTTCTCCACAGGGAGCAATCCGAAATTTCCCTATTAAAAGAAAACCGCCACCGAGTCACAATAGTTTGTACAATTGCTTCATGTTCTACTTCCTAGAAAATTTCCACGAAAAATGGTTACTGTGTTAATTTACATTGAGTTTCCAGTTGTAAGATAAAGGAGATGGGAAAAAAATAAGCTAAAGACACAACATAGATAAGGAACCATTAATCGTCTGACGACCCCTGCTGATCCAGTGCCACCACTTACCACCTATCTTTGAAGATAAGGCTGCAGTTGTGATGGCACATCAGCCTGACCACTAAACCCAGTGATTGACTGCAGTGTTCACAAGTTGGAAATGGTGGGCAGCTGCAGAGAAGTGGTGCTGGAGTGGCAGTGGGTTGATGAGTTGTCATATTCAAATAGAACTAAGGAAATCCTGGAAACATGATCTTTTGGGGCAAATGAGGACTGGAGTTTGGGAAGCACTGCTTTAGACTGATGGCTCCAAAATGGTGGGAATTAAATGGAGTACCTGGAGGCAGGAATGTACTGTCCATAGTGACTGACCACACAGCTGCTATGGGGTCCGTGAGCCGAGTGTTATCGCCCTGTTCCTCGCCAACTCTGCAGTTTCAACTAAATCGGAATCTGTGGGAAGCAGAGAACGTTGAATAGAATGATGCCGCAGGGAGCAGACCGCTCCCTGCTGCACCACTATGTCAGTGTGTCTGAGAGTGACTCGTTACATCTCGCCTCCTGTGCGGACAAAGCCTCAGACTGCACAGAACACTGAAGACATCGAGGGAACAGCGGAAGGTGAATAGTTTGCATTTTTTTTATTCTGTCAGTACTTGTGGGGGTCACATACTGTGTGTAATGCGGGGGCTTCCAAACAGTGCGTGGAGCTCCTCAAACTGCGTTAGGGGCAGTAGGGGCCCTCAGCACTAAGTGGGGGGAGGCTGGAAAAGCCCCTCATGCTCCCTATGCGGGATATCATATTTTGTGTGGGGCCCCTCAAACTGTGTAGGTGCCCTCATACTGTCTGTTGGTAATTTGGGGACAACATATTGTGTGTTAGGGCCATCATCCTGTGTGTACATCATACTGTGTGGAGGGGCCCTCGTATTGTCTGAGGGGCTCTGGGGGACATTAAACTGTGTCCGGGGGATGGAGGGCCCTTCATACTGCCTGAGGGGGCTGTGGGGAGCATCATAATGTATGTGGGGGCTGTCAGTTCATCATGTTATGTATAGAGGGCTATGGAGACATCATGCTGTTTATAAGTTGAATGTGGGGGCCATCATACTGTGTGGGGGGCACCTTAAGGGTTTCATGTTGTTGGAGGGATAATACAGTGTTGAGATCGCTGAGCAGCACCATAAGAGAAAGGAGGTGGGGGACAATTAAGACTTTGCTATGGGGCCCCATGATTTCTATGTTACGCCACTGCCCAGAGGAAACAGAAACACAGGGAGAACATAGAAAAACTCCAAGCAGATGTTGTCCTTGGTGGGATTTGAACCCACCAGCATTACTTAAAAGAGTTACAAGTTACAACCTGTACAAAAATATGCAACTGCATTTACAGTTCTGGTGCATTAGAGCTGAAATCTCCGCTCATTTTTAGCTCAATGTTGGCATAGAGAGCTCTGTGGAATTTGGCTTTAGGGACGTAGTTTCTAAACAAGAAGGTGTAAATTCCTATTATAATTTTTCATGGGTAGCCCAGTGCCTCAGTGGTGAGCACTGCAGCCACAAATCCCTGCAAGGACAAGATCTGCAAGGAGTTAGTATGTTCCCCCAGTGTTTGTGTGGCTTTCCTCCGCCACCCCAGAGACAAACTGATAGGGAATTTAGATTGTAAGCCCCAATGGGGACAGTGATGATGAGGTCTGTAAAGTGCTGTGGAATTAGTGGCGTTATAGAAGTATGATAAATAATAATTTATGTAGGTTCTACTCCTGGTTTTCGCTTTCCAATACATATGTACAAATGCTACTGTGTGTTTTCAGATTGTCAGCAGCCATAAAACAGCTGACATCAATCCCACAAGTAGTACCTCATTTTCCACCGCAGCAGGGCAAGTTGGAAGAGCCAGGCAAAGAGCCAGAATTGGAGCATCTAATAGATGTGTCTTTTCTGGAGCGACTGAGGGCTGCTACTTCTGGGAGGGCCAATATCCATAGCCTATTATCAGTTTGATAATACCAGACCCCAGCTATTTGGTTTAGCTTGGCTGGTTGTCAAAAATGGAGAGGACCCCACGCCATTTTTTTAATTATTTGATAAAAAATTTTAATAACGGCGTGAGACACCTCTATTCTTGATAACCAGCCACGATAAAGCTGACAGCTAAAGGTTGCAGCCCGCAGCTGTCAGTTTTGCCTGCGCTGGTTATCAAAAATATAAGAAACCTCATGTCATTTTATTTATTTATAGCGCACAGGCGCCGGCTGATGAATACTCCCATCAGCGGCGTGGACTGTCGCTGTTATCAGTGGCAGCAGCCGTAGACTGATGGGAGTAGTACTCTCTCATCAGCCGATGTCTGTGACCAGTGGGAACCGCAGCTCTCTGATTTGTGGTAATGATCTTACTGACGATCAGAGCAGCAGGTGTTTCTCGAGCTGTCATGCAGATGGGAAACAGCCGATGTTCGTGGTGCAGAATCTGAACAGCATCACAGACTTCCTGGAGAAATCAGTGTTCGGGGTCAGTACACAAACAATAGGTGTTCGGTACGGACCCTGAACTTTAATGTTTGGGTTCGCCCATTTCTAGTCACATGTTGTAATGGAATTACTGCTGCCGCCTGTAAGCAATCACCAAGACCAGTACTGGAAAGCTGGCACTAGAATAAGGGTCTGTAAATAAAGCTCTTTAGCTGTGCAGTTTAAAAAAAATATATATAAATGGAAAACCCCTTTATAACAATGAAAGATTAAAGCATGCATGTCACTTCTGGTGTCCTAGTTATGAGAGTTTCCAGTTACAATTCCATTCTAGAGCCTTCCATTCATACTTTAAAGAAAGAAACAAACAACATAAAAAAAAGTCCATCACGTCAACACAAAAATAAACATATGGATGTTTAAACGTATTGAAAAAGTGCAGACTAAGTCTGATAACAATATAAGGAAATTGATTCATAAAAAGTGAAAAGCCAAAGCAAAGAACGGAGAATTGCATGCTGAAAAGCAAACAGTGGAATAAGGAAACAGCCACGCACTGTAACAATTGTATCTCCCAGCCAATTATCACAAATATAACACTACACATTAAGAACCATACAATTACCAGATAATATGCAAAGTAATATGTGGGGGGAAAAAAAACAAAAAAAAAAACACAAACTTCGGCCATGCCATGTTTACATCCAATAACAGCATAATAATTTTTTAGATAGCACCAGTATACTTTGCAGCACTGTCCGCAGGGTACATGTGCAAACAATATCAGACATTACCCAGTAACACAGAATTCAACAATTCAAAGAAGCAGTGACAGTCCCTGCTCACAAGAGCTTACAATCAATAATTAAATAAGGAGAGGGGTAGAAACGGTACATATTGCTTGTAGTGTATGGTCCAAACAGCTGTAAAGTAAATAAGGGTATTCATATAAAATTGCATGAATCGGTCAACAGTTGCCTTTTGTGTATGGAGCCATGACATGCTGCTGAGAGCATGGTGTGTGGGGCACACTGATCAAAGAAAGGATTAGGTTTGATTGAAAATGTGAGAAAGGGAAGCAGAAAAGTTGGATTAGTGATGTGAAAGGCCTGACCAAAAAAAGTGTTTTTAAGGCACACAAATAGTCACTGGAAATTAACTGGATTGTCTGGGGTAATGTATTCCAGAGAGCTGGTGCAGCATGAGAAAAAGACTTGAATAGACGGTAATGGAACATTTCGGACACTCACCAATCTCAGGAACTGTGGACGAGCGCGCACCAACACACACACACACACACACCACAGTTTGATCTCTGCTTATAGGATTGATGGAGATGGCCAAGCGTTATACTGCCCTAACCATCAGTCCCACAGTGAAGCGAGCAGGCAAGCATGAATGACAGTCACATCATTTGAATGGGGGACCAGGTTTGCATGATTGGCATAACCCATCTAATGACTTTTGAAATTCTGTTACATCAATCAGAAATGCATGACTAGCAAGATTGTTCATGTATTTCTTATAAAGAGAAATCTTGGGATTCATTCACATTTAACAGGCATGTCTGGCCATACACAATTAATGACCAGGTTGTGTGTTATGATTTGGTAGCTGAAGAGAGCAGGCAAAAAGGAAATACACCAGAGCAGTTGGAAACTATGAGATTGCAGTACCCTGACTAACCACCACAACTAGAGGCAGCCGTGGAGCGTTCCTACGTTGGTCCTAGACGCCTCGTCACAGCCTGAGAAACTAACTACACCTAAAGATAGAAAGAGGAAAGCTATCTGCCCCGGAGCAGATCCCCAAAGAACATAGAAAGCCCCCAAACATGTAATGGCGGTTAGACAAGAAGAAATACTGACACAGACAGAAAATAGTATGAGCAAACGTTGGGGCCCAAACTTACTAAATAGAAAAGGATAGGATGGGCACTTACTGCAATCCCAAAAAACCCCGAAAAGCACCAACTCTACTAATTTCAAAAACACCTGAGATCACACGACCTCTACCACCTAAATTAGTTCTCTGGTGTAACCAAAAACAAAACAGCAGCCACTGAAAAAACTGGAAAAAGCAAATGTACAAACATCAGTGGCTGAACTGAACTGAGAGGGCAAAAGCCCCCAGAGGGGACCCTGAAGGCCCCCACAGAAGTGCAGGACAAAATGCAAAAATCAAGCACAAAAACAAAAAGAAGAAAATGTCTTATCTGTTAGCAGGAGATTCAGACACGACACAGCAGGCTACCAAGGAAACAGGAATCAAGGATTGAGACCAGAACAATTGATCACCGGCAACCCTGATGGGAAGGCGACTCCCTTATAGAAGACCAGTCAATAACACCTGATTCCCAATCCTCACAATCTTCACTGGACAGTCCAGTACCGTTTGTAACCACCAGAGGGAGCTTCTGCTCAGAACTCATTTCCAGCCTATTCACAACAGTACCCCCCCCTTGAGGAGGGGTCACCGAACCCTCATTTGAGCAACCAGGTCGGTCAGGATGAGTTCTATGATACGCACGGATGAGTCTCCTAGCATGGATGTCCGAAGCAAACACCCAAGAATTGTCTTCCTGACCATAACCTCTCCATTTAACCAAATACTGGAGTTTCCGTCTAGAAAAACGAGAATTCAATATTTTCTCAACCACATACTCCAGATTGCCCTCAACCAAAACAGGGTCAGGAGGCACAGTAGTAGGAACCACTGGCTCAACAAACCTCTTCAACAAGGACTTGTGGAACACGTTATGGATCTTAACTGTCCCTGGAAGAAGCAAACGAAAAGAAACAGGATTAAGAATCTCCATGATCTTATAAGGTCCAATGAACCTAGGCTTAAATTTAGGAGATGCAACTCTCATAGGGATATTTCTTGAGGACAACCAGACCAAGTCCCCCACTTTAAACCGAGGACCATCAGTCCTATGCCGGTTAGCAAACCACTGGGCCCTCTCCTGAGAGAGGGACAACCTCTCCACTACCTGGTCCCAAATCTGCTGCATACGCTCCACAACAGAGTCAACACCTGGACAGACAGAAGCCTCCGTCTGTCCTGAAGAAAATCGAGGGTGAAACCCAGAATTACAGAAAAATGGAGACATCAAAGTGGCAGAGCTAGCCCTATTAAGAGCAAACTCAGCCAAAGGCAAAAAAGAGACCCAGTCATCCTGATCAGCAGACACAAAGCATCTTAGATAAGTCTCCAATGTCTGGTTTGTTCTCTCAGTTTGACCATTGGTCTGAGGATGAAACGCCGAGGAGAAAGACAATTGAACACCAATTTTAGAACAAAAGGTCCTCCAAAATCTTGAAACAAACTGGACTCCTCTGTCAGACACAATGTTCTCAGGAATGCCGTGTAAACGAACCAAGAGCTGAAGAAACAAAGGCACCAATTCAGAGGAGGAAGGCAACTTAGGTAATGGCACAAGATGTATCATCTTGGAAAACCTATCGCAAATCACCCAGATGACGGTCATTCTCTGAGAAACAGGGAGGTCGGAAATGAAATCCATAGAGATATGAGTCCATGGTCTCTTGGGAACAGGTAATGGCATCAACAAACCACTAGAACGAGAGCAAGGCTTGGAGCGAGAGCAAGTCCCGCAGGACTGCACAAACTCCCTGACATCACGAGACAAGGTAGACCACCAAAAGGACCGACTAACCAAGTCTCTGGTACCAAAAATTCCGGGATGACCGGCCAACGTGGAACAATGAATCTCAGACATTACACTCTTTTTCCACTGGTCCGGGACAAACAATTTCCCAACAGGGCAGCGCTCGGGCTTGTCCTCCTGACACCCCTCCAGAGCCAGTCTCAAATTGGGCGAGATGGCGGAAAGAACTACACCCTCTTTCAAAATAACAGAAGGATCAGATAACTCAGGAGAGTCCGCCAGGAAACTCCTCGAGAGGGCATCCGCCTTAACATTTTTAGTGCCAGGAAGAAATGAAACCACAAAATTAAAAAGTGTGAAAAACAAGGCCCACCTGGCCTGTCTAGGATTAAGTCGCTTGGCAGATTCCAGATAAACTAGATTCTTATGGTCCATAAGGACCACCACCTGATGTTTGGCTCCCTCCAGCCAATGTCTCCACTCTTCAAAAGCCCACTTCATGGCCAATAACTCCCGATTACCCACGTCATAATTACGTTCAGTGGGAGAAAATTTTCGAGAGAAAAAGGCACAAGGGTTACTTTTAGAGGTCTCTGGATCTCTTTGGGACAAAACGGCACCTGCCCCAATTTCAGAGGCATCAACCTCCACCTGAAATGGTAGAGAAACATCAGGCTGCCGTAGAACAGGAGCAGAAGTGAATCTCTGCTTAAGTTCCTGAAATGCAGAGACTGCCCCAGGAGGCCAATTCACCACATCAGAACCCTTCTTGGTCAAATCAGTTAATGGTTTAACAATAACAGAGAAATTACCAATAAATTTACGATAAAAATTGGCAAAACCCAAGAATTTTTGAAGAGCCTTTAATGAAGTAGGTTGGACCCTATCACAGATGGCCTGAACTTTGACCGGGTCCATTTCAATAACAGATGGGGACAAAATGAATCCCAGAAATGAGATCCTCTGAACGCCAAAAAAGACACTTTGATCCCTTCACATACAGAGCATTCTCTCTCAAAATCTGGAACACAGTCCGAACATGTTTTACATGAGAGTCCCAGTCATTGGAAAAAATCAAGATATCATCCAAATAAACAATCAGAAATTTATCCACAAAATCCCTGAAAATGTCATTCACCAAGGACTGGAAGACAGAAGGAGCATTAGTGAGCCCAAAGGGCATCACAAGGTACTCAAAATGCCCTTCAGGGGTATTAAATGCGGTCTTCCATTCATCCCCGTGCTTAATGCGAATAAGGTTATATGCCCCCCTGAGGTCAAGCTTGGTAAACCAAGTAGCGTTTTTCACCCTGGAAAACAGATCAGAGATCAAGGGTAAAGGATATTGATATTTCACAGTAATATTGTTCAAGAGACGATATCAATACACGGCCTTAATGAACCATCCTTTTTGGCCACAAAGAAAAAACCGGCACCTAAGGGTGAAGAGGATGGTCTGATATGACCCTTCTCCAATGACTCCTTGATATAAGACCGCATAGCGTCATGTTCAGGTACAGACAGGTTAAAAAGGCGACCTTTAGGGAATTTACTACCAGCACTAATTCAATAGCGCAGTCATAGCTCCTATGGGGAGGTAAGGATGCAGATTTACTTTCGCTAAACACATCAGAAAAATCAATCAAAAAGTCAGGAACATCCTGAGCCTGGGAGGAGGCAGAAAAAACAGGAGTGTTGGTATTAACACATTGGCAGCCCCAACTGGTAACAGACACAGATTTCCAATCCAAAACAGGATTATGAGACTGTAACCAAGGGAAACCCAGTACGATAATGTCATGCAGATTATACAGAACCAAAAATTTGCAACTCTCCTGATGATCAGGTTCTACCCTCATTATCACCTGAGTAGAGAACTGAGGTTTATTCTCAGCCAAAGGGTAGAATCGATCCCCAGTAGGGGAATAGACTTCCGTAGGGGTATCAAGGGAAACCCACAACGTTTAGCAAAATCAAAATCCATCAGGTTAATAGCTGCTCCAGAATCAACAAAAGCCTGAGCAGAAAATGAGGACAGAGAGCATATCAGGGTAACAGTTAATAAAAACTTAGTCTGAACACTACCCAAGACAACTGAGCGTGCAAAACGTCTTCCCCGCTTAGGGCAAACTGAAATAGCATGAGAGGC
This sequence comes from Oophaga sylvatica, assembly GCA_033576555.1. Classification (NCBI taxonomy): domain Eukaryota; kingdom Metazoa; phylum Chordata; class Amphibia; order Anura; family Dendrobatidae; genus Oophaga; species Oophaga sylvatica. The sequence continues at coordinate 845,442,461 of JARQOD010000001.1, forward strand.
ATCACCACAGTAGAAACATAACCCATTGCGCTTTCGAAATTCATGACGCTGTGCCCCAGAAACCACTCTATCACACTGCATGGATTCAGAAGCAGGTTCACAAGGCAACATTATTCCACGCATACCTTTCCGCTCACGCAAACGTCTGTCAATTTGAATCGCTAATGACATAGAATCATTGAGACCAGAGGGAACAGGGAATCCCACCATAACATCCTTTACATTATCTGACAGTCCCTTCCGAAAAAGAGCTGCCAAAGCGTCGTCATTCCATTTGGTCAGGACTGCCCACCTACGGAATCTCTGACAGTATAACTCAGCGTCCTCAAGACCCTGACTTAATGCCAACAAAGTTTTTTCAGCTTGATCAGTGACATTAGGCTCATCGTACAATAACCTCAAAGCCTGAAAAAACGCATCAACATCACTCAAAACAGGATCCCCAGGTGTCAGGGAAAAAGCCCAATCCTGAGGGTCGCCGCGCAGGAGAGAGATGACAATTTGAACCTGCTGCGCAGCGTTCCCTGAGGACTTAGATTTTAAGGCAAAAAACAATTTACAGTTATTTTTGAAATTCTGAAATTTAGCTCGATCCCCTAAAAACAAATCTGGCATGGGAATCCTAGGTTCCACAACAGGCAACCTAGCAAGATAGGTAGCAATACTCCGAACTTCAGTGGCAAGCTGATCCACACGGCCAGACAACTGTGCAAACTCCATTGAGAGAGAAAAAAATCCTCCTCAGCACCCAGAGATACAGAGGGAAAAAAAAAAATGAAACAAACAGAAAAAAAAATATCTCTGACAACTCTGACAACTTTTTTTTTTTCTTTCCACAATATTTTTCCCTTCTGTGAGTACCATATAATTTTCAGTTTTGGCCGGGTGATACTGTTATGATTTGGTAGCTGAGGAGAGCAGGCAAAAAGGAAATACACCAGAGCAGTTGGAAACTATGAGATTGCAGTACCCTGACTAACCACCACAACTAGAGGCAGCCGTGGAGCGTTCCTACGTTGGTCCTAGACGCCTCGTCACAGCCTGAGAAACTAACTACACCTAAAGATAGAAAGAGGAAAGCTATCTGCCCCGGAGCAGATCCCCAAAGAACATAGAAAGCCCCCAAACATGTAATGGCGGTTAGACAAGAAGAAATACTGACACAGACAGAAAATAGCATGAGCAAACGTTGGGGCCCAAACTTACTAAATAGAAAAGGATAGGAAGGGCACTTACTGCAATCCCAAAAAACCCTGAAAAGCACCAACTCTACTAATTTCAAAAACACCTGAGATCACACGACCTCTGCCACCTAAATTAGTTCTCTGGTGTAACCAAAAACAAAACAGCAGCCACTGAAAAAACTGGAAAAAGCAAATGTACAAACATCAGTGGCTGAACTGAACTGAGAGGGCAAAAGCCCCCAGAGGGGACCCTGAAGGCCCCCACAGAAGTGCAGGACAAAATGCAAAAATCAAGCACAAAAACAAAAAGAAGAAAATGTCTTATCTGTTAGCAGGAGATTCAGACACGACACAGCAGGCTACCAAGGAAACAGGAATCAAGGATTGAGACCAGAACAATTGATCACCGGCAACCCTGATGGGAAGGCGACTCCCTTATATAAGACCAGTCAGTAACACCTGATTCCCAATCCTCACAATCTTCACTGGACAGTCCAGTATTGTTTGTAACCACCAGAGGGAGCTTCTGCTCAGAACTCATTTCCAGCCTATTCACAATAGTTGTGCCCGTTGAGCGCTTGTCTGGAAACAGAAACGTGCAGGTTTAATATGAAGTTTGGCAGATTACAAAGAGCAGATCACAAACCATAAATAAGAGCCGCTAGGTCGAAACCCGTTGGTTTCAGACCACCAGGGTCCCCACCTGCAATTCTGTGTGTTTTTACTATTCAACATGGTTTTTAATATTTTCTAATAAATACTGACTTTTTATCGATTTCCACGCTGGAGATTCTTTTCTCAAAGAGCAGATAACGGAACAAAAAACAAATGTAACAGCCTGAACAAAAACTATGACAATTATATTACAAATACCAAAATAAACAAAGCAACAATGATAAAATACACTGAAGGAAAACTGAACTGAGCATGCTCTCTCCTATGAATCTCTGTCAGCCAACATCTGGAATCAGCATATTTCTTCTAGCGCCTCAATTCATTGTGTGCGATAAAACAGAGGATCAGTTCCAAGAGATTTGGCATTGATTTTTCACCCACAAACAAAGCCCATTTCTAGTTACATGATCTATCATAATCAGACACTTTGTACCTTGGCTTTGCATTTGGAACAATGACTCGTAGACTGCTTCTGCAAGCCAACAGATTTTCTGTGTGTTTTACCAGCTGTTCCCTCCAGTCACAAGGAACCAAGCTGAGAAAGCAGGAAATGTATTTTGGGAATCTACTGGAATAAACTCCTACGAGTGGATTATAGCCGTTAGCATTGGTATGCTTAAAGGGCTTGTCCACTGGTTTTATATTGATGACGTATCCAATAGTATGCAAACGTTTTAGGCAAGGTGTGGAAAAAATGCTGCAAGTAAGAATGCTTCCAAAATGAGAAGTGTTAAAGATTTATTGTTAATAATTAACAAAATGAAAAGTGAATGAACAAAATATAAATCTTAATCAAATATTTGGTGCGACCACTTTTTGCCTTCAAACCAGCATCAATTGTTCTAGACATCTGCAGTTTTTAAAAAAAAAAAAAAACTTGACAGGGAGGTTGTTCCAAACACCTTGGAGAACCAACCAAAAATCTTCTGTGGATGTGGGCTTGGGAAAATCCTACAGTCCCTTCATGTATTCCCATACAGACAGACACGGATATGCTCATGAAAGTCTTTAATGGCACTGGTTGTATGTTTGGGGTTGTTTTGCTGCAGAGTAAACTTTGAGCAACACTGATACCTCTCTGATGGTAATGCATGATGGATAAGTATTTGTCTTTATTTCTTAGCACTGAAGGCATACAAAAACAAACAACGGTGGGGATCGTAGACGTAGTAGTCAGACTAGAAACTTAAAGACATACCATGCTCATTTCCCTACAAAACTGGAAGATGACCAGCAGTGCCATCAGATCAGAACTAGCAGCAACAAGTTGGACCCAGCTGCACCATCTACTGTTCGGTAAAGTTTGGCCAGAAGTGGTCTTCATGGAAGAATTGTGTCCAAAAAGTCAACTTTAGACATAAAAATAAGGTCAAATGACTCAATTATTCACACAAACATAGGAAATGGGGTGTAGAAAAATAGTAGAAGGTGCTCTGGACTGAATTTTAATTATTTGACTGCAACAGAAGGCAATTTGTTTCCAAAGTGATGGAGTGTAGTACGATACTGAGTGTCTGCAGACAACAGTGAAGCAGGTGGACATTCCTAGCAAATTTGGAGCTACATTATAGCAAATAAGAGTTTAGGATTTTGTCAAGATTAATGGCGTTCTCAGTGTAAAGAAAATACAGGCAGATACTTCTCAATCATGCAATATCATCAGAGAGGTGTCTGACTGACTCCAAATTTATTCTATAGCAGGATAATGGCCCCAAACATAAGGCCAAAGTTATTAGGAACTATCTTCAGCATAAAAAAGAACAAGGAGACCTGTAAGTGATATGTCCCCCAGAGACCTGATCTCAACAGAGTCTGTGAGTGATTACATGAACAGACAGAAGGATTTGTGAAGCCTACATCCACAGAAGATATGTGGTTAGATCTCCAATATGTTTGGAACAAATTCCCTGCACAGATCCTTAAAAAATTGAGAGCGAGTGAACCTAGAAGAATTGATGATGTTTTGAAAGCAACGGATGGTTACTACAAATATTGGTTTGATTAAGATTTCTCTTTTATTCATGCACTTGGCTTTTTAAGTAATAAAAATAAAATTGCTATTAAAGCAATCTTCTTTTGTAGCATTTCTCCACACCTGCGCTTTAATTTTTTTTTAAATAGGGATGAGATGTTCAGCAAAATGCAGAGTGTTCTGAAACGGTTTCAGAATAAATGGAACCGCAACAATTGTAGGAGCTACTATAAATTAAAAAAATCCAGTGAATGGTCCTCTTTAAAGGAGGACAACCCTTTGGACAGTCCCTCTTACCAATGCCCTATTAGGGTGTAAAGAGGTAATAAATGTGTTCTAAAACTTTGGAAGAGGCGTGAAAAAGAGGCAGCTCTTATTTTAGAAGACTTGATGCATTACACAGGCAGCAATCCATTAGATATGATCGTAGATTAAAGTCCCCCTTCTTCACCAAAATCCACTCTTGAACAAGGAAAGATGACATTGGGTAGGGCTTGCCCAAAGTGAACAATCCCTTTAATAACTTTTAATCACTTTAATCACTGGGCTTAAACTGCTTTGAATTGATTAAACAGCCATGAAAAGCACTTCAATTTAGAGAATCATCTAAAACAGTTTTTCCACACTTATTCTGCAACTCATTAGAAAAATGCATGTCCCTATCAGAAATTAACAAGCAACCAGGAGAGATTTCTCCCTTAATTTACAGAGAATTCTAGCAGTATTTCTATCTAAAATAGGTTCTCCTGCCGCACTGACAGCCATTTACATGAGATCACATCAAGACATCTTTACCTTGATAAAATGCAGATGCCACTGTGTATCAGACAGAACCCGACTCTCGCACAGACAGTCCAAAACAGTTTTCTTGATCCCTCTCAACCTGAAGTCTTGTCAATATATGGATTGCCTTGCTTTCTAATTCAGTGAAAATCTAGTTTTCTATTAGTCTCTGACTTTCTAATTTTCAATACGGCCTTACTAAATGTAATTATTAAGGGCAGATTCAAAAAAGCAATTACTGCGCTACTAGTTTGTATCTTCAAAGTCCTAATACATGGAGAGGAGTTTGGATGTATCCACAAGAGAAGATGGGAAATTCTGTGTGGTGAAATGGGATGTCCGATTTTATACCTGACAGAAGTGGACATAGGAAGAAGAGAAAGCTCTCACTTATATAATGCATTGGTTAAGAAATAGATAACTAAAAAAGGTCCCATGTAAGTGGGTCTTAAGACAGTTGGTCTAAAATTAATTCTTATTGTTGGAGTGAAAGTTAAGGGAGAAACAATCCAGTGGAAATGGAGGCTTTCTAGGATTTATTCAAGTATAAAAAAGTATAAAAAACTCCAAAAATACAGGCAACGTAGTATAAAATACCGTGGAATTTTTGCGGGCCATATAAATCTATTGGGGCCGCAAAAACACGGTAAATGTAAAAGAAGCCTTAGCCTCTTTTTCCATTGTTTCTTCCAGACCTATTGCACCCATCAGAGCCTAGGCCATTGACTTCCAACTCATCGCTCCAAATCACACATTTCCAATCTTCTACTGTCCACTTTTCATACTTTTTTGCAAACTCGAGCCAATGCTTTTTATGACTATATTAATGTGGAGGATTCTTCACCTTTTTTGTGCCACCATTCCAGACTTTTGTAATGTGCATCGCATGGTGATTGCATGGGCGTCTGCAATTTCAATATTACAAATCATATGAGCCACTTCCACTGCTATGTTTTTCGTGCCAGAACTGATAGCCCTTGTGATGAGCAGACTTGTTGACTCTCATATTTTGCCTGGACATACACCTTTTGGCTTTTAAATGTATGGATGGACTTCATTTAGTATTCTCTCAATTGTCATAGCACTCACATGATGCAGTTTAGCAATTTTTTTGGTTGAGAGACTTCTATTGATGAACTAGATGATGCCGTTTCTCTTTTCAATGGTACAATGGTACTTTCAGGTTGTTATTATTATTATTGATAACCATACCTTATCAACTTTGAAGATGGGACCTGAAAAACATTTCGGCATTCCGTTATTGGCAAATCTGAGCCACCCCAATATTCTTATGAACCATCCAAGTTTCTGTATAGCAACCTCTACTCCAGGACACATTCTAGAAAATTCACCAAAGGTGAGGATGAAAACCATAATTACAAAAATAGACGATTTTTCAGTAGACTAATTGACCAGACTGTTAAAGGCAAACTCAGCAAAACGGAAATATAAGGACTAGTCCTCCTGCTGAGCCGCAAACACCTTAAAATTTGTTCCAATGACTGATTTGTCCTTTATGTCTGAACGTTTGTTTGAGGGTGGTAACCTAAATTTCATACAAAACTTTCTGCAGAATTTGAAGACAAAATCCTCCCTCTATCAGAAACAATGTTCATAGGGATTCCTTGCAATCTTACCACATGATTGATAAACAACCTGGAAAGTGTTTCAGCATTTGGTAACCCTGACAAAGGAACGAATTGAGCTTGTTTACAGAATCAGTCAACCACCCAAATAACAGTTTTCCTACCAAAGGCAAATCTGTGATGAAATCCATGGACAAAAAAGTCCACGGTCTTTCTGGAATTGGCAATGGAGCCAATTTCCTGGCTGGCCGGTTATGACAAACTGTAGCGCATGTGCAAACTTCACAAGTGGAAATAAAGTCTCTAATATCATTATATACTGATCGACATCAAAAAAGCCTAGCAATGGCCTTACATGTAGCTGTGATCCCAGGTGACAACTCAAGACAATCATGAAACTCTTGTAACAGATGCAATCTTCGGTACAAATAATTTGATCCATGGAGTAGTGGAAGGGGCCAAAGACTGTACTCTATGTATCTCCACTTCCAACTCAGAGTATACCATGGAAACCACAATGCCCTGAGAAAGTACGGAGGATGGAGGTTCTGGAGGAGAAACTGAACCAAGGCTACGCGATAAGGCATCAGCTCTTACGTTCTTGGACCCAGGCCTGAACGTGATAGAAAAATTGAATCAAGAAAAAAAAAAAAAAAGAAGGACAATCTGGCCTGTCTGGAGGGTAACTATTTAGCTGATTCAATATAAGCTAAATTTTTATCATCTGTCACCAACATGACTTCATGAAGTTTCCCATCCAAAAAAAGGGTCTTTATTCTTCAAAAGCTAATTTGACAACGTGAAGATTCCGATTCCCAACATTATAATTTCTCTCAGCAGATGGAAATTTCCTAGAAAAAAAAAGGCCTACGGTTTCAAGTTGGTCAGAGTTTTGGTACCTTGAGGTAATATAACCCCTACCTCGACCTCAGAAGCATCCACCTCCACAATGAACAGTATCTGGACATTGGGTTGGATTAAAATTGGGGCTGACATGAAATGCTCTTTCAATTTATTAAAAGCCCCAATAGCATCCGAAGGCCAAACTTTATGATCTGCCCCCTTACGTGTGAGATCCGTAAGAGGTCTGACAATCTGAGAAAAATCCTTAATACATTTTCTATAGTAATTGAGGAATCCTAAAAAAAATTGCAATGCTTTAAAGGTCACAAGATTAAACCCAATCAAATATGGGCAGTAGTATTTACCTGCCCAGGTCTCACAACTAATGCGCAGGATGCAGCAAACCCATACAATAAAGATGGCAGCAACACAGGTGCAAAATACTGATGAGACAACCACTCACAACCTACAAATTCATGGAGGGGGTGTTTCCTTGGAATTAAAATTGCACAAAAGCGGCTTGGATAGGGCGCAGGTCTTAAATAGATAAGGCACAGTGTCTGGCTTACAAACTATTATTGACACCCATACTATTAGTTTAGGCGGGCTGTCCAGCACTAAGTGCACCCCATGAGAACAGACACCCTAGTTTGGAAGGCCAACAATGATGGGCTTGGCTGCAACCTGAAAAATAATGTGAGAAAACACACATAATATATGAGGTATTGGTCGACATTTTGGCCAAAGTATGGAAGCTTGCAACCCCCGTCAAGGGTCCTCACACTGGAAAGTCCCAAAATGAAAAGCAAAGCTGCAAAAAGAGGAATAAAAAAAAATCCTTCAAAAATTCAAGAATTAACACAGCAAAAAAAGGGGCCGCAGTATTTGCCTGCCCAGGTCTCAGAACTAATCAGGATGCAGCAAACCCATATAATAAAGACTCCTCTCCGCATTCAGAGCTGGAAGCTCCAACTTCCATTGGTTTCGCCTCAGGTAAGTGGACAGATTTGGGAAGAATGACTGAAACACCTTGTCACTCATCATGTCTCTCCCAAATTCTGCAATCCATCCGAAAGGCCTGGGTCAAGGCCTCCCCAAAGGAACAAGGTAGAGTATGCACAGCCAGAGCGCTCTTAAATGTATCAAAAAGGCCTCTGTGGAACAGGCACCTGAGAGCTGCATCATTCCACAGAACTTCAATGGAACATTGCTGGAACTCGGAACCACAGTCATGTCAGGTTCATCATAGATCAACCCTAAGGCGTCAAAAAAGGAGTAAACAGAAGATCATTCTGGGGGTAGTGGGAACAAAGAAAATGCCCAATTCTGAGGGCTGCCTCGCAGTAGGGACATGATGATTTCTTACCTTGCGACTGCAGTCTGCATGAGATGAGTCCCAGTAGGTGGAAATAGTCTACAGCTCTCCCGGAACACCCTAACCTAGTTTTCCTCCCACGAACATTTATCAGGAAGCGCCAATACTGGTTCAGGAGAGATCAACTGCATTTCACAATATATGCCCACAATTTACACTTTATACCACATAACTCATTATAAACACCTTAGTGGCGATCAAAGTAAAAGGACCCCACAAAATGGTATAAAAAATACAAAATATCTTTATTAACAACAATGATACATTGAAAATACATAAAATTAATGAAGGTACAAAGAGCACAACAAAAGAGGGACATGAACCATAGTGGAAGATTATAACCACAGCAGATAGCGCTAAATGTCCACTAGTCTGAAGTATACCCAATGGTCAACCCTTAGATGAGCATGTTAGAGTCGCCTGTCATATGAAGTATGACTATGCGATAATAGGTTTAACTATCAATACATGATACTACCAAAAATGGTTAGATGTCAATAAGATAATGCGGTTAACCATCAATAAATACGGCTATACCCCAAAAACATGTCCCTCTTTTGTTGTGCTCTTGTACCTTCATTAATTTTATGTATTTTCAATGTATCATTGTTGTTAATAAAGATATTTTGTATTTTTTATACCATTTTGTGGGGTCCTTTTACTTTGATCGCCACTAAGGTGTTTATTATGAGATCAACTGCACGTCAGACAGTTACAGATGTCACAGCTACGCAGGCAGCGGAGAGCTCTGGGAAGCACCCATCGTGCGAGAAAACTCACCTTGCCACTGGAACGGTTGACGATTCTAGCTTCTGATACTCCCTGGCCAGATCAGGCCAGGGTGGTAGGGGATAAAGATAAAGGGGCTAGGCAGACGGATGGTCAAAGGCAAATCCACGGTTGTATAGAATATAACAAGTCAGAGCATGGAGCAAAATCACACCACTTGATGTAAGCTACAACAGGCAGAAGGCACAATGAGTGGTGGGGAAACGATGACACTGACCGTCTGCCCACTTAACAGTCCACATAATGTTCCTCGAATACACAAAGCCTTGAGCTTACTGACCAGTACATCCACAGAAATCACTGTCAATATTGTCATAATCATCATGAAGAGTGCTGGTGACTCCCATAATCCTCATACTGGGGGTATTGTGGGAAAAGCTCAACAACTTTTAGCGAAGTTAGGGTGAAAATTATTTTTTGGAATTGGGTTTCATTAAAATGTTTAACCTTTTGCTTTCAATATTCTTTATGTTGCAATATTTATTGCTGACCCCAGAATGGGAAGACTGAGAATCCTTCAGTGAGCTGGTCCTAATGGTCCAATGGGAGACTTTGATCCTTTGTTTTGTCTTTTTTTTACTATTTATTCTATTATTTTTGTATAAAGAGTAACATGTTAACATTGAATTAAAAAAGACAGACTGAGAGGAGACTTAATAGCAGTGTTCAAATATCTCAAGGGCTGTCACAGTGTAGAGGCATCAGCTTTATTTTCACATGCACACAAAGACTAGCAGCAATGGAATGAAACTGAATGGGAGAAGGTACAGATGAGATATTAGAAAAAACTTTTTACAGTGGGGTGATCAATGAGTGAGATAGATGGCCACGAGAGTGGTGAGTTCTCCTTCAATGGAAGTCTTCAAACAGAGGCTTGACAGACATCTGTCTGAGATGGTTTAGTGAATCCTGCATTGAGCAGAGTGTTGGACCAGATGACCCAGGAGGTCCCTTCCAACACCAACGTTCTATGATAATAACAACTATAAGAATAATAAAAGTTTATTTTTTTCTTGTTCAATGGGATATAACAAGTTAACTCAAAAGAGGTTGAACTTTGAAATATGAATTATTTGTTCCAGAGTTCAAGCGCTTTTTTTTACATGTATGTCTGGTACAGGATAATCAGATCTTTTCTAATATGTCGATAAGGTCCAGCTCATTGGTCCACTCTTGTAAGGAAGGGTGATCTGTATCCTTACAGTGTCTTGAAATAGGGCATTTTGGTGGCGTTTATAAATTTATTGAGATTTTATTTAAAGGGAACCTGTCACCAGGGTTGGCCGATATGAGTTACGGCCACTGCTTTTCAGGGCTTATATATAGCATTCTATAATGATGTGTATAAGCCCCCGATCCAATCTGCAAGAGAAGAAAAATGTTTTATTATACTCACACGGGGGCAGTCCGATCCGATGGGCGTCGCTCTTCTTGATCCGGCACCTCCCATCTTCTTGCGACGTCGCTCTCCTGCTTACTTCATGTGGACGACGCGTCCCTGCGTCATCCACACAGGCTCCCCGGCATCACTCTCCTGAGCAGGCGCGTACGTCTCTGCTCTGTTGATGGCAAAGGAAAGTACTGCAGTACGCCGGGAAAGGTCAGAGAGGCTCAGCATCGGCGCACTGCAGTACTTTGCTCTGCCCTCAAAAGGGCAGATAAGTACGGCTGCACGATACCGGGGAGCCATGAAGCAAGCAGGGGGGCGGCATCGCAAGAAGATGGGAGGCGCCGGACCAAGACCTGCGACACCCCTCGGACCGGACCGGCACGCAGGTGAGTAGAAAAAAGTTCTTTTTCTTCTCTTACAGGTCGGTTTGGGGGCCGATATACAGCATTATAGAATACTGTATATAAGCCCTGAAAGGCAGTGGCAGTAACTCGTATCAGCCAACCAAGTGACAGGTTCCCTATAAAAATTGATGTGATCTAACTAGGCTAAGAAGGGTTAAACCAAGTGTGAAGTCTAATTTCATTTTAAAGATCATTTATATGTAATGTTTTATTTAATCTGTCTTTTAAATGTCAGCTGATTTATGACCACATCAAAGTTCAATATGCAGGGAAACAAAGAGCCTCAAAGGTCCAAAATATTTAATGAAACCGAAATGCAAAAAATGATTTTCAGCCAAAAAATGCAAATTAAGAAACAAAATTGTCATAAAAAGTTAACAACTCACTTAGATCACTTCTTATGAGCCCGCTGCTCTCTGTCCCAACTCTCCCAACTATCACACATATACAGCACTTTTTTTTGCTTTCTATTAAATCTGAATCTAAGTGATGGTCACGCCATATGTATAACAAGGGGAAAAGAACAGCAATCTATATAAACCATCAATTCTGCACTGTATTCATCAGGGAGTCATTTTTTGTGAAGAGACCACTGAGGGTAAGTGAATCTGACATTTGGTCACATAACCTTATCAGTTTTTCTACATTGGTCAGTGTGAAAAAGTTTATCCAGAAGAATGTCTTTTTGCAGCTAGTGCATAGAAATAGTTTAGATAAAGGGAAGTTTGAGGCGTCATAATGGTTTTGCTATCAGTGGCCAGTGGATAAATAGAAATAAAATTTACAGCAATGGGTACAAAGGGGAAATGATAAAAAAATGGTTGTTTCAATGAGAACAGATAACTGGCTGGTTACATGTATTATCCATCACCAACAGCCACAAAAGCTGAATGTGTGAACGTAACCTTTGGTGTCAACTTTCAGGAATGCTTTGCACCATGTGAAATGTTTGATAAGATTAAAGCGATATTCTCAAGTTGTCTCTACAACAGCTTAAAGCAATGCAAATTCTTTACTTCCTGGCTTCTGGCAGGGTGGGCTCTCCACCCTGAGTGACAGTTCCGGGAGTAACAACGCTGCAGTATTAGTAGGACTAAAATGCCTAGCACAAGTTCTGCTGCAACAGAATTCAACCCTCAGTGGTTTGTTCTGATTGTACAATGCTATCACTGTATTTTTTGCAAATTTATTAAAAAAGAAAACTGAAATATCACATGGTCATAAGTATTCAGACCCTTTGCTCAGACACTCATATTTGAGTCACATGCTGTCCATTTCATTGTGATTTGGAAATGCACACACCTGTCTATATAAGACCTCACAGTGCATGTCAGACCAAATGAGAATTATGAGGTCAAAGGAGCTCAGAGACAGAATTGTGGCAAGGCACACATCTGGCCAAGGTTACAAAAGAATTTCTGCAGTACTCAAGGTTCCTAAGAGCACAGTGGCCTCCATAATCTTTAAATGGAAGAAGTTTGGGACCACCAGAAGTCTTCCTTGATCTGGCCGTCCAGCCAAACTGAGCAATCGTCGGAGAAGAGCCTTGGTAGAGAGAGTAAGGAAGAACCACAAGATCACTGTGGCTGAGCTCCACAGATGCAATAGGGAGATGGGAGAAAGTTCCACAAAGTCAACTATCACGGCAGCCCTCCACCAGTCAGGCCTTTATGGCAGAGTGGCCCAACGGAAGCCTCTCCTCAGTGCAAGACATATGAAAGCCCGCATAGAGTTTGCTAAAAAACACATGAAGGACTCCCAGACTATGAGAAATAAGATTCTCTAGTCTGATGAGATGAAGATAGAACTTTCTGGTGATAATTCTAAGTAGTATTTGTGGAGAAAACCAGGCACTGCACATCACCTGCCCAATACAATCCGAACAGTGAAACATGGTGGTGGCAGCATCATGCTATGGGGGTGTTTTTCAGCTGCAGGGACAGGACGACTGGTTGCAATTGAAGGAAACATGAATGCGGCCAAGTACAGAGATATCCTGGATGAAAACCTCTTACAGAGTGCTCTGGACCTCAGACTTGGCCGAAGGTTTACCTTCCAACAAGACAATGACCCTAAACACATAGCTAAAATAACAAAGGAGTGGCTTCAGAACAACTCTGTGACCATTCTTGACTGACCCAGCCAGAATCCTGACCTAAACCCAATTGAGCATCTCTGGAGAGACCTGAAAATGGCTGTCCACCAACGTTCACCATCCAACCTGACGGAATTGGAGAGGATTTGCAAGGAAGAATGGCAGAGGATCCCCAAATCCAGGTGTGAAAAACTTGTTGCATCATTCCCAAGAAGACTCATTGCTGTACTAGCTCAAAAGGGTGCTTCTACTCAATAGTGAGCAAAGGGTCTGAATACTTATGACCATGTGATATTTCAATTTTTCTTTTTTTAATAAATTAGCAAAAATATTTACATTTCTGTTTTTTTCAGTCAAGATGGGGTGAAGAGTACATTAATGAGAAAAAAAAAAGAACTTTTTTGAATTTACCAAATGAAACAAAGAGTGAAAAATTGAAAGGGATCTGAATACTTTCCTTACCCACTGTATATCCAGACTCCTCAAAACTATAGCTGAAAACAGAAAGCAATTGTTTGCATATACAACTACAGATGTCCAACTAAAATAAAAGCAACATCAACACTTTTGCAGTATACATTGTCCAGTCTCTTTTTTTCCCTCTGTAAAACAGGGTCCGATAAGGTACAAGAAAAAAAAAAATACTCACACTTTCACACTTCACCAAAGTACTGACCGTTTGGTCTCCTACAGATTTTAGAGCAGGGGTCTCAAATTGCATTCCTCGAGGGCCACAAACCGTGCTTGTTTTCAAGATTTCCTTAGCATTGCACTAGGTGCTGGAATCATTATCTGTGCAGGTGATTAAATTATCCCCTGTGCAATACAAGGAAATCCTGAAAACATGACCTGTTTGCGGCCCTTGAGGAATGCAGTTTGAGACCTGTGTTCTAGAGCTTTCTCTTCTTGGCAAGGACAGAAGGGTGACCAAACTCTGTCCGTTACAAAGATGTAGAGACGAGAGCCATTCTCTACACCATTCTATTTCAGTCTTATCGACAAGTGGTCCCTGTCTGGACAGGGTCGGTCAGGCTGTGCCAAGCTTGTGGAAGGCCCTACCCTCAGCGTACAGATGTTACAGCATAGTGGATGAGATTTTAAGAAATCCCATGCTCACTATGCGTCCAGAGACGCCCGCAGCTCACCCGCGGAGACGGACATGCGACGCTTCTCTCCAGACTTCAACCTGTCAATTTCTCTTGTGGAGACGCGAGCCACCCTTACAATCTATTGGACGCGGTGACTCAGCATGGTCCAGTGAACACATGCGGATTCACCTGCGTTCAACAGATGGCATTGCTTCCGGACCGTCGGCACATACCCTAAGGAGGGGTTGCCCTAGTAGTGGACAACCTCTTTAAGAGTTGCTGGGCAATAGGCTAAAAGTTTACTTAATGACCATCATACGACTTGGATCCTTCATTATTTTTTTTTTTTATCAATGTCCCCATCTGCAGGCACCTTCTGTGTGGCCTCTCTTCATCTGTCTGCTTTCAGCTTCATCCTCTTCCTCCCCTAAAGACTTTTTAAGACAGAAGCGGTGATCTGATTCCTCAGTGAAAATAGATTTAAGCAGTTTATCAGAATGAAAGATCAACAGCAAGATATGGGTATGGGGGAGAGGGAGATTAATAATGTTACATCACTGAGATAGGAGGTGGCAGTTGGTGCTGATAAAATTCTATGTAGTGGGAAGGGGCATGGGAGGAGCTAGAGACAGAGCTCCTCCCTCCTCCTATCGGTATCGAATATTATCAGTAGTAACTGCTGTCTCCTATCTCTGTTGTAACAGTCTGTCTCCACTGAATACACATTTTACCTGTGAATTGAAAATTTTGAAAATGCATGATCAGTCCTGGAGGAGGAAGAAGAGAATTTATCTGATAAAGATTTATTACAAAGTTTCTTATTTTCAAACGGAGTATTAATTTATGCAATAAAAATTATCCCAACAGTTACTCTGTGTTATTAAGCAATTTACACCCCTCAGAATCCCATAACAATGCTGTAACTTTGCTCCAAAAAACAATGGCACAATTTGTATAGATGCAGATTCTCGGCAGAAAATTCCGCAGGCTAATCTGCAACGTGTGCACTTACCCTTACTGGTTTTACCCCCTGATCTTCCTCTCCAAAAAAATAAACACCACATTACTTTGCAAGACTAAAATGATGCCTTTAAAAATCAAATTTGTCAAAAAAAACCAAAAACCCTACATACAACTACATAAAAATAAAAACATTCAAAATGCAGAGATAACATACAAACAAGAGCAGCCAAGTCCCGGCGGGTTAGGCGAGCACACCCACTATAAAACCCAACATAGATATACAGATTATTCCTTATAGATGGCTATATACAAGACACAGAGTGGACTGGACTGGATACGCTGCAGCAATGACAGCCCCGGCAAGAAATCAAGTTTCTTGCTTCTGACGTGCATTTACATCACTCAATGACAACTGACAGTAGTGAGAGGGTATACAAAACTGCTTATTGATCAGTACAAAACAATTTGACGAAGTAGATGAGACTGTTTGGAAGGACTGCAGGTGCTATAAGGTGAAGACATTTGGCGCTCCTTCACACTCACGTTAAAAGCTACACAACTTCATTAGATCGTGCCAGAACCACTTAGCATATCACAAATCCCACGTCATCAGTTAAGCAATGAAGACACATTACCTGACTGGAGAATAATTAGCAATGAGATTCGATCATGGAAACTTGGGAACTTGCAAACTAGTTGGTTGCTACAAGGCTCTGGGACCTGAAGTTCATCCGGCTCACATGACCAGTCAGTAAAATGACAGTAGATTATTATTTATTATGCTTTACTTATATAGCGCCATCTTATTCCACAGCGCTTTACAGACCTAATCATCACTGTCCCCATTGGGGCTCACAATCTTAATCACCCACCAGTATGTCTTTGGACTGTGGGAAGAAACCGGAGGAAACCCAGGCAAACACGGGGAGAACATACAAACTCCTTGCAGATGTTGTCCTTGTTGGGATTTGAACCCAGGATCCCAGAGCTGCAAAGTTACAGTGCTAACCACTGAGCCAACGTGCTGCCCAAAATTGGAAACGTATGGCCTGTTCAGCGCGTGTTCTTAAGGTTGAGGTACTGGAGTAAAACGTGCCAAATCAACCCCTTTCAGACATCGGGAGAAATAGTATGCCGATGTTGGACTCCCCCTGTTTGCTGTGGGCTCCGGCGCAGAGCCCACACCATTCCTGGCACATGTCAGCTGATATATATAGCTGACATGTGCCTGCAACAGCTGCTGGTGGAATCAGGATCCACTCGCGACTGTTAACTAGTTAAATGCCGCCATCAATTTCAGATAGCGGCATTTAACGCGCGCTTACTGGAAGCGCGTTGTAAATCCCGCCCATCTTTGACCCTGTCAGATGATCGCGAGTAACCGATGGGTTGGCATGACAACCAGAGGTCTGAAGCAGACCTTTATGGTTGTCGTTGCCGGATTATTTCTGCTACACACAGGCGATCTGATCATTGTCTGTCTGTAGCAGAGGCGATCGAAGTAGTGCAGCTTCTTGTCTCATATGGAGACTATTGAAGCATGCAAGAAGTAAAAAAAAAGTTTAAAAATATTAAGAAAATATTAAAGTTCAAATAACTCCTCTTGCAAAATAAAACAAACAAAAAAATCAACCAGAAAGAAGTAACCAGATCGCTAAGTGGCGTAACGAGAAAAAATTCAAAACGTAATTTTTTGTTAATTGATGCTACATTGCAATAAAATGCAATAAAGGGCGATCAAAAGATCGTATCTTTACCAAAATGGTGTTAATAAAAATGTCTCCTTGGCGCACAAAAAATAAGCCCTCACTCAGCCCCAGACTACAAAAGATGGAGACGCTACGGGTAATCGGAAATTTTTTTATTTTTTTTTTTAAACCAGTCTTTGGATTTTTTTTTCACCACTTAAATAAAAAAAAAACCTAGACATGTTTGGTGTCTATGAACTCGTAATGACCTGGAGAATCATAATAGCAGGTCAGTTTTAGCATTTAGTGAACATGGTTAAAAAAAACAAAAACAAATAAACAAACTGGAATTGCACTTTTTTTTTTTTTTTTTTTGCAATTTCACCGCACTTCAAATTTTTTTTCCAGTTTTCCAGTAAACAATATGCTAAAACCAATGGTGTCTTTCAAAAGTACAACTTGTCCCACAAAAAACAAGTCCTCACATGGCCATAAAGTTATGGCTCTGGGAAGAAGGGGAGCAAAAAACAAACACACAAAAACAGAAAAACCTCTGGTCGTGAAACTGGCATCCAAAATGAATTGGAGCAATAGCTTTAACTTTTAGTTCCAATTTGTTTTCTTAATTCAAAGCAAAAATATACATCTTTTACACTGAATGCAGAAAATACGATGCGTGATTATTAGCTCCTTAGTTATCTACAATTCCTGAGCTTTTTCAAACATTTCTTACATATCAAATTTACTCCAAAAAGACCAAACTTGATTTTCCAACTCCAAGACCACGAAGCTGGAGACGGACTGAAAGTGACAGGGATACAATAGGGACTGGGGAGAAGACTGCGCAGTTGCTCAAAGCATGCCTGTAGCACTATGACTACATCACCGAGGACTGGCCTCCGATCACAAGCTTTAGTTTATCCATTTCTATATTAACACTACAGGATTTTTGTTAAAGTCTACGGAAAAATAAATGCAGAGAAACTGTAGGCAGGATATGACCCACTTTACTGTTCTCATAATCAAAGCTATTCTGATAAGACCTGAATTACAGAGATAAAGCCAAGAACTTCAAGATGAACCGAAGACCTAAAAAGGGACAGCGAGGACGTCACAGATTCAGTCACTACGTGTGGTATAACAGCCCACGTCTGTCCTCTCTTGATATCAAGCACCACAGTACCCTCTTTCTGGAGATTGATGGGTGTTTCATCGGTTTGGCTGAATCATAATTATATGTAATTAACCCCTTTCCGACCTTAGACGTATCCATAGTCTAGGTTGCCTGGTACTAATCAACCTTGGATGTATGGGTATGTCCAGGCAATTTTGCGCACACAGATGTTGTGCGTGAGCAATCGCCTGGCACTCCATGCCAGGAGCGGTCCCGCACCGCTCCCGGCACTTTAACCCCGTTAAATGCTATGATTGAACTCGATCGCAGCATTTCGGGAACAGGCAGAAGGAAGAGAGCTCATCTGCCCTTGATCGGAGACCCCGCGCCGATCGTTGCCATGGTGACCCAATGTCGTCATGTCAACATTGGGGTCACCAGAGCCAGCAAAGTTGCTTGATCATGCTCAAAGCACAGCATGAATAAAAAGTGAAAAAAAAATTGTAAAAATATATATAAAAATATATTGTACCCATAAATATTTTTTTTATGAACAAAATATAAATATATATATACATGTACACATACACACACATACATATACACACACATACTTATATATATATATATATATATATATATATATATATATATACACATATATACACACAAACACAATAAAAGTACACATACTTGGTATCTCCATGTCCAGAATGACCCGACCTGTCTCACTAGTTAACCCCTTTAGTGAAGGCCATTAAAAAAAAATTAAAAACAAGGCAAAAAACAATGCTATCATCATATCGCCGAAGAAAAAGTGAAATAAAACACGATCGAAAAGACGAAAATAAACATGGTACTGTGAAAACGTCACCTTGTCCCGCAAAAAACAAGCCTACATACGTCATCAGCAAAAAAATAAAAAGTTATAGCTCTCAGAATAAAGTGATGCAAAAATAATTTTTTTTCTATAATGTAGTTTTTATTCTGTAAAAGCACCAAAACATAAAAAAAAGAAAAACTAATAAAAGTGGCAGTAATCATACTGACCCGAAGAATAAAGCTGCCTTATTCCACACGTGGAATGACAAAAAAAAACAACACAATTCCGTATTGCTGGTTTTTTGTTTATTCTGTCTCTCAAAAATCGGAATAGAAAGCATCAAAAAATGTCATGTGCCAGGAAATGGTACCAATAAAAAGTCAACTCGTCCCGCAAAAAATAAGCCATCATATGACTCTACGGGTCGAAATATGTAAAAATTATAGCTGTCTAAACATGGCAATGCAAAAACTAGTTTTTGCCAAAAAAAGCGTCTTTAATGTGTGACAGCAGTTAAACATAAAACCCGATATAAATATGGTATCGCTGTAATCTCACAAACCCGAAGAATAAAGTCGTGTAGTCACTTATACCGCACGAGGAACGACATAAAAAATAAATAAAACCAATTCTTCACCTGTTTTGTTCATTCTGCCTCCCAAAGCTCAAGTAAGGCGAGGCACATATTTATCCTGTGCTCTAAAGCCGAGTGCTTACACCGGGGTTTCCGTGTAAATCTTTAAAATACTTTATTCATACGAAATCCTTGACGGAAGATTCCCTATAATGAGGCAGATGGAGGCACTGTGGACGCCATAGGACCTGTAATCTTGAGGTGTCCGTCTTTTCAGGACTGCATAAAAGTGCAGTCGGACACAGTTTTGTGCACTTCTGAAAAGAAGGGCACCGCTGAACAGAGGCCAGACGGAGTCCAGAGTAACTCTGCGGCCTCATAGTGAATGGATGCCTTGGAGGTTTCATCTGAATCACGTCACTCAGAGATTTAGATGGAAACCCCAATGTAAGTGCTCAGGGTGGAGCGCCGGACATATGTGATCCCAAACGTTATGTAAAATGTCCCAAATAAAAGCTTCTACTCAATCCCCCAAAAAAGCAAGTTCCCACTCAGGTTCGTCATTTGTTAACGGAATGGCCTACGCTCCGCCTACTTCTGTATGCATCCTGCGTTTCCCTGCGTACCTATCTTTAACATTGGGTATGCAGGGACATGCGTTGTATGCGGATGCATCCACATGCGACGATTTGACTGTGGTGGTGACTGCATATAACGCATGTCCCTGTGTACCCAATGTTAAAGATAGGTACGCAGGGAAACGCATACAGAAGCAGGCGGAGCTTAAGGGAGGAAGAAAGGAGGAAGTACGCAGCCATCCGCAGCCCTGCCGAACGCTAGTGTGGAACTAGCCTAATATAGCACTCCTTCCTATCTGAGCTTTGCACTGTGCCTGCAAAGTATTTCCAATGTGACATGGCACCCTCAAACCATTCCAGCAAAATCTGAACTCAATATGGCGCCTCTGCCCTGCTGACCTTAGTGGATGCTGGACCAGGATTTTAACTTTTTTTTTTACTTTTGCATTCTACTGTATTATAAAAGGGTGGGCCTCCACTTTACTACATTACTAAAATGAAAAATATTTTCACGTTTTGCTGTATTTTACTTGACATTGTGAGGTCCAATGAATTTTGAGGTAGACATTTATTCCACTCTATTGCTTTTTCTCCGTTGTATGTGGTGCCATCTACTGGATAAATATATACAGTAATTACGGTATATTTTAATTTTAAATATTTTTACATTTATTATTCTCTTTCTACTGTTTAACCTAAAAGAAAGACACACCCCGCAAAGAATTTCACTTACCAGACCCTAAACAATATCAGTATCACTCGCGCAGAGTTAGGCCTCTTTCACACGTCCGTGTCTCTGGTACGTGTGGTGAGAGTTTTCAAACGTACTGGAGACATATACACCCATTCAAATGAATGGGTCTGTGTACGTGTCAGTATGTTTCCACGGACCGTGTGTCAGTGGGCAAAACAAGCTGACATATCTGTTTTTTTTCCGGCAGCACGGGCGACAAAACGCCCCGCACACGGAGAACACACATTGATGTCCTCTGTGTGCACGCACAGCCGCCGGGGAAGAAGCACCACAGTAAGCGCCTGGCAGGTGCTGAACGCGGCTCTCATCCTCTGGGGAGAATGAGGAGAGCCATCTTCAGCACATGCCACCGGGGAACGGCGCTTACTATAGCGCTTCTTCTCCGGCGGCCGTCCGTGTGGTACTGATGCGGCACACGGTTGCCACACGTGTGCCGCACGTAGTACACACACGGACACATACCTCCGGTACCGGAAATAAACGGACGTGTGAAAGAGGCCTAAGTGAGAGCGGAGTGATACTGGGACCCAATCTGTGTGCGAGCTGCAGTGCAATGCTGCTGGCACAGCGAGGTACCTGACACAGATGACGATCTCTGTGCCAATCCATCATTGGCACTTGCCAGCTGTAATTGTTTAGCGCCTGGTGAGGGTGACTTTGTTTTGGGGGGGGGGGGTGTCTGCTTTCTTTAATTAATGGTCCTGCTGTTTTCAACTTTTTTAGCTGCATGGACACTTCCTCATTGAACCGCAACTAGGGCTTATTTTTGGAGCAGGGTTTAGATTTCCAGCCTATTCCAAAAAGTCCAAAAATTAATGCTAGGGCATCAACAAAAAAGATGTCCCTTTAACTTATTATCAAAGTGTGATAAATAAACACTGCACCATAGAGTATATAACCACAAACTAGGAATAGAACTTAAATTTCAGAAAACGAGAAGTGAATTAATTTTTTTATATTTCACTACTCGTTTTCTGGGATTTAATTTCTATTCCTAGTTTGTGGTTATATAGAGTAAAGTAGAGGGTATGTAGACACGTAGGACCGCCATCAGGGCATTACAGCCCTGACTGGCATATGGGGCCCGAAGGGCAGAGGGGGGCCAACATTGGGCCCCGGCTCATCTGCCCATCGGGCCCCAGCCGCTGCAGTAACTGAACCTGCGTCCGAGACGCAGATTTAGTTAAACTCTATTGCCGTGGGGGAGCACGGCAATAGTTAAAAGCCACCAGCCAATCAGAGGCTGGCAGCTGACGTCAGTGCCGGCGTATGACGCCATTGTCATTCACCGGTGAGTACGCGCTTGAAATGCCCAGAGGGAGCATCGCTGCAGAAGCGCAGCCAGGTAAGGAGAAAGGTTTTTTTCTTTTTTAATTTATTGAAAGCGGCCCGAGGCAGGATGAGAGATAAGGGGCCAGGATGGGCGACATGGTTCAGGATGGGTGACACAGGGGGCAGGATGGAGACACAGGGGGCAGGATGGAGACAGATGGTGCAGGATCATGGGGCAGGATGGAGACAGATGGTGCAGGATCATGGGGCAGGATGGAGACTTGTGGGGCAGGATCATGGGACAGATGGGGCAGGATGGGACATCACATGGGGAAGAGGGTAAAATGGGAGAACATATGTGGCTAGGATGGGAGAACATATGGCTGGAGCCAGGAAAGAGACACACGGGGGCCAGGATGGGGGATATTTTTACAATGGGGGCTAATTAAGGGATATTACTGCAGTGACGTTTTTTTAAATTTTTTGAGGATTCTGTTTTAAATGGGTGAGGTGGTCCTGTTACTGTGCAGAACGACACTGTCGCCTTTTTTTCTTCATCTGGTGTAGTTTAGAAGTTGGGAAAAAATTAAGTAATGTGTTCTGCAAGCGGTGCTCTAAATCAGGGTTCCCCAACTCCAGTCCTCAAGGCCCACCAACAGGTCATGTTTTCAGGATTTCCTTTGTATTGCACAGGTGGGGAACTCTGCTCTAAATAACTGTTATTTCCTGCAGAGACGAGCCCTGGCTGGAAGAAGTGATGGCGGTCTGTGCTGGATGAAGATGAAAAGCAAAGATGAAGGACTTCACCTAGAGACGTCACTGGTGAGTCAGTGTGTTACCTTTACACTGACACTATATAGAGAGCTCCTGTGCATAATGTCATTGATCACTGTATAACCTGTACAATATATACAGGGCACCGGTGTATAATGTCACTGGTAATCACTGTATTACCTGTACACAGACACTGCATGCTAAGTACAGATCTCCTGTGTATAATGGCACGCACTTATGGTGATATTAGTATTGTGTTTTTATTAATGATCAGTATTGTAATATTCAGTCACTATGTGGTGGTAATATGTTGCCTGTTGTGAACGTTTTGGAAATGACTTCTGAGTTGGGGCTCCCTCTGGTGGTTGCTGAGGGTATTGAACCAGTGTTGAATAGTAGAAGGCCATCACCTGCGAGCGATGACTGGCAATCAGGAGAGACGGACTGGGCTGATATAAGTGAGCTGTCTTCCCATGATCCTCGCCGGTGATCAATTGTTGTTTCCTGGTTCATTTGGAAGTCAGCTGGTGTCTTGCCTTCGTCTGCTACTTTCAGATAAGTTATTTGCTGCTTGTTTCTATCGTGTTTACTATTTCCATTTTTTGTCTGCACTTTTGTGGGAGGTTAGCCGGGTTCCCCTCTAGGGGCCTGTGCTACTCTCTGTTTTTCTGTAGCCACTGTTTATTTGTTCAATTGCTCTGTCCCTGCTATATGAGTGGCTGAGGGTAAGCCGCTTGTTCACACCAGAGATCTGATTTAGCGGGTGGCGAGATCGTGTGATCTCAGAATTTTTTTAATCAGAAGTGTTGGAAGTTTTTCTACGGTTTTGCTGGGTTGCAGATAGTATTCTGTCCTGTCCTATCTAGGCAGTGTTTGGCCCCAGCGTTTGCTCACTCTATTTTCTGCCTGCGTTTGTATTTCGTCTTGTCTAACAGCCATTATATGTATGGGGGCTACCTATTCCTTTGGGGCTCTACTCCAGGGCAGTTAGCTTTCCTGTTTCTATCTTTAGGTGTAGCTAGTTCTCTGGCTGTGCCGAGGCGTCTAGGTCATCGTAGGTACGTCCCACGGCTGCTTCTAGTTGTGCGGTTAGTTTAGGGATCTGCAACCCATTAGTTCCCAACCTCTCTGGGTGTTCGGCTGCCTTGGCTGTTTTTTGCCCCAAAATTCCTAGTGGCAGCCCTGTAGACACGTACGAGCCCATCATATACCAAAAGTACAATCTTATTACCAGGTACATAGGGCTCCATGGCACGATATGCGCCAATTCATTTCCATGTGTCTTGCAGAACTCTGGGCTTATTAGGATTAGCAATTTTATAGTGGCTAGAAAGGCACAAGTATTTCTTGGCATAAAAAAAATCCAGAATATCTTTTAATATGTTCTTTGAGGTTTCATTTCTGCTTGTTGGACATTAGACAAGATATGGATACAAATGTGTTAAGATATAGCAGACCTCCCAAATAATGAAAAATGCACATTTTATGTAGTTCCATTGATAGCACAGCTGAAAAAAAACACATGCTCATCAAGTTCAAAGGAGGAATAGGAGATGATAAAGAGAATGGAGTTTAGGCTCATC
This sequence comes from Oophaga sylvatica, assembly GCA_033576555.1. Lineage (NCBI taxonomy): Eukaryota > Metazoa > Chordata > Amphibia > Anura > Dendrobatidae > Oophaga > Oophaga sylvatica. The sequence goes on from JARQOD010000001.1 coordinate 845,466,768, forward strand.
CATGACGCATGATCCAGGCTGCCCTAAAAGCAAGTTTTTCCCTCTTGATCCAAATATTGATTGACAGGATCTACATTCAGATTAAGAAGTTTACAACTTTTTCATAAGTATTTAATGCGATTTTTAAAAATTTTTTTTTAAATGCATCTAAACCTTTTTGCAAACCACCAACTGTTCTGTGTGTGACCATCTCCTGAGGTCAGCTGTAAACCACAGACTGCTCCGGCTGTGACCATCTCCTGAGGTCGGCTGTAAACCACAGACTGCTCTGGCTGTCACCATCTCCTGAGGTCAGCTGTAAACCACAGACTTTCAGGCTGTCACCATCTCCTGAGGTCAGCTGTAACCACAGACTCTCAGCTGTGACAGCTCTGAGGTCAGCTGTAAACCACAGACTGCTCTAGCTGTGACAAGCTCCTGAGGTCGGCTGTATACTACTGGCCAAAACTATTTCCTGAAATTGGCTGTAAATCTCCAACTGTGCTGGGTGTGACCATCTCCTGAAGACGGCTGTAAAACACCGACTGTTCTGGCTATGACCATCTCCTGGGGCCTGCTGTAGTCCACAGACTGCTCCAGATGTGACTCGCTCCTGAGGTCAGCTGTTGTGTTTCGGTAGCTGAGGAGAAAAAGCAAAAACAGCAATACACCAGAGAGGCTGGAACCTATTGGATTGCAGTAACCTGAACTAACCACACAACTAGAGGTAGCCGTGGAGCGTTCCTACGTTGATCCTAGACGCCTCGTCACAGCCTGAGAGATAACTACACCTAAAGGCAGAAAGATGAAAGCTATCTGCCCTGGAGCAGATCCCCAAAGAAAATAGGAAGCCCCCAAACATGTAATGGCGGTTAGACAAGAAGAAGCACGGACACAGACAGAAAATAGAATGAGCAAACGCTGGGGCCCAATCTGTCTAGACAGAAAAGTACAGGAAAGAATTCTGACTGCAATCCAACAAAAAACCCTAAAAAATACCAAACTCCTCTGATTGCAAAAACACCTGAGATCACACGATCTCCACCACCTAAATCAGATCTCTGGTGGAACAAAACTAAGCCGCAGCCACTGAAAAAACAGGAAAAAGGAAACGAACAAACAACAGTGGCTACAGACAAACCGAGAAGAGCACAAGCCCCAGGAGGGGACCTGGCTGACCTCCACAAAAGTGCAGAAAACTATGCAAAAAGCAAGCACAAAAAGAAAAGCAGAAAATATCTTATCTGAAAGCAGCAGATGCATGCAAGACTCCAGAAACTTCCAAATGAACCAGGAACCACAATTGAGACAAGAACAATTGATCACCGGCGACCATCATGGGAGGGAACCTCCCTTATATCAGTCCAGTCCGTGATCCCAGATTGCCATTCCTCGCTGTAAGGTTCAGTACTGTCTGCAACCACCAGAGGGAGCCTCTGCTCAGAAACCATCTCCAGCACATTCATAACAGTCAGCTGTAGACCACAGACTGCTCTTTCAGTGTCCAGCTCTTGAGATTGGCTGTAAACCACCGACTGCTTTGGCTGTGACCATCTCATGAGGCCTGCTGTAGACCACAGACTGCTCCAGGTGTGACCAGCTCCTGAGGTCGGCTGTAGACTACAGACTGCTCTGAGTGTCCAGCTCCTGAGATCGGCTGTAAACCACCGACTGCTTTGGCTGTGACCATCTCCTGAGGTCGGCTGTAAACCGACTGCTTTGGCTGTGACCATGTCCTGAGGTCGGCTGCTCCACAGATTTCTGGTTCTTATGGTAAGGAAGTCTTGTCTCCTTTGGAGAATGAACTATTTTTCTCCAGGCAGAGGGAACAGAATTCCTAAACTTTCTTTAAAACAATAAAAAAAAAAATTATCTGCCAAATAAAAACACAAATAAAAAAAGCATGGGATTGACAAGAAAATTATTTTGTTAACTTCAGGGAACCTTCTGGTCACTTAGCTGCCTTTTTACGCTACACGGGACATCAGGGGGAGTTAAATCTTTGGTGCGGAGGGCTTAGCTAAATTCCACAGAGGCCGGACAAACAGAAAAGCAAAAATAAAATATTAAAACCTTTCCATGTCTTCCACATTGCTGCACAGGGCGCTGACGGCAAGCTATTCCTCATCCTTCACATGACTGCAAGCGTGAAAAGGTTTCCACTAAATCCGGTGAGAGCAGCTTGTTAATCAGAGACAGCATGTACGATATAACAAGAGCCCATGATCTGACAGATTTTAGCAACAGATTACTGACATTTTAAATGTTCTCTGAATGAAATCACTAGCATTAACACCTCCGCGCTAATCGATTGATGTCAGCAGGATTCTGCAGGCCGCGCTGCAGACTTGGGTACTTCATACGAGCAATCAATTATAGATTTCAGAACAAAAAAATGATGTATAGATCAGGCTTTGTCAACTGTAAAATAATATGAGCTCTGACATTTCCCGAGAGAGGCCATATGGACATTAAAAATTATATATTAAAAATCCTTAAAAGAGATTTCCCACACAATATATGTATCCCCTATTTGCCATATAGGGTATAAATGTCTGATAACTGAGGGTCTCAACACCAGGACGCTTACATCCCCATAACAACATTGTGCCTAGCTGCAGTGGCTATTACATGAATTACAGGGCCACGCATGAACACTACTGCCGCATTCATGCTCTGTGAGCCTGCCACGTATCAGCCACTTATTTACTGTCCATGCCCCACACGATACAAACTGGCTTGTGATGAGGTAACCCAGCCTGTGGGACTTCAATTAAGCCCAGGCTCGCCCACATGACGGCGATTCAGAGAAAAACGTTCTTTAAAAGCCACCAGGGACCAAGCCATTGAGCCAAGATAACGGTCGAAATGAGCCAACCAGTGGTGAAAGCAAACTACGACCGTCTCGCCCGCACCAATAACAACAGCGACACAAAATTTCAAACAGGAGGCAGGTCACCGATTTTCATTGAAACACCATTAGGATGGAGGAGGGTCTGGAGCAGCCAGAGAAGACCCTACCCACAGCCCCACCCTTGTGCACATAAAGGTGCAATGAATCAGTATTACAGCACCATTACGGCCATGTCTTTATTTTACATTGCTAAATCATGCTGACGTGTTCCCTTTATGGCATCAGTCACACATTCATTTTTCACTTACAGTGGGGGAAATAAGTATTTGATCCCTTGCTGATTTTGTAAGTTTGCCCACTGACAAAGACATGAACAGTCTATAATTTTATGGGTAAGTTAATTTTAACATTGAGAGATGGAATATCAAAAATAAAATCCAGAAAATTACATTGTATAAATTATAGAAATTTATTTGCATTTTGCAGTGAGAAATAAGCATTTGATCCCCTACCAACCATTAAAGCCCCAGTCTCACACTGCTGCTGCTGAGCCACTAGTTTTGTGACACAACAGCGATCTCCCCAGCGATATCGCTGTGTGTGACATTCAGCGACGATCAGCCCCCCTGCTGGGTATCGCTGATCGTCGCTGAATGTCCTGAACATTTTTTTTGATCGCTGGTCTTCCGCTGGCCAGCACGCATCGCTGTGTGTGACAGGCGGGAGACCAGCAATCCGCTGGTAACCAAGGTACACAGCGGGTTTCCAGGCGCGGGGCTGTGCCTGGAAACCCGCTGTGTACCTTGGATACCAGCGCCCTGATGCAGGGAGCTGGTAACCAAGGTACACAGCGGGTTTCCAGGCACCGCGCAGCGCCTGGAAACCCGACGTGCACCTTGGTTACCAGCTCCTGCATCAGGGAGCTGGTATCCAACGTACACTGCGGGTAACCAAGCGATGTTACTCGCAGTGTCGCTGTGCTGATCGCTGCCTGAGCTGCCTGTTTGGCAGCTCAGCAGCGATCATGTAGTGACACACCAGTGATCCTGATCGTTGTCGGGATAACTGGTGTATCGCTATGTGAGACCCGGGCTTAAGAGTTCTGGCTCCTAGAGACCAGTTAGACTCTCCTAATCAGCTTGTTACCTGCATTAAAGACAGCTGTCTTATAGTCACCTTTATAAAAGACTCCTATCCACAGACTCCATTAATCAGTCAGACTCTAACCTCTACAACTTGGGCAAGACTAAAGAGTAGGGTTGAGCATTCCGATGTTGAGCAATCCAATGTAAGTCTATGGGAACAAAATATCGGAATATTTTTAATTCCGATATTTTGTTCCCATAGACTTACATTGGATTTCAGGTATCGGAACCGGGTTTCGGTATCGGAATGCTCAACCCTACTAAAGAGCTTTATAAGGATGTCAGGGACAAGATCATAGACCTGCACAAAGCTGGAATGGGCTACAAAATCATAAGACGCTGGGTGAGAAGGAGACAACTGTTGGTGCAATAGTAAGAAAATGGAACAAATACAAAATGACTGTCAATCGACATCAATCTCGGGCACCATGCAAAATCCCCCCTCATGGGGTATCCTGAATCATGAGAAAGGTGAGAGATCAGCCTAAAACTACACAGGGGAACTTGTTAATGATCTCAAGGCAGCTGGGGCCACAGTCACCATTGGTAACACATTACGCCGTAAAGTTTAAAAATCCTGCAGTGCCCGCAAAGTCCCCCTGCTCAAGAAGACACATGTGCAGGCCCGTCTGAAGTTTACCACTGAACACCTGGATGATTCTGTGAGTGATTGGGAGTAGGTGCTGTGGTCAGATGAGATAAAAATTGAGCTCTGGCATTAACTCAACTCGCCGTGTTTTGAGAAAGAGAAATGCTGCCTATGACTCAAAGCATGGAGGTGGAAACATTATGTTTTGGGGGTGTTTTTGTACTAAGGGCACAGGACTACTTCACTGCATCAATGGGAGAATGGATGGAGCCATGTACCGTAAAATCTTGAGTAACAACCTCCTTCCCTCCGCCAGGACACTAAAAATGGGTCGTGGCAGGGTCTTCCAGCAAGATAATTACCGTATATACTCGAGTACTTGAGTATAAGCCGACCCGAGTATAAGCCGAGGCCCTAATTTTGCCACGGAAAACTGGGTAAGCTTATTGACTCGAGTATAAGCCGGGTGTATAAACCGCCGTCCTGCTCTGTGCTCCCCCGTCCGGCTCTGTGCTCCCCCATCCAGCTCTGTGCTCCCCCATTCTCCTCGTGCTCCCTCGCTCCGTCCTCCACTGTGCTCCCCCCTTCCTGCTCCATCCTCCTCTGTGCTCCCCCTCCTGCTCCGTCCTCCTCTGTGCTCCCCCCTTCCTGCTCCGTTCTCCTGTGCCCCCCATCCTGCTCCGTGCTCTCCATCCTCCCCCATCCTGCTCCGTGCTCTCCATCCTCCCCCTGTCCTGCTCCGTGCTCCTCTGTGCTCTCCATCCTCCCCCCCATCCTGCTCCGTGCTCCTCTGTGCTCTCCATCCTCCCCCCCGTCCTGCTCTGTGTTCCTCTGTGCCCTCCATCCTCCCCTCGTCCTGCTCTGTGCTCTCCGTCCTCCCCCCGTCCTGCTCCGTGCTCCTCTGTGCTCTCCATCCTCCCCGTCCTGCTCCGTGCTCCTCTGTGCTCTCCATCCGCCCCCCGTCCTGCTCCGTGCTCCTCTGTGCTCTCCATCCGCCCCCCGTCCTGCTCCGTGCTCCTCTGTGCTCTCCGTCCTCCCCCCGTCCTGCTCCGTGTTCTCCGTTCTCCCCCCCCATCCTGCTCCGTGCTCCTTGTCCTCCTCCATGCTCCCTCCAACCTCCTCCATCATACTCACCCTCCCCGTGCCATCGCTGAACATCCCGGCAATCCTCCGTTGTACAAGGCTACCTGCAGCTCTCCTGTGCTGAGCGGTGACGTAATACCGCTCATTAAGGCCATGAATATGGACGCCACGCCTATGGGAGTGGAGTCGCGTCCATATTCATGACCTTAATGAGCGGTATTACGTCACCGCTCAGCACAGGAGAGCTGCAGGAAGCCGGGTACAACGGAGGATTGCCGGGACGTTCAGCGATGGCACTGGGAGGGTGAGTATGATGTCCCAGCCACCGGCTCCTGCCGCGGCACCCCCTCCCCCGCTGGTTTCTGCCCAATGACTCGTGTATAAGCCGAGGGGGCATTTTCAGCACAAAAAAAGGTGCTGAAAATTATACACGAGTATATACGATACCCAAAACATACAATGAAGGCAACAAAGGAGTAGCTCAAACAGAAGCACATTAAGGTCATAGAGTGGCCTAGCCAGTCTCCATACCTTAATCCCATAGAAAACTTATGGAGGGAGTTGAAGCTCCGAGTTGCCAAGTGACAGCCTCAAAATCTTAATGATTTAGAGATGATCTGCAAAGAGAAGTGGGCCAAAATTCCTCCTGACATGTGCGCAAACGTCATCATCAACTACAAAAAACATCTGACTGCTGTGCTTGTCAACAAGGGTTTTGCCACTAAGTATTAAGTCTTGCTTGCCAGAGGGATCAAATACTTATTTCTCACTGCAAAATGCAAATAAATTTATATAATTTATACAATGTGATTTTCTGGTTTTTTGTTTTTGACATTTTATCTCTCAATGTTAACCTTATCCTAGCCTTAAAATTATAGACTGTTCATGTCATTGCCAGTGGGAAAACTTACAAAATCAGCAAGGGATCAAATACTTATTTCCCCCACTGTAAATGTTCAATGGACAGAAAACATACACATTACAATCCATGCTGGTATTCAGTGCAAGAAAAAAAAATGATCACAGAAAAAATGTCCATTTTTTTTCTGCCAGCCCAGATTAAAGGTGCCACTACAAGTCTATTGGTCAGTGAAACACGCAGACAGCACATGGTTGGCATCTGTACGTCATCTGTCCACTGTCAGAGTTGAACACTGCAAAGGATTGAAGAAGCTTTATAATTTATTTATCCATATGTGAAAATCACCGATGACACACACCCATGACACTAGGATCCAAAACACTGATGGCAGGGGTACAATTTATTTGAGCACTAAAAAAAACACTGATCTCTGAATGAGGCCTAAAGCAATTCTACTCAGTCAAGAGTAAAAATGATTAATGTTACATAAAACTGTTATAGGCTGAATCTATCGGCTTTTGTAGTAACGTGTAAGGTACAGCGTGAGATTTATTTTTATTTATTTTGAGTATGCTAGAATTAGGTGTAGTCAGAATTGCCCAAGAATGATTGAATAATCAAGAGTAACCCCTTCATGCAGGAAAGATACTTTTTTTTTTTTTTTACTGATTGTGACTTTGGAAAGACTCAACTGTGGTGAAACTAATGTAACCTATTTCTTCGTTAAGTCTTGAGTTTACCTGCCTTATCCACAAGTGGTCATAGTAAGGTCCTTTCAAGTCTGTTTCGTTCAATCTCCGTGTGTCAGATATTCTTTGTTTCCCGAACAATCAGGGTGTATTAAAATAACCGTACACTGATAATGCCACCAACATGACAAATGGCAGGCCAGGAGTCAGATACCAGAGGGCTCAAGAGCCAGGCCCATTTGCAAGTAAATGATATTGTGTGGAGCTGGCGTGCCCAGTGCATGACAAACGGAAGCAATTTCCGCGATGTCGCAGGATCCTGGCTAGATCCCTCTGATGGTAGCTTGGGTTAGTCTACGGAATTGTGCAGACTCCCAAGATTTGAATCACTGGGGCTTGAAAGGTCTGCATTTGACAAGCCACAAATAATTACCGCACACTCTTTCTATTGTACTCCATTATTTTGCACCTCTTATCTGTAGGCTTTGGGCACTTGTGAACAAGCAGGGTCTCTTCTGTTTTGACCACAGCAGCAACAAAACATTGCTCTTTTCCCGATATCATAAATAAAAGGCGGCCGGGCGGACAGAATTATTTTATCAGGTGTACAGGAGTTCACTCTCTATTTGAACAAAAGAGTAAGACGCAAATCTAAAAATTAAACCCTGTGGATTTTCAAAATGGGAAAAAATTAAAAGGGCGAGTTCATGGTCTCCTCTAGTCCTAAACTAAATCCCTGGAATTACTGCAAAAACTCATTTGAAAAATGGTGCACAAAACTTTTCCGATTCATGCAATCATATGAAATATTCACTGCGAACATGTCTAATTTTAACTTGGAGAAGTATGAAAAAAAAAAAATTGTCAAAAATATATCCAAGGTTTCTAGCGAACCCCATCCTCACGTGTAATTCTCATAGAACGTTTACTAATAAAAGACTCTATAGTGTCACTACTTCCGGACCCACTCTCACCAAGTCTGGGGTGTAGCTAAACTTCCCATTTTGTGAACTCACATTCTTTTTTTGTAACCCCCCCCCCTAAGATAGACGTCATCAATGTGCCATCTGATCCCCCACACCTATCCACCGACGTTTAGACCAGGTCCAAATGGGATGGACATTTCCAAGGTGATCTTGAAAATAAACCGGATTACTTACCGGTAATGCTCTTTTATAGAGCCCACGACAGCACCCACTGAGAGAGGGGATCCGCCCCTAGGAACAGGAAACCTACAGAGAGATAAAAGGGGCGGTCCCCCTCGCTCCTCAGTTGGATTACAGAGAATGAGAGGAACCGCCACACAAGTTTCAGTTCATTTGCTCCATAATACGTTTAAGGTATATATACATATTTACACTGCTAGACTATGTACAGTAATTACATACATTTAACCCTTCACCCAACGGAATACACCGTGTATACTATAACTAGGGGAGGGAAGTGAGTGGGTGCTGTCGTGGGCTCTATAAAAGAGCATTACCGGTAAGTAATCCGGTTTTTTCTCTTCGCCACGACAGCACCCACTGAGAGATTTTCAGAGACAATCACCTGGGAGGGACCACCGTGTCAAGGACTGATCTACCAAACACTAGGTCTGTTGAGGAAGATAGATCTAATCTATAGTGATCATAAAAGGTAGAAGGTGAAGCCCAGGTTGCGGCCTTACATATAAGGTCTATCGGGACATCTGCTCTTTCTGCCCAGGAGGAAGATATGGCTCGTGCGGAATGTGCTTTCATGCCCTGTGGTGGGACTTTCCCCTTTGCCACATACGCCAGAGATATTGCGTCTCTAATCCATCGAGACAGCGTACTCTTCGTCACTCCTGCACCTTTACGGCTGCCCTGGAACGAGACAAAGAGAGCCCTGCTCTGCCTCCAGGGTCTAGTCCTGTCCAGATACGCTAAGATGGCCCTTTTAACGTCTAAAGTGTGGAATCTTTCTTCCTGTGGTGATGAGGGGCTATCATAAAAAGAAGGAAGGTAGATCTCCTGGGATCTATGAAACTTTGTCGTCACTTTAGGGAGATAAGACGAGTCTGTTTTTAAGACTATCTTGTCCGAAAATACCGACAGGAAAGGAGGATCTATCGATAAGGCTTGGAGATCACTCACTCTTCTTGCTGAGACCAAGGCCACTAACAAAATGGTTTTAAATGAAACATTTCTTATTGGTACTGAATGAAGGGGCTCAAATGGACCTTCCGTTAAGGCGTCTAGAACTAAGTTTAAGTCCCAAGATGGCATTCGTGGTATATGGACTGGTTGTGCTCGATGGCAGGCTGAGATAAACCGAGCTACCCATTTATTGCCTGCTACGTCATGACTATATAAGGCTCCCAGAGCTGACACTTGAACTTTAAGTGTATTTACTGATAGTCCTAACTCATGTCCTTTTTGCAGAAATTCTAGGATAGCTGGAATAGGTATTTCACCGGATAGGCGTGCTGAATGAAATGTTAAACATTTTTTCCAGACTCTGGCATATATATTAGTTGTGATCTCTTTCCTACTATGCAGAAGGGTATTAATTAGCCCATCTGAAAAACCTCTTTGCTTTAATAGCTGCCTTTCAAATTCCAAGCCGTGAGGCGCAGACCTTTGACCTGAGGGTGATGGAAGGGCCCCTGTGAGAGAAGGTCCCGGTCCCAAGGGAGGATCCATGGATCCGAGACCGACATGGCCCTCAGCCATGAGAACCATGGCCTCTTGGGCCAGAACGGAGCTATTAAGATTATTCTTGCTCCTTCTTCCCTGATTTTCTGGATGACGATTGGTAGTAAGATCATTGGAGGAAAGGCATAAGCTAGGCGAAAAGTCCATGGGGTCTGCAAAGCATCCAGTATGTCCGGACTGTCCACCTTGAATAGTGAAGCGAACCTTTCGACTTGCCTGTTGTTCCTCGTGGCAAACAGGTCTATTTCTGGCTTGCCCCATCTGACTGATATCATGTTGAATATTCGGCGACTGAGCACCCATTCTCCCTGATGTAGAGTATGGCGACTGAGAAAATCTGCTTTGATATTGTCTGCCCCTCTGATATGCAGTGCTGATAGGGATAGGAGATGACTTTCTGCCAATTTTAGAATTTCTTCCGCGATAGACATGAGCGCTACCGATCGTGTTCCTCCCTGGTGGTTTAGGTATGCTACAGAGGTGGTGTTGTCTGATAGAATTCTTGTATGAGTTCCTTGTAGCTGGGGAAGAAAGTTACATATAGCATGATATACAGCTTTTAATTCTCTCATATTTGATGAGTCCTCTACCTCTGATCTAGACCACCTTCCCTGTACCATATTGTCTTTTAAATGTGCTCCCCATCCCAAGGGACTGGCATCTGTGGTTACTATATTTGAGGGGACCACTACCCAAGGAACCCCTCCCGAAAGATTTTCTGGATCTAGCCACCAATTTAGGGAACTGACCACTTCCGATGGCAGGGATATTATACTTTCTAACTGTCCCTGTAGGCTCTCTCCTTTTTGCAGGATGATTCTTTGTAGTTTCCTGGTATGAAACTGGGCCCACTGGACTGCCGGAATACATGAGGTCAAAGAACCTAGCAAGGACATACCTCCTCTTAGGGATATTATGGGATTATCTACCACAAGACGTACTTTATTGATCACAGTTAATTTCTTTGCCTCTGGTAGCAGACATCTCTGACTTACTGAATCCACATGAAGGCCTAGGAACGTCTGACAGGTTACCGGGTGTAGCCTGGATTTTTCCCAGTTTATCAGCCAACCTAAGTTCTGCAAGGATGAGATTACGTCAGATAGTCTGACTGTGCTCACACTGTAGATACGAATTTCCCACTATCAGAAGATCATCCAGGTATGGGATTACCAGGGTATCTTTTATTCGCAAGTATGACATCACTTCCAGCATTAGTTTGGTGAAGACGCGGGGTGCCATAGATAGTCCGAAGGGCATTGCCGCGAATTGAAGATGACAAATCCGGCCTCCTAACGTGACCGCTACTCGTAGAAACCGCTGATGCGAGATTTGTATCGGCAGATGGTAATACGCATCCTTGAGGTCCACGACCGCCATGTAGCATCTGGGAAATAGAAGTTTAATGGCTGACCGTATAGACTCCATTTTAAAAGTTCGGGCCTTCAAAAAGGTATTCAGCTTCTTTAAATTAACTATGGTTCTGAATGAACCATCTGGTTTAGATACCAGAAACAAGGGAGAATAAAAGCCTTTCCCTCTTTGATGAACCGGAACCTCCACTAGTACTTTTTTGCGTAATAGGCCTTTAATTTCTAATTCTAATGACTCCTGTTGGGCCTGAGACTTTAAAGAAGTCAATAGAAAGGAGTCCGGAGGGTTCCGGACAAATTCCAATGCTAGACCTGATCTTATAATATTAATGGCCCAGGGGTTTGATGTTATTTTTTCCCAGTGACAGCAGAAGTGTAATAGCCTGCCACCCACAGGTAGGTTGGCACTACCGGAATTTATCTCCTGATTTGAAGGAACGTTTACCGAATAGGTTTCCTTTCGGCCTGAAGTCCTTATTATTCCAGGAGTTCTGGGCTTTAAAATCTTTCTTTTTGCCAAACGCTGGCTTCCTGAATGACCTCCTGTAGGATGGAACGTATGGGTTAGGGAAGCCCTTCTTTCTCTCTGCTGCCTTGGTTAGGATGTCATCTAGTACTGCGCCAAACAGATACTCACCCTGGCAGGGTATAGCACAGAGTTTAGATTTAATCTGTGTGTCCCCTTTCCAGCCTTTTAGCCATAACGCCCTCCGAGCTGCGTTAGTTAAACCCGCCGTTCTTGCCGCTAGGCGGAGAGAATCTATTGAAGCATCCGACAAAAAGGCTGCTGCACCTTTTATTAGCGGAATGGAGGCACGTAGCTTATCTCTGGATAGGCCATTTTTTATATTGTCCTCCAACTGGTCTAACCATATTAACATGGCTCTGCCCGTACATGTGGCCGATATTGCTGGCTTGAATGCCCCTATACATGATTCCCATGATCTTTTAAGCAGTGCATCTGCTTTCCGATCCAGGGGGTCCGATAGCATTCCAGTATCCTCTACTGGTAGAGAGGACCGGCGGAAAGTTGAGGCTACAGCTGCATCTACTTTAGGCGCTTTTTCCCAAGAAGCCAGATCTTCATCATTGAAGGGGTATCGTCTTTTGGATGCCGCCGGCATAAAGCCTCTCTGCCCCTGCTTCTCACACTCCTTTTTAACCAAATCTTTTATGGTTGGAATTATAGGGAATACTCGACCCTTTCGTTGGGAGAGACCTGAAAACATAATCTCTTGGGGAGTTTTAGGGTCTTTAACGTCCGACAATCCCATAGTGTTCCTTACTGATTTAATCAGGTTATTTATGCTATCAGTCGGAAAGCACGTATGTTCCTCTTCCTCCGAGGATACGGATTCCTGCGACGCCTGAGAATTAAGCTCTCCACTGTCCGAAGAAGATGCTACTCTGGGCGGAGTGACCTCTCTAAGGGATCTCCTTCCCGTAAAACTACTTGCTCCCCCTAGGGCCTGTAGCTCTTCTCTAATCATTAGGCGGATGTCTTCCGTTCTAACTGAATCCTCCTCCTGAAGCGTATGGCCAATGCATATTTGACACAATCTTTTAGGATACGTGTCTGGGAGGGGCTGGGAACATAGGGCACATTCCTTGTGCTTGGATTTGTCAGTTTTTTTCGCCTAAGGACAGACAGAAAGAGGGGGAAGGGCTGTCAGCTTGACAGGTGTGATTTAAAACACTCACCCAGTAAAGCTCTTTTGTCAGCATGGTACCGGCTTCGAAGTCGAAGGATCTGGCTGCGGCGTGGAGTGAGATGATTTTCCTCCATCTCTGTTAGTGGAACCACTTCGCTTGGAGTGTCCGCTTCCACCTTTTTTGCTGTTGCTGCTGCTGCTGCTATGACGTGGATCAACCATGTCGTCAGAGGGGCGCGAAACAGGGTCATCCGGAGCTGACATTGCTGCACACCGGAGGCCCAAACAGCCGATGCTTTTATGCAGCTCCCCGCAATAAGCAAAAAAAGAAAAATTTTTTTTTTTTTTTTTTTTTTACAGCGTTTGACCCGGAAGTGTCTTGCCTTCACTTCCGGGTTTTGCCTCTCCTGCGCCTGCGCAGCCGTTCTGTACCGCCGTTCTCCCTTATGGTACAATTAGACCTCCGGGGATCACTGACCACGCGCGCCTCTGTGCAGCGTTTCCCTGCTCCGGGAACTCCGGTCATGCTCCACAGCCATCTCATATCGCATCAAGGCTCCCAGCATTCTGAAGGTAGGGCAGCCCCAGCGTTCACACACACACACACCGTACCTCTGCGAGCCAGAGCTATATCGCTCCTGGCCTCGCATTACCACCTGGTCTCCATATGTCCCATTTTCTTGTCCATGACAGCGTTGGGAGTTTCAGGTGGTTATTTCTCAGTCGAGGGGGAGTTGAATTCAGACTCCCCCGACGCTGCGTCTGGTGCCGGAGCCCCTGCCGCTCTTATAGAAACTGCGCAGGTGGCTACCATAGCACAGGCATCCTCTTCTTAGTAGGTTCCTCTTCTGGGAACAGGAAACCAACTGAGGAGCGAGGGGGGCCGCCCCTTTTATCTCTCTGTAGGTTTCCTGTTCCTAGGGGCGGATCCCCTCTCTCAGTGGGTGCTGTCGTGGCGAAGAGAAAAACCCACAACATAATTTGCATGTTACATGTACAATTTTCCAAAGAGTTCACCCACTCATGCCCGCCTGGTTTTCACAGCTTTTACACTGAAAGTAGAGAAATCCAAAGTGAAAATCCACAACAGACGTGTCTGTGGATGTGTGCAGCAGATCCACAGGAGAATTAGCCCCGCTTGATAGCATAAATACATGAAGACATATTTCTGTTGCATATGCCAGAGTTGTGGAAACTATTCACGTGTATGAGATGCTGTGCGGAAATCCAAGTCAAACTTGACATATGTGAACAGGGCCAAAGAGCTAAAGCGTGCAGTTAAAATAGTCATTAATGTCCATTTTTATCTGAAAAATATTTAGAGTTGAGAGTCCTCAGTGGTTGATACCTTTTAATGGCTAACTGAAAAGATGGTAACAAATTGCAAGCTTTCGAGACTACTCAGGTCTCTTCATCAGGCAAAGACTAATACAAAATCTGAAGAATCACATATTTATACACAACAGGACACAGAAACAATGCAACAGGTAAGACAAGTTACGCGAAGCAGAACTGTCATTATGGGACAGTGATAGACAGTTATATTTCATTATAACTAAGAAAAGGTACTATAATTAGCTTACATTTTATTAAACGGAACAAAATTAATAAGTGTATTAAAATTGCTGCTAGTAAATTTAAAAACGCATTAGGAAATAAAATGCTTGGGGGTGGCCCAAGATTTCGACTGTCTAAGGTCCTCCACAGCATAGATTATACAGCAATACTGAGCTGTGTGGCTGTGAATCAACCACTGAAGCAAAAACTGAAAAAAAATATATAGAGAGGGTGACACGTAAGAAAATTTAAATGCTTCAAATTATCTGAAATAATCAATTATTTGGGTGCTTTTCTGGAATTAGTAGAATAAAAAATCAGTCCAGAAGTAACAAGCACACCAGCAAATACAAGAGGATAAATAAGTACTATTAAACTATTTACTATTTAAAAAATCCCCTCAACTCTTCAAACATCAAAAGCATTATTGGAAAAATTGTGTATATATAAAAAAAAATCCATGAACTTCAATGTGTTCTGTAACTGGACACCTTACGGAGCTGGCAGTCTGTCTTGCTTTTACCAAAATGGATATTGGTTTTATTTTATTTTCAGAACTGATGGCGAGTTCAGGAGAAGGGGTGAAGAAAAATGGGCTCATAAGTGAAGAAAGAAACAGATTTTTCAGATAAGACATATTACTTACGGTAAGTTTCTTATATTCATCAGTACTATTGTTTTATGCAAAATTTGTGTAACTGGCAGAAACCATTTAAAGAGAATCTGTCAACAGGTTTTTGCCACCCAATTTGAGAGCAACATGATGTAGGGAGAGAGACCCTAATTCCAGCAATGTATCATTTTCTAGGTTGCCTGCTTTAATTTTGATAAAATCGCTGTTTTATCAGCAGAAAATTATCACTGCAGTATTGTCAGTTCAGTTCCATCCCTCAAAAAGAAGGTACATCAATGTAAAACTCACACAGCAGTACCAGAAACAATACCTGTATATTTGGTTGCTAGGGGGTGACAGTACTGATAGACAATGATACATTTATCAGATCTTGATTGTCGTAAAGTGCCACTGTGCAGAAGGAGATCATACAGTTGCATATATCAGGGGTAAATCAATCCAGAAAAATACTGACAGATCCCTATAATGAGAGGATCCACATATAGCAAGGTATATATCATACAGTCACTGAGGGTGCATCAACATTAAACTCACACAGATGTCAATCAGTGGGGTAGGCAGGGTTATATAGAGATGAGCTGGTAGATCTCTAGCAGAGAAAATAGCGATTTTTTAAAAATAACAAGCAGCCCAGTAAGATACATCTCTGCAATCAGGGTCTCCGCCCTCACATTTGGTAGCTAAAACCGGTTGACAGATTCACTTTAAAACCTGAAAAGATTGAAGCCATAGAAAAGCAGTAAGCAATACCGTATTTTTCGGACTATAAGACGCACCAGACCATAAGACGCACCCCAAATTTTCAGAAGGAAAATAGGGGAAAAAAAATAATGTGTCAAATGGGGGTCCGTCTTACAGTCCGAATTCAGCTTACCAGCGAAGGGATCAGCACAGGTAGAGGAGTGGTCACAGGGGTCGTTCGGTGGTCCAGGCTGGTGCGGTGGTGGTGCTCTGTGTTGCAGGGGTGCTCTGTGGGGTCGCAATATACTTACAAATCCTGTGGCGGTGGTCCCAATGCAGCCTCCTGTGCTCTGTGGTGTGGTGGTGTCAGGGCTCTGTGATGTGGCGGCAGTGGGGTTCTGTGCTGCGTGGGGGGCTCTGCCGGCATTTTGTCATAGCCCGAAAGCCCCCCGCAGCTCCGCTGCTGCAATGCGGTGGCCTCCTGAAAGATGGCCGCCAGAGGCCTCCGGATAGATGGCCGCTAGAGGCGGCGCATGCTCAGATTCAGATCTCCACAACGAGATCTTGTCCCGAGATCTTGGGAAGAGATCTCGTTGCCGAGATTTGAATTTAAGTATGCGCCGCCCCCGGCGGCCATCTTTCTGGAGGCCCCTCGCGGCCATCTTTCAGGAGGCCACCGTGTTGCAGCAGCGGAGCTGCGGGGGCTTTCGGGCTATGACGAAATGCCGGCGGAGCCCCCCACGCAGCACAGAGCCCCACACCTGCCACATCACAGAGCCCCGACACCACCGCACCACAGAGAGGCTGCACTGGAACCGCAGCCGCCACCGGATTTGTAAGTATATTGCGACCATAAGATGCACCCCATTTCCCCCCAAAATTTTTGGGGAAAAAAGTGCGTCTTATGGTCCGAAAAATACGGTATTTACCTGTCAAAATGATCAAGCATTTTGATCTTTACTATGCAATAGATGAGAACAATATGTAAGAATAACATTATGTTTTCCAATGGAAAATTCTATTAGCCTGCAGAGCAGCCAGATAATACAGTTCAGCCCCCTCTCTACACACCACGTATAGAGTGCTATGCAATAATAGGTAATAAATAAGATCAATCTGCTCCACATATAATAGGAGTTAAAATGACTGCAGGTATTGCTCCCAGATACACCGCTTCTGCGCTCTCTGTATTCAGGACCATGGAGGTGTGCAGGCTGAATACCCTTGGATTGCTCATTAGGAGATAAATGCAAGCTAAACAGATGACCAATGTGATTTGCAAAATGAATTCTTTTCTGTAGAGACAAGTGGGTCAGGGGTCAGTCCCCCCTTTAATTCAAACTAACAAGAAGACATGTTAATGTTGGTGATTAAGCAAGTGGACTTGGGACAGATATTGACACGTGGTGATCTTCCACAGCTCCCTGGCTGACCTTGCTTTTACTAAAGCTCTATGCGGACACCTTTTCAATGGCAGCTAATGAGCAGAGGCACCAGCTACATTAGCGATCAGCAATTTTGAGCATTCACAATGCTTTGTTTAATCTTCCATTAGTTTTTTTCTCTTCCTTGCAGCTATTTTTACTTGCTTTTGGCAGCAATTTGTTTCACTCTTGAGCTCGTCTCCTGCTCATCAAGTGGACTTTAAAATAGTCCATTGTAGAAAATGGGAATTTAACTGTGAGTGCAAATGTGCCTGCACATGATAGAAACTGATCCACACAATTGTACAGATGCAAATATCTAAAAACACAACTTTAAAGGGGTTAGAAAAATCCTTTTCCGATGCCCACAATGGATCCATGGAAAGCGGAAGACAATAAAAAGGGACTATGACCAGAGCAGATAGTCTCAGACGCGGGACTCATCACAATCCGCTCATCATTGGGTAACTGTTTTAGAAAGTAAAAGGTGTTCAAACTATTCAGTCCCATTACTCTACCCTTTGGCATTAATGATGTGTGTATGTGTAATGAGTGCAGTAATATACTCATTGGTCTCCATCTTCTGCAGCTCTCTGACCTCGCGTGACCACATCAGTGACCTGAAAAATCACACAATGTCTGATGTGTGGAAGAGGAGGCCACTTTTTACATTTTCTCAATGGAGACTCAGGCTGAGGCTAGAAAGCCTAGTTTGGAGTCTCATAAACTTGCATTGTGAAGGTAGCAGACAAATGCGATCATACAATGCTGGAAGTGGAATGGACCAGAGGACCGCAGGAACCAGCGGAAGATGGCGACTGGCGAGTATATTACTGCACTCTTCACACATATACACTCAATTTGTTGACATGATTATTAAGATTTCTTCTGTAAGCAGAACACAAAGAAAGATTTCTGTTCTCATTTTGCTTTTGCAGCAAACAGAAGCAACATGGAAGACATTTTACAGCAATACGGAGTTTGGTGTCCTCAATGCGGACAAATACAGGCAGATGCTTATCCATCGTACAATACCATCAAGGAGGTGTCTGATTAGCTCCAAATTTATTCTACTGCAAGAACATCTCCACAAACATACAGCCAATGTCATTAAACAAGCACTGCCATCAAATTTTCTATCCTCTATATATTGCAGTCATATTATACAGCACTGTGTACTTACAATTGCTCATTTTGCTCGTCTATGCACTTAATAATTCTTCTGTTTTCTATTAGCTTTGCGCAACACGCTATTCAAAACAAACTAGCTGAATCCTTCTAGGCTCTATGTAGAAACAGGAGGTTAATTTTTCCTGCATGAGTCATGAGTCACTGCAAAAGTCCCTGGCAGTGGGGTAGAGGGAGCAGCTGGGTCAGGGTTGAAGAGGAATGATTTCTGCAGGGTCAAGAGACTTCTTGTTTCTACATAGAGCAGAGAAAAGAGAAGAATTAGGTGGGGAGAAAGGCAACTTGAGCAAATGGAAGTGCACAGTGTTGTAGAATATGAAGATTGCAATATATTAAAAGGATAAAAACCTTGATGGAAGTGCTTCTTTAAGAACTACCTTCAGCATAAAGAACAAGGAGTCCTGATCTCAACCTCATCGAGCCTAAAGGTTTTGCACAAACCTGCATCCACGGGTTTGTGGTTATTCCTCTGATATCTATGGGACAACTTCCCTTATAATTTGTGTACAAGTAGTCTGGATGGCCTGACGCTTTCATGCTACTTTTAAAAAGTGAAGGGCAGTCACACCAAATATTGAACCAATTTAGATTTCGCTTTAGTTCAATCACTTTGCATTTTATTAATTGATAAAACTAAACTATTAACACTTCTATCTTTCTAAGCATTCTTACTTTGCAGTTTTTTTCCACACCTGCGAAAACAATTTAAAAAAAAAAAAAAAAACTTTTAATTGAACAATAAAGGAAACACATAAAAAATAAGATCTCAACACTGAGCAATCATCACACTAAAATGTAACAGACAGACATCCTAAAACTAATTAGAATTGGTAAATGCACATCATAGGTCACGTATGACCTTTATATATTAAATGTATGTCACCTTGACCTGTAAAAGCAATGGATGGCAATTGGGTCAATAGAAATCAAATGAGAAGTAATTTATTCTGGGCTGTGAGGGATCTCAATCAACTGCAGAAATCGGGGAGGGATTTATAATTCTGCTATTGACGTGGGCAGCACATTTAGATGATAACCAGGACGCACAGTGTCATTCGGAAGTTGAATTGTTCCCAGTGGTCAATCGCTTGGAGGATCCATATATAAAAGGTCAAACGTGGGCAAACTGTGGACAACTGTTGCACTGATTAGCACAGACGGAAGTCCTGCGGTCCTGTGCATGCATGACACATAATATCCTAGCGGACAGATCACGTAAAACAATCATAGTAACCTGAGTGAAATCAATGATAGAACTACTAAAAACTTACCGCAATCCTCATTTTTTACGGCCATTTTTGTCTTACATGTGCTAGTTTTTCTTTTTAATGGAGAGCACACAGACACATTATAGACTATGGCTTTTTGAACACATTTATTTTGTTGCTGATTGAAGGTTTGTGAAAAAACACAGACATATCCGACCTTGGTCCAATTCACAAAATTAATCCATAATGTAAATACCGTAAATGATGTGAGGATAGTACATAGGTGACACAACTATGTGCTGTCCGCCCCAGACAGAGGTGTTCTTCCGCCCCAGTCCTCATGCGGATGTCTGTGAAACACAAGCGGAGTACCGACTGCCCGTGGGTCTGCGGACAAGAACTTGACAGGCTCAAAGTCATATTCGGGTCGAACGATCTGAGGTCCATCCGAACACAGACCGTGTTTCACAGACATCTGAATTTGGGCTAAATTTCTTTTAAGAACTAATACGCAGTATGTTTGCCTCAGTGGTGTATAATTTGTATATTCTGTGAATCCTGACACTTAGCATAGTGCACGCTGTCAGGATCCTCTGGTGCTGGGAGCGAGCGGTCATGTGAATTTACAGAGGCAAGGCACGTCTAGACGAAATGTGGACAGGAGTGCAAACTGCATGACCACCAGCTTCTGGCCCCAGAGAAGCGCACGCTGGGCTCAATGAGAGGGGTCATGAGTCACCTGGACAACCCCTTTAAGACATTGGATCTACATTATTACCACTGTGTGTAATAATCCATTATTTTTTTTATTTTATCTGCTTTCTGCATCCATCACCCACAGGTCCCCATGTTCATAAAGCTATACCCTACACCAGTACGGCACTTGCCCTGGAGCCGTGTATTACAGATAGTCAGTCATTTCAGTGGATGTCACACAATCCTGAAAGGATTTTCTAGAACTTTTGATTTTATCAATATCTGATCAGTGTGGAGCCATCGCCCTGAACCCTCGGCTGATTATAGAAGCTCACCGTCAAGGTCATGGTTTGGGCAACCACTGTGCCACGGGCCGTGGAGAGCCTGGAGGGGTGTGACTAAGCGATCACCTGACTGTTCACTAGAGCCTCTGATGGTGAGGTTAGACTTGGCTCCCCATGAACGCCAGGTGCCACTCCAGGACAGACCAATGGATCCGCAGCAGCTGAACCCAGAAGGACAGGCTGGATGGAGCAGTAAGCAGAGCTTGCATCAGAGTCCAGCAGCAGGAATTACAGTAGAGTATAGCAAACAGGACTTGTGCTGGTATGCGACCTTTCACAATAGACTTAAACAGGAAGGATTCTCAGGCACCTCCCCAGTGGGGAGGAAGCAATATATACATAATGTCCCACAGCTATTGGCTGGGGAGGAAATAGCAAGTGCACGCGCTGGCCCTTTAAGAGGGTGGGAGTGCACGCGCACGTGCCCTAAGGACAAGGCCAGAGAAACGTCTGGAAGCATGCAGAGCATGGGGAAGGGAAGAACTGACCGCAGCACGGGTGAGTGAAGAGACACGCCGGAGACCCTGCCTGCCAGAGTGCAGGACTCTGGTGTGGCACTAACACTCACATCCCCTTTATTACAGTATGTACTAAGCACAGTTCTGTACATTTGGTAGTAGTGGTGCCTGGTATTGCAGCTTATTTCCACTCACTTGTGTAGGAATGAGCTGCAGTACCAGATATAGCCAGTATAAAAATATGGCGCACTACTGTCTCTTTAATCAGTTGATTGGTGGGTGTACTGGGAGTCGGACCCCACTGATATCTTATTGATTGACTTTCCTAAAAAGACACCATGAATATCAAAGTTCTGATTTCAGAAGTAATTTCTCTCATGGAAAAGGGTGGGAATTTTCGGACAATCCAGAACATCTGCTGACGGAGAGAATACCAAGTATCACCTTGCATTTGGAACACAGTAGTATGTATTGGATCAGGTGTATGTCCGCACACAATAATTCACAGGATAACTAATAGCTACTTATTCCAGTATGACTGGACGGTAGGGTGCTGTGAAACACACGCCGTTCTCAGCCACCAAAATAACTTTTTCTTACTGTAAACAGCTGTAACAAATGACAAATACGTCGCTGAGAGCCAACGTCTTCCAAGTGAGCAAACTGATGTCTTAGACATTGTTGGATTATTTTCAGTACATTACACTTGCCCCAGGGAGAAGTCTAACTGGTTTTCCACCTGTCTGGTCGGATGAATCAACAGCTGGCTGAGGCCTCCGAGGATAAAACCCCTCCAAATAAGCAGACACTTTCAGATCTCTCCTACCAAGTAGAGCCACTACTTGCCGAGAATATAAGGAGTAGAAATTGCTGAAAAGAAGAAGAATTTATCTGAGTCCCTGATGCTTAATACTACAGGTGCTCATGAACATTAGGTAGACAGTTTAGTCCAGGGGTCTCAAAGTCACAATGCTTGACAATGAAGCAATGACTTACGAAGGGTGGCACGACCGGAGGCTAGAAGGAGCAGATGCCGCTGAGCTACCTCCATAGTATTTCACCACCCCCAAGTCATGCCTAGGAGACCTGCAGAGGTCACGGCACATCTGAAGGCCTTGAGGCAGCTACCATGCCTGTAACACTATACGTGTACCCAAGACCCAGCACCAACCAATGCCACACCAGGTGAGCGTCTGCCTGTCCGGGGCAGAATCCATCTATTTACCTCCCAGGTTCCAACACTATTTTTTACGATGAGCTCTGCTTCAAGTTTTCTGGACTTTGCTAAAGTCTATGATAGTCTGTCTATTTTCTCTTTTAAAAAGGCACAATACTAATTGGTGGTGTCCACATCTCGGAGATCTCACTTGCTTTTCAATAGGAGGCCAGTCCTAATTTTCCTTGAGGCTTACCCTTGCCTCTGCAACAACAGTTGTAATGCCACTGACGTCGTAAAAAGAATTCAATTACAAAAGAAAGGAGAATGTGTCAGGTGGGAAAACTCGATAAAATAACATGCCTTATTTGTCTTCAGTCTATTTCCATGCCGAAGGAATATAATGTGCCCAGGCACTACGATACCGCGCGCAGACAGCATTACAACAGGTTAACCGGAAAATATCAACCATATCAACAAAGATGGGGCAATAGAGGAGCAGCACAGGAACTAAAGGCGAATTACAGAAAATAAACAGAAAGTAGACAATCCTTTGAACACGACCTTATACGCCTCAAGAGGAAGACTAAAGTCGCATTTACATCTACTGACCATTAAACGACTGGATATTTACAATAGACCACAATTTTACGTGTGCAGAAAGATGGTTGTGCGAGACCAGAATCTCCTGTGATGTGTTTACTCAGGATGATAACTTGCAACCCGGTGTGAGCGATCCAATCACCCGATGAATGAGCATTTTGCGCATTGCTGGCATGTTGTCACAAGCTGATAATAACCCAACTTCCTAATGAATGCTCATTCCCAATTATCAGCTCTTCTATCAAAGTAGCACTCTCAGAAAAATGTATGTGATGTAGTGCAGATGCATCCCATCCTCTTCGGGGTCACAATAGCGCTCCTCCGCTTTCCAGGCTCAAGCACGGACTGCTGCATAGGAAGGTGGGCTTCCACCAAGTCAGATCAAGCCTCCATAGACTTACATTGTGAACGAGACTTCTGGGCCACATATAAACTCCAGTGTGATCCAGCAAGTCTGAAGTCACATGGGCCAGAAGAGGATGGAAGCGTGGCTGGAAACCAGGGAAGACGACTATTGCTAAGGATTTTACTACACCTACACCACATACATATTTAGAAAGGATTGGGAGATACCATGTTATTTGGCAGTGCTTCTGTAAGGTTATTAAACCTCCAGGGTATGAGGTTTGTTCACCGCTGAACACCATTTCACAGTATATATATATTTTATCAACATAAAAATGTCAGTAACCTTGCAAATCTTGAATTGAGCCCGAACTGCATTCACCATTGAGCTGGTGGCTACATAAATGTCCGATATTAGCGGGTAAAGACTCCAAACCCTGAATGCAGTCAATGAGAACAGGATCTAAGCTGACACAGAAGCAGCGCCATATCCTGGAAGAAGTGTGAATACAGCTGTGGGTGACAAAGTAAAACAACGGGGAAGATGTAAGAGAACCTGCACACCATAGGAACGTCAGTACGTTCCTCCAATAAACGCCAGGTCAAACCATAAATGAGATGACCTAACAAGTTGTCAGCAATGTGTGCATGTATCAGAAATAGTGTTGGAGGGCATCAGAAATATGGTGCTTGCCAAGGATATTGTGTTAACACCAGGTCATTGACAAATGTTACTGGAGTATTTGCAAAGTTACTTAACCTTTTTTGTTGTTTATATGCAGTATGTAAATGTCCAAATCCAATATGGATTGCTGAAGGATGAACTCTTCAGACCTTGGAGTGCAAGCCTGCGAGGGTAGAACCCGCTCTCCCTCTACCAATCTGTCAATATTAGTGCATGGTTATTGTATGAGCTTTGTATTTTATGTATATACACCCTCCTCACATGTACAGTGAACTGGAACTAAGTTGGGTTTTAAAGTAATGTTAAGTACCATATTTTTCGGACTAAGACGCACCGGACCATAAGATGCACCCCAAATTTTCAGAAGGAAAATAGGGAAAAAAAAATAATGTGTCAAATGGGGACGTCTTACAGTCCGAATTCAGCTTACCAGCGAAGGGATCATCACAGGTAGAGGAGTGGTCACAGGGGTCGTTCAGTGGTCCAGGCTGGTGCGGTGGTGGAGCTCTGTGGGGTGGCAATATACTTACAAGTCCCATGGCAGTGGTCCCAATGCAGCCTCCCTATGCTCTGTGGTGCGGTGGTGTCGGGGCTCTGTAGTGTGGCTGCAGCGGGTCAATGTGCTGCGTGGGGGGCTCCGCCGGCATTTCGTCATAGCCAGAAAGCCCCCCGCAGCTCCGTTGCACTTGCTGGCAGGCGGAGGCCTCCGGAAAGAATGGCCGCCTGGGGCCTCTGGAAAGATGGCCGCGCATGCTCAGAGTCAGATCTCCGTAACGAGATCTTGTCCCGAGATCTCGGGACGAAATCTCGTTACCGAGATTTGAATTTGAGTATGCGCGGCCATCTTTCTGGAGGCCACCGCGTTGCAGCGAGTGCAACGGAGCTGCGGGGGGGGGGATTTCTGGCTATAATGAAATGCCGGCGGAGCCCCCCCACGCAGCACAGAGCCCCGCTGCAGCCACACTACAGAGCCCTGACACCACTGCACAACAGAGCACAGGGAGGCTCATCGGGACCGCCGCCACGGGACCGCCACCACGGACCGCCGCCACCGGATTTGTGAGTATGTTGCGACCATAAGACGCACCCCCATTTTCCTCCAAAATTTTTTGGGAAAAAAGTGCATCTTATGGTCCGAAAAATACGGTAACAAACTAAGATTAATTTAACATCTTGTCACAACTCTGTTCTCGGTGTCCTGGAACCAGATGATCCTTCCCTGTCCCTAATGCTAGGGGTGCCCTAGCTCGCCCTGTTCCCGGATTACTTCTGATAGTGATGACGCAGTGGCCACGTACCTTGCCTTAGCTCGTGAATCTGCCCTCAGCCTGTACCCTTCCCCCACCCAGGGAAGAGGGGAGCAGTAGTGTACCGTAGGGAAAAGGGGAGTAGTAGTGTACCACTGTAATACACCAGCCAGACTAACAAGGTAATACGAACAGGGATAACAGAAATACCAATCATACAAATATACTCACATAAACAACAGAGGAATTCACCGGGGAGTGGAAGATGGGGCTAAACCAAATTAGGAGAAGAAAGGGAATTATCACACACTCAAAACCTAGCAACAGTCACTGAAAAAAACACCAAAAACACCTTCTCCAATAATAACCACCAATAAACTGTCACGACTCTGTTGTCGGGTGTCCCGGAACCAGGGGCTCCTTTCCTATTCCCTTACTCAGGGGGCGCCCTAGCGCGCCCTGTTCCCCGGGTTACTTCTGAAGGTGAAGATGCCAGGGCCGTGTGCCTTGCCTTATCTCCTGAATCAGCACTCCGTCTGTACCCTTCCCCCACCCAGGGAAAAGGGAGTAGTTGTGCATCATAGTACACCAACAAGACGAACTAGGTAACATGAACAGGGGAAATGGAAAATACCAGGCATACATATATATACACACATAACAGAGGAATGCACGGGGAGTGGAGGATGGGTTAAAACCAAAGTAGGAGAAGAAAGGGAATTATCACATTCACTAAACCAGGCAACAGTCACAGATAAATCCACCAAACGCCTGTTCAGATAAGGATCAACTACTATCCTCCCAGCGATGCAGCAAAAGCACACGATGTGTGTCAGTCAGGATTCAGATTACTATAGGGGATAGTAGTGGCTAAGAGTATGTTTCCACGCTGCGTGCTGGCAGCGCTTTGGAGAGCCCCTGATGTGCCTAAACAGTAGAAACCCCCACAAGTGACCCCATTTTGGAAACTAGACCCCCAAAGGAACTTATCTAGATGTTGTGGTGAGAACTTTGAACCCCCAAGTGCTTCACAGAAGTTTATAACGTAGAGCCATAAAAATAATAAATTATATTTTTTTCCACAAAACTGATATTTTTGCCCCCAATTTTTTATTTTCCCAAGGGTAACAGAAGAAATTGGACCCCAAGAATTATTGTGCAATTTGTCCTGAGTATGCTGATACCCCATATGTGGGGGTAAACTACTGTTTGGGCGCATGGCAGAGCTCAGAAGGAAAGGAGCACCGTTTGACTTTTTCAACGCCGAATTGGCTGGAATTGAGATCAGACGCCAAGTCACATTTGGAGAGCCCCTGATGTGCCTAAACAGTGGAAACCCCCCAATTCTAACTCCAACCCTAACCCCATCACATCCCTAACCCCAATCCCAACCCTAATCATAACCCTAACCACAAACCTAACCCTAACACACCCGTAACCCTAGTCCCAACCCTAACCCTAACTTTAGCCTCAACTCTAACCCTAACTTTAGCCCCAACCCTAACCATAACGGGAAAATGGAATAAATACATTTAATTTTATTATTTTTCTCTAACTAAGGGGGTGATAAAGGGGGGTTTGATTTACTATTTATAGCGGGTTTTTATGAATGGCAGCTGTCACACGCTAATAGACGCTTTTTATTGCAAAAATTAGTTTTTGCATCATCACATTTTGAGAGCTATAATTTTTCTATATTTTGGCCCACAGAGTCATGTGAGGTCTTATTTTTTGCAGACGAGGTGACATTTTTATTGGTACCATTTTTGGGCACATGACATTTTTTGATCGCTTTTTATTACGATTTTTGGGAGGCAGAATGGACAAAAACTAGCAATTCATGAATTTCTTTTGGGTGGGGCGTTTATACCGCTCCGCGTGTGGTAAAATTGATAATGCAGTTATTTTCTTCGGGTCAGTACGATTACAGCAATACCTCATTTGTATAATTTTTTAATGTTTTGGCGCTTTTATACAATAAAAACAATTATATATAAAAAATAATTATTTTTGCATCGCTTTATTCTGCGAGCTATAACTTTTTTATTGTTTCGCTGATGATGCTGTATGGCGGCTTGTTTTTTGCGGACAAGATGTCGTTTTCAGCGGTATCATGTTTATTTGTTTATTTATATTCGTCTTTTTGATCGCGTGTTATTCCACTTTGTTCGCGGTATGATGATAAATCATTGTTTTTTAGCCTTGTTTTTTGTTTTGTTTTTTTAAGGGGTTCACTAAAGGGGTTAACTAATGGGACAGTTTTATAGGACGGGTCGTTATGGACGCGGCGATACTAAATATGTGTACTTTTATTGCTTTTTTTTTACATGAAGAAAGGAATTTATTGGGGAATATTTATTTTTTTTTTTATTTATTGATGAATTTTTTTTTTTACACTTGTTATTTTTATTTTTTATTTTTTAACTTTTTTGCTTTGTCCCAGGTGGGACATCACTGTATAATACAGATCGCTGGTGTGACAGTGTGCACAGCACTCTGTCAGACCAGCGATCTCACAGGCAGTGCTGCAGGCTTCCTCAGCGCCTGCTTCAGCAGGCGCTGAGGAAGCCGTCTCCCTGCAGGACTCGGCGCCATCTTGGATCCGGGGTCATGCAGGGAGGAAGGCCTCAGAACAGCGCGATCACATCGCGCTGTTCTGAGGGTCTCAGGAAGAACGCAGGGAGCCCTCTCCCTGCGTGATGCTACCCTGTGCCCCCGGTACGCCGCGATCATGTTTGACTGCGGTGTGCCAGGGGTTAACCCCTTTATTCCATCAGACGTACTATTCCGTCCATGTGACCCTGGACCTTATTCCCATGGACGGAATAGTACGTCATGGGTGATCAGCTGCGCTCCCGGGGGAGCGCAGCTGATCGCCGCCGGGTGTCAGCTGATTATCACAGCTGACACCCGTGACTGTGTGTCAGGAGCGGTCACGGACCGCTCCCGGCACATTAACCCCTAGCACACCGCGATCAAACATGATCGCGGTGTACCCGGGCACAGGGGAGGATCGCGCAGGCAGGGGGCTCCCTGCGAGCTCCCCTGAGACCCTCAGAGCAGCGCGATGTGTCGTGCTGTTCCGAGGGTCCGTCCTCCCTCCAGGTCCCCGGATCCAAGATGGCGCCGGGGTCCTGCAGGGAGGCGGCTTCCTCAGTGCTGCTAAGAGCAGGCGCTGGGGAAGCCTGCAGCAATGCCAGAGCGATCGCTGGTGTGACAGAGTGCTGTGCACACTGTCACACCAGCGATCTGCTAAAATACTGTGATGTCCCACCCTGGGACAAAGTAAAAAAGTAAAAAAAATAAAAATAAAAAGTGGTAAAAAAAATCATAAAAAAAAAAAATATATATTCCCCAATAAATTCATTTTTGTCTGTAAATAAAAAAAACAAAACAATAAAAGTACACATATTTAGTATCGCCGCGTCCGTAACGACCCCCCCTATAAAACTGTCCCACTAGTTAACCCCTTTAGTGAACCCCTTAAAAAAAAAAAAAAAACGAAGCAAAAAAATCAATGCTTTATCATCATACCTCCGAACAAAAAGTGGAATAACACGCGATCAAAAAGACCGGTATAAATAAACATGGTACCGCTGAAAACGTCATCTTGTCCCGCAAAAAACGAGCCATCATACAGCATCATCAGTGAAAAAATAAAAAAGTTATAGCTCGCAGAATAAAGCGATGCAAAAATAATAATTTTTTATATAAAATTGCTTTTATTCTATAAAAGCCCCAAAACATAAAAAAATGATATAAATGAGGTATCGCCGTAATTGTACTGACCCGAAGAATAAAACTGCATTATCAATTTTACCACACGCGAAACGGTATAAACGCCTCCCCCAAAAGAAATTCATGAATTGCTGATTTTTGTTCATTCTAACCTCCAAAAATCGAAATAAAAAGCGATCAAAAAATGTCACCTGCTCAAAAATGGTACAATAAAAACGTCACCTCGTCCGCAAAAAATAAGACCTCACATGACTCCAAAATATGCAAAAATTATAGCTCTCAAATGTGGTGATGCAAAAAACTATTTTTGCAATAAAAAGCGTCTTTTAGCGTGACACTGCTAATCAAAAAACCCGCTATAAATAGTAAATCAAACCCCCTTTATCACCCCTTAGTTAGGGAAAAATAATAAAATTAAAAAATGTATTATTTCCATTTTCCCGTTAGGGTTAGGGTGGCGCTAACGTTAGGATTAGGGTTGGGATTACGGTTAGGGGTGTGTTAGGGTTAGGTTTGTGGTTAGGGTTGGGACTAGGGTTAGGGGTGTGTTGGGGTTAGGGTTGGAGTTAGAATTGGGGGGTTCCTGCTGTTTAGGCACATCAGGGCTCTCCAAATGTGACATGGCGTCTGATCTCAATTCCAGCCAATTCTGCGTTGAAAAAGTCAAATGGTGCTCCTTCACTTCTGAGCTCTGCCATGCGCCCAAACAGTAGTTTACCCCCGCATATGGGGTATCAGCGTACTCTGGACCACAAGAGTTATTGTGCAATTTGGCCTATTTCTCCTGTTACCCTTGGGAAAATAAAAAACTGGGGCGACAAAATCATTTTTGTAAAAAAAAAATATTTTTTTGTTTTTACGGCTGTATGTTATAAAACTTCTGTGAAGTACTTGGGGCTTCATAGCGCTCACCACACTTCTAGATAAGTTCCTTGTGGGGTCTATTTTCCAAAATGGGGTCACTTGTGGGGGTTTCCACTGTTTAGGCGCATCAGGGGCTCTCCAAATGCGACATGACGCCCCCAGACCATTCCATCAAAGTCTGCAATCCAAAACATCACTACTTCCCTTCCGAGCCCAGAAGTGCACCCATACAGTCGTTTTCTCCCACATATTGGGTATCAGCGTACTCAGGACAAATTGGACAACAAATTTTGGGGTCCAATTTTCCTGTTACCCTTGTGAAAATAAAATATTGGGGGCGAAAAAAATCATTTTTGTAAAAAAAAAAAAGGATTTTTTATTTTTACGGCTGTACGTTATAAACTTCTGTGAAGCACTTCGGGTTCAAAGTGCTCAAAGTGCTCACCACACATCTAGATAAGTTCCTTGTGGGGTCTATTTTCCAAAATGGGGTCACTTGTGGGGGGTTTCCACTGTTTAGGCGCATCAGGGGCTCTCCAAATGCGACATGACGCCCCCAGACCATTCCATCAAAGTCTGCAATCCAAAACGTCACTACTTCCCTTCCGAGCCCCGACGTGCGCCCATACAGTAGTTTACTCCCACATATTGGGCATCAGCGTACTCAGGACAAATTGGACACAACTTTTGGGGGCCAATTTCTCCTGTTACCCTTGTGAAAATAAAATATTGGGGGCGAAAAAATCATTTTTGAAAAAAAAAAAGGATTTTTTATTTTTACGGCTGTACGTTATAAAATTCTGTGAAGCACTTCGGGGTTCAAAGTGCTCACCACACATCTAGATAAGTTCCTTGTGGGGTCTATTTCCAAAATGGGGTCACTTGTGGGGGGTTTCCACTGTTTAGGCGCATCAGGGGCTCTCCAAATGCGACATGACTCCCCAGACCATTCCCTCAAAGTCTGCAATCCAAAACGTCACTACTTCCCTACCGAGCCGCCGACGTGCGCCCATACAGTAGTTTACTCCCACATTTTGGGTATCAGCATACTCAGGACAAATTGGACAACTTTTTGGGTCCAATTTCTCCTGTTACCCTTGTGAAAATAAAATATTGGGGGCGAAAAAATCATTTTTGGAAAAAAAAAGATTTTTTATTTTACGGCTGTACGTTATAAACTTCTGTGAAGCACTTTGGGGTTCAAAGTGCTCACCACACATCTAGATAAGTTCCTTGAGGGGTCTAGTTTCCAAAATGGTGTCATTTGTGGGGGGTTTCCACTGTTTAGGCAGATCAGGAGCTCTCCAAACACGACATGGCATCCAGCCAATTCTGCGTTGAAAAAGTCAAACGGCGCTCCTTCCCTTCCAAACTCTGCCATGCACCCAAACAGTGGTTTACCCCCACATATGGGGTATCAGCGCACTCACGACAAATTGCACAATAACTTTTGGAGTCTTGTTTCCCTTGGAAAATAAAAATTGGGGTGAAAAGATCAATTTTGTGGAAAAAATATGATTTTTTAATTTTACGGCTCTACGTTATAAACTTGTGTGAAGCACTTGGGGGTTCAAATTGCTCACCAAAGATCTAATAAGTTCCTTAGGGGGTCTAGTTTCCCAAATGGGGTCACTTGTGGGGGGTTTCCACTGTTTAGGCACATCAGGGGCTCTCCAAATGCAACATAGCGTCCAATCTCAATTCCAGCCAATTTTGGTTGGAAAAAGTCAAATGGTGCTCCTTCCATTCCGAGCTCTGCCATGAACCCAAACAGTGGTTCCCCCTCACATATGGGGTATCAGCGTACTCAGGACAAATTGGACAACAAATTTTGTGGTCCAATTTCTCCTGTTACCATGGGAAAATAAAAAAATAGTGACTAAGAGATAATTTTTGTGGGAAAAAAATAGGATTTTTTATTTTCATGCCCGGGCATTATAAACTTGTGTGAAGCACTTGGGGTTCAAAGTGCTCACCAAAGATCTAGATAAGTTCCTTAGGGGTCTAGCTTCCAAAATGGGGTCACTTGTGGGGGTTTCCACTGTTTAGGCTCATCTGGGGCACTACAAACGGAACATGACCCCCATCAATGTTTGCATTCCAAAACGTTACTGCTTCCTTTCCAAGCCCTGCCGTGCGCCCAAACAGTTTCCCCCCCCCACATATGGGGTATCAGCGTACTCAGGACAAATTGGACAACAAGTTTTGGGGTCCAATTTCCTTGGGAAAAATCAAAAATTTGGGACTAAAAAATCATTTTTGTGGAAATTGTTTTTTTTTTCACACCCAGGCATTATAAACTTTTGTGAAACACTTTGGGGTTCAAAGTGCTCACAACAGATCTAGATAAGTTCCTTAGGGGGTCTAGTTTCCAAAATGGTGTCACTTGTGGGGGGTTTCCACTGTTTAGGCGTATCAGGGGCTCTCCAAACACACATGGCGTCCAATCTCAATTCCAGCCAATTTTAGTTTGAAAAAGTCAAACGGCGCTCCTTCCCTTACGAGCTCTGCCGTGTGCCCAAACAGTGGTTTTCCCCCACATATGGGGTATTGGCGTACTCAGGAGAAATTGCACAACAACTTTATCTGCCCATTTTCTCCTTTTACCCTTGTGAAAATAAAAAAAAGTTTGTAAAAGATCATTTTTGTGGCTAAAAAGTTAAATATTAATTTTTTCCATCCACGTTGCTTCAGCTCCTGTGAAGCACCTGAAGTGTTAATAAACTTCTTGAATGTATTTTGAGTAGCTTGAGGGGTGCAGTTTTTATATGGTGTCACTTTTGGGTATTTTCTGCTATATAGACCCGTCAAAGTGACTTCAAATGTGAAGTGGTCCCTAAAAAAATGGCTTTGTAAATTTTGTTGTAAAAATGAGAAATCACTGGTCAACTTTTAACCCTTATAATTTCCTAACAAAGAAAAATTTTGGTTCCAAAATTGTGCTGATGTAAAGTAGACATGTGGGAAATGTTATTTCTTAACTATTTTGTGTGACATATTTCTCTGTTTTAAGGGAAAAAAAAATAAAAGTTTGAAAATTGCAAAATTTCTCAAAATTTTTGCCATATTTGCGCTTTTTTCAAAAATAAACGCAAGGTATATCGAAGAAATTTTACCACTAACATGAAGTACAATATGTCACGAGAAAACAATCTCAGAATCGCGAAGATCCGTTGAAGCGTTCCAGAGTTATAACCTCATAAAGAGACAGTGGTCAGAATTGTAAAAATTGGCCCGTCATTAACGTGCAAACCACCCTTGGGGGTGAAGGGGTTAATGTGCCGGGAGCGGTCCGTGACCGCTCCTGGCACATAGTGCGGGTGTCAGCTGTGATAATCAGATGACACCCGGCCGCGATCAGCTGCACTCCCCCCGGGAGCGCAGCTGATCGCATATGACGTACTATTCCGTCCATGTGACCCTGGACCTTATTCCCATGGACGGACTAGTACATCATATCATCACTGCGCTCGGGAGCAGCTGATCGCGGCCGTTCACTGATTATCACAGCTGACACCCGGCACTATCAGATGACACCAGGCCGCGATCAGCTGCGCTCCCCCCGGGTAGCGCAGCTGATCGCATATGACGTACTATTCCATCCATGGGAATAAGGTCCAGGGTCACATGGACGAATAGTACGTCGGATGGGATTAAGGGTTAACAAAAGGTTGTAATTTTATGAAGTACAATATTAAAAAATTATTAAAAAAGTAGCAGAACAACCACCAGTACAGCTGAAAAGGTGGGTATACCCTGGAACCTGTATAATATAAACATTATTTGCGCATCACTATGGCTACGCTATTGTCTACTGTGTTATCTGTGTGAGTATATCCGTTCCGGTTGGTGCGCAATATCGCGTCACCATGATGATGGCGATTGATTTGTCGAGCAGCGGTTCTCAACAGGTGAAAAGGGCATACTTAATTAATGGTTATATGCCTATTGGTCCATTGTTATATAATTACCCCAACTGGCCAGTACCCAACCACCCCTGGACGAAGCATTTCATTGCGAAACACGCACCTTCTTCTTGAAGGTAATTATACCCTGTGTTCATAATGTTTTGTTACACTACATGTTCCATATGTGTTAAACAAGTATCCCATATACTGTCAGACCTGACTTTCATCTTGTCACTTGGACATTATTAGTATACATTGTGTTGTGATGTGTGTTGTGAGTGGGCTTGGGATGAGTTCTGAGCAGAGGCTCCCTCTGGTGGTTACAAGCGGTGCTGGTCTGTCCAGTGAAGATTGTGAGGATTGGGAATCAGGTGTTACTGACTGGTCTTATATAAGGGAGTCACCTTCCCATCAGGGTTGCCGGTGATCAATTGTTCTGGTCTCTATCCTTGATTCCTGTTTCCCTTGTAGCCTGCTGTGTCGTGTCTGCATCTCCTGCTAACAGATAAGACATTTTCTTCTTTTTGTGCTTGATTTTTGCATTTTGTCCTGCACTTCTGTGGGGGCCTTCTGGGTCCCCTCCGGGGGCTTTTGCCCTCTCAGTTTAGTTCAGCCACTGATGTTTGTACTTTTGCTTTTTCCAGTTTTTTCAGTGTGGCTGCTGTTTTGATTTTGTTACACCAGAGAACTAATTTAGGTGGTTGAGGTCGTGTGATCTCAGGTGTTTTTGAAATTAGTAGAGTTGGTGCTTTTCAGGGTTTTCTGGGATTGCAGTAAGTACCCTTCCTTTCCTATTTAGTTAGTTTGGGCCCCAACGTTTGCTCATACTATTTTCTGTCTGTGTCAGTATTTCTTCTTGTCTAACTGCCATTACATGTTTGGGGGCTTTCTATTATCTTTGGGGTTCTGCTCCGGGGCAGATAGCTTTCCTATATCTATCTTTAGGTGTAGTTAGTTTCTCAGGCTGTGACGAGGCGTCTAGGACCAACGTAGGAACGCTCCACGGCTGCCTCTAGTTGGTGTGGTTAGTCAGGGTACTGCAATCTCATAGATTCCAACTGCTCTGGTGTATTGCCTTTTTTGCCTGCACTCCTCAGCTACCGAAACATAACAGTATCACCGGCCCAAAATTTAAAATTGTATGGTACTCACAGAAGGGAAAAAATTTGTGAAAGAAAAAACGGTTGTCAGAGTTGTCAGAGATATTTTTCTGTTTGTTGCATTTTTTTTTTTTCCCTCTGTATCTCTGGGTGCTGGGGAGGATTTTTTCTCTCAATGGAGTTTGCACAGTTGTCTGGCCGTGTGGATCAGCTTACCACTGAGGTTCGGAGTATTGCTGCATATCTTGCTAGGTTGCCTGTTGTGGAACCTCGGATTCCCATGCCAGATTTGTTTTTTAGGGGATCGAGCTAAGTTTCAGAATTTCAAAAACAATTGTAAATTGTTTTTTGCCTTAAAATCCAAGTCCTCAGGGAACGCAGCGCAGCAGGTTCAAATTGTCATCTCTCTCCTGCGCGGCGATCCTCAGGATTGGGCTTTTTCCCTGACACCTGGGGATCCTGTTTTGAGTGATGTTGATGCATTTTTTCAGGCTTTGGGGTTATTGTACGATGAGCCTAATGTCACTAATCAAGCTGAAAAAGCCTTGTTGGCATTAAATCAGGGGCTTGATGACGCTGAGTTATACTGTCAGAGATTCCGTAGGTGGGCAGTCCTGACCAAGTGGAATGAAGACGCTTTGGCGGCCCTTTTTCGGAAGGGTCTGTCAGATAATGTAAAGGATGTTATGGTGGGATTCCCTGTCCCCTCTGGTCTCAATGATTCTATGTCATTAGCGATTCAAATTGACAGACGTTTGCGTGAGCGGAGAAGTATGCGTGGAATAGTGTTGCCTTGTGAACCTGCTTCTGAATCCATGCAGTGTGATAGAGTGGTGTCTGGGGCACAGCGTCATGAGTTTCGAAAGCGCAATGGGTTATGTTTCTACTGTGGTGATGCCTCTCATGCTATTTCAGTCTGCCCTAAGCGGGGAAGACGTTTTGCACGCTCAGTTGTCTTGGGTAGTGTTCAGACTAAGTTTTTATTAACTGTCACTCTGATATGCTCTCTGTCCTCATTTTCTGCTCAGGCTTTCGTTAATTCTGGAGCAGCTATTAACCTGATGGATTATGATTTTGCTAAATGTTGTGGAGCGTATGCAACAGATTTGGGACCAGGTAGTGGAGAGGTTGTCCCTTTCTCAGGAGAGGGCCCAGCGTTTGCTAACCGGCATAGGACTGATGGTCCTCGGTTTAAAGTAGGGGACTTGGTCTGGTTGTCCTCAAAAAATATTCCTATGAGAGTAGCATCTCCTAAATTTAAGCCTAGGTTCATTGGACCTTATAAGATCATGGAGATTCTTAATCCTGTTTCTTTTTCGTTTTCTTCTTCCAGGGACATTTAAGATCCATAACGTGTTCCACAAATCCTTGTTGAAGAGGTTTTTTGAGCCAGTGGTTCCTGCTGCTGTGCCTCCTGACCCTGTTTTGGTTGAGGGCAATCTGGAGTATGTGGTTGAGAAAATATTAGATTTTCGTTTTTCTAGACGGAAAATCCAGTATTTGGTTAAGTGGAGAGGTTATGGTCAGGAAGACAATTCTTGGGTGTTTGCTTCGGACATCCATGCTAGGAGACTCATCCGTGCGTACCATAGAACTCATCCTGACCGACCTGGTTGCTCAAATGAGGGTTCGGTGACCCCTCCTCAAGGGGGGGGTACTGTTGTGAGTGGGCTTGGGATGAGTTCTGAGCAGAGGCTCCCTCTGGTGGTTACAAGCGGTGCTGGTCTGTCCAGTGAAGATTGTGAGGATTGGGAATCAGGTGTTACTGACTGGTCTTATATAAGGGAGTCACCTTCCCATCAGGGTTGCCGGTGATCAATTGTTCTGGTCTCTATCCTTGATTCCTGTTTCCCTTGTAGCCTGCTGTGTCGTGTCTGCATCTCCTGCTAACAGATAAGACATTTTCTTCTTTTTGTGCTTGATTTTTGCATTTTGTCCTGCACTTCTGTGGGGGCCTTCTGGGTCCCCTCCGGGGGCTTTTGCCCTCTCGTTTAGTTCAGCCACTGATGTTTGTACTTTTGCTTTTTCCAGTTTTTTCAGTGGCTGCTGTTTTGATTTTGTTACACCAGAGAACTAATTTAGGTGGTTGAGGTCGTGTGATCTCAGGTGTTTTTGAAATTAGTAGAGTTGGTGCTTTTCAGGGTTTTCTGGGATTGCAGTAAGTACCCTTCCTTTCCTATTCTATTTAGTTAGTTTGGGCCCCAACGTTTGCTCATACTATTTTCTGTCTGTGTCAGTATTTCTTCTTGTCTAACCGCCATTACATGTTTGGGGGCTTTCTATTATCTTTGGGGTTCTGCTCCGGGGCAGATAGCTTTCATGTATCTATCTTTAGGTGTAGTTAGTTTCTCAGGCTGTGACGAGGCGTCTAGGACCAACGTAGGAACGCTCCACGGCTGCCTCTAGTTGTTGTGGTTAGTCAGGGTACTGCAATCTCATAGATTCCAACTGCTCTGGTGTATTGCCTTTTTTGCCTGCACTCCTCAGCTACCGAAACATAACACATGTGCCCTAGTTTTATCGGTTTGCAACTTTTCTGTTATTTTACTAGGGGACTTTTGTACCCTACATATTGACAAGTTCTGTCTCTGCTTACTCCATTTTGGACAGTTATACTATACTATGTGTACATGACCCTGATTTTACATGTTATGGAGAGATGTGGGTGCACAATGGAACATAAGATTGATCTAATTTATTGCAGTATAGATTGGATAAGCAATGTTTATATTATACAGGTTCCCGGGTATACCCACCTTTTCAGCTGTACTTGTGGTTGTTGCTCTGCTACTTTTGTAATAATTTTTTAATATTGTACTTATTAAAATTACAACCTTTTATTTATATACCTGGCTACTTTTGTAAACTTTTCTTTGGGTGTCATAGTATTATTTGTTGCTTTACTTCCAAGATATACAGGATAATTATTGGTGTGTTCATTTAAAAAGATAGTGAAGTTCTCCTATTCAGCGCAGGAGTGGGAGCAATCAGACGCTGCGGTCTTCTGACTCCTGTCGCAGTAACCCCATGAAACAACCTCCAAACATGCAGCATAAGCTAGCTCTGATAATAAGTGCTAGCCAGGGCCAAGCTTATATAGGAGTCACTAGCAGTGCACAGCTGAACCTTAATGCAGGAAAGCTTCCAGGAGATATCAACTGAGCAGATTAACCCCTGCACATCTATAAAAAAAAAAAAAAAAAAACTTGCACCGTTTAATATGAAGGTGAAGTGCTTCTAATCAGTGCAGGAGTAGGAGAACTCAGACACTAAGGTCTTCTGGCTCCTCTCTGTCGCAGTAAATCCATGACAAATCTACTATACTACAGATGTCGTCAGAGGGGTATGCAGAGAGGAAGGAATGAATGGCAGCTTGTGATGGTCTATGGACAGATCTGGGGAGTAGATGAAGCGCACAACATGTGGTTCATTCTCCCAGAGCAGGGCAGAGAACGAAATCTGAATGTTGCTATAGCTAACAAGTGCACGTGTAAATCACTGCGGTCCAATGTCTCCTCACTGTGAGAAACAAGAAAAACGGGCACAGACGCTGCTGCACCCAGATTGTTATCGGGACCCTTCCTCATCACGTAGTCACACATTCACACTTCTGTCCCTTTAATCTCCACAAAAATGACAGATAAAAGTTATAATGGAAACTCCTGATCTTCACTTTTAAAAATATGTGAAAAAACAAAAAACTGTTCAAACACAAATGTGTGAATGCCATCAGGCTCTGTTCACATTAGCAAAAGGAATTCAATTTTTGCTGCCATCATCCCAATCTATTTTTCTACTATAACTGAGAGAATATTGTGAATAGAGCCGTATGCAGCTGTAAACCCTGGCTATAACGCAGGCTGTGCATACAGGCCTCATTCAGATCTCCATGTTGTATTCGCTTTTTCACGTGCCCATTACATTGTGCTATTTACATGTCCATGTTTTTTCACAGATCGTGTGTCTGTGCAAAACTCATGGAAACATGTCGTTTTTTTTTTTTTTTTACACTGCGTCACAAAATGCCAAGTCTATGGGTCCGTGAAAAACACAAACCGCAAACGGATGGCATCAGTGTTCGTGTTTAACATTGCAAAGTATAGGAGCTTTACAAGTTACTTCTTTGTCAATCTGTGAAACACACTGATGACATACTGATGGTAAAAACGGAAACACTGATGACCCTGGTACCATTTTCTTCATGTACGTGTCTAAATACAGATGTGTGAATGAGGCCTTAAATAGAGATCACGTTTAGCAATCATCTCAACATCATCACAGGTAGAGTGAAGCAGGAACCTTTTCAGCAGCCGCTCGCTCGGTGGTTGCCAGACCAAAGCACGGAGAACTTCCTCCTACTTGTGGCATGCCTGTTGCTTCTTTTTCCGCAAATCTATTTGCTTAACTCTAAGCACAGGATTTCAATGAAAGTGGGTAGCACTGTTGCTTTGCAGCAAAGGGTTCAAATCCAAACGACAACATCGGCAAGGAGATTGCATGTTTTCCTGTGTTTGTGTAGATTTCCTTTGGGTTCAAATCCCACCAAGGAATTCAATATCTGTAAGGAGTTGCCGAGATCTCAATCTGAGCATGCGCCACTCCCGGCGGAAATTTTCTCGGAGGCCACCGCATCGCAGCAATGGATGTGCGGGGCCTCCTGGCCGGCGGAGCCCCGAGCACCACTGACGAACCTGCCGCACCAGCCTGGTATGGGATTTCCCGGAGGCCACCGCACCAGCCTGTGATGGGAGTCATATCGGCGGACCACCGACCACCCCCTATGACCCTGCTCCGCCAGCGCTGCTGACTCCCCCAGGTAAGCTGAATTCGGACTGTAAGACAGACCCCCATTTAACACATTAATTTTTTTTCCCCTATTTTCCTTCTGAAAATTTGGGGTGAGTCATATAGTCCGAAAAATACAGTACGTTAGTTTTGTCTATGTTTTCTTTTTTCTTTGCTGTTTATTTGATTGTTTTGTTCCCAAATCTCTCCTGTCCTTTTCCCTTCCCTCTCCCTTATCCCCATTATAGGAATATAATTTTTGGTTGTATGCTAATAAACTTTGTCCTAATTATTCTTTTCTTTCCTTCCCACTCTCACCTTTCCCGGTTAAGAGCTAATTATTGTTGATATGACATTCACCTGTTGATAAACTTAATAAAATCTATAAAAAAAACAAAACAAAAACACCACAATTGTTTATCAGTATTGCTATCCATATGCTATATGCATCCATATTGCATCCGTTTTTAGACATCAGGGGTAAATGTAATTTTAAAGTCCAAAAGCAAGTTCCTATTGTGGAAGGTCGGCTCACTTAGCTGCTCGCCGAGGAAGACAAAGCAACACTTTGGCCGGCGTCACACTGGCGAGTTTGATGCGAGTTAGTCGCACGACTTTCTCGAATCAACACCCGGCACGGCCGTCCGCTCTCGGAGCCGAGTGTGCGGCTGCATAGAAATACATGCAGCCGCACACTCTGGTCCAAGAGCGGCCGGCCGTGCCTGGTGTTGATGCGAGAAAGTTGTGCGACTAACTCGCATCAAACTCGCCAGTGTGACGCCGGCCTTAATGTTAAAGTCTGTGGGTGGTTTATTACTTCATAAACCATAAAGCCCAAAACAGTAACAAAAACAGCCTTCATGGCACAAATAAAAATAAAAAGTCCATACAAGGTCCTTCCCAGTATGGCTCCCGCCTTCTGGGAACAGCACGCAAGGCAGCTCTCACTGGAGCTTCAGCCTGGAAGCTTCCTTCCTCCAAACAGCACAGACAGGAAAAAAGTAACTCCGGCTGGACATTTAACTCTCTCCAAACACACCCTTGAGGAGGAGATATGGAGAGTAGGCGTCTCGCCCATCTTCAACTGATTCACTCTCTGCACATATCATGCTGGAAGGAAAGTTATGGGTTTCACATCATGCAGGATAAAATCTTTGCGACACATATCTCCTCTCACATATGGCACCAGTAACCCTGTCACAGTATGTTAAGAATTACAATGGATCTGTGAAAATCTGATGCTGTATGGTTGTTCCATAAAGGATCAAATTTATATTTGTGTACCAATAGACTATTTTTTCACGTGGACATTTGGTCTGTGTGAAAACGGTCAATGGACATCCCAATAGAATAACATTGGCCTCACTGGGCTATGCGTGAGATAAGTCTTTCCCATGGATCGCAGTCAGACCGAAAATACGGATGTGTGACTGTAGCTTTATACTGACAGTAAGACTGTGTGACTGTAGCTTTATACTGACAGTAAGGCTGTGTGACTGTAGCTTTATACTGACAGTAAGGCTGTGTGACTGTAGCTTTATACTGACAGTAAGGCTGTGTGACTGTAGCTTTATACTGACAGTAAGGCTGTGTGACTGTAGCTTTATACAGACAGTAAAGCTGTGTGACTAGCTTTATACTGACAGTAAGGCTGTGTGACTGTAGCTTTATACTGACTGTAAGGCTGTGTGACTGTAGCTTTATACTGACAGTAAGGCTGTGTGACTGTAGCTTTATACTGACAGTAAGGCTGTGTGACTGTAGCGTTATACTGACAGTAAGGCTGTGTGACTGTAGCTTTATACTGACTGTAAGGCTGTGTGACTAGCTTTATACTGACTGTAAGGCTGTGTGACTGTAGCTTTATACAGACAGTAAAGCTGTGTGACTGTAGCTTTATACAGACAGTAAGGCTGTGAGACTGTAGCTTTATACTGACAGTAAGGCTGTGTGACTAGCTTTATACTGACAGTAAGGCTGTGTGACTGTAGCTTTATACTGACTGTAAGGCTGTGTGACTGTAGCTTTATACTGACAGTAAGGCTGTGTGACTGTAGCTTTATACTGACAGTAAGGCTGTGTGACTGTAGCGTTATACTGACAGTAAGGCTGTGTGACTGTAGCTTTATACTGACAGTAAGGCTGTGTGACTG
Organism: Oophaga sylvatica; assembly: GCA_033576555.1. Lineage (NCBI taxonomy): Eukaryota > Metazoa > Chordata > Amphibia > Anura > Dendrobatidae > Oophaga > Oophaga sylvatica. Next base: position 845,508,446 of record JARQOD010000001.1, read on the forward strand.
TAGCTTTATACTGACAGTAAGGCTGTGTGACTGTAGCTTTGTACAGACAGTAAGGCTGTGTGACTGTAGCTTTGTACAGACAGTAAGGCTGTGTGACTGTAGCTTTATACAGACAGTAAGGCTGTGTGACTGTAGCTTTATACAGACAGTAAGGCTGTGAGACTGTAGCTTTATACAGACAGTAAGGCTGTGAAACTGTAGCTTTATACAGACAGTAAGGCTGTGAGACTGTAGCTTTGTACCGACAGTAGGGCTTGTGACTATAGCTTCATACAGACAGTAAGGCCGCTGACTATAGCTTTATACAGACAGTAAGGCTGTTGACTATAGCTTTATACAGACAGTAACGCTGTGTGACTGTAGCTTTGTACCGACAGTAACGCTGTGGACTGTAGCTTTATACAGACAGTAAGGCTGTGAGACTGTAGCTTTATACAGGCAGTAAGGCTGTGAGACTGTAGCTTTATACAGACAGTAAGGCTGTGAGACTAGCTTTGTACCGACAGTAACGCTGTGTGACTGTAGCTTTGTACAGACAAGTAAGGCTTTGTGACTATAGCTTTATACAGACAGTAAGGTGTGTGACTGTAGCTTTGTACCGACAGTAACGCTGTGTGACTGTAGCGTTATACTGACAGTAAGGCTGTGTGACTGTAGCATTATACCGACAGTAAGGCTGTGTGACTGTAGCTTTGTACCGACAGTAAGGCTGTGTGACTGTAGCTTTGTACCGACAGTAAGGCTGTGTGACTGTACTTTGTACAGACAGTAAGGCTGTGTGACTGTAGCTTTATACAGACAGTAAGGCTGTGTGACTGTAGCTTTATACAGACAGTAAGGCTGTGTGACTGTAGCTTTATACAGACAGTAAGGCTGTGTGACTGTAGCTTTATAAACATACCGTAAGAATGTGTGACTGTAGCTTTATATGGACAGTAAGGCTGTGTTACTGTAGCTTTACAGTACTGACAGTAAGGCTGTGTAACTGTAGCTGTAACAACCCTGCCGGCATCACTGCATGGCCTCCCATCCCCCACCTGCCTTACACACCAGTTTACTCACTACTCCGGGCTATGCTGTGAGTTTTTCTCTTCTGCCGGCTCCATGCGGTGTACCTTATGTCTCCTGCCTGCTCTTTGCATACTTCCTGGCTGTGTGCATAGTGGGGCGGCGCCGGCACTTCCTGGTTCTTATAGAGTCAGTGTGCACCTTCCTAAGGTGTCCCCAGCCAATTCCAAGAGACCTCCGGTACTTAAGGCATCCCCGCCCCATAGAAGGAGGCCTGTGCAACGCTCTATCTCAGTCAGTGTCTTGCTGCTGAGCTGCCAGGTCCTGTCCTGTTTTCTGCCTTCTCTGGGGGCTTAATACCCAGACCTGTTACTGTGCTTTCATACCTTGGTCTATACCAGTGTTTCTTGCTTAGTCAATCACCTGGGGGCAGAATAACCAGGCCTTCGTCCTTAGTTCTTGTACCTGTTCCTGACCTTGTCTGTATTCAGTCCTATTTCTGTGTCCGTTGTATTCTTGTCTGTAGCCTTTCCCACCTGCTGTGTGTATCCTTGTGCCTATTGTGGTTCTGCTCTGTTCGCAGCACCTAGCGGCAATGCCACTCGCCGTACCCAGCGGCTCTGCTCTGCACTTGCTCAGAATACCTGCGGTTCTGCTCTACACTTGCTCCGCCTACCTGCGGTTCTGCCTTGCTCCGCTCTTTGCAGTTCTACTCCTGCTCCGCTCCCTGCAGTTCCAGCTCCATTAGTCTGAACAGGTCCCTACCTGTCCCCATATATCTCTCATTCCAGTTTGTGTGTCTGTCCTTCCTGAACCAGCCCCAGCTTCTCCAGTTTGAACAGGTTCCTACCTGTTCCCTTGTTCCATTCATAACTGCCCATGTTCCTGTGCCTTCCAAGTCAGTTCCGATCCCTTCTGTCTCAGCTGTGCCCGTCTGTCTGCCAGTGTCTCAGCCGTGCCCGCCTGTATGCCAAGAGTAGCTGCCGTGCCCGCCATAGTACCAGTAGTGCCTGTCGACTCTTGCCTGCACCTGTCATAGTGTTCTGTTTCAAGTGGGATCAGCAGCCACAGCTAGACACCACCCTGGAGTGGCACCTGGCAGCTACCTGCCGCACAAGCCTGACCTCACCATCAGAGGCTTCAGTGAACACCAAGGTAGCTGCTTAGTCATGCCCCTCCAGGGTAGACTGGTTTGTGGCACAGTGGGGCCACAACCCCCACGCTCGCGCCAACCAGTCAGGGCGCGAAAGGAACAGTAGCTTTATACAGACAGTAAGGCTGTGTGACTGTAGCTTTATATGGACAGTAAGGCTGTAACTGTAGCTTTATATGGACAGTAAGGCTGTGACTGTAGCTTTATATGGACAGTAAGGCTGTGACTGTAGCTTATTATATGGACAGTAAGGCTGTGACTGTAGCTTTATATGGACAGTAAGGCTGTGTGACTGTAGCTTTAGCCTATGTGCACACGTTGCAGAAATGCTCCGGAATGTCCGGAGCATTTGCGCAACTCCCCGCCGCGGGTATAACGCATGCGCAATTCGCATGCGTTTTGCAAGCATTTTTAGCTTGCAGAATGCTCTCACTTTTCCAAGCAATTTGAAGCATCGCCTGGAAAAGTGATTGACAGGTTGCACGCATACTGCTTGACAAGTGTGTCCAACTTTTTACTACTGATGAATGTTAAAAATAATAAAAAATATGGATATACTCACCTCCTGGCGGCCCCCGATCTCCTCAGCGGCGTTCCCGATCCTCAGCGGCGCTCACGTCACAATGGTCATTCTCGCTAAGCACACCTGGGAACGGAACTTGCCGGCCGCGCCGCTGAGGAGCAGGAGGACTCCGGGGGCCAACAGAGGGTAAGTATATCCCTATTTTTTAATTTAATTCTACTCTTTACAGGAATATGGTACCCAGGGTCTGGAGGAGAGTCACCTCTCCTCCAGACCCTGGGTACCAACTGCACATGAAGCGCTCACTTCATGCATGGTGGGCATAGCCACATGCGTAAAGTGAGCGTTTCAATGCAATCCTATGGCGGCGCAATCGCCGCGATTACGCTAAAATAATGAACATGCTGCGTATTTTACCGCAATGCGAATACTCTCCGGAAAAATATGCAGCACGGGCACAGCAATGCGTAATCCCATAGGATTGCATGGGATATAGTTTTGTTAGCGCTTCCGCCGTGTAAAAACGCGGCAAAAACGCTTAAAAAACACAACGTGGGCACATAAGACTTATAGTACTGACAATAAGGTTGTGTGAATGTAGCATGATACTGGGAGTAAGGCTGTGTGAATGTTCGTACCAGAGAGGAATGGGCAGATTTTTTTTTTTATCTGGGGTCAGCCTACTTGCTTACGTTTTCTCTTTTTCTTTACTGATGCAGTAGGTAGACTGTCTGAACTGTTGATATCCATTGACTCTTAGCAATGTATCAATTAAAAATAAATGAATCATACCAGTAATACTAAAAATCCTATAATCATATGGAGCAGACCCGGGCAAAGTGCGGCCCGCGGGCTGTGTGGGGTTCATGCTGTATATAGGGAGGCTGTGTGGGGCTCATGCTGTATATGGGGGAGGCTTTGTAGGGCTCATGCTGTATATGGGAAGGCTATTGGGGTTCATGCTGTATATAGGGAGGCTGTGTGGGCTCATGCTGTATATGGGGAGGCTGTGTGGGCTCATGCTGTATATGGGGGAGGCTGTGTGGGGCTCATGCTGTATATGGGGGAGGCTGTGGGGCTCATGCTGTATATAGGGAGGCTGTGTGGGGCTCATGCTGTATATAGGGAGGCTGTGTGGGGCTCATGCTGTATATAGGGAGGCTGTGTGGGGCTCATGCTGTATATGGGGGAGGCTGTGTGGGGCTCATGCAGTATATGGGGAAGCTGTGTGGGGCTCATGCTGTATATGGGAAGGCTGTGTGGGGCTCATGCTGTATATAGGGAGGCTGTGTGGGGCTCATGCTGTATATGGGGGAGGCTGTGTGGGGCTCATGCAGTATATGGGGAGGCTGTGTGGGGCTCATGCAGTATATGGAGAGGCTGTGTGGGGCTCATGCTGTATATGGGAAGGCTGTGTGGGGCTCATGCTGTATATAGGGAGGCTGTGTGGGGCTCATGCTGTATATAGGGAGGCTGTGTGGGGCTCATGCTGTATATAGGGAGGCTGTGTGGGGCTCATGCTGTATATGGGGGAGGCTGTGTGGGGCTCATGCTGTATATGGGAGAGGCTGTGTGGGGCTCATGCTGTATATGGGAAGGCTGTGTGGGGCTCATGCTGTATATGGGAAGGCTGTGTGGGGCTCGTGCTGTATATGGGAAGGCTGTGTGGGGCTCATGCTGTATATGGGTAGGCTGTGTGGGGCTCATGCTGTATATGGGGACTCTGTGTGCGGCTCATGCTGTATATGGGAGGCTGTGTGCGGCTCATGCTGTATATGGGAGAGGCTGTGTGGGGTTCATGCTGTATATAGGGAGGCTATGTGGGGCTCATGCTGTATATAGGGAGGCTGTGTGGGGTTCATGCTGTATATAGGGAGGCTGTGTGGGGTTCATGCTGTATATAGGGAGGCTATGTGGGGCTCATGCTGTATATAGGGAGGCTGTGTGGGGTTCATGCTGTATATAGGGAGGCTGTGTGGGTTCATGCTGTATATAGGGAGGCTGTGTGGGGCTCATGCTGTATATGGGGAGGCTGTGTGGGGCTCATGCAGTATATGGGGAGGCTGTGTGGGGTTCATGCTGTATATAGGGAGGCTGTGTGGGGCTCATGCTGTATATGGGAGGCTGTGTGCGGCTCATGCTGTATATGGGGAGGCTTTGTAGGGCTCATGCTGTATATGGGAAGGCTATGTGGGGCTCATGCTGTATATAGGGAGGCTGTGTGGGCTCATGCTGTATATGGGGGAGGCTGTGTGGGGCTCATGCTGTATATGGGGGAGGCTGTGTGGGGCTCATGCTGTATATGGGGAGGCTGTGTGGGCTCATGCTGTATATAGGGAGGCTGTGTGGGCTCATGCTGTATATAGGGAGGCTGTGTGGGGCTCATGCTGTATATAGGGAGGCTGTGTGGGGCTCATGCTGTATATGGGGAGGCTGTGTGGGGCTCATGCAGTATATGGGAGGCTGTGTGGGGCTCATGCAGTATATGGAGAGGCTGTGTGGGCTCATGCTGTATATGGAAGGCTGTGTGGGGCTCATGCTGTATATAGGAGGCTGTGTGGGGCTCATGCTGTATATAGGGAGGCTGTGTGGGGCTCATGCTGTATATAGGAGGCTGTGTGGGGCTCATGCTGTATATGGGGAGGCTGTGTGGGGCTCATGCTGTATATGGGAAGGCTGTGTGGGGCTCATGCTGTATATGGGAAGGCTGTGTGGGCTCGTGCTGTATATGGGAAGGCTGTGTGGGGCTCATGCTGTATATGGTAGGCTGTGTGGGCTCATGCTGTATATGGGGACTCTGTGTGCGGCTCATGCTGTATATGGGGAGGCTGTGTGCGGCTCATGCTGTATATGGAGAGGCTGTGTGGGTTCATGCTGTATAAGGGAGCTATGTGGGCTCATGCTGTATATAGGGAGGCTGTGTGGGGTTCATGCTGTATATAGGGAGGCTGTGTGGGGTTCATGCTGTATATAGGGAGGCTGTGTGGGGCTCATGCTGTATATGGGGAGGCTGTGTGGGGCTCATGCAGTATATGGGGAGGCTGTGTGGGGCTCATGCGTATATAGGAGGCTGTGTGGGGCTCATGCAGTATATACAGTGAGGCTGTGTGGTGCTCATGCTGTATATGGGAGGCTGTGTGGGCTCATGCAATATATAGTAGGCTGTGTGGGGCTCATGCTGTTATATGGGGAGGCTGTGTGGGCTCATGCTGTATATGGGAAGGCTGTGTGGGGCTCATGCTGTATATGGGGGAGGCTGTGTGGGCTCATGCTGTATATGGGGGAGCTGTGGGGCTCATGCTGTATATGGGGAGGCTGTGTGGGGCTCATGCTGTATATGGGGAGGCTGTGTGGGGCTCATGCTGTATATAGGATGCGTGTGGGCTCATGCGTATATAGGGAGGCTGTGTGGGGCTCATGCAGTATATACAGTGAGGCTGTGTGGTGCTCATGTAGTATATAGGAGGCTGTGTGAGGCTCATGCTGTATATGGGAGGCTGTGTGGGCTCATGCTGTATATGGGGAGGCTGTGTGGTGCTCATGTAGTATATAGGGAGGCTTGTGGGGCTCATGCTGTATATGGGGAGGCTGTGTGGGGCTCATGCAGTATATGGGGAGGCTGTGTGGTGCTCATGCTGTATATGGGGGAGGCTGTGTGGGGCTCATGCTGTATATGGGGGAGGCTGTGTGGGGCTCATGCTGTATATGGGGAGGCTGTGTGGGGCTCATGCTTTATATGTATTAGGGTGTGTGAGGCTCATGCTGTATATGGGGAGGCTGTGTGGTGCTCATGTAGTATATAGGGAGGCTGTGTGGGGCTCATGCTGTATATGGGGGAGGCTGTGTGGGGCTCATGCTGTATATGGGGAGGCTGTGTGGGGCTCATGCTGTATATGGGGAGGCTGTGTGGGGCTCATGCTTTATATGTATTAGGGTGTGTGAGGCTCATGCTGTATATAAGGGGCTGTGGGGGGTTTAAAAATATATATGGGGTGTCAGCATACTTAGTTCTTCTCAATATTAACTTATTAATATTAATTGTAAGTTAATATTGAGAAGAATTAATTTCAAGCTATTGGTTTGGCCCTCCACAACAGTCATGGTCTCTCATGTGGCCCATCGGGAAAATTAATTGCCCACCCCTGATATGGAAAATATTCAGGATGCACGATAAACACAACAAAATTCAAATTACTATGCTTGGGTAAAATAGATGCTCAGGAATATTCAGAATTAACAAAATGTGACATTATGATAGCCAAGACTCACATAACATGTCTGGGTAGAATAAAGCTCCCTGCTTCTCTTTACAATTTAAATCCCCCCCTCTCATAAATCAAAGACATAAGGATCTTAAGCGATGGCAGGAGCTGTCCTTACATCCGATGGGTTGAATACATATGGTAAAAATGATGAGCATCTCCAGATTAATGTATTAGATTCAGACACTTCACATACTTATAAAACATATAGATATTAACCTGTTAAATAAGCAATACCTCAGTTCATATAGAAAGGAAACAGACCCCATATCAGCATAAAAAAAAACTGATGGCCACAAAACCCTGGGGAGGAAAAAAAATGTACCTAATATCAGAGGTTACAACATTGCATAACTCTCTATAGAGATTATATATTTGACTGGCTTGATCTTCAGCTTATAGATTATGCCAACACGTGGGATTTGAAAACTCTCATACATGCAAGGCAATCTACACTACATATCCAGAGCAAAACTCACTGTTATTTAGAGACACTACAGCCACATGGAAGATAATTAGGAAAAAAATACAAAGTGTCATGCTAGAGTTTCTAAATATCTACCTCTCTGGAATAATCCAGAATTCATAATGGAAAATAAATGATTCAAAGTGGAAACTAAAGGGGATAATTAATATTATACAGCTATTACATCCCACAGAACGAAGGTGGGTGAAAAGATTAATTAATTGAGAAATTTCACCTAAATCCCAACCAAACAATTTGAACAGGTTAGACACTTTATGATCTTTTGGAGGATATCTCCAAAGAAAGCACATATAATGATTCTGACTGCCGGGTAAGGGCCTCTGCAACCTGCTCCTCTGTCTACAGTGAAACGAGAGGTATAATGCTGGGGTACAACCCGAAACTTTCTTTGAATCCTGAGAGAAGAAGAATAACGATCAAGACGTTGGATCTAAAATAAGAGACAGTTGAGACAAAACTCAAAGTAATACTCAATGAGATGTGGAGGGAAACAATGTCAGATCATACACAAGGCAATATATGCCTTTAACCTCTCAAAAACACATCTTAAACCTGACAATCATGCAGTGCACAAAATGTGGAACCCCTTCTATGGATTTGTTGCATGGGATCTGGATATGTCCAAAAATACAGACTTTCTTGGGGTCTATACTTGAGGGCATTGAAAGCATTTGGAATTTGGGTCACAAATCCCTCTCACTATGATATGACTTCAATATTGGTCAAGTGAAAAGACAAGTGCGGGGAAACAGACAAGGTCGGTGCCCCCCTTAGTTCATGTGATAGTTCTATTGGCCAAGAGACTGCTAGTAGGATGTTGGCTGAAACCCCCGACACCAACATTTCAAGAATTAATTTCACAATTGAAAACCCTATTGTATATAGAAAGACTAGACGCAGAACAAAAAAAGAAGAGCGCACAAAATTTTGTCAAATGTAACTGTAAATGTAAATGTGACTGCGCCTGTTGTCAAATATAAAGCATTTATTGAGAAATATTGTAATTCAGAAGAAATTTCACAATTTGTTTCTCCGTTTACAAACCCTACATGGCATCATACTGAAAAACTGAAGGGAACTTTGGGGAAACTCCTACAAGACACTGCTAAAAATGATGATAATGTGAATAAAGATTAAAAGGAAACGCTGACCATACTATGTGCAATGTAAAATATAATGTACAATCACTCTGTTAGAAATTGAAGCTTTGTATGACATCCATGTGAGTAGGTTTCTTTCCCAATGGAATGTCTTATAAGCCTAGATTGTTCACAAAAAACATAATTTCTGTTTTAAACCTATAAGTGTAAAACCTATTCAAAATTTACTAGAAGTTTATTAAAATCAATAAAAATTGTTTAAAAAAAAAATGGAAGAATCAGAGAAGTACACAGAATGACCTCCATGTTTCATCCGCTTTATACAGATACACATAGACTTGAGTCTGAGCCGCTATGAGATAAGACTAGGACATGCTCTTGAGTTTCACAGACCCAACCAGAATTGCCAACTATCCAGGAATTCCAGGACACACTAAAAATGTGGAACTTTTCCCTTTCCAAATAAAAAAAATAAAATAAATTGTAACCATATGTAAAAGAGCCCACTTTACTGTACTAGGGTCCCCAGTCATTCAGCACACTACACTTAAGTTCACGGCTTTTTGGCAGAATCTGCAGCAGAGGCTCCTAAAGAAGCCACCACCCCAAATGTGAACCTAGCCTTATTACACATGTAAAAAAAAAATTAAATCTCAATCCTATAAAAGAACAAAGCTCTCCGATTCCCTCACTCCACAGTACACAGAGCTTTTCTTATAAGGTGTTGTCCTGTAATAAACATATTTATAACCCACGGCCCGTGCTGAGTAACCAGAAAACTAAAAGCAGAAGTGAAGCGGTTAATTCAGTCAACGAGAAGGAAGACCACTCATCCTGACATCATAAGCAAAAGTTCATTTTCTACTTCAGAGGATTCCTGCAAAAAGGCAGAGTGTGAATAACAGCAGATCTGTGGCAGCTTCAGAAATCTGCAGCACTTTAAACCAGGGGTCTATAGATTAGGACAGTGGTAGAAATGGCGGTCTCCGGACCCCATAAGTGTGCATGTGTATACCTGGTGCTGGTTGTGGACACCGCCGCGTCTATTCTATACATGAATAAACCCCGCATTATACTGGGTCGGACTCTGTACCTGCCACACACATGCTGGGACAATCATCAACTTATTACTCAGTGGTAAATATAGGCAGGGAGAGTCTTAGATTTCACAACAGAATGTATAGATAAAGCAATGGTAGAGAACGCTCTGCTGAAACATTGTATTTTATTGGGGGTTTTTCTACTTTAATATTGAAAATTACTATTTGGATAAATAAATAGTTATCTTTCAATTGAATGCATCTAAATCGCTTTTAATGTATGCTGTAAAATAGCACAGTGGGAGAATGTGCAGGACTCCAGTCCATGGGGCAGGTCAGGACTGTGTGAGCACTGGATGGGAGCTCAGCAAAGCCCCTTACCTCCTGGGATTCCAGGCTCATCCATTGATTAGCAGGGCTAGCGCCACATCAACATTGCAGCGGAAAGCACACACAATGTCATGCTAGGCTGACTAATCAAAAGAGCAGGAATTGGCTCCTATCCAGCGGTCACACCGTACTGACCTGCCCCCTGGACTGGAGTCCTGCAGATCGATTCTCCCGTCTCTACGATTCGGTATGTTCACACAGTGCTATTTTGCAGCATATATTAACCCCTTAGTGACAGAGCCAATTTGCAGCTTAATGACCGGGCCAATTTTTACAATTCTGACCACTGGCACTTTATGAGGTTATAACTCTGGAACGCTTTAACGGATCCTGCTGATTCTGACAAGGTTTTTTCGTAACATATTGTACTTCATGTTAGTGGTAAAAAATTTTTGATATGACTTGCGCTTATTTATGAAAAAAATGGAAATATGGTGAAAATTTTGAAAATTTAGCAATTTTCAAACTTTAAATTTTTATGCCCTTAAATCAGAGAGAAATGTCACACAAATTAAAAGTTAAAAGTTGACCAGCGATTTCTCATTTTTACAACACCATTTTTTTTTGGGGACCACATCACATTTGAAGTCACTTTGAGGGGTCTATATGATAGAAAATACCCCAAAGTGACACCATTCTAAAAACTGCACCCCTCAAGGTGCTCAAAACCACATTCAAGAAGTTTATTAACTCTTTACGTACTTCACAGGAACTGAAGCAATGTGGAAGGAAAAAATTAACATTTAACTTTTTTTGCAAAAACTTTACTTCCGAACCAATTTTTTTTATTTTCACAAGTGTTAAAAGAAAAAATGAACCACAAACTTTGTTGTGCATTTAATCCTGAATACACCGATACCCCTTATGTGGGGGTAGACCACTTTTTGGGCGCACGGCAGAGGTCGCATGGGAAGGAGCGCCGACTGGATGCCATGTCGCGTTTAGAGAGCCCCTGATGTGCCTAAACAGTGGAAACCCCCAACAAGTGAAGCCATTTTGAAAACTAGACCCCTTAAGGAACATATCTAGATGTGTGGTGAGCACTTTGAACCTCCAAGTGCTTCACAGAAGTTTATAACTTAGAGCCGTGAAAATAAAAAATCATATTTTTTCCACAAAAACGATCTTTTCACCCCAATTTTTATTTTCCCAAGGGTAACAAGACCCAAAAGTTTTTGTGCAATTTGTCCTGAGCATGCTGATACCCAATATGTGGGGGTAAACCACTGTTTGGGTGCATGGCAGAGCTTGGAAGGGAAGGAGCGCCATTTGACTTTTTCAACGCAGAATTGGCTGGACGCCATGTCGCGTTTGTAGAGGCCCTGATGTGTCTAAACAGTGGAAACCCCCCATAAGTGACCCCATTTTGGAAACTAGACCCCCTAAGGAACTTATCTAGATGTGTGGTGAGCACTTTGAACCCCCAAGTGCTTCACAGGAGTTTATAACGCCCGGGCGTGAAAATAAAAAAAATCATATTTTTTCCACAAACCTGATCGTTTAGTCCCCAATTTTTTTATTTTCCCAAGGGTAACAGGAGAAATTAGACCACAAAAGTTGTTGTCCAATTTGTCCTGAGTACGCTGATACCCCATATGTGGGGGGAGGACCAGTTTGGGCGCACGGCAGGCCTTTAAAGGGAAGGAGCGCCGTTTGACTTTTTCAAACCAAAATTGGCTGGAATTGAAATTGGACGCCATGTCGCGTTTGGAGAGCCCCTGATGCGCCTAAACAGTGGAAACCCCCCCACAAATGACAACATTTTGGAAACTAGACCCCATAAGGAACTTATCTAGATGTGTGGTGAGCACTTTGAACCCCCAAGTGCTTCACAGAAGTTTATAACGTAGAGACGTGAAAATAAAAATTCATTTTTTTCCTCAAAAATGATTCTTTAGCCCGCTATTTTTTATTTTCCCAAGGGTAACAGGAGAAATTGGACCCCAAAAGTTGTTGTGCAATTTTTCCTGAGTACGCTGATACCCCATATGTGGGGTGGAACCACTGTTTGGGCGCATGGGAGAGCTTGGAAGGGAAGGAGCGCCATTTTGTAATGCAGACTTTGATGGAATGTTCTGCGGGCGTCATGTTGTGTTTGCAGAGCCCTTGATGTGCCTAAACAGTAGAAACCCCCTGCAAGTGACACCATTTTGGAAACTAGACTCCCCAAGGAGCTTATCTAGATGTGTGGTGAGCACTTTAATCCCCAAGTGCTTCACAGAAATTTATAAACGCAGAGCCGTGAAAATAAAAAAATCATCTTTTTCCTCAAAAATGATTTTTTTAGCCAGCTATTTTTTATTCTCCCAAGGGTAACAGGAGAAATTAGAACCCCAAAATTGGTGCGCAATTTGTCCTGAGTACGCCGATACCCCATATGTTGGGGTAAACCACTGGTTGGGCGCACGGCAGGGCTCCGAAGGGAGGGAGCGCCATTTGACTTTTTGAACGCCACGTCGTGTTTGGAGACCCCCTGATGTGCCTAAATAGTGGAAACCCCTCAATTCTAGATCCAACCCTAACCCCAACACACCCCTAACCCTAATCCCAACCCTACCCCTAACTCTAATCCCAACCCTAATTGTAACCCTAACCCTAATTGTAACCCTAAACCTAATTCCAACCCTAACCCTAAGGCTAGGTTCATTTTGAGTTTTACCAGCCCGTTCAACACATAGCGTTGACGGGCTGGTAACGGTATCAATAGCATGGGTGAAGGGGAAAAGGAAAATAGTCAGCTCACCAGTCTTCTGCAGGTTTCTCTGATTGAACACGCACGGAGGAGCATTGATCAGAGGCGTGATTCACAATGGAAAATGGAAGAGGAAAAATTCTCCAGCGTGTAATCCAATAAAATCATTTTTTTATTCAAGACATTTTAAAATGTATGTATCAAAAATACAAATGAACAAAGGAAAGGAAGGATGGGGTCCCCATAACAACCAATGCGTTTCAACCTCTTGCGGTCTTAGTCATGGTATTGCGTTATGCTATACCTGCTAGCGATGATTCATCTGCGCTAGCGGTGACGGAGCCTAGACGCTTCAGGCCGCGTCCGAGGCTCTGTCACTGAATGACGGCACGTCGCGAACGCATGCCGCCCTCAAATGGGGGTGAATGGCAGCGTTAACGGACTGCGTTACACCGCGGTGTAACGCAGTCCGTCTAACGGACTACCATAACGCAGTATGAACCCAGCCTAACCCTAAACCTAAGGCTAACTCTAACCCTAAGGCTAACCCTAATTGTAACCCTAACCCTAATTTTAACCCTAATGGAAAAATAAAAATAAAAAAATTTCTTTATTTAATAATAATAATCTTTATTTATATAGCACCAACATATTCCGCAGCGCTTTACAGTTTAACAGTTTCAAAACACAAGTCATAAGTAACAATGTTAACAATACAATAATTAAAGCAAAATACGACGACCCTGCTCGTGAGAGCTTACAATCTACAATGAAGTGGGGGAGATACAAAGTACACGTGTGTATATACAATGATGGACCAGCCATCTTGAGGGAGTGAGGGATGGATGGAGATAGTGAATGGGCTACACACACACACTTACACATAGAATGACTTTGATTAGTGAATGTGATAGGCCGCTCTGAACAAATGTGTTTTGAGGGAGCGCCTGAAACCATGCAAATTGTGGATAGTCCTAATTTCTTGGGGTAGAGCATTCCAGAGGATTGGCGCAGCGCGGGAGAAGTCTTGGAGTCGGGAGTGGGAGGTACGGATTAGGGCAGAGGTTAGTCGAAAGTCGTTTGCAGAGCGCAGCAGTCGGTTAGGCCGATAGATAGAAATGAGGGAGGAGATGTAGGGGGGTGCTGCACTGTGGAGAGCTTTGTGGGTGAGAACAAGTACTTTGAATTGGATCCTATAATGAATGGGCAGCCAGTGTAAGGACTGGCGAAGAGCGGACGCGTCCGAGTACTGATTAGCCAAATGGATGAGCCTGGCTGCTGCATTAAGGATGGACTGGAGAGGGGATAGTCGAGTAATGGGGAGGCCAAGTAATAGAGCGTTGCAGTAGTCCAGGCGGGAGTGGATCAGGGCGACAGTGAGGGTTTTTGTTGTTTCCATGGTGAGAATAGGGCGGATTCTAGAGATGTTCTTTAGGTGTAGGCGGCAAGAGCGGGAAAGAGATTTTATATGGGAGGTGAAGGAGAGATTGGTGTCAAACATAACACCCAGACAGCGAGCCTGCTGCCGGGGTGTTATTATGGTGCCGCCCACGGAGAGGGAAATGTCAGATTTAGGGAGGTTAGTAGACGGCGGGAGCAGAAGAAGTTCAGTTTTGGAGAGGTTGAGTTTCAGATAGAGAGCGGACATGATGTTGGAGACTGCAGACAGACAGTCACTGGCAACCTGTAGTACAGCGGGGGTAAGGTCGGGGGATGACTTGTATAGTTGTGTGTCATCAGCATAAAGATGGTACTGAAAGCCAAATCTGCTGATGGTCTGTCCAATTGGGGCCGTGTAGAGAGAGAAGAGAAGGGGGCCAAGGACTGAGACCTGGGGTACACAGACAGTGAGAGGAAGAGGAAATGACGTGGAGCCAGAGAACGAAACACTGAAGGAGCGGTCAGAAAGATAGGAAGAGAACCAGGAGAGAACAGTGTCCTTAATACTTAGTGACTGGAGCCTAGACAGTAGGAGACGGTGGTAAACTGTGTCGAAAGCTGCAGAAAGGTCGAGAAGAATGAGCAGAGAGTGGTCACCGTTACATTTTGCTGTCAGAAGGTCATTGGTCACTTTGATGAGTGCAGTTTCAGTCGAATGAAGGGGTCGGAAGCCGAACTGTGAAGGGTCTAGAAGGGAGTGAGTGGAGAGGTAATGGGTAAGGCGGGAGTAGACTAGGTGCTCCAAAAGTTTAGAGATGAAGGGGAGATTGGAGACCGGTCTGTAGTTGTTTGTGCAGGAAGGGTCGAGAGTGGGTTTCTTTAGTAATGGAGTAATGATGGAGTGTTTGAAGGAGGATGGGAAAATGCCAGAGGAGAGTGAGAGATTAAAGATTGTAGTTAGGTGAGTTGTGACAACTGGAGAGAGAGAGACTGGAGGAGATGTGAGGGAATGGGGTCGGTAGTGCATGTAGTCGGACGAGAGGAAGAGAGGAGTCTGGAGACTTCTTCTTCTGTGATGGGATCAAATGTGGAAAGTGAGCCAGGGGAAAAGCAGGGAGGGATGGGAGTCACAGCACTTGGTGGTTGAGAGCAGATTCCCTGACGGATAGTATCTATTTTTTCTATAAAGTGGGAGGCCAGGTTGTCAGCAAAAATGTCTGTGATAGGGGCTTGTGCTTTTGGTCTGAGGAGGGAGTGAAAAGTGTCAAAAAGTTTCTTGGGGTTGTTGGCTAGTGAGGAGATCAGGGTGGTGAAGTAGGTCTGTTTGGAGAGGTGAAGGGCAGCATTATAAGTTCTTAACATGAATTTAAAGTGGATGAAGTCTACTGGTGTGCGGGTTTTTCTCCAAAGGCGTTCAGCACTCCTAGAGCATCGCTGAAGAAGTTGAGTTTGCAATGTGAGCCAGGGCTGTTTTACTGTGTGTTTGGAAGTTCTGAGGGTGAGTAGTGCTACTTGGTCAAGGGTGCTTCTAAGAGTGTCATTGTAGTGATGAACAGCCAGATTAGGACAAGAAAAAGGAGATTGGGGACAGCGATGAGTGTAGGGAGTCTGAAAGTGTCTGAGGGTTAATGGCTTGTAGATTTCTGAATGTACGGTAGGTAGGAGTGCGCTGGGGTGGTCGAGGATTTGTGAGGGTGAAGGAGAGAATGTTGTGGTCAGAGAGTAGAAGCGTTGAGTTATTTAGGTGGGAGATAGAACAGAGGCGGACAAAGACCAGGTCAAGGGTGTTACCATCCTTGTGTGTCTCAGAGGTTGAAAGCTGTGAGAGGCCTAGAGAAGTGGTTAGTGATAGAAGCTGAGATGCAGATGTGGAAGTAGGGCTGTTAATGGGGATGTTGAAGTCTCCAAGGATAAGGGTTGGTAGTTCTGAGGACATGAAGTGCGGCAGCCAGGCTGAGAAATGGTCAAGGAACCGGGTGGGCGAGCCTGGGGGCCGAAATATGACCGCTACCCTGAGGGAGAGGGGACGGAAGAGCCTGATGGTGTGGAGCTCAAAAGAAGGGAATGAGAATGATGGAATTGGGGGGGATGACCTGGAAAGTACATTGTGGGGACAGGAGTATGCCAACTCCACCACCATGTCTGTTTGCGGGTCTTGGGGAATGGGAGAACTGTAAGCCACCATAGAAATGGCAGCAGGGGAGACAGTGTCAGAATCCTGAATCCAGGTTTCAGTGAGGGCCAACAGATAAAGAGAGTTGTTCAGAAAGTAGTTGTGCAGGAAGGATAGCTTGTTGCATGCAGACCGTGGATTCCAGAGGGCACAATTAAAAGGAGATGAGGGAGTGCAAGTAATATTAATAAGATTATTATGGTTTCGATATGAGGTAGGGTAGGGATTGAGGTTGGGGGATGGTGGACCAGGGTTGGGGGAGATGTCCCCTGAAATCAGTAGGAGTAGGAAGATAAAGAGCAGGTAGTTGTTGGAGTTGTAAGTAGGATTTTTCTGTGATGTGTTTGGGCAAGATGGGCTGAGGTTTCTCAGGAAGGTGAGGAGTGCACAGGAGCTGTGCATGGGAGAGGGAAGTATAGAGGGGCTGATGTGTATGAGTCGTGATGGAGGGGGGATGGGGCGGTGAATGTGGATGGCAAGGGA
Organism: Oophaga sylvatica; assembly: GCA_033576555.1. Classification (NCBI taxonomy): domain Eukaryota; kingdom Metazoa; phylum Chordata; class Amphibia; order Anura; family Dendrobatidae; genus Oophaga; species Oophaga sylvatica. Next base: position 845,525,137 of record JARQOD010000001.1, read on the forward strand.
ACACAGGAGGATAGAGATAAAGTACATAATTAAAAAGAAAGCAAAAGGTGTGGTATTTTATTATATGTCCCTAACTAAGGGGGTGATAAAGGGGGGTCTATGTACTGTTTTTTTTATTTTGATCACTGTGATAGTTTATCACAGTGATCAAAATGTACTTTTATTCATTCAGTTTTTGAATCTGCCCCCCGGCAGATTCGGCGGGCGCACTGCGCATGCACCCACCAATTTTTTTTACAGGGAGAAGACGCCAGGAGGCCGTGAGCTGCAGGACACAGAGGGGACACCGGGAGATACAAGGGGGAAAATCGGGGGTACTGGGGACCCTAATTCTCACCCCTCTGATGTGCGATCACAGAGAGAAATCATTTTTTTTTTGTTCGGTCGCCGTTATACTGTTATAACGGTGATCGCAACACCGGGGTCGGTAAATACCGACCCGGATCATGTTCTCAGGGGTCTCAGCTACCCCCGGCAGCCGAGACCCGAGAAAATTGCCCAACCCGCCCTACGCATGCGCCTGCCATTTTCTTGCCATTAAAGATGGCGGCGCCCACCAGAGGAGGCAGGAGGGCCCTAGGACCACCGGGGGCCACAAGGGGGGGATCGGGGACCCTTTTTCTCTCTCCTCTTATATCCGATCACATCAGAGGAGAGAGAAATTAAATGGCACATCATTTTTTTTTGTCGCGATCGCCGTTATAGGGTTAATAACAGCAATCGCAACATCGGGGTCGGTACAAACCGACCCGATTCATGTTCTCTGGGGTCTCGGCTACACCCGGCAGCCGAGACCCCGGAGAAAATCCGACTGCGGGGGGCGCTATTCACTTTTTCCACAGTACCCTTAATGACCGCCGTTAAAAGGTGTATTGGCGGTCGTTAAGGGGTTAAAAGCGCTTCTGATGCATACTTCCAATAGGTGGCGCTATAGAGTTCAAGTCCTCTTTTTCTCTTAAGAGGCAATTTGCATATTAAATTTCCCAGAGGAGCATTGCACGGCGAATAAGCCTCCTTACTTTGACAAGCCAGAGCTGGTATGTCACTCTCCACAAGGAGAAACCTTACCCCTTAGACCTCAGTCCAGAGCCTCTCACCTTGCCAAATCAGATCTCATACTTTGCACTGATGAGGACCAATAGTCCGAAACACCGTGTCTGCAAATTGAGATACTGATTTGGCATTTATTCTAAGTCATATTACAAGACTCGATAAAGGGTTGGTTGTGACTTGTAGGATCGCTACTTCCAATAGGTGGTGCTATAGAGTTCAAGTCCTCTTTTTCTCTTAATAGGCAATTTGCATATCTGATGCATTTTTAATGCTATTTTTTACTGCTTTTGATGCATTCAATGGAATGAGTAAAAATAATGTAGAAAAAACACTGAACTAAGTGACATGTTGCAGTAAAAAGAAACCAACGCACTGCAGCATCAAAACGCAAGCAAATGCACTGTGTGAATGAGATTTGCGAAATCTCATAATTTGCTGCTACTTTAAAGTGCACTAAAAAGACAAAGGGAAGAAAACTCCACCATTCCATCCAGCCTTAGAATATGGGCAATGTCTTCTTACACACCAGACATGAGTTTTTGAAGCAGAAAACGCTTTAGGAAAACGTCAGCGATGTTCTTCCGGATGTGTCCTCTTTAGTTTTTTTACTGTACAGTACAGACCAAAAGTTTGGACACACCTTCTCATTCAAAGATTTTTCTGTATTTTCATGACTATGAAAATTGTACATTCACACTGAAGGCATCAAAACTATGAATTAACACATGTGGAATTATATACTTAACAAAAAAGTGTGAAACAACTGAAAATATGTCTTATATTCTAGGTTCTTCAAAGTAGCCACCTTTTGCTTTGATTACTGCTTTGCACACTCTTGGCATTCTGTTGATGAGCTTCAAGAGGTAGTCACCGGGAATGGTTTTCACTTCACAGGTGTGCCCTGTCAGGTTTAATAAGTGGGATTTCTTGCCTTATAAATGGGGTTGGGACCATCAGTTGTGTGGTGCAGAAGTCTGGTGGATACACAGCTGATAGTCCTACTGAATAGACTGTTAGAATTTGTATTATGGCAAGAAAAAAGCAGCTAAGTAAAAAAAAACGAGTGGCTATCATTACTTTAAGAAATGAAGGTCAGTCAGTCCGAAAAATTGGGAAAACTTTGAAAGTGTCCCCAAGTGCAGTTGCAAAAACCATCAAGCGCTACAAAGAAACTGGCTCACATGAGGACCGCCCCAGGAAAGGAAGACCAAGAGTCACCTCTGCTTCTGAGGATAAGTTTATCCGAGTCACCAGCCTCAGAAATCGAAGGTTTACAGCAGCTCAGACTAGAGACCAGGTCAATGCCACATAGAGTTCTAGCAGCAGACACATCTCTACAACAACTGTTAAGAGGAGACTTTGTGCAGCAGGCCTTCATGGTAAAATAGCTGCTAAGAAACCACTGCTAAGGACAGGCAACAAGCAGAAGAGACTTGTTTGGGCTAAAGAACACAAGGAAATGACATTAGACCAGTGGAAATCTGTGCTTTGGTCTGATGTGTCCAAATTTGAGATCTTTGGTTCCAACCAACATGTCTTTGTGCGACGCAGAAAAGGTGAACGGATGGACTCTACATGCCTGGTTCCCACCGTGAAGCATGGAGGAGGTGGTGTGATGATGTGGGGGTGCTTTGCTGGTGACACTGTTGGGGATTTATTCAAAGTTGAAGGCATACTGAACCAGCATGGCTACCACAGCATCTTGCAGCAGCATGCTATTCCATCCGGTTTGTGTTTAGTTGGACCATCATTTATTTTTCAACAGGACAATGACCCCAAAACACCTCCAGGTTGTGTAAGGGCTATTTGACCAAGAAGCAGAGTGATGGGGTGCTACGCCAGATGACCTGGCCTCCACAGTCACCAGACCTGAACCCAATCGAGATGGTTTGGGGTGAGCTGGACCGCAGAGTGAAGGCAAAAGGGCCAACAAGTGCTAAGCATCTCTGGAACTCCTTCAAGACTTTTGGAAGACCATTTCTGGTGACTACCTCTTGAAGCTCATCAAGAGAATGCCAAGAGTGTGCAAAGCAGTAATCAAAGCAAAGGGTGGCTACTTTGAAGACCCTAGAATATAAGACATATTTTCAGTTGTTTCACACTTTTTTGTTAAGTATATAATTCCACATGTGTTAATTCATAGTTTTGATGTCTTCTGTGTGAATGTACAATTTTCATAGTCATGAAAATACAGAAAAATCTTTAAATGAGAAGGTTGTCCAAACTTTTGGTCTGTACTGTACTTAGGGTACGTTCACACTGCATTTTCTTTCTGGCGTTTGCTTAGCTGCTCCTTTCCTATAAACGCTAGAATAAAATGCACACAAAATGGCCAAAAGAATCTTCCTGTTTATTTCTATGGAAAAACGACTTGCTGTTCATTTGTTATGGCTTCTGAATCTCTTTTAAACCAGGGTGGTGGAGTCTGTAACGCAAACCAACGACTGACTCCTCATTTTCCCCAACTTTGACTCCACAGCACTGGTCACTACTGAGAATGTACATAAAGTGCAGCACAGATTCATCTCAACTAAAAGCCGAGATCCTTAGATCAGGAAAAGAACAGACATTTATAGGGCATTCCATAACTTTCCCAAATTATTATGAAAACATTTACAGCACATCCTGCACTAACTACTGTACCCAATTTATTATAGATTTTAGGAGTCAGAGTCGGTCCGTTTTATACCAACTCCACCAAAATGGACACCGACTCCACAGCCCTGTTTAAACGCTCCAGACGTTCAAAAAACACCTTATTGGAGAAATGAAAGTGGGCGTCACTTCTTTCAAGAAGCTCCTGACAGTTCACAAGACACCACTTAATGGTTTGTAGAAAGTTAATGTCATCCTCCATCAATAGGATTGGGGATAATTTATTGATTGTCTAACTGCTGGTACCCCCAAGGATCCAAAGACTGGCACTCAGAAGATCCCCATCTGAATGAAGCATGTGTGCCTCCAGGATACCCTACTTTTTGATTACACAAGAAGGTCAGGTATAAAAGAAAAGGTGCAGAAAACCAGCTGTGTTAATAACTTACAGCCAACAAAGCAGAAGTTTCAGACAATTTTCTATGAAGATTTGTGACATATACTTAACGAGGGATGTCAAGGAGTGGCACCAAAACAAACTGTAGTCTATCATAGTAAAAAAAAAAAAACTTGGCAGGCTATTAAAGGTTTCACTAAACGTGGTAGCTGTCATGTAACGCTTGTCATTTGTGCCACCACGTGCGGCAACCATAAATTATGACTCAGTATAAACACACACATCTACTAATTATATCATTTTTCATACGGAAAGTGGAGGCTACATGACAAAATGTGCGGATTGCAATAATTGTATGTAGACTGCACAACCATGGCCTGAAAAATCTGGCATATATTACAAGATTTCAATAACAGATCACAGAGGGGTCTCAAATGCAGAACAACATTATATCAATATAGCGGAAGATTTCAGGGAACACAGAGGGCAAATAAAACATTCACATGTGACACTTTCTGGATGGTTCATTTAGAACACCAGGGACCCAATATTCACTATTGAGATCATGTACGATCAGATGGACTCATATCTTGTGATAATTGTCTACTTACAAGGAGTCTGTTACCCCAAAACTAAGTTTATGATCGCCCCCATTAATATCATGTTTAGTTTCATTAGTTTGATAACCCAGAAATGATCTTTAATCCTTATGAAAATGTGGTGCTCGGTGCACCCTTGGCGGGGCCAAAACGCTCAGTGAACCATTCTGCCCCTTTGCTGATTGATAGTGGTGTGCACACTGACTGCAGGAGAGCAGTGCAGACATTGTCCGTGCAGGAGCAGAGCAGGTGTGCACACACCTCTCCTGTCTACAGTAAGCTGCCACTCGCTACACCCCCGAAAAAAGAGTGCAGCGAGCGGCCGCAGCAGACAGGAGATAAATGGGTGAGCACAGTCTCAGCACCTGCAGAGTCAGAGTGCGTATGGCTGAGTTTTCAGTTTATATAGCTCTCAATCAGCTAATGGGAAGGGGCGGTTTGGTGCGCTGAAAGTTTAATTTTTTTTCCCCCGTCGAGGTTGCATCGAGCACCCACATTTTCGTAGAGATGAAAGATCATTTTCTGGATAAACAAAGCTAAAAAACTAAACAACAGGAATGTTTATGGGGGCTACGTCGCCTATGTGACTATCATAAACTGATTTGTGGGGGACAGACTCCCTTCAATGCTTGCTTCTGTTGTACGTATATATATTCCACTTCATGAAATCCAAAGCAAATAGTGATTATATTAGATATATATATATATATATTTTTACTGAGGCTTTCCCAATATATTTACTTACTAAAATGATGTAAAATTTGGCCATTCCGATGTGCCAATTGCCCTACATGTGCTATTAGTATCTGGTACATTTTGTTCAGTTTTCAGAGCCATGATTAAGAACAATGCGCTTTGTTAGAAACGTCTGGGTCTTCGCTAAAAGGAAAAGTCTTTTCGTATACCCGATGTGGATTTTAAGCTGTGTGAAAACAGAAGCTTGAATTCATCCTTATTTCTAGCTGTGGTTCTGTCGGTTGACCCCAAGAATTCCCAGGTCGAGGCGATCGCAGTAAAAGACGAGGCGCTGGATCAAGACTAGTGACGCCCATTGGACCGGACTGCACTGTAGGCGGGTATAACAGGAGCTGTTTTTTTGTGTTCTACAAGGCGGATTGTCGTGTCTCTCTATAGACTTCAATGGTTGAGTCTGATCTGCAGAACGGATGAAACCAGGTCCTGCTCTGAAGCCCACAGGCCTGAGACAGACGAGGACAGGCCCTGCTCCGAGGCCCACAGACCGGAGACAGACGAGGACAGGCCCTGCTCCGAGGCCCACGGGCCGGAGACAGACGAGGACAGGCCCTGCTCCGAGGCCCACAGGCCGGAGACAGACGAGGACAGGCCTGCTCCGAGGCCAACGGACCGGAGACAGACGAGGACAGGCTCTGCTCTGAGACCCACAGGCCGGAGGCAGACGAGGACAGGCCCTGCTCTGAGGCCCTAGACCGGAGACAGACGTGGACAGGCCCTGCTCTGAGGCCCACAGACCGGAGACAGACGGGACAGGCCCTGCTCTGAGGCCCACAGACCGGAGACAGACGTGGACAGGCCCTGCTCTGAGGCCCACAGACGAGGACAGGCCCTGCTCTGAGGCCCACAGACCGGAGACAGACGATGGACAGGCCCTGCTCTGAGGCCCACAGACCGGAGACAGACAAGGACAGGCCCTGCTCTGAGGCCCACAGACCGGAGACAGACGAGGACAGGCCCTGCTCCGAGGCCAACGGGCCGGAGACAGACGAAGACAGGCCCTGCTCCGAGGCCAACGGACCGGAGACAGGACGAGGTCAGGCCCTGCTCCGAGGCCCACGGCCGGAGACAGACGAGGACAGGCCCTGCTCCGAGGCCCACGGACTGGAAGACAGACGAGGACAGGCCCTGCATCGAGGTCAACGGGCCGGAGACAGACGAGGGCAGGCTCTGCTCCGAGGCCCAAAGGCCGGAGACAGACGAGGACAGGCCCTGCTCCGAAGCCAAAGGCCGGAGACAGACGAGGACAGGCCCTGCTCCGAGGCCCAAAGGCCGGAGACAGACGAGGACAGGCCCTGCTCCGAGGCCAACGGACCGGAGACAGACGAGGGCAGGCTCTGCTCCGAGGCCCACGGGCCGGAGACAGACGAGGGCAGGCCCTGCTCCGAGGCCCACGGCCGGAGACAGACGAGGACAGGCCTGCTCCCAGGCCAACGGGCCGGAGACAGACGAGGACAGGCTCTGCTCCGAGGCCCAAGGCCGGAGACAGACGAGGACAGGCCGTGCTCCGAGGCCAACGGACCGGAGACAGACGAGGGCAGGCTCTGCTCCGAGGCCCACGGGCCGGAGACAGACGAGGACAGGCCCTGCTCCGAGGCCAACGGACCGGAGACAGACGAGGACAGGCCCTGCTCTGAGGCCCACAGACCGGAGACAGACGTGGACAGGCCCTGCTCTGAGGCCCACAGACGAGGACAGGCCCTGCTCTGAGGCCCACAGACCGGAGACAGACGTGGACAGGCCCTGCTCTGAGGCCCACAGACCGGAGACAGACAAGGACAGGCCCTGCTCTGAGGCCCACAGACCGGAGACAGACGAGGACAGGCCCTGCTCCGAGGCCAACGGGCCGGAGACAGACGAAGACAGGCCCTGCTCCGAGGCCAACGGACCGGAGACGGACGAGGTCAGGCCCTGCTCCGAGGCCCACAGGCCGGAGACAGACGAGGACAGGCCCTGCTCCGAGGCCCACGGACTGGAAGACAGACGAGGACAGGCCCTGCATCGAGGTCAACGGGCCGGAGACAGACGAGGGCAGGCTCTGCTCCGAGGCCCAAAGGCCGGAGACAGACGAGGACAGGCCCTGCTCCGAAGCCCAAAGGCCGGAGACAGACGAGGACAGGCCCTGCTCCGAGGCCCAAAGGCCGGAGACAGACGAGGACAGGCCCTGCTCCGAGGCCAACGGACCGGAGACAGACGAGGGCAGGCTCTGCTCCGAGGCCCACGGGCCGGAGACAGACGAGGGCAAGCTCTGCTCCGAGGCCCACGGGCCGGAGACAGACGAGGACAGGCCCTGCTCCGAGGCCAACGGGCCGGAGACAGACGAGGACAGGCTCTGCTCCGAGGCCCAAAGGCCGGAGACAGACGAGGACAGGCCGTGCTCCGAGGCCAACGGACCGGAGACAGACGAGGGCAGGCTCTGCTCCGAGGCCCACGGGCCGGAGACAGACGAGGACAGGCCCTGCTCCGAGGCCAACGGGCCGGAGACAGACGAGGTCAGGCCCTGCTCCGAGGCCCACAGGCCGGAGACAGGCGAGGACAGGCCCTGCTCCGAGGCCAATGGACCGGAGACAGACGAGGACAGGCTCTGCTCCGAGGCCCACGGACCGGAGACAGACGAGGACAGGCCCTGCTCCGAGGTCCACGGACTGGAAGACAGACGAGGACAGGCCCTGCTCTGAGGCCCACTGACCGGAGACAGACGAGGACAGGCCCTGCTCCGAGGCCCACGGACTGGAAGACAGACGAGGACAGGCCCTGCTCTGAGGCCCACAGACCGGAGACAGACGAGGACAGGCCCTGCTCCGAGGCCAACGGGCCGGAGACAGACGAAGACAGGCCCTGCTCCGAGGCCAACGGACCGGAGACAGACGAGGACAGGCCCTGCTCCGAGGCCAATGGGCCGGAGACGGACGAGGTCAGGCCCTGCTCCGAGGCCCACAGGCCGGAGACAGACGAGGACAGGCCCTGCTCCGAGGCCCACGGACTGGAAGACAGACGAGGACAGGCCCTGCTCCGAGGCCCACGGGCCAGACGAGGACAGGCCCTGCTCCGAGGCCCACGGGCCAGACAAGGACAGGCCCTGCTCCGAGGCCCACGGACCAGGGACACAAACACATTTTTAAAACCAATGTGTGTAAGGATCAGTGAAACTCTTTGGGTCAGTGCGGTGTCCGGGAAAAAAAATGGCAACACCAGGACGGGTCACACTGTGTGAATGTAGCCCGACGGCAGCAAAGTGGATGAAATCTGTTCACTTGGGAAAAAAAAATATACAGATGGAAATGACCGGGAATCAGTGAAATATGTGGCGAAACCACAACTCTTTTCACAGTAAAGTATGGTGCGGCTTTTGCTGCTGTGGACGTCCCCTAGGATTATATGCAGACAGTGTGGATTTGTGTGGATTTTGCTGCCCACGGACTGGAAGACAGACGAGGACAGGCCCTGCTCTGAGGCCCACAGACCGGAGACAGACGAGGACAGGCCCTGCTCCGAGGCCAATGGGCCGGAGACAGACGAGGACAGGCCCTGCTCCGAGGCCAACGGGCCGGAGACAGACGAGGGCAGGCTCTGCTCCGAGGCCCACGGGCTGGAGACAGACGAGGGCAGGCTCTGCTCCGAGGCCCACGGGCTGGAGACAGACGAGGACAGGCCCTGCTCCGAGGCCAACGGGCCGGAGACGGACGAGGTCAGGCCCTGCTCCGAGGCCACAGGCCGGAGACAGACGAGGACAGGCCCTGCTCCGAGGCCCACGGACCGGAGACAGACGAGGACAGGCCCTGCTCCGAGGCCCATGGGCCAGACAAGGACAGGCCCTGCTCCGAGGCCCACGGACCAGGGACACAAACACATTTTTAAAACCAATGTGTGTAAGGATCAGTGAAACTCTTTGGGTCAGTGCGGTGTCCGGGAAAAAAAATGGCAACACCAGGACGGGTCACACTGTGTGAATGTAGCCAGACGGCAGCAAAGTGGATGAAATCTGTTCACTGGAGAAAAAAAGATATACAGATGGAAATGACCAGGAATCAGTGAAATATGTGGCGAATCCACAACACTTTTCACAGTAAAGTTTGGTGCGGCTTTTGCTGCTGTGGACGTCCCCTAGGATTATATGCAGACAGTGTGGATTTGTGTGGATTTTGCTGCCATGGACGTCCCCTGTGGTATTTGGCGCAGATTTTCCGCACGGACTTACATGCACAAAGTCCACACCGTACCACGAACCACCCTCGCCGCACTACGACATGATCCACGACACCACCCTCGCCGCACCACAACATGATCCACGACACCACCCACGCTGTACCACTACACCACCCACATGCGACCTTCGCGTCATCCTCACGCTGCAGAAGTCTCATTAGCTGACCTGCGCTGTGAGATTAGTAAGAAAACCCCAGATAAGCCCTGCAGCAGGCAGCTCAGCATATATTGCTGCAGAAAATCCTTCCTCGCGAGTCAAAACATCTGGCGACCAATCAGAGCGGAGATGATTTTTGGCAGCTGTTACCATGACACCCATAAAGCCCCGGCTCTCCCGGGCTAGTGACTGTCAGGCTTACTGGCCACACTCCGGGGCCCGGCGGGGCTGGCTGCACACCCCGACCCCCACTGCCGGTCTCACCGTGGTCAGGGCAGCTCTGGCTCTTACCACAAGGTGCACTGGTGAGTCAGTATATTGTGCACACAGAGCACCGGGCAACCCCCGCACAGCCCGGGGCCACCACCCGCCGCCAGGGCTCAGCCTCCCTACCGTGTAGCCCCTCTCCAGGTCGCTCTCTTCATACCGAAACGACGGGACGTAAACCTCCATCTCGCCGAGCTCCGTCCTCGGGGGCGGCCAATGGAATGTGGGCTCGTGACGTCACGAGGGAGCCGACTCCGTGCAGCCCGGAGCGGAGAGGGTTAAGACAGATCACATGACCGTATCATCCCTGCAGCTCTATGGACGGGAGAGACAGGCGTGGTCACGTGAAGGAAGGGGCGGGGCTTATTCCATCATGTTTTTGGGGAATCTTGGAATACTCTGTGGCGATGTCAGCCGCGTCCACGGCGGGGTGTGCGGATGGGGAGCCATAGAGGTGACGGGCCTGGCCATTATGGCATTTGCAGTTCCTCTGTTATTACTCCTGGAAATATGTGTGCGGCTGAATGTCCATACTGTGTCACAAAAATGGGCATCAAAGTGGGCACGGAACGGAAGGGCGTTCTTGAAACGCTTAAATGACTTTGGGCCACTGATCCCACACTGCTGGCGCAGATCAGGGGCCACACTTCATTCGGGGCCCTACAGCCTGGCACCACAGTGGGCACACAGCCGGAGCTCACAGACTTACAGAATGTGGTGACGGGGCCACTGGTCTTATAGGGCCACATCACGTTCCCTTCAGCCCCAATCAGGTTCTGGGCATAAAAGCCGGCACCAAAGAGCAAAATAATAATTTTATTTCTATAGCGCCAGCATATTCCGCAGCACTTTACATTATAGAGGGGACTTGTACAGACAATAGACATTACAGCATAACAATAAACACAGATCAAAGTAGATACCAAGAGGAATGAGGGCCCTGCTCGCAGTGGCGTTTCTAGGGCTGGTGTCACCCGGTGCAGTATAAAATGGTGTCACCCCCACCCCCTGAGTCACTGAGCACAATCCTGCTGACAGGTATCAGTGTAATCAGTATAACGGCACTGACCTGACACTGCCTGTAGTTACTGAGCACAATCCTGCTGACAGGTATCAGTTTAAGGCCGGGATCACACATGCGACAAAGTCGTCCGACACTCGCATGTGAAAACCTAGCTCTGGCGCCGGCACTCGGGAGAGGAGCGAGCGGCTGCATGTATTTCTATGCAGCCGCTCGCTCCACTCCCGAGTGCCGGCGCCAGAGCTAGGTTTTCACATGCGAGTGTCGGACGACTTTGTCGCATGTGTGATCCCGGCCTAATCAGTATAACGGCACTGACCTGACACTGCCTGTAGTCACTGAGCACAATCCTGCTGACAAGTATCAGTGTGATCAGTATAACGGCACTGACCTGACACTGCCTGTAGTCACTGAGCACAATCCTGCTGACAGGTATCAGTGTGATCAGTATAACGGTGCTGACCTGACACTGTCTGTAGTCACTCAGCACAATCCTGCTGACAAGTATCAGTGTGATCAGTATAACGGCACTGACCTGACACTGCCTGTAGTCACTGAGCACAATCCTGCTGACAGGTATCAGTGTGATCAGTATAACGGCGCTGACCTGACACTGTCTGTAGTCACTGAGCACAATCCTGCTGACATTATCAGTGTGATCAGTATAACGGCACTGACCTGACACTGTCTGTAGTCACTGAGCACAATCCTGCTGACAGGTATCAGTGTGATCAGTATAACGGCGCTGACCTGACACTGTAGTCACTGAGCACAATCCTGCTGACAGGTATCAGTGTGATCAGTATAACGGCCCTGACCTGACACTGTCTGTAGTCACTGAGCACAATCCTGCTGACAAGTATCAGTGTGATCAGTATAACGGCACTGACCTGACACTGCCTGTAGTCACTGAGCACAATCCTGCTGACAGGTATCAGTGTGATCAGTATAACGGCGCTGACCTGACACTGTCTGTAGTCACTGAGCACAATCCTGCTGACAAGTATCAGTGTGATCAGTATAACGGCGCTGACCTGACACTGTCTGTAGTCACTCAGCACAATCCTGCTGACAAGTATCAGTGTGATCAGTATAACGGCACTGACCTGACACTGCCTGTAGTCACTGAGCACAATCCTGCTGACAAGTATCAGTGTGATCAGTATAACGGCACTGACCTGACACTGCCTGTAGTCACTGAGCACAATCCTGCTGATAGGTATCAGTGTGATCAGTATAACGGCGCTGACCTGACACTGCCTGTAGTCACTGAGCACAATCCTGCTGATAGGTATCAGTGTGATCAGTATAACGGCGCTGACCTGACACGGTCTGTAGTCACTGAGCACAATCCTGCTGACAGGTATCAGTGTGATCAGTATAACGGCGCTGACCTGACACTGCCTGTAGTCACTGAGCACAATCCTGCTGACAGGTATCAGTGTGATCAGTGTAACGGCGCTGACCTGACACTGTAGTCACTGAGCACAATCCTGCTGACAAGTATCAGTGTGATCAGTATAACGGCGCTGACCTGACACTGTCTGTAGTCACTCAGCACAATCCTGCTGACAAGTATCAGTGTGATCAGTATAACGGCACTGACCTGACACTGCCTGTAGTCACTGAGCACAATCCTGCTGACAGGTATCAGTGTGATCAGTATAACGGCGCTGACCTGACACTGTCTGTAGTCACTGAGCACAATCCTGCTGACATTATCAGTGTGATCAGTATAACGGCACTGACCTGACACTGTCTGTAGTCACTGAGCACAATCCTGCTGACAGGTATCAGTGTGATCAGTATAACGGCGCTGACCTGACACTGTCTGTAGTCACTGAGCACAATCCTGCTGACAGGTATCAGTGTGATCAGTATAACGGCGCTGACCTGACACTGTAGTCACTGAGCACAATCCTGCTGACAGGTATCAGTGTGATCAGTATAACGGCCCTGACCTGACACTGTCTGTAGTCACTGAGCACAATCCTGCTGACAAGTATCAGTGTGATCAGTATAACGGCACTGACCTGACACTGCCTGTAGTCACTGAGCACAATCCTGCTGATAGGTATCAGTGTGATCAGTATAACGGCGCTGACCTGACACTGCCTGTAGTCACTGAGCACAATCCTGCTGATAGGTATCAGTGTGATCAGTATAACGGCGCTGACCTGACACTGTCTGTAGTCACTGAGCACAATCCTGCTGACAGGTATCAGTGTGATCAGTATAAACGGCACTGACCTGACACTGCCTGTAGTCACTGAGCACAATCCTGCTGACAGGTATCAGTGTGATCAGTATAACGGAGCTGACCTGACACTGCCTGTAGTCACTGAGCACAATCCTGCTGACAGGTATCAGTGTGATCAGTGTAACGGCGCTGACCTGACACTGTAGTCACTGAGCACAATCCTGCTGACAAGTATCAGTGTGATCAGTATAACGGCACTGACCTGACACTGCCTGTAGTCACTGAGCACAATCCTGCTGACAGGTATCAGTGTGATCAGTATAACGGCGCTGACCTGACACTGTCTGTAGTCACTGAGCACAATCCTGCTGACAAGTATCAGTGTAAGGCCGGCGTCACACACAACTACAAAAAATCGGACCGTTTTAGTCGGTCGATTATCTGAGCAAAATGTAAACATCACACATCCGCCTGGCATCCGATTTTCCTTCAAAGATGCGATTTAGTCGCATGTGTGTGTACCTTGTAACATCCGATTTTCATCCGACCACCGTTTTTTTGTTGCAGCTTACCAAAAAGGACCAATAACGGTTTTGAGGCCTGATACTCATTTAAATCATCAGGCAGAGCTATATTTAAGTGCTATGCTACAGCTGTGACTCTCCCACCTTTGCACTGGTGTCATTTTGTTCCTTGTGCTTAGTGCTTTCTAGCTGCTTTATCCAAACATGAGCGACACACTCAGATTTACTCCCACTGAGCTTGTGCTGTTCCATTGGGTTATATCCAGACGTTTTGGGGAGCCATATCCTGTAATAGCAGATCCCAGAAGACACAGAAGAATGTGGGTACATCCACTTTTGACAAGAAGGATAACTAAAGGCCATTTTCACCGCCTATATTTGTCACTGCGTAGGCATGGAGAGAAGTTTTTCCAATATTGTCGAATGAGCATAGCTACCTTTGATAGGTTGCTTGACATTGTGCGCCCTGGGATCACATTTCAGGACACCTGGATGAGAAAAGCAATTTCTGCAGAGGAACGCCTTCTCCTAACAATAAGGTATGTGTGTCAACGATATGTTGATGATGTTTGCCTCGACATAGTCACTTTGCCAGTGTTGGAGCACACTTATTGTACAGTTATAATGTGAGTAATGTATTTTTAAAGCTTACCTATCTAAATTATTGGCTTTGGTGTATTCCACAGAAGCCATGGCTTGTAATCTAATTTCCAGCATGTGTGCTCTAAGAAACTAAAGCATTGTAAGTGTTGTGCATGGTGTGATTGTTGTTTTTGGTGCTGATTTCTCCATGTTCTATGTTCTATGTGTGTTACAGGTTCCTTTCTACTGGCATGTCCTACGCTGCTCTACACTTAGAGTTCACTTCTTAATAGGCCGATCAACAATTTCAGGCATTGTGCGGTCAACTTGTGTGGAATTTTGGAGCAGACTACATGAAGACGTCATGCCTGAGCCAAAAATGAGTGACTGGTTGAGGATAGCACAGGGTTTTGCTGAAAATTGCCAGTTTCCACACTGTATAGGAGCTCTGGACGGCAAGCACATACGTGTTCGTAAACCTCCTAACTCAGGCTCCCAATTCTTCAATTACAAACAATATTTTTCCGTAGTTTTGTTGGCCTTGGTCGACACTAACTACAGGTTTATAATTGTAGACATTGGGGCCTATGGAAGGACTGGAGACTCAAGAGTCTTCAATACTTCCATAATGGGTACACGGATACGTAATAACCAACTGGACCTACCTCCAGCAAGTCAACTTACAGACTCTATTCCAGAACGTGTGCCTTATGTTATAGTAGCGGATGAGGCATTTCAATTAACCCGTAATCTAATGAGGCCATATCCCCGTCGCTATCTCACCCATCGGCGTAGAATATTTAATTGTCGCCTGTCACGTGCTCGGCAGCTGGTGGAGTGCACATTTGGAATTCTTAGTGCTAAATGGCGGGTACTTCAATCTGCAATTCAACTCAGTGAAGATAATGTTAATGTGGTCCTCAAAGCATGTGTGGTCCTACATAATTTTTGTAGAATCCATGAATGCTCCTCACAACATGTGGGTGAGTTAGCCTCTGTGAATGTGTCTATGGCTATGTCACCACCCATCCATCCCCGTCGTCCACCTTCAGGCCTAAAAGTACGTGATGTGTTCACTCAATATTTTGTGTCCCCTGAGGGTGCTACTGCCTGGCAAGAGGAGGCATTATTACACATGTAGTGTGCCTATGTTGCTCTGTCATAAAGATATTTAGCCTCACTTAATTGTATATGTTGTGTTGGTTTTGGTGTCATATTGTGTGTATGTTAGGCAGACCATCACATATTTAAATAAACAGCTACATATTGAAATAATCACATACAATCAATGCGACTTAAACATTTTTTTATGTATTATGTCATGTTTTGTCGCTGTAAACATAATGAAAAATGACTAATGTGTCATATACTTTTTTCAACATATTTCCTGAGAAACTTGCAGCAGTAAAACAAAGTAGAATGTTAATAAGTTCAAACAAATAACAAAAAAATACATTACACCTATAACTGGGGGTAGGTGTGGGGTGGTGAAGGTGGAGGGCCAGATTGTGAGGGCTGCCTAGACTGCTCTCCAGCCACTGTGTCACCATGAGTGGTGGCTGACTGTGCACTTTGCTGGCTGCTTGTTGCTTGCTCTGGATGGGGGTTTGGGTAAGGGAAGATTGGGAACTGTTGTGGGTAGTCATAATATGACTGCCCACTTACACTGTAGCCCCCAAAATGCCCATGTCGACCATACCCATGTTGTGGCCAGCATTGAACATTGGGTATGGTCGAGTGGGCATATTGAGAATGGCCACTGTGTCCCATGTGTGGTACATGTTGTGTGACACTTTGGTAGGACTCACTTAGAGGAGGAGGAGTTGGTCTCTGTGGTCCACAAGGAGGAGGTGGAGGAGGAGCATGATGATGAGGAGGAGGCTGATCAGAGGCTGATGCAGACTCCCCTTGCTGGGTTCCCAACAAACGAAGGAGATTTTCACTGGAACGTTGCCACCTTTCCAGTAAATCTAGGAAGTTGTTGGGATCATTTGGTGGGGTTCCTGCATCCAGCACAATTTGTACCCCAGCTCTGATCCGCAGTCTGTGCTGACGGGGAATGGCCCTGAGGTACCGAGCCAGACTGCGTCCAAATGCCTCCTCCCCATCATCATGGGCAACAGTGGACAAGTAGTCAAGAACTCCTCTGTCCACCTGCCTCCTTGTGCCAGAACCAACTCCTTCTCTTCTACGCCTGGCTCGCCGTGACACAACTGCAGGAGGCGAAGCCACATCCTGGGGCCTAACAGGGCTGCTGCTGAGGGGAGGGTCTTGGGACTCTAGAGGCAAGCTCTCTGACTCCACTGCTGGTGGTGATGCTGCTGCTGCTGATGACGGCCCAGCCTCCTCAACATCCCCCACGGGGTCGATCACTGCCTCTGAGTCAGAAGCTGGCTCTCTCTCTGTAAGGTTTGACTCGGTGCTAGAGAAGAAAATAATTTTATTACAATTTATTGGAAAATATAGCAATACACTTTCTCCAGACATTAACTTACGGTCGCACATCCATAGCTGGAGCCAGAAAATTCAGTCTATCATAATAGACATATTTTCTTTTGCGGCTTGCTGCTGCCCCACTGCGCCCCCTCAGCTGTCTCTCTCGCCTGTAGCAGTCTCTACAGCTGCGCCAACGCCTTGTAACATCTGACACTGAAAAAGTAACA
The DNA here is from genome assembly GCA_033576555.1 of Oophaga sylvatica. NCBI lineage: Eukaryota > Metazoa > Chordata > Amphibia > Anura > Dendrobatidae > Oophaga > Oophaga sylvatica. The sequence goes on from JARQOD010000001.1 coordinate 845,542,154, forward strand.
CATACAATCCAAAATTATACTTATCTGCCCTTGTAATGTAGTAAAAACAGAAATACCGTACACCAGCAATATTATCATTTTTTGCCGTGTTAGGGGTACAAACACCACTACAAATTGTATGTAGGTAATATAACAAGTTAATATTTGTCATGGTTTGCTGAGTTTGTGGGAAAAGGTAGGTTAAGGTTTAATTTGGATGGCCTCACTCTGGGATTCTAGGAGGCTTCTTATAGCCTCATTGTGGGGCCATTCCTTGTCGCTTATACTTGACCCTTGGCCGAGTGTGTGTGACCTTGTGCTTTGTGCTTGTGATTCTTTATGCTTGCTTGGTTTTGACTTGGTTCTGTTCCCGTTACGAGTTCTGCCTGCCCCTCCTGTACTGCGTTGCTATCTCATGTATGACCTCTTGCCTTTGTCCTGACAATTCTCTGCTTATCCCTCCTGTACTGCGTTGCTATCTTGTGTATGACTCCTGGCTTATGTTCTGACTATTCTCTGCTCGCCCCTTCTGTACTGCGCCGTCCTCTCCGTGTATGACCCCCGTTTGTCTGACCTGAGTTTCCCTATTCACTAATCCAGGGTCCCTGTAAAGTCCTGCACTCACCTCCAGTAGCAGAACGCTAAGCCCCGCCCCCTGTGGTCACATGATCGCAGGTCCTTTTGCTTACTGCTACTCTCACCACGCTGCTCTGGTCCCGTCTGCCGGAGCCCCCCCTGCGGCATCTGACCCCGGGCCCTTCCACAGTGTGGGTGAGTCACCCTGCTCAGCCGTGGCAGTTCGCTGGCGCTGACAGGGTCGTTACATATTACAAGGGTTCATACATACAAAGCTCTATGAGATATGTGTCACAATAATGAGCATTTATTTGGGACACAGCGATGGCATTACCAAAAGAGACACATATTAAGTACTTCACCTACGCATTTATTACGTAGGCAAACATTTTTAAGGTTAAGTAGGCGACCATTGCAGTTGGAGCTAAATATTAGAATGTGCTTGGAGTACTGACATAGCACTGGGGGTTCAACAGTCATAACTGTTGTTTTAGCCACATTTCTGTTTCACATATAAGGCTAGAGGGACATTATAACACATTGTTTGTGGTGGATACTGAGTAGTTATACATATTGTAAGCGTTTTCAAGACGTTACTTACTGATGTGTTCTTGGTCCGCCCTAGACCTGTCGCCAAAATCAGGAAACATCTGTACACATATTCTCCGCCAAGCCGCGTCCTTCCGCGACCGGTTGGAATAATTGGGATCCCGCTGGTCCCAAAGTTCTGGTCTCTCCTGGACCAGAACGATCAACATCTCGACATTGATGTGACTGGCCATGGTTCTGGACTCCGTGGAGGCGGTTTCCTGTTTGGGTTTGAATTTTCGTAGCCTAATTAGCATGTCAGCCCTTCCTGGCAATTATCCTGATGCAATTTCCTGGCACCTGGGATAGTGGTGCGATTTAATCGGAAGTCACACGTGCGGTCCGTTTGTAATCCGATTTTTCATCGCTCCCATAGACTTGCATTGGCGATAGTCGACCCACAATCGGTGACAATCGCAGCATGCTGCGATTGCACTCGGACGATTAAAACGGACCACAAAAAATCGGATACTGGGAGCTGCTCCATAGATTAACATAGGTCCGACTGCAATGCGATATTTCATCGTATTGCAGTCGTCCGATTCTGTCGCCAGTGTGACGCCGGCCTAATCAGTATAACGGCACTGACCTGACACTGTCTGTAGTCACTGAGCACAATCCTGCTGACAGGTATCAGTGTAATCAGTATAGCGGCGCCGACCTGACATTGTAGTTACTGAGCACAATCCTGATCACAGGAGCACTTTAACAGAGCGCAGAGGCCTCTATTGTGTGAATTCAAGCAGCAGAGCTGTCAGTCAAGCAGGAGGAGGCAGGGAAGGGGAATAGAGCTGGAGTGACAGAGGCTTCAGAGCTACCATAGCTCTTCAGCCTTATTTGCATATTATTTCACACTGATTTCTCAGTAACAGAGGAGTAATATTAAAACAGCGGCCAGAAGCGACCTGCAAAGGAGAACCCTGCGACAGATCCCCCTCAGGGAGGTGGGGATATGAGATCACAGCCAGTAGATCCCTGCACATAGAGGGGGGAGATCTGAGATCACAGCCTGTAGATCCCTGCACATAGAGGGGAGATCTGAGATCGCAGCCAGTAGATCCCTGCACCTTATGGGGGGAAGTGATCTGAGATCACAGTCAGTGGATCCCTGCACCTCAGTGGGGGAGAGATCTGAGATCACAGCCAGTAGATCCCTGCACATAGAGGGGAGATTGAGATCACAGTCAGTAGATCCCTGCACCTTATGGGGGGAGTGATCTAAGATCACAGCCAGTGGATCCCTGCACCTCAATGGGGGAGAGATCTGAGATCACATACAGTAGATCCTTGCACATAGAGGGGAATATTGAGATCACAGCCAGTAGATCCCTGCACCTTATGGGGGGAGTGATCTGAGATCACAGCAAGTGGATCCCTGCACTGAGGGGGGATCTGGCCTCGTAGCCCCCACAATCCCTGCACCCCATACTCACACAGTACCTGAACAGTAGAGGATGAGCAGCAGACATCGCCCCCCGCTGGGCCCCTCACCTGTCCCGTCACCCCAGTATCAGCAGCCCCTGTGCAGGCCATGTCAGCCCGCCCCCTCACTTCCAGACAGCGGCCCTTTCTCCTCGCGCCACAGTCACGACCGGCGCCTAACCTGCTCCCTCGCGGCTCGTGCTGCCTCCGCGATCTGTCGCGATACGCCCGGCGCTCCTGGATCCATCGCCGTTTGTGCTGCCCGTTTGAACTGTCTGACTGCGCAGTATCCTTAAACCTGATGGGTGAGACAGCGACAGCGGCGGCTGCTGTTCGATTGGACAGTTCGAACGCGGTGGGCGGAGCCTTGGAGAAGGTGTTGCTGTGCCGCTCTCGGCGGGAGCTCAGTCCTGTCAGGGCTGCGGAGAGGCCGGGTGAGTGTCGCTGCGGCTGGACCGCTTCTCCTCAGGCAGCTTCTCACCACAGGCAGCTTCTCACGCTGCGCGATCAGCTGAGACCGGGCTAGTGGTGTCACCCCAAGCAGTGGTGTCACCCGGTGCGGCCCGCACCCCCCGCACCCGGGTCGCTACGCCACTGCCTGCTCGCAAGCTTACAATCTATGAGGAAAAAGGGGAGACACAAAAGGTGGAGGGTAACGATTGCTTTCATTGTTCGGACCAGCCATAGTGTAAGAATCGGGTGTTCATGTAATTCTGCATAAACCAGTTAACAGCCAATGTATGTAACAGTACAGACACAGAGGGCTATTAAATGCATAAAGCGGGTGATAACATAATGCAAGGTACCTGATTTGGTAGAAAAATTTTTGAATGGGCCAACAGGGATAGTTAGGTTAATGCGTTGAGGCGGTATGCCAGTCTGAACAAATGCGTTTTTAGGGCACGCTTAAAACTGTGGGGATAGGGGATTAATCGTATTACCCTCGGTAGTGAATTCCAAAGAATTGGCGCAGCACGTGAAAAGTCTTGGAGACGGGAGTGGGAGGTTCTGATTATTGAGGATGCTAACCTCAGGTCATTAGCAGAACGGAGGGCATGGGTAGGATGGTAGACTGAGACGAGGGAGGAGATGTAGGGTGGTGCTGACCCATGGAGTGCTTTATGGGTGAGGGTAATAAGTTTGTAATGGATTCTGTAGTGGATGGGTAACCAGTGTGGCACAAGGTAGAGGCATCGGTATAACGATTGGTGAGGTATATGATCCTGGCTGCAGCATTCAGGACAGATTGGAGAGGGGAGAGTTTGGTAAGAGGGAGACCGATTAGTAGAGAGTTACAATAGTCCAGACGAGAATAAATAAGAGAAACAGTAAGAGTTTTTTGCAGAGTCGAAAGTAAGAAAAGGTCAAATTCTAGAGATGTTTTTGAGGTGGAGATAACAAGAGCGAGCCAGTGATTGGATGTGGGGGTGAATGAAAGCTTGGAATCAAGTATGACCCCAAGACAGCGGGCATGTCGCTGGGGAGTAATGGTGGAACCACACACGGAGATGGCAATGTCAGGCAAAGGTAGGTTAGTAGAGGGAGGAAACACGAGGAGTTCCGTTTTTGACAGGTTCAGTTTCATATTAGAGGGAGGACATGATGTTAGAGACAGCGGTAAGACCATCAGTGGTGTTTTCTAAAAAGGCAGGCGTGATATCAGGAGAAGTGTATAATTGGGTGTCATCAGCATAGAGATGGTACTGGAACCCAAATCTACTGATTGTTTGTCCAATAGGGGCGGTATACAACGAGAGGAGAAGGGGGCCTAGGACTGATCCTTGAGGAACCCCAACAGTAAGGGGAAGATGAGAGGATAAGCGATAAGAGGTAGGAGGAGAACCAGGAGAGAACGGTGTCCTTGAGGCCGATGGAGCGGAGCATAGTGAGGAGAAGCTGATGATCCACAGTGTCGAATGCTGCGGAGAGATCAAAGAGAATTAGCATGGAGTAGTGACCATTAGATTTAGCTGTTAGTAGATCATTAGAGACTTTAGTGAGGACAGTTTCAGTAGAGTGTAAAGAGCGGAAACCGTATTGTAGAGGGTCTAGAAGATAGTTATCTGAGAGATAGCGGATAAGATGGGAGTGGACCAGGCGTTCCAGGAGTTTAGAGATGAAGGGAAGATTAGAGACAGGTCTATAGTTAGCGGCACAGTTTTGGTCGAGGGATGGTTTTTTAAGTAATGGATGTATGATGGCATGCTTAAATGAGGAGGGAAAGATACCGGAAGAGAGAGAGAGGTTGAATATTTTTGTTAGGTGAGAGGTGACAGCAGGGGAAAGGGACTGGAGGAGATGTGACGGAATGGGGTCACTGATGCAAGTAGTAGGGCGAGAAGATGCAAGGAGCCTGATTACTTCTTCTGTGACACATTCAAAATCAGAGAGTGAGCTGGATGCATTGGGGGAGGGAGGACAGTGCATGGTATGAGGGGATTGGGAGATAATTTCCTGTCGGATGTGGTCAATCTTTTATTTTTTTTGGCAAAAGCCAATTGTCATTCGAGTGACTGGTAAAGGGTTAAATAACTTTGGGCCAGCACCCAGCTAGCGCTACCCTGGATGTAGTCGGGTGCTGGAGGTCAACGAGATAAACCAGGACCAATATGGCGGCCGGTGGGCCTGGGGTCTGTCCACACATGCGCAGCTCGGGACTGGTCCCACGCGAGTAGACATTGTCCGTTTCCCCCTTTTCTGCCCGCCTGTGTGCACAGAGCACCCTTGGGTTTTCCTCTTCTGCGTGCTTATAATGGCAGGTCAGTGTCCCAAAGTCGTTTAACCCTTTATAAACCGGCTGTTCACATCTGGACGTTTTCGCTCTGCACATCTTGATGCTCTTATCCCCAGAACCCATTTGGCCAGCTTTGCGTCAATGTGACGGGCATCATATTATAAGTGTGCACTGTGTGACATCAGTGGCCCAAAGTCATGTAACCCTTTTGATAACTCCCGTCGATGCCAACTTTGATGCCCATCTTTGTGGCTGCTGACAAGTATTCGCCACCTCACTGCAGTGTTATTATTGGGATCAGTTTTGCTCATTATGAAACTTTCAAAAAACAAAAAAGTAAATTTTGCAAATAATAACCGTCAGTGTCGCCCTGGTCGAGGTGATGGGACGCTGGTGTAGGTGCCACGTACTCTTAGCTGCACCAGTTCATCTTACCGTTTTTTCCCATGATGAAAATGATTTTCGATGGGCAAATGTGTTAACGTGGTAAGAAATGCCCAGTGTTCAAAGTTCCCCTCATCAGTGACACAATCATTTTAGGTTAATACTGGCATGGCTGTCTTCTCATGTCACCCTTGTATATACTGGCAGGGTTGGTTTATGCTCCATACCCTATTTATACTGCCCGAGCTGTCATTGTGCTGCACCTCTGGCTTATACTACCCAAGGCGTCATTGTTCTGCACCTCTGGCTTATACTGGGCTGTGGCTGTCTCTCTGTTTTGCCACCTTTTACTGGCTGTGCTTCTCGTGCACCATTTATACTGGCTGTGCTGTCGCTCTGTGCCACCCCTATTTATACTGGCTGTCGTGCTCGTGCACCTGCTTTTATCGGGCTGGCGTCCTCGTGCACCCCTATTTATACTGGCTGTGCTGTCGCTCTGTGCCACTCCCCTATTTATCCTGGCTGTGCTGTCGCTCTGTGCCACCCCTATTTGACTGGTTGCTGTCGCTCTGTGCCCCCCATATTTATACTGTCGTGCTGTCGCTCTGGCCACCCCCTATTTATACTGGCTGTGTTGTCGCTCTGTGCCACCCCCTATTTTACTGACTGTGCTGTCACTCTGCCACCCCCTATTTATACTGGCTGTGCTGTCGCTCTGTGCCACCCCTATGTATACTGGCTGTGTGTTGCTCTGGCCACCCCCTATTTATACTAGCTGTGCTGTTCTCTGTGCCACCCCTATTTATACTGGCTGTGCTGTCGCTCTGTGCCACCCCCTATTTATACTGGCTGTGCTGTCGCTCTGTGCCACCCCCTATTTATACTGGCGTGCTGTCGCTCTGTGCCACCCCCTATTTATACTGGCTGTGCTGTCGCTCTGTGCCACCCCCTATTTATACTGGCTGTGCTGTCACTCTGCCACCCCCTATTTATACTGGCTGTGCTGTCGCTCTGTGCCACCCCCTATTATACTGGCTGTGCTGTCGCTCTGTGCCCCCCCCTATTATACTGGCGTGCTGTCGCTCTGTGCCACCCCATTTTATACTGCTGTGCTGTCGCTCTGTGCCACCCCCTATTTATACGGCTGTGCTGTGCTCTGTGCCACCCCTTTTTATACTGGCTGTGCTTTTGCTCTGTGCCACCCCTATTTATCGGCTGTGCTGTCCTCTGGCCACCCCCTATTATACTGCTGGGCTGTCTTTGTCACCCCCTATTTATACTGGTTGTGCTGTGCTCTGTGCACCCCCTTTTTATACTGCTGTGCTGTCGCTCTGTGCCACCCCCTATTTATACTGGCTGTGCTGTGCTCTGGCCCCCTATTTTACTGGCTGTGCTGTCACTTGCCCCCCTATTTATACTGGCAGTGCTGTGCTCAGTGACCCTATACACTGCAGTGCTGTCGCTCTGTGCCACCACTATTTATACTGGCTGTGCTGTGCTCTGTGCCCACTAGAATATGGGTTTGGGGTGTTGCTTGTGCACTCCCTATTATAACTGTTGCTTTGTCTGTGCCACTCCCTAATTATCGGGTGTACTCCCTCCCCATGCCACACATTTAACTGGCTGAGGTCCCTTGATGCCACTGCTTGTAAATTGTGTGCTTGCTCTGTGTCCTATTTATTATGGTGGTGAAGAGGGGAAACACCTGAGCGGATACTGATTATGTGAAACTTGGATTTTCCCTCCTGCCCCTCAAGTAACTAAGATTTGGTTTTACAAGCTCATAGCAGGGTTCCCCTTTGTTCCTTTTTTTTTATGAATTCCTCATGGATTCCAAAGCCCTCTGCTTCAATAATTAAATGGGAGTTCAATCTTTCCATACATGTCACGGAGTGACAGACCCAATGGATGGCGGTCAGCTAACGCACAACACAAACGGGGAGGAATAAGGGGGGAGAAGGCTTACCAATAGGGTTTGACGGATGGTCCCCCCACCTGAGCTCAAACCTGAGCCTGTCCCTGCACTCCCCTAACATCCTATGCGGGCCCTTTTCCCCTGCCGCCGTAGGATGCCTCGACCAAAATTGTCACCTACAACTGCCCTGGCTAGTTCACTGGCCTCACCTCTGCAGGTAATAAACACAGGGGGAAGTGACAGCCCCAAAAGAGCAAGCCAAAAAAAAACATACATTTAGTTTTTCCCTGCTGCAAAGCTCGCATAGCAGGATAAGGGCACCAGAAAAGCAAACTCAGCAGAAGAAACCATGCACCAGAGAGCTCCTTACTCCAGCTTGGTCACTGCAGATTGCGCTAACACCGACAGTAGCTGATGCATCAGGTAACATTTTAAAGGATGGTGGGATTTGGGTAATACCTGCATCAGCTGACCCAGCAAAAATGCAGTAACCCGATTGCAGCAGGGGAAAAATGACTTTAACCCCCGATGGTCCAAAGGAAAAAAGGTTAATTTAGTGGAACCAGAGCTGCCACAAATCCAAAATTGGATTGTGATAATGAAAGTTCTGTCTTGTAATAAGGCCGATATATTCTGTGACCACAATGACGCAGTGGGGACCTGTTGTGAATAGGCTGGAAAGATTCTGAGCAGAAGCTCCCTCTGGTGGTTAAAACGGTATGGACTGTCCATGAAGATTGTGAGGATTGGGAATCAGGTGTTACTGATGGTCTTATATAAAGGAGTCGCCCCCCCATCGGGTTCCGGATCAATTGTTCTGGTCTCAATCCTTGATTCCTGTTTCCTTGGTAGCCTGCTGTGTCGTGTCTGAATCTCCTGCTTACAGTAAGACATTTTTTCTTTTTTTTTGTGCTTGTTTTTGTTTTGTCCTGCACTTCTGGGGGGCCTCGGGTCCCCTCTGGGGGCTTTTGCCCTCCAGTTGTTCAGCCACGATTTTTGTACATTTGCTTTTTCCATTTTTTCAGTGGCTGCTGTTTTGATTTTGGTTACACCAGAAAAACTAATTTAGGTGGTAGAGGTCGTGTGATCTCAGGTGTTTTTGAAATTGTAGAGTGGTGCTTTTTCAGGTTTTTGGGATTGCAGTAAGTGCCCTTCTATCCTTTTTATTTAGTAAGTTTGGGCCCCAACGTTTGCTCATACTTTTTCTGTCTGTGTCAGTATTTCTTCTTGTCTAACCGCCATTACAGTTTGGGGGTTTTTATGTTCTTTGGGGATCTGCCCCGGGGGCAGATAGCTTTCCTCTTTCTATTTTTTTAGGTATAGTTAGTTTCTCAGGCTGTGAGAGGCGTTAGGACCAACGTAGAACGCTCCACGGCTGCCTTAGTTTTTGGGTGGTTAGTCAGGGTACTGCAATCTCATAGTTTCCAACGTCTGGTGTATTGCCTTTTTACCTGTACTCCTCAGCTACCGAAACATAACAGTGACCCATGACCAGGACATACAGATCAGGAGTGGGGAATCTGTTTTCCCCCAAGGGACTTTGTATTTTTATATCATACTTTGGGGGCCATACAAATTGCACACTAACTCCCTCACAGGTATTCCTGACGCTGCACTGGTGTCAAGGTGTAATCTTTCATTGCATGCACCTCCGATTCAGTAGTGAACACTGTGTGCGCTCACAGAGCAAGAAGAAATTAAAGGGCTGGCGGCCCTCAAAATACAGCTGTTGACCCTAGCACTGTGGTCCCTGGGAATCTGTCCAGGGGCGGGAGAAAAGTTATCGAGGGCCGTAAATGACCCAGGGGCCTGAAGTTCCCCACCCCTGCCCTAAATCATGGCAAGCAGAGAGATAGAAAATTGTGATGACTTGATACAATAAGAACGTAGCCAAAATTCTGCAGTTTTTAATTGTAAGGCCGGGGTCACACTTGTGAGTGCAATGCGAGAAACTCGCTCGGGTCTCTCGCCTCAGTACTCGGCACTGCCGCCGCACTCGGGACGGGAGTGTTCAGCTACATAGAAATACATGCAGCCACACACTCCGGTCCCGAGTGCAGGCGGCAGAGCCGGGTACTGAGGCGAGAACCCGTGCGAGTTTCTCGCATTGCACTCACAAGTGTGACCCCGGGCCTAAAACTGATTATCACTCGCCAGTTTATGGTGGTGATAATTCCATAATATCTGTAAGGTGATTCCACACGCAGTATCTTCATCATCACTGGCTGAATTGCTTATATGGAGGAAGCCTCTTACGAAAAGGAGACACCTCCCAAAGAGAGGAGAATTATATATCAGTCACACATGACACGAGAGGCCAGCACACACTTATGAGGACGTCCATGGTGGTAAGCTGAAGAAGTGCAGAATTTTCCACCCATTAGTGGGACTTTTTGGCATTCTGTAAAGACTTATTAACTGTTTAAAGGAATCTGTCAGCAGGTTTTTGCTATGTAATCTGATCGCTGCATGATGTACAGTCATGGACAAAAGTTTTGAGAATGACACAAATATTAATTTTTTACAAAGTTACTGCTTCACTTTTTCTAATGGCAATTTGCATATACTCCAGAATGTTTATAAAGAGTGATCAGCTTAACAGCAATTACTTGCAAAGTCAATATTTGGCTAGAAAATGAACTTATCCCCAAAACACATTTCAACATCATTGCAGCCCCGCCTTAAAAGGACCAGCTAACCACTTTTCAGTGATTTTGCTCCATTAACACAGGTGTGGGGTTGATGAGGACATGGCTGGGATCAATCTGTCATGATTAAGTAAGAATGACACCACTGAACACTTTAAAAGGGAGGCTGGTGCTTGGCATCATTGTTTCTCTTCTGTTAACCATGGTTATCTCTAAGAAACACGTGCAGTCATCATTGCAATGCACAAAAATGGCCTAACAGGGAAGAGTATTGCAGCTAGAAAGATTGCACCTCAGTCAAAAATCTATCGCATCATCAAGAACTTCAAGGAGAGAGGTTCCATGTTGCCAAAAAGGCTCCAGGGCCCAAGAAAGACCAGCAAGAGCCAGGACTGTCTCTTAAAAGTGTTTCAGCTGCAGATCGAGTACCAGCAGTGCAGGACTTGCTCAGGAATGGCAGCAGGCAGGTGGAGTGCATCTGCACGCACTGTGAGGCGGAGACTCTTGGAGCAAGGCCTGGTCTCAAGGAGGGCAGCAAAGAAGCCACTTCTCTCCAGAAAAAACATCATGGACAGACTGATATTCTGCAAAAGGTACAGGCAGTGGACTGCTGAGGACTGGGGTAAAGTTATTTTCTCTGATGAATCCCCTTTTCGATTGTTTGGAATATCAGGAAAATGCCTCATTCGGAGAAGACAAGGTGAGCGCTACCACCAGTCTTGTCTCATGCCAACTGTTAAGCATCCTGAAACCATTCATGTGTGGGGTTGCTTCTCAGCCAAGGAAACGGTTTCTCTCACAGTCTTGCCTAAAACACAGCCATGAAAAAGAATGGTACCAGAATGTCCTCCAAGAGCAACTTTTCCCAACCCTCCAAGAGCAGTTTGGCGACAACAATGCCTTTTCCAGCATGATGGAGCACCTTGCCATAAAGCAAAGGTGATAACTAAATGGCTTAGGGAACAAAAACATAGAGATTTTGGGTCCATGGCCTGGAAACTCCCCAGATCTTAATCCCATTGAGAACTTGTGGTCAATCATCAAGAGACGGGTGGACAAACAAAAACCTAAAATTCTGACAAAATGAAAGCATTGATTGTGCAAAAATGGACTGCTATCAGTTAGGATTTGGTCCAGAAGTTGATTGAGAGCATGCCAGGGAGAATTGCAGAGGTCCTGAAGAAGAAGGGTCAACACTGCAAATATTGACTTGCTGCATTAACTCATTCTAATGTCAATATAAGCTTTTGTTACTCATATGTTACAATTATATTTCTGTCTGTGATAAAAACATCTGTCAAACACACATAAAACCAGAGGGCAGCAGATCATGTAAAAATATAATATAATTTGTGTCATTCTCAAAACTTTTGGCCATGACTGTAGGAACAGAGACCCGATTCTAGGCTGTATGTTGGTTTCAATAAAATTAAGTGTTATCAGCAGGAGATTATCACTGCAGGATAAGGTGTCTTGTGCCTCTTGCTCTGTTTTACCCCCACCCCCTCCACTGATCAACAGCTTGTCATACCATCTGCACAAAAGCGGCCAATCAGGGGTGTGGGCAGGGTTATACAGAGCTCAGCATTCAGAGCACTGCTAATCTGCAGCAGAGAAAACTACTGCATCTGGTAAAGTAAGTGAACATACTGGAATCAGAGTCTCTGTCCCTCCATCATGCTACTGTCAGATTCCCTTTGATAAAAAGTCCTGCTGTTTTCTAGTAGACGCTTTTTTTTCTTTATTGTTTATATACACTGTACATTTATTGCCTTGAGTCCAGAACTAAAGTGCAGCCTAAAGAGAAACACTGGAAGGACTTGTTCACACAGCTGTATTTTGGCCCAAGTGCTGTCGTGAAAAAACCAGACAGCGCTCGGACCAATGTTATTCAGTGGGGCAGTGCAGATAAAGATTTTTTTTCACTGACTGAATCTTTGAAAAAACCCTGCAGCGTGCGCTATATCCTTCCATAATCGGATGAGACTCGCCCATTGAAGCCTGGGGGTGCATGATGCCACATGGAGTCACAGTATAGCACCCGATTCTTACAGACAATTGCAATTCTGTAACATCATAAACTGTAAATGTTGTGTAAATTAGTGAAAACGGATTGTATACAGGGTAAGGCTCATACTCACTGGCGCCGAAAACGGATGATAATCAGACGAAAAAAATCGGATTCAAATCTGACCAATGTTATTCAATAGGTGAGTTCTCATTTGCGATTTTTTTTCTCATCAGAAATTGGTGTGAAAAAAAATCGCAGCATGCTGCGATTTGATGCGATTTTGGCATGATAATCGCTAATGCAAGTCAATGGGTGCGAGAAATCATCGCACAGCACTCGCACCATGCAAGTGCTGTCCGATTTTATACGCACCAGTCTCCTTTGAAAAGCTGGCAATTCATCCCCGGCTACTGTAAAATCACACTGACAGCTCACAAAACACTAGATACATACACATAGAATACATATATATATATATATATATATACATGTCATTGTGACACATACATATATATATATTCATAGTTCATACACTTCTACATAGTATAATAGCCGCTAATTCAATTGCCGGCTTTTGTGAAATCACAGAAGCCGACATGAAATGATACATTGTTTCCACACAGTTAACCATGTCATTTCATGTATTTTGATATATGGTTTTAACTTACAATTACAGACAAAGCCAGCGAGTGGGGGCAGATAATAATAGCCTAGGGAGGGTACATTTTTTTTGTGCCCCCCCCTGGCTACTAACATCTGCCCCCAGACACCCCAGAAAGGGCAAATCTCTAATTAATTTGCCCTTTCTGGCACTTTGCCCGTCTATTCCCATTGCCCTGTAGCGGTGGCGAATGGGTTAAAAAGGGGTTAAAAGCCACCTTGCAATTGAAAGGTGACTTTAAGCCAGGTTTAATAATTGAGAGCTGTCAATTAGACAACTATCAATTATTAATCCTATTGTATGAAAGAAAAATCAAACACACTTTAATAAAAAAGAAGTTTAATGAAATAATCACACAGTTTTTGACCATCTTTTATTTTCCTGCTAAACCATTTCCTGTAATAAAAATAAAATAAAAAAGCAAAATTATTCTTACCAATCCGATGCACAGTCAGGTCCCAAAGTTGTAATCCATCAGAAAGGGTTAACAGGTACAGCTCGCAGGCAGCTAATGCTGCCTTCTGAGCTGTAACACCCTGAATGAATAACTTCCCTCTCCCAGCGAAAGGAAAGGAAGTGATTAATGAGTGGAGCTTAATTGATTTATTGCCACTTTCACTTCAGTGACCTGACCTAAAGTGAAGGGGACACAATCAATTAAGCTTCATTCATTAATCACATCCTCTCCTGTCAGCAGGAGATAAGCTCATTCATTCAGGTGCTTTCAGCTGAGCAGCAGCATTACTTGCATGCTTGGCTCAAAGCTAGTTAACCCTTTGTGAAGGGTTACAGCGTGGGACGTGATAGATCGCCAGATAGGTAAGAATAATGTTGTTTTATTTTTTTTTCTTATTTTTGGAGATCAAGGGCTTCGCACGGATTAAGAGTAAAATAAAAGATGGTCAAAAAAATGTGTTTTTATTTCTTAAAATTTTTTATTCTTAAAGTGTGTGTGTTTTTTTATTTACTTCAATAGGATTAATAATTGATAGTTGTCTAATTGACAGCTCTCAAATTTTTAACCTGGCTTAAAGTGACCTTTCAATTGCAAGGTGCTTTAACCCCTTATTAACCCATTCGCCACCGCTACAGGCAATGGGAATAGACGGCAAAGTGCCAGAAAGGGCAAATCTAATTAGAGATTGCCCTTTCTGGGGTGTCTGGGGGCAGATGTTAGTACCCGGGGGGGGCACAAAAAAAAATGTACCCCCCTGGCTATTATTATCTGCCCCCACCTCGCTGGCTTTGTCTGTCTGGTGGAGAAAATACAGGGGGGAAGCCCACGCATTTTTTTTTAAAACGAATTTTTCACCCTTTAATTAACCCCTACATATCGAAATTTTGCACACATACACTTTGTAATTGTAAGTTAAAACCTATATCAACTACATGAAATGACAGGGTTTTAACTGCGTGTAAACAATGTATCATTTATGTCGAGTCTGTGATTTCCAAAAAGCCGGAAATTGAATTAGCGGCTATTACAGAAATGTAGAAGTGTATGAACTATAAATAATGCAGGGGGATAAAATCATGATTTTTAAAAAAAGTAAAAAAAAATCTGATTTTTTTTTTTGATTTAAATCGATTTTTTTTTGATTTAAATCGGATTTTTTGATTTAAATCGATTTTTTTGATTTAAATAGATTTTTTAATCAAGTTTTTTACAAAAAGCAAAACTTTGTCTTTTTGCAAATCAAATTATTTTACCAAATAAAAATATTAAAACAGTTATGATTATAAAAACTAATAATTTTATTTGCACTATTAAACAATCAGAATTGAACTACAGAGAGTAAGTACTTTTTAACAATAGCCTATCTCTAACGTTTGAAGTAAGCAAACATCTTCAGTGAATAAAATCAGTCCTTTAAGCCTACTGTTTATTTTAGGATTTTAATAGAAAACTAGTTGTCCTGCTTTAGCAGTTCCAAAAGCGGTTTCGGACTGTTGTGTGCACAAAACCAAATGAAGAAAACAATCCCCTTACCCCTGCCGATGAAGCCGATGCGTCAGTAGTGAGTGCTACATTTTTTATCTTCGCTGGAAGAAAAGTGATTGCGACTTCCACCAGTCCAGTGGTTTTAGTTCATAAACGACGTTATTTCGCAAACATGTATTTTTGAAATGGTGCAGATTCACACTTAATTTCAGCACAGTTGCCACAATGTCATGGTTAGTATTGGCGAGCCACTCCATTGCAAGTTGATTTCCGCCTCAGATAGTTTTTTCCCTCTGTAGATGGGATGCAAGATATTGGTAAATAGGTTCTTCTTTTTTAAAGCTTGGTCCTTGGGGGTGTATTGAAACCTTTACATTGTTTGAGAGGTTCAAGCGATCTAGGAACCTTCTAAATCTTTCCAAATTCTGTGGCATCAGCTAGGTTGCAGTATCTTTTTGCATTTTTATCCAACGCAAAAAGAATTGGCTTTAAACCTTTCCAAAAGGTCCTCGGCTTTCTCTTCACCCAAGATTTAATTTCTTTGCTTCGTTATTAGCATCAATTTTATCCCGATGTTTTTTCGCAAATGGACACAAATTTTGACCAGTTGTTAATAAACAGTTCCAAGCATTCAGCCCCAAAGGTTTTTCCATCTAAATCTTGTGGAGAACCAACTTAGTCCTCCCATTTCCTTGTAGGTTGCATGTGCAAATATTATTTCGGAAATATTTAACAATTTTACAACATGTTCCTTGAACCCGAAATATGCAGGTCTTTTGCCAAAAGATGCAACAAATGGGCAGAACAACCGTATGAAAGATATTTGTGCATCCTCATGTGCCAGCCACACGCATTTTTGCACTTGCTTGCGTTTTCAGTAACTAAAAACCCCCTTACTTTACATCCAAATGTTCTTGGCATTGGTGAATTGAGTTTTTTAGCAATGTCAAGTAAATATTCGCAGTATGTGAATTTAGATGTGCGATTGTGTCTGTAAGGTAAGTTTCACCATCTTCTGTTGTGACACAATGAAAATATGGGGTCGTTTTGGATGTGCCCAAACCATCCAAGCTCAGGTTAACAACTTTGTCTTCAAAAAATTTGTACAAGCCGCTCTTCTTTGTCGTATACAGCCGAAGATGTTTTCCCGAGATATCAAATCTATTGGTGGTTTGTGCCTGGTTTTATTCCTTCTATCATTTTTACAAACAATGGGTGTTCAACTAGTCGGGAAAGAAGAATTGGTTGCAAATATGAATTTATCAATTAATTAATCAAAAAGTTCTTTCTGGCTCGTCGTAGTCTTTAAGAGGAATTTTTCTACACTTTGCACGCAAAGTTTTTTGTTGGGATGCTTTGTTTGAAGTTGACCCAGATATTGATTGTCACGTGCAGCACAAGCCATATTTGCCCTGAAAGCACAGTAATTAAAAATAATAATTCGACTGCGTATTTGAAGAAATATAACGAAAAATTTTGAAACAAACTTTTTTAACAATGTAATGGGGCCCCGCCCCTAAGGGGTGTTCCCCAAAAATTTGCTACTCAAGTTTCCGGTGAAGTTGCTGTAATACTTTTTAAAACAGGGCAACTGAAAAAAAATTTTGTTTCAAAAGTTTTAAAAATTTTTTTTTTTAAAAAAAGGCAATTTTGGCACCAAAAGGAATTTTACCTACAATAAAAAAAAAAAAAAAGGCGTATACACATCTTTTTTTTTACTTAAGTTAATCTTTGTAAAAAATTGCCTTAACAAAAATTTTAAAAATTTAACTCCGAACATTAAAAATTTTTTCTTTTCATAGACTTTAACCCCTCAGTAAAACTCTTTTAAAAAAGGGGTTTTTGCCAACCTTACCCATGCGGGGGGCCCGGGCTAAGAACTGGGGGGGGTTATTGACATTTTGTACACTAAAACTTCATTTCCCTTTCTTTTTAGTTTCATAAGGTTTTCAAACGGCAAAAAGTCCTTGGATATCCTTTTTTTTTAAATTATTTTTAAAGATTTTTATAGCGCCATTTATTCCATGGCGTTTTAAAATGCCCTTTTACATCCCCTTTTTGACAGTTTTGCATTTGCTCTCCCCCCTTTTTTCCAAGCCTGCTGGAATTAACAAAAAAAACCCCAAAATAGGTCTCTTTACGACCTCCATGGTCAGCAGATCCTTTGAATTTTTGGGTTTTTATACACCCCAATACTCTGACGATCCCCAAAATTTTGGGCATGTAAACTGGGGGAAAAAAAAACTAAAACCCCAACTACGAAAGTGAAACCAACTAAAGTGTGGAGTTATTGAAAATGTT
Organism: Oophaga sylvatica; assembly: GCA_033576555.1. Taxonomy (NCBI): domain Eukaryota; kingdom Metazoa; phylum Chordata; class Amphibia; order Anura; family Dendrobatidae; genus Oophaga; species Oophaga sylvatica. The sequence continues at coordinate 845,559,315 of JARQOD010000001.1, forward strand.
TTAAATTTTTTAGATTTAACGTGATTTAATTAAAAAAACTTTTGATTAAAATCAGTGTTTTAAAATCATATTAAAACAGATTTAATCACTGATTTAAATAAAAAAAAAACATTTGATTTAAATCGTTTTTAAAACGGCGATTTAAATCAACCCCCCCTGTTTTATGTATTGTCACAATGAAAAATACTATATATAAATTTTAAAAAATATAAAAAATATAATTTTAAATTTTTTTTCTATTCTTTTTAAACGTCGGGGGATTTTCATTAGCCAGGGATGAATTCGGTATTATACTATTAGAATGTATGACCAATATACAAAAAATATAAAAATAATATATATATATTTATAATTTTTCTTTTTGTGTACTTTTTTTTTTGACAATGTGTTTTTACTGATTTTTTACATAGAGATAATGCCTTGTAAAGCTTCATGAAAATTGCTTGCATACAAAGGAAAACGAGGAAAACCCATGGTGCATTTAAAATCGCACCTTTTTACAACAATTGTACCTTTTTTTCCCGCAAAAAAGGGGGACCGTTTTTTTCCCCAGCCAGGAGATGACCCAAAAAAAAAAAAATCACCCACTTTTCGGATGAAGCGCTGAAAAAATATTTTTACGTTGGGGGGAAACCCCCCTAAGGGGGGGGTTTGGAAAGGACTTTAAATAGTTTGAGCAAGGCCCCCCTGGGGGTTCAAGCGTACGAGTCCGTAATTTGAGGGGGGAATCAGGGGTTACTGACGGTTTTTTAAAAGGGAGCCCCTTCCCCTCAGGGTTTTTCCGGGGGTCAATTTTCGGTCTCACTCCCCATTCTGTTTCCCCTTTTTACCCCCGTGTCGGTCGCATCTCCTGCAACAAAATAAGCATTTTTCTTTTTTTTTTGTGCTTTTTTTTTTCATTTTGTCCTGCACTTCGGGGGGCCTTAGGTCCCCCCCGGGGCTTTTGCCCCCTCGTTTAGTTCACCACTGATGTTTGTCTTTTGCTTTTCCCCTTTTTTCATGGGTGCTGTTTTTTTTTGTTAAAAAGAACTAATTTGGTGGTAAGGTCGTGTATCTCAGGTTTTTGAAAATTTGAAGTTGGGGGTTTGCAAGGTTTTTTTGGGGGTTGCGTAAGTACCCTTCCCATCCTTTTCATTTAGTTTTTGGGCCCCCCAAGTTTTCTATATATTTTTTTCTGTGTCAGTTTTCTTTTTTTCTAACAGCCATTAATGTTTGGGGGTTTTTATTTCTTTGGGGCTGCTCCGGGGGAATCTTTCCCCTTTTTTCTTTAGGTGTAGTTAGTTTTTTTCAGGGTGAGAGGCGTCAGGCCAAAAAAGGAACCCCACGGCTCCTCTATTTTTGGGGTTTCAGGGGACTGCAAACTATAATTCCCCAAATGCTCTGGGTATTGCCCTTTTTTCCCCGCACTCCTCAGTTTTCCAAAAAATAACTTATCACCGGGCCCAAAATTTAAAGTTGTATGGACTCACAGAAGGGAAAAATATTTTAAAAAAAAAACGATTGTAGAGTTGCAAGATTTTTTCTTTTGTTGTTTTTTTTTTTTTTCCCCCTGTACCTGGTGCGGGGGGGGATTTTTTCTTCAAAGGATTTTTCAAGTTTCTGGCCGTGTGGATCAGCTTGCCACGGGTTCAAGTATTGTGCATTCTTGCTGGTTGCCTTTTTTGGGAACCAGGTTCCCATCCAATTTTTTTTTTGGGGGGGTCGACAAAAATTTCAGAAATTTCAAAAATAATTTTAAATTGTTTTTTGCCTTAAAACATCCCAGGGAAGCAGCGCAGCAGGTTAAATTGTCATTCTCTCCTGCGCACGATCCTCAAATTGGGCTTTTTCCCCCACACCGGGGGGGCCTGTTTTGATGATTTATGCATTTTTCAGGCTTTGGGGGATTGACTGACCCAATTCCTGTCAAGTGAAAAAAAAACCCTTTTGGCATTTAAAAAAGGGGGTTGATGACGCTGAGTTATCTGCAAGATTCCGGGGGGGGATCCCCCCAAGGGAAACGAGCTTTTGGGCCCTTTTTCGGAAGGGTCTTTTATATTTTAAAAAAGGGTTTTGGGGGATTCCCTTCCCCGGTCCAAAAGATTCTATTCATTACGATTTTAAATTTAAGACGTTTTTCGGGCGGAGAATATGCGTGGGGAAATTTTCCTTGTGAACCTCTCTGAATCCAGCAGTGTGATAGAGTGGGTCTGGGGGCAGCGTTGATTTCGAAAGCCAAAAAGGGGGTTTTTCCCCTTTTTGGGGATGCCCCCTTTCTTTTTTTTGCCCTAAGCGGGGAAAGTTTTGCACTCGTTTTTTTGGGGGTTTTCAGACTAAGTTTTTTTTTTTAAGCACTCTGAATGCTCTCTGT
>JARQOD010000001.1:845561764-845579843 GCA_033576555.1 Oophaga sylvatica
CCTGGATCCAAAGATTGTTCCAGACACCCTCCCCAGCCCGTCAGGCTGGCATTGGTGGTTATGACCGACCATTTCGGAGGGAGGAAAGACTTTCCCAGGGATAACGCTCCTGGACGTAACCACCATCCTAGGGATTCACGCACCCTGAGAGAGATGGTGACGCTGCAATCCAGTGAAACTTGCGATCGATCCCAACGACTCAGAATGAGCCTATGGAGAGCTCTGGAATGAAATTGGGCAAACGGAAGCGCCTCCATGGACGCCATCAAACCCAGAAGGTGCATACCTTCCGAAGGGACATTGCTATCGCAGACTTCATAATCTGTACATGTCGGAGAAGACATGCCTGCCTGTCTGGAGGTAGGGACACCACCGCCCGTACCGTGTCGAAATGCATCCTCAAAAACAGGATTGCCTGCGACGATCCCAATTGACCAGTCACCCGAAATCCTCCAGGAGCTGAAGGGATAGATTGCGAGCCGTCACTGCCTCCTTCTTTGAGGCCACAATCGAAAGGTCGTCCAGATAGGGACGAATCGTAAGACCCCTCTTTGAAGAATTGCCATGAGATTTAGGCGCCAGAATCGTTGTAAAAATTCTGGGCGTTAAGGCCAAGCCGAAAGGCCGAGCCACAACCTGGTAATGGTTGATCTATGGCAAAAACGAAGGAAGCGCTGGTGAGCTTTTCCGACGGGAACATGCAAATAAGCGTCGCAAATGTTATTGACCAAAAAGTCGTTCTGCGACAGGGCTGCCATAACGGAGCGAAGCGACTCCATGCGGAATTTTCGGGTGTGGACAAGCCGATTCAATCTTTCCAGAATAGGGCGAAATTTGTCCTCCTTTTTGGGGACTACCAAGAGGTTGAATAAAAAAATCCTCTTCCCCGGTCCTCTGCGGAACCGGTATCACCACACCCTTCTGCAGAAGGGAATCGACCTCTCGCAGTAGAGAGGTAAATAGTTTGGCTCTGACGGAATGCGAGATTAGCAAAAAAACTGTCCGGGGGTCGAGAAAGAAACTCTATGAAGTAGCCTGCCAACACAACCTGTGTCACCCAGGCGTCCGACACACGGGAAACCCAAGTCGGTTTGAATTGGAGTAAACGACCCCCCACTCGAGAGCGCTCAAGTGAGACTCAGATATCAGTCCGCCTTAGCGGATTTTTTGCCAACTTCTGCCTTAACAGAAGTTCTGTTTCCAGGGTATGTGGAATTTCTGAGAATTCCCCCTTTTTTTTTTTTTTTTAAAAAAGAGAGAGACGACCCAAACCCCCAGAGGGTTGACCGGATCATCCCTTGAACCGAAAGGACCGCCGATAACTATCGGCACTAGTACTGCCAGACGCAGAAGTCACAGCTCTGCGCTGCGGTAAAGCTGTTTCTTTTGCCTTTGCCTCGGCAATCAGCTCCGTGAGGTCAGTCAAATAGCTGACCACTTTCTAAGCTAAAGATAGCAAACCCTGTTGGAAAACCGCGTTCCACCGTCCAAGTCGCAGTGCTCTTCTGACTGTGACTGCCGAGGATTGCGCCCTGGATAGCAGTGACGCATTATCCTTCAACTTGAAAAGCCCATCTACCTCGATAGAGGGGATCCATCTTGCCACGCCGTTCCTAGACGGTCCAACCGGCTCAGGGGAACTTAACAAGTACACCTAGATCTTAAATACTGAATCTATGATCCACGGCCTCGCAGATGGAAATTGTTGCAATCTCCGTTTTTCTGTCCAGCGTGTCCTGCAGACTCGCCTTCCCTTTACCCGGAAGATTCGCTAAGCTGGGATAGAGGGACATTCACTTCAGGAGAAGGGGTCCAATTAACAAACAACTCCGTAGAAAAACGGATACAGTTTGTAAAGTCATTGCGACCCATGCGACTCCTGAAACAACCGGGCCGACTTACCAGGACGCCTAGTTACCTCCTCCGGTAACTGTAATGCCCTCATGGTTTCAATAGAAATTTTAGTACGGCCCATGAGAGAGGCAGAGTGTCCCTGCCGATCCTCCTTGTCCGAATCGGACTTCTTCGCTAAGCGAGAAGGAAGGCACCGATTTGTGTCGCTTCCTTGAGAGGATCTAGCTGACACTCCATAACCTAAAAGGTCAGACAGGCCATCAATAAACTAGTGAAGGCCTCCATTTTGACACCACTGGAACCTCCGACCGCCGCGCATGAGTCGAGGTCTGCGTGTCAGATACGCGAGGCTGATCCATAGCGGATCTGGGAGACGGTCTCTGACATGCCCTTGCACAGTATATGGCAGGTTAAATCTGTCAGCAACCAGAACAGTTTCTTAAAGAAAAAACAAACGCTGAAGGGTTAAAGCTCTAAAAGAGAGAGCTACCCCAGCTGTCCCCCATTAAGAGTTAACCGCCTAAGAAGGGGTTAAAGTAGCAGACTCCCCACAACCCTGATAATGAAAAGGGTGTGCAAATCTCAAGCGTCTCTTATAAGGCAGCAGCTGCAGGACAGCTATGCCACACTAAACAGAAAAACGTTCCACAAGATCCCTAAAAAAATTGCGCTGTTTTGTATGTCGCAATGACCGCCAAAGTGTCAAGGAGATCGTTAACCGCTTATGCGATGTTAATGAGATCGCCCAGATTGGCAGCTACTAGCGACATTAAAAATAACACACAAACGATCGCATTAGTATGCGTCGTTATCAGGATCGTTAGCGGAAACGTATAGTGGCAGTATTAATGTCGCAGACTCCCCACAACCTCTTTATTAATATTGAAAGAGTGTGCGAGTCCCTTATGCCATAACAGCCGCAGGACAGCTCAATCTGTCACTCAGTAGTGCCCCAGACGGCGCCCGCGCTGTGGAGGTGAAGGGGTTAAGCTTCTGCCCGCGGGCTAGAAGCGACTCACCCAGCTGGTCACGGTTCTTGCCGGGAGGGGAGGGGAGCGATCCGGGGAGCTTTCAGCCTGCAGTGCTTTTCTAGCAATGGCCGCCGCGCTCTGCCTCCGTGTGCTCCATGTAGAGGAGCCGGAAATGGAGGCTGCAGTAAAGCGCGCGCGCTCAGAGCGGCGCGAAATTCAAATAAAAAAGCGCGCAGTCCTCTCTCCCGTTCTCTATGTCCTGCAGGCATCCACCTGCGGACAAAAAACACAGTCACCGGCATGTATATAGTAATAGCGACTGCGCAGCAGTCGCTGAATCACTCACACACATCAATAAAAATGTGGAGTACTCACCAGCCGAAAGCGCCACAGGGACCCCCAGGGGTTTCTGGCGCGTGCCCATGCTTCCCCCCAGGGCGGGGATCGCAGTGACCCCTGCACGCGGTTTGCGTCCCCGCCAGGGAAGCCATCCTCATCCCCCGGGCCGGCAGGGTTCTGCAGGGACCACCATATAGGGTAATACAGATCCGCCAAGGGAGAGGTTGGGGTCACAGCCAGCGCCTGAGACCTCTAGACCACATTTGGTGAGTCCAAGTCTCTTGTCCGATAAAAAATATAAAATCTTCTGAGGAGCTGCTTCCAGCAGCGACCATCCTCTGAGACCTCAAATTGTAAACTGAAGAAAGCTGAGTAGGAGGAGCCCGAGCTGGAGGGGCCGGTCAACACTCTTTTTAATCTGAGGTGTCAATCCTATCTGGGCTCCGCCTACCCATCAGTAATGAATACTGTGGCTCTCTTCCTTCCCTCTGCAGCTGAAATAAGAAACAGAGAAATCTGCTTTATCAGAGAAATCTGCTTTTCTTCAGGACTGATCTTTCACAATCAGTGATGAGATAGTTGGTGCTTTTAAAGTCCAATAGAAGAGAAGTTCTCCATAGAACTTATGAGCACCAACTGCCATCTCCTATCTCAGCAATGAGAAAAAAAAATCTGTATTCACTGAAAAACACATTTTACGTGTGAATATTGAGATTGAGGAGAAAATGGGGGATTTCTCTGATAAGCTATATTGCAAAGTTTCTTGTTTTCATGTGTACTATTGATTTATGAAAAAAAATAAAAACAAAATTCACCCATGTTCCCCTCCACCACCTTATTTTGCAAAAAAAATATTTTTTAGATAAGCAGACATTCCTCCTGTAACAAAGTTGGTTTTTCTTTCCAGTGGGTATTCTGGCATGGCGCAGCTGTATCTTACCGGGCTGTGACTGGTGTTTATGATTCATGATAGTGTCTGGGAGTTATAGATGAGACGTCCGCTCTTCTTATAGACCCCCGCTGCTGCCTGACAGTAATATTAGGTGCCTGGATTTTACTTGGCAGCTTCTAGACCCTAGGAGGTGACTCACATCTGATAATACCTGAGGGAGTTCCTAGCTCTGTAATGACCATGGGCGTCTGTCCAGCCCAGTAATGATGCACCTATGTGTAGACTTGGTAGGACTGCTCTGGGATAAAGCCTGGTGGTTTTGTGGTTACCATGTAAACTATATATTTAGTCTTTATAAAGGGCAAGGGACATTATTATAGCTAGAGAACCCCTTTCCACTGCACAGGTCCGACCAGTAGAACATGGAGTTTTGTCATCTATCTCCTGTGTGAAGAGGGACGCAGACGTGATGGCCCACTCTAGTGTACCTTATAGAAGGCATAGACACCTTGCTCTGAGAATTCACAAATCCACTTCACACGATCGTATAGCAGCCACAACTTGTCACCCGTACTACAGGTACAATTCCTGACCTGAATGATTCTGTGCGGATCACAAACACCCGTGGTTGACCTGGGAACTGCGACCGCGTGTATGGCCACAATATGGTCGTGAGAACCCTCCCTTGGGGTATATTCAGATTCAGAACATCTGTTGCAGTTGTCTTATGCAAAAAAAAAAAAAGTCAATAAACTCATTTACAACATACAGTTTCTACAGGACGGTGGAAGAACGAAGGATTTCTGTTCGACAACATTTTCTGCAACTCCACAATTCTTTATTGACTCGAATAGGACATGTTGGACACAGTCACTCGTAACACGACTGCCCTCTCCAAAAGTCCCACTCGCCTGGCAGTGAGGAATACGATGTGCCACATTCATTTTTTACATTGTGTTTTTTGCTTGCAGGTTTCTATGAGGAATCTGAAAAAAAAAATCTGCTTGGAAAAAAAACAAAAAAACACATTTGCAATAAGTGGAAAATCCCAGTGGTTTGTGCACTTAAAATACACTTCAAATCTGCACCAAAACACATAAAAATGGTGAAAACACACAGCAAACAAGCAAGAATCAGAGTAGATTGCTTTGGAGTATATTGATGTGGACACCCGCAGAAAAACCCTCAGCATTTGTACAAATAGGAAAATGGCCTATTATATTACTTATTTAGCGCCATCATATTCCACAGCGCATTACAGACATCAATGTCCTCATTGGGGTTCACAATCTAACAGTACATTCACATAGCGATATCTTAATGTCTGTACAGGAAGGTATTGTTCTGTAATACAGTGTTGATGCCGTCAGAGGAAATAATTGTATTAAAGGGGTTATTAAATAGCTTTAATTAGTTCAACGTTTATATAGCTCCCCTCTGATGAATGTCCATTAGTCGGGGCCTCGCTCTTTCTCCACATTTTCATCATTAGACATATGGTAAGCTTTTAATACTAGAGGTTAGGACTGTCCCGAATAGGGTCACCGTGACGTAATGGTTTGGCTTTTACATTTTTTTTTTTTTTTATCAAAGTTATGTAAACCAAGTACCCTATATTATTTTCATGCACTATTGCTGTTTATTTACTTACAGGTTATTTTTTCATTTTCTTAGGTTTTAGCATGAAAATAAGCAAGTTTGTAATTGACTTGCTTTTTCAATCTGCTGCCATTCTCCTGCAGTAAGAGCTTTTGTCTTTCATAATGTACAGCTTGTTTCTATGGAGCTCAACCACTAGTGTCTGCCCAGACCCCGGCTGAGTTTGCATAGTAGTTATATTCCAGGAGAGAAGTTCAGTCCTAAGAAGACTGAACATGTGCACAGAAAGAAGTTTTTACATAGGAATGCAGAAGTTAGTTCTTTTGAGCGTTTTCTGATTTTCAGGTGGTTTCTGCCTGAAAGAGACATCATATGCACATACAATAAGGAAACAGGTTTTAACCCCATAATGACTCAACATACGTCTGATTATATATAGCAGCTACAAGGTAAATTTTTCTTTATATCAATCTGCTAAATGAGAAAACTGTATAGCAGATATAAAGTAATAGTTAAAGATTCTTAAATAACTTGTCAGGAGACAAATCCTAACCCTTCGATTTTTAGGAGAAAGGTTCTTTATCCAGTGCAGCATATGTCAGTCGGCAGTATAAAGTCATGGAGGGCCAATATCACTTACAGCCAGTCGATGGGCCACATATTTATAGATCTCACGGCTCTGAATGTTGATCCGTCTGCATATTCCAATCACTGGGACAAAACAGACTCTGATTTCTCATTCTTGTTAGGTCATTCAGAATATTTTTCAGATCCAGTTACAGTACTTTAATTTTATTTATCCGGAAATAGACCGAGCCTGTGCATGTCTGCCCTGCACACTCTCCTCACCAGTCCTTGCCGTGACTGATCTAAGGCTGGGGCACATATGCTCGTTGTGTACGGCATCCATTGCCACACAGAATTATGCTATATGACATTTTCTTTTACGTGAAGGGAGACAGGCAGCATCAAGCCTGATGCAAATAATGGCAGGAAAGGAAAGGATGGGATCTGTTCAGCTTCTCTTTTGTCTGCACAAGACTGGGAAACATAACCGGATCATTGGACTTATGTGAACAGAAGACTACATCCCCCCGGTGTGCACCCACAGTGGCTAGCACCCAATCCGCGGCATTCCTCCCGCACACGCCTATATACACTACTGCATTTATATGAGCTCATTATTAGGTTATAGTCACATGCTGTGCCCCTGCTCTTTGCCCTCCGGCAGTAAATCCTGTGCCTTTCTTGGCTACGCATCAATGACTGCTGCACTACCGCTACATGTGAACATTGGGATTGCCTCTGTATTTTATCTGTTTCTCTACAATATTTCATTACAGTAAATCCACATTTACTCAGATATACGAGGCTGGGGAGTTCGGGTCAGGAGAACCACAGCTGTTCCCAGACATTGTGGTCCATACTTGGGATCATGAATGTCAGTTGTGTGAAACCGGCCTTATATACCAAGGATCTGAAATGAAGGAAATGAGCAAATGGATGATCCCGACAGTCAGGAGAGTGGATGACAGGTGTGCTATATGTTCATCAGACGCATACAAGGAAACAACCTGACCGTGCACAACACCATCCCCCAATTATTAAATATGTGACAACACCGCTCCCCCCTTTAAGTACGTGACATCGCCCCCCCAATTAATAAGTACGTGACATCGTCCCCCAGTTATTAAATTTGTGACACCCCCCAGGAAAGTACTGATGCTAGGAGGGAGGTTTTTCCTTTTTTATATGAGTTTTGCATCCCTGACCTTCAGTTATATGGTTCTGTTGCATTTAATGGTAAATGCATGACTGACTCAGGACTATGGCTAGAAGCCCACTAACATGCACCGCATTTGTTGTACAGGGTTAGGAAAACATGGCTGCCTTCTACCAAAACACCTGTTCAGATTGTGTGGTATTAGGCATCAACTCTACTGAAGCCAATGGGCATGAGCTACAATACCACACACATGCCAAAATACCGGTGTGCCGTTCAAGCAACAAAGCAACCAAGTTTCCCATAAAGACCCCCCGCCCCCTTTAAAGGCATTTTCCACTTTCAGGAAAGTGAGCACCAAACGCCTTAGAATAACAAACATAGCAGGTACTCAGCCGTCCCAGCCCCCGTGCTGGTTTCCCACCCGCTCGCTGCTCATGTCTCAGTGTTTTGGCTGTAGCACCACTGTAGCCAAGACCCAAGCATTGCTGGACCCGGGGAGGGCAAGCACCTATTCAGTTTGATATTTTCTGTATTTTATAACGTTTGGGGTCTAAATTCCTGAAAGTGGAAACCCCTTTAAGTTACCCTCTGCTTGTCAATTTTGTAAACAGCAGATGAAGATGACATGGTTAATAACCATGCAGACAGATGTGCGCTTTCTACACAAGAACATACCTCATTTACAATAAAATCATTGCAAAGCTGTACCGATCTAATACAGGCGCTGAAGAGGTAAGCGGCTCACAAGGAATATACCTTTATTATAATAATCACAAAATCATATCTGTACAGGAATGTGTAAGTGAACACTTAGAAATGCAACAATAATTTGCTTCGTAAAGAGAAGGTAAATATCATTTGACGGAACTGATTTTTCAAAGAAAATACTTCAAAATAAAACTTTCTTGCTTTCGTCTGCACTTGATAAATGCAAAATAGTAAGACACATTAGTGTTCAATTCAGCAAAATATTGCAGAATATCATGCCACAGTCCATTGGAATGGGTCAGGACATGCAGCACTCTTATTAAAAAGCAATAGTATATAAAAAGAAGCCACATGTTAATAAAATATAGAGTGGTTTATCTTGATATTTTCTTTGATTTGTAACACAATTTCATTGTGGAATGCGGTGACGGTCGGTCGATGATCTGAATGAAGGGGAAGTCGGCATTCTAGGCTATGGCTTTGGCTTCAGGTAGAAATGCTTCCCAATACTTTATAAGCTAGAAGGAAAAGAAAATAAACAGTTAAAAACATTTTACTGCAATGCGTCATATACATAGGTGCACCCATCAAAGCCTGAGGCAGTTAAAAGCAGAAATAAAAGAGGGAACATGTACACAGGGTGTTTCTTTGCTGTGCACACGTTCATTATTTCTAGCATGTTATTTAGTGCTTTTTCAGGTGTGTTCCAGGTGACGTCTGCACAGAAAAAGGTGTGTACACATAATCTAAAGGTGACAATTCCATGAAGCAGGTATGATGTGGATTCTTCATAGATCAATTTTAACATCTCTCATCCATGCACACATGAAGAAAAAAAAAAATCTGTGCTCAAGTTGACCTGGAATGCAGATTTTAAGTCCAGAGCATGTCACTATGTAGTGAAGTTTCACAAGGGATTTCACCATTTTCCCTTCATAGTGTGAAATCTGCAGTAAATCCACATGTGAACATATACATATCCACTTCTACCCTACAGTCATGGCACCTTTGAACTGGTTCCAGAAAATAAAGTATTTCTCCAAGAATATTTTTGCAAATTACACAGGTTTTGTTATACATGTTTATTTCCTTTGTGTGTATTGGAACAGCACAAAAAAGGCAAATTTGACATTATTTCACCCAAAATGGGTAAAACAAAATTGTTGGCACCTGTCTAAAATTGTGAGTGAACACCTTTGTTTCAAGCATATGATGCTCATTCAAACGCACCTGTGGCAAGTAACAGGTGTGGGCAATATGAAAAGCACAACCGGAAACGAGATAATAAGGAGAAGTTGACTCAATCTTAGCATAATGTGTGTGTGTGTGCGCCACCCTAAGCATGGAGAATAGAAAAGACGAGAACTGTCTGAGGACTGGAAAACCAAAATTATTGAGTATTATCAACAATCTCAAGATTACAAGTCCATCTTCAGAGTGCTTTATGTTCCTTTGTCCACGGTGCACAACATAATCAAGAAGTATACAGACCATGGCATTGTAGCCAATTTCTCTGGATGTGGACGGCAGAGAAAAATTTATGAAAGGTTGCAACGTGGGATATTCCAGATGGTGGATAAGCAGCCCCTAAGTTCCAAAGAAACTGAAGCTTTGCTGCAGGCTCAGGGTGCATCAGCGTCAGTGAAACTGTCGACATTAGAATGAAACGTTATGGCAGGAGACCCAAAAGGACCCACTGCTGACGTAGAGGTATAAAAAAGTAGTTTGCAAAAATGTACGCAAGTCAAAATCCTGAGAAAGCGTCTTGTGGACAGATGAGACCAAGATAGAGCTTTTTGGTAAAGCACATCATTCTACTGTTTACCGAAAACAGAATGAGCTCTACAAAGAAAAGAACACGGTACCTGTTGAGAGTTATAAGAAGCTTGTTGACGGTTATAGAAAGCCATTGATTGCAGTTATTTATTCCAAAGGGTGTGCAACCAAATATTAAGTTGAGAATGCCAACAATTTTGTCAGGCCCAATTTTGAGGTTGTGTAAAATTATGTCCAATTTGACTTTTTTTGCACTTTTTTTTTTTTTTTTGTTCAAATACACACAAAATGAAATCAACATGTGTATAATAAAACATGCATAATTACAATAATTTTCTGAGAGAAATACTACGTTTTCTGGAACAATTTCAAGGGTGACAATACTTTCGGCCATGGAGTGTAAGTGAACTAATCCTGAAGCATTAGGACACCCACAGAGATTATATTCTCCAATGTTGATGTGATTTCCGATTTGCAATATTACTTACATCAAATCTATATGGTTTGTACTTACCTGCTGCTGTGTTTGTACTAATGATTCTAAATACTTGATAATAACAGATTTAAAGTCTTTCACACGTTCTTTCTACAGGGGAAGAGAAAAGGATTAATTGTACATAAATGCATATGTAATTAATAACAGAAAACGGTCTATGAATCATGGGACCTGAAATAATGGACTTACCTCAAATCTACCCACTTCCTTGCGAATAGTTTTAGAGATCTGCTCAAAATCTCGTTCTCCTTGCTGAACTTTCTCTTCCAACTGAAAAGACAAACCGTACAATGCAACATAACCTCAAAGATTAAAAACGGACCTACAAAATGTGCCCCCAAAACGCACCAGCATGTTGTAGTGAAAAGGTACATAGAATAGATGATACATATAACAGACCAATGGAACGTTACGAGAGACATTTTAAAACCTTTCATAAACGTGCCCTTGCTGATGTGCAGTGCCCATGTCAGAGTAACGCAGTGATCCCGCATGAGCGCCACCGCCCTAATTATCAGACTGACGGACATACTGTAGCTGCAGGCCACCATCTCTGGCAGTCTCATAGCTGTGCTGTGCGTATGGGACCATCACTCCAAGATGGCCACCCCAAGGCATACACCACTGAAAGTAGGTGGGAAGTACGACTATAAATACATACTATATACACACGATGTAGGCACACACACTGTACAACATCAACATCGGGCGTTAAACTATTTTATTATTATTGCTTTTTGGAACACTCGGTTTAAAGAGTAACCGTTGTTTTAATTTTTATTTCATATATCAATAGCACACACAGAAATATGCAACTTTGTAATATATGTTCTCAGAGATCTGTCATCTACTATCTCAGTAATGGAAAAGTGTCTTCACTGAATACAGATTTTACCCATGAATTGACATTAAAAGAGGAGTCCAGGGGTAGAAAGAAGCGGATTTCCCTGATAGATTAATGAAATTAAAATTACTGTTACTCTTTAACATGCTACAACAGCACAGTTTAAGAATCATTTGTAAAAAAGGTATTGAGTTTTGGAAGATAATTTTTTTTTCCCAAAAAGAGTTCAAGGATGGCCAAAAAGTAAGGAATGGAATAAAATAAGGCTAGGTGCACACTATCTAGACTACACTGTCAGGGGTTTTTCCCTGACATTCTATAACATCACCATCTGGCTAGTCAGCGTCTGCATATTGTTTAGCCCCTTATTGACCACTAATACACATCAAAATGGCGGCCGAAAAGGAGCCTTATTCCCTCGATGCAGTTTTAAAACGGCGATTGTGAATAAGGTTATAGCGCCTTCCCCCCGCCCAATACTCACCCCCCAGCGCCTGCTCTCAGCAGCAGAGCCAGGAGCTGAGCCTCAGATCCCTCCCCTCAAGCAGCGTCAAAGAGATGAAACTGTGGAACATGGAGAGGCGGGGCTAAATTGTAGGGGTGGAGCCACAGACAACCAGGGAGAAGGAAAGACGGGAATAAATTAAAAAAAAAAAAGCGGGAGGCAGAAAAGATGGAAGTGAGAATAGAGAGATAGAAAACACAACAGAAAGGCAAGAGAGACAGATGAAAATACTATATACACGACATTGGCTGCAGTGGTGGGATTCAGGGGTCTCTCCCTGGTTTGGTGGAACCGCTTGTTAAAATAGCAGGCGATTGCCCGAACCGTCAAGAAGCGTTGCCCCAATTTTCGACTGAATGTACATCCAAAGACGCACATTCAGTTGAAATATATTGCAGTACAGAAAGTCACCTGCTCGGTAACAGCTGTGAGCCAATAAGAGGCCGGCGTATGACGTCAGTGTCATGTGCCAGCGTGTCCACACCTCAAATGAATGAGGCAGAGGGTGCCACTGGACCGCAGCCAGGTAAGCAGAATTTTTTCTTTTACTGAAAGCCGCAGGATGGGAGATCATTTGGAGCCAGGATGTAGGACATTACTAATCAAGTGATATTATTACTGGTTTGATATATTTTATTTACGAGGATACTGTTATCTAGTGGGGGGTCCTGTTATTGTGCAGCGTGGCACTATGTCAGGGCTAAAGGCACTGTCGCACTTAGCGATCGCACTAGCGATCACGACAACGACACGACCTGGCGAGATCGCTGGTGTGATCGCTAGTTAGCTTCCAAACACATCTCATCAGCGATCTGTATAACGACCTCTGCGGTCGTTGGGAAAACCTAGTCCCACCTGCGATGCTGGTAAAGTCGTTCATAAAGGGTGTCGCACTCAGCAATTCAGGCTCAGAAGCGGGACACCAACGACCAAAAAACAGCTCAGAACGTTCATAAGCGATCAACGACATCTCAGCAGGGGCCACATCGCTGCTACATGTCACACACAGCTGCGTCGCTAACGAGATCGCTACTACGTCATAAAATCGGTGACGCAGTAGCGATCTTGTTAGAGATCTCGCTTAGTGTGACAGTACCTTAAGAATGATAGAATGTTAGAGTTGGAAGGGACCTCAAGGGTCATCGTGGCCAACCTCCTGATGTCGCTTTTTTTCTTTATCTGGTGTAGTGTAGAAGTTGGGGAATGTGATCTGGAAGCGGTGCTATAGATAAGTTACAGTTAGGTCCATATATATTTGGACAGAGACAACATTTATGTAATTTTGGTTCTAGACATTACCACAATGAATTTTAAACTAAACAAATCAGATGCAGTTGAAGTTCAGACTTTCAGCTTTCATTTGAGGGTATCCACATTAAAATTGGATGAAGGGTTTAGGAGTTTCAGCTCCTTAACATGTGCCACCCTGTTTTTAAAGGGACCAAAAGTAATTGGACAATTGACTCCAAGGCTATTTCATGGACAGGTGTGGGCAATCCCTTCGTTATGTCATTCTCAATTAAGCAGATAAAAGAGCTGGAGTTGATTTGAGGTGTGGTGTTTTCATTTGGAAGGTTTGGCTGTGAAGGAAACATGCGGTCAAAGGAGCTCTCCATGCAGGTGAAACAAGCCATCCTTAAGCTGCAAAAACAGAAAAAACCCATCCGAGAAATTGCTACAACTTTAGGAGTGGCAAAATCTTCAGTTTGGTACATCCTCAGAAAGAAAGAAAGCACTGGTGAACTCATCAATCCAAAAAGACCTGGGCGCCCACGGAAGACAACAGTGGTGGATGATCGCAGAATACTCTCCATGGTGAAGAGAAACCCCTTCACAACAGCCAACCAAGTGAACAACACTCTCCAGAAGGTAGGCGTATCAATATCCAAATCTACCATAAAGAGAAGACTGCATGAAAGTAAATACAGAGGGTTCACTGCACGGTGCAAGCCACTCATAAGCATCAAGAATAAAAAGGCTAGGCTGGACTTTGCTAAAAAAACATCTAAAAAAGCCAGCACAGTTCTGGAAGAACATTCTTTGGACAGATGAAACCAAGATCAACCTCTACCAGAATGATGGAAAGAGAAAAGTATGGTGAAGGCGTGGTACAGCTCATGATCCAAAGCATACCGCATCATCTGTAAAACATGGCGGAGGCAGTGTGATGGCTTGGGCATGCATGGCTGCCAGTGGCACTGGGTCACTAGTGTTTATTGATGATGTGACACAGGACAGAAGCAGCCAAATGAATTCTGAGGTATTCAGAGCCATACTGTGTGCTCAGATCCAGCCAAATGCAGCCAAACTGATTGGTCGTCGTTTCATACTACAGATGGACAATGACCCAAAACATAATCCAAAGCAACCCAGGAGTTTATTAAAGCAAAGAAGTGGAATATTCTTGAATGGCCACCTGATCTCAACCCAATTGAGCATACATTTCACTTGTTAAAGACTAAACTTCAGACAGAAAGGCCACAAACAAACAGCAACTGAAAACCACCGCAGTGAAGGCCTGGCAGAGCATCAAAAAGGAGGAAACACAGCGTCTGGTGATGTCCATGAGTTCAAGACTTCAGGAAGTCATTGCCAACAAAGGGTTTTCAACCAAGTACTAGAAATGAACATTTTATTTACAATTATTTAATCTGTCCAATTACTTTTGGTCCCTTTAAAAACAGGGTGGCACATGTTAAGGAGCTGAAACTCCTAAACCCTTCATCCAATTTTAATGTGGAGACCCTCAAATGAAAGCTGAAAGTCTGAACTTCAACTGCATCGGAATTGTTTTGTTTACAATTCATTGTGGTAATGTCTAGAACCAAAATTACATAAATGTTGTCTCTGTCCAAATATATATGGAATATAGCAAAAAAATGGTACTTAAAACTTAGCTTTTACTAACAGTTTCTTTAAAAAAGGGTTTTCACCCCTATCAATCAAACGTGAACCAATACACTAGTGCACCAAATATACATATAAATCCAACAATAAATATGGTTTAAAACCCAGTGGGGTATACCATCAAACAAAGCACTCCCTGTTTAGGAAAATTTCTTTGCTCTCTATTTAAATACTGTAAACAATGGCCATTGCCATCCCATATGCTATCCCTGGTGGGATATGCTGCCCGTTTGCTCCTGACAAAAGAAAAGTTTTGTGCCAGTCCCCTGATGAAAAAGGGCCAGCTGTAGACTGTCCTTGTAAAGGCAGGAGTCTTGGGGTGCCAGGATTATTTGCAGAGAATAGGGATAATCTGTGGACCCCGACTCCATGAAAACACGGATTTTGGTAAGAACTTACCTGTAAAATCCTTTTCAGCGAAGGAAGGAAGAGAGACACAGTATTCATTACTGATGGGTAGGCGGAGCCCCAGATCAGGATGTCACCTCAGATCAAAAGAGTGCTGACTGGCTGGCCCCTCCAGCTCGGGCTCCTCCTACTCAGCTCCAGTCGTACCAAAGCTTTTAGGAAAAGAGCCAAGATCACCAGCGGAGCAACATAACCCCTTCTGAAGGAACTTCAGAGAAAAAACACAAGGATACAGGTTATGCATGCAAAGAAAGCCAAAAACCACAGAGTTCCAGGTACTACTCACGGAACCTGACTACTGCGATGAGCTGGCGATGCTGGAACAGAGCCTTAGCGCGCTGACCTCAGCCCAGATAATCGCTATCAGATAAGGGTCGCGCTGCATCTGAAAACATCAACACACTTCTGCCTTGGGAGGGTGCTGTGTCTCCCTTCCTTCGCTGAAAAGGATTTTACAGGTAAGTTCTTACCAAAATCCGTGTTTCAGCTGCAGATGGAAGGAAGAGAGCCACAGTATTCATTACTGATGGGACGTCCCAAAGCAGTTCAAAAATAAGGGTGGGAAAAACCAACAAAAGGCAGAAACCCAACAACCTTAACAACAAAGCGCAACCAGCGCTAAACACAAGTTCATCCAGAACTTTAAACTACAGCTGCCTGCAGGACCCTACGTCCGAGGGCTGCATCAGCGGAAGCACTGACGTCCACTTTATAAAACTTTGTAAACGTGTGGACAGAGCGCCAAGTTGCCACCCGGCAGAGCTGCACTGCTGAGGCACCTTGATGAAAAGCCCACGATGAGGCCACAGCTCACGTGGAATGGGCTCGAATCTTAATCGGGCAAGATTCACCCCGAAGGTGGTAAGCTTCCAAAATAGCTGACCGGATCCAACGAGCTATAGAATCCTTGAAAGCTCGTTGACCACGCCGACGACCTGCTGAAACCACAAACAGGAAGTCCGTATTACGAAAACCTTGAGTAATAGATAGATAAAACTTCAAGGCCTGCACTAAATCCAATGTGTGTAAATCTCGCTCTTTCGCATTCTTCGGATCCGGACAGAGTGAAGGCAACACAATATCCTGGTTAACATGAAATTGTGATACCACTTTAGGCAAAAAATCACCCCGAGTGCGAAGCACTACACGATCCAGAAAAAACTCCAGAAAAGGAGGCGAACAAGAAAGAGCTGCCAACTCAGAAACTCTCCTCAAGGAAGTGACTGCAACAAGGAAAGCCACCTTCCAAGAAAGTAAAGAAAGGCTAGCAGAAACCATAGGCTCAAAAGGTTTATGCTGAAGAGCCTCCAAAACAAGGTTGAGCCGCCAAGGAGACACGGGCGCCTTCCGCGGCGGAAACTTACGAGATATACCTCGGAAAAAGGAGAGCACGTCTCTATTTGAAGCAATGGTTCTCCGGAACAATAAGGACAGAGCAGAAATCTGACCTTTCAGGGTGCTGACTGCCAAACCCTTGTCTAGCCCATGCTGCAGAAAAGCCAACAGGTTGGGAATGGAAAATTTTCTCGGGTTCCGAGAGGACCCCAAACACCACGAAAAGAAGGTTTCCCAAATTTTGTGGTAAATCCTAGTAGTAGCCGGACTTCTTGCAGCACGAAGGGTAGCAATGACCTCGGCTGAGAAACCTCTACGGGTCAAGATTTCGGTCTCAAGAGCCACGCCGTCAAACGCAGGGACATCAAGTCCGGATGACAAACGGGCCCCTGAGTCAACAAGTCCGGTTGAAGAGGGAGTGGAAAAGGAGGTGCCGCCAACAGCGACATTATTGTCGAGAACCACACCCTTCTTGGCCAGTCTGGAGCTATCAAAATAGCTGGAATTCTCTCTAGTCTGATCCGACGCAGTACTAGAGGAAGTAAGGATATCGGCGGGAATACATAGATCAGCTCGAACTGATCCCACTGAGCCACTAGAGCATCCACCGCCACAGCCTTCGGGTCCTTGTACCTGGACATGAACGTCGGTAACTTGGCATTGGACCTGGATGCCATCAAAACCACTTGGGGGGTTCCCCAGCGAGAGCACAGTAGTGCAAAAACTTCCGGTGGAGGCTCCATTCCCCGGGAATCCATCCTTCTGCGACTGAGAAAGTCCGCTGTAATATTCTGAACCCCTGGAATGTGAATCGCCAAAAAGGCTGACACACTGGCCTCTGCCCAAATCAGAATTCGGGACACCTCACCATGAGTCTGGAACTCCTTGTCCCACCTTGGTGATTGATATACGCGACAGCCGTCGCAATTTTCTGTCTGCACTCGGACGGCAGACCGCTCAAAGGGGCCGTCCAATGTTGGAGGCAAAGGAAAATCGCCCTCAATTCCAGGTGTTTTATCGAAAGAACAGACTCTTCCGATGACCATACCCCCGAAAACCAGAGATTGTTTCCAAACACCCCCCCCCAGCCCGTCAGCTGGCATCGGGGGTTAGACTGACCACTTCGGAGGAGGAAAGACTTCCCCAGGGAGAATGCCCTGTACGTAAAACCCCCATTCTAGAGAATCCCCACCGCGCGAGAAAATGGTGACGCTGCAATCCAGCGAACCTTGCGATTGATCCCAACGACTCAGAATGAGCCCTATGGAGAGCTCTGGAATGAAATTGGACAAACGGAAAAAAACCTCATGGACGCCACCGTCAGACCCAGAAGGGGGCATACCTTCCGAAGGGGCACTGCTGTCCCCAGACTTCATAGTCTGTACATGCTGGAGCAGACATGCCTGCTTGTCTGGAGGTAGGACAACACCGCCGTACCATGTCGAAAAGCATCCTCAAAAACAGGATTGCCTGTGACGATTCCGAGACGACTTCTCCTTTAAGCCACAACCGAAAAAAAAAAGGCCGTCCAAATAGGGACGAATCGTAAGTCCCCGTCTTTGAAAAGGGTTGCCATGAGATTTTGGCGTCAAATCGTTGTAAAAATTTTGGGGGTTAAAGCCTAAACCGAATGGTCCCAGCCCAAAATGGGTGAGGTCTTCCATGGGAAAATCCAAAAAGGTCCGAATGTCGATTGATCTTCTGCCGGGGGCCCCCAAC
>JARQOD010000001.1:845579943-845608338 GCA_033576555.1 Oophaga sylvatica
TATTGAACAAATTTAAAAGTTTTTTAAAAGTTTAATTGAAAAAATCTTTCAAAAAATTTTTTGTTTTGGGCATCAATGACTGTTTTTTTTTTTAAAACCCAAAAAAACAGAACATTACAAGGTTGTGTAGTGTGTGGTGGACATACTATTGGAGGGGCTGGGGGAAACCCCTTCGACCGTGGGAGTTTTGTAGGAGGACTGGGATGCTGGTGGGGAAGGAACATTAATAAGAGGTGAAGGGTGGAAAGGGTTAAAGAATGGGGGACAAGTTGGAGGCAGATTCGGTGATGGGTGGGGGCGTGCAGGGGGGGGCCCAGGTACTGGAGGAGCAGGTTTTATGGTAGGGAATTGGTAGAGGGAAGGAGATTGGTAAGATGTGGGAGTTGTGGTAGGGGGGTATTTTGTTGGTACGGGGTAGGTGGCTGGTACTGGGGAGGTTGTTGGTATTGAATAGGTGACAGGAGTTGTTGAGGGGACTGGAGTTGGTGATGTGGCTGAAGGGTGTTGAGGTAGCTGAAGGTGGAAGGTGGCTGAATTTGGGAAGGTGGCTGAATTGGGAAGGTGGCTGAAGTTGTGAAGGTGGCTGGTACTGGGGAGGTTGGTGATAGTGGGGAGGTTGCTGGGAAAACTGTTGAGGTGGCTGATATGAATAGGAGGGGGAGGGGGCCCACGATGACTGGGGGGGTGGGGGGTGGAGGAACACTGGGTGGATGGAGGAGGAGGGGGAGACAACCTGCACTAGAGCAGCGTGGCACGAGTGCATCACAAACATCTGATGGTCAGCAGATAGGGATCTATGCGCTCTGCAACCGACCTAAAAAAAACTGTGGTTCGGTGATGCTCTTGCTTCAGAATGCATGCTTTGCAGAAGTGACTTTACCTCCGAAACTGCGGAGGTTATCGAATGAACGCCTGCGGTACTTGCTCAGATAAAGTTTAAGGCAGTTCAGAAAAGATGCATTCAAATTTCAAGAACCGGGCGCATAGTTACTTTCCTGAACCCTTGCTGTTGCCGCCCAGTAGCCGCAGATGTTTCTAGAGGTGGCAGGGGCAGAAGGGTGGGGTAAAGGAAAATTATCTGTTTACCAGCAGCCTCATGCAATGCACTCGGCCCCGCTGCTGCAGTGCTGGTTGAGGGGAAAGAGGGCTCACGTGTGGGTGCAGATGGGTCGGGGCGGTTTAAAGTGTCCCTCGGGGCCGGTCTCCTCAGGATCGCCTCAGTAGGGCCCAACTCTGCGGGCGCCCGAGTGCTGCTCACCCTGCTGTGGAATAAAGATAAAAGTTTCAATTAATAAAGTGTATTTCAATGGCCCTGGCTGTGAAAAAAAAAATTTTAAAATACATGTATTTTTTAATATTTACCTTCTGGTGACCATTTGTTTAAACGCAAGAACGCCAGAGTCTTGCATATTTATATTTACTCTGGCGTCCTGAAGAACCACTCGGGGCCCACATTTCTTTGTTGAACTTTTTCTTGAAGCGATCCCTGATAAAACCGCCACCGCTTCACAATTCTCTCCCCTGAAACGGATAGCACAAATTGGTTAGTATAATACATATGTGTTTTATACAAACTACAGTCCTCATGTCACCCATGGGTAATGTTTTCAGTATTTACATAGTGTTGGACCTAAGGAAATCCATAAAACATGACCTCTTGTGGTTCAAGAGGACTGGAGTTGTGGAAACACAGGTTTAAATCCAGCATCCCTACTGAACTGTATATACTTACGCATTTTAGACTGTGACCGAGCTTCGAGGTCCTCCCAGTATCCAACAAGTAGGGAACAAACTTCATCCCAGAGCCGACGTGTCACTATCTGATCAGAATGGCGGCGGTCCCCCATGTTCCACAGCGGCTCCCGCTCTCTAATCAGATCTATCAATAGATCGATGTCGATCCCCTCCTCTCCGTCTGAGTCGGGAGCACGCTGTGAAGCCTTTAAAAAAATTTTGAATAAAAAATTTTAATAAAATTATTAAAAACATTTTTTTAAAACTAAAAAAAAAAAAAAAATTATACTTACAGATGGAAGACCGCCGCGTTCTTCAGGTCGACTCTGAGAGGCACTGGTTTGACCTCTTGAAGCCACAGGTGCGGAAGACTGCCAAAAAATTTAAAAAAAATAATAATTTTTCTTTTTTTTTTTTTTTTTTTTTTTTTTAGGATGCGTTGTGTAGTGAGATGTTGTGTTGTAATGATGGATGCAGGAAACTTACGAATTGCGAGCCCACTCCGGGTATCTGTCCACCACGTCCTTCTTCTGGGAGCTCCTCTTGTTCAGATTCCTGTATTGAAAAGGGAAAAAAAAATGCATTGTTAAATAATCAAAAAAAAAAAAAATTATGATTTTGGAAACTTTTTTTTTAAAAAATACCGCTAAACGCTGCCGATGAGTGGGAGGGCTCCCAGAAGAACTACTGTCCTGCCGGCCATACTCCATTGCTATCAGAGATGCTCGTCTGTTGTGCATTAAAGAGTAAAATAAAATAAATTAATACATAGACACAATCATGCCCCGTGCTGAAAGAAAAAAAAATCTTGTTTGCCGTTATTTTGTTTGAGATATTTACCGTCTCCTGGATGCCGCCTGTTCCTCTTCTTCAGCCTCAGGTTGTGGTGGTGGTGTAACTGACCGCGGCCTCCTATGCTGTACTCTGCAGTGTTTAAAAAAAAGAAAAAGGAGAAAAAAAAAAGGCTCAAACCATGGACCGGTCTGAAAGACAAAATTTCTCTTTGCGGTTATTTGGTTTGAGATATTTACCGTCTCCTGGATGCCGCCTGTTCCTCTTCTTCAGCCTCAGGTTGTGGTGGTGGTGTAACTGAACGCGGCCTCCTATGCTGTACTCTGCAGTGTTTAAAAAAAAGAAAAAGGAGAAAAAAAAAAGGCTCAAACCATGGACCGGTCTGAAAGACAAAATTTCTCTTTGCGGTTATTTTGTTTGAGATATTTACCGTCTCCTGGATGCCGCCTGTTCCTCTTCTTCAGCCTCAGGTTGTGGTGGTGGTGTAACTGAACGCGGCCTCCTATGCTGTACTCTGCAGTGTTTAAAAAAAAGAAAAAGGAGAAAAAAAAGGCTCAAACCATGGACCGGTCTGAAAGACAAAAGTTCTGTTTGCGGTTATTTGGTTTGAGATATTTACCGTCTCCTGGATGCCGCCTGTTCCTCTTCTTCAGCCTCAGGTTGTGGTGGTGGTGTAAACTGACCGCGGCCTCCTATGCTGTACTCTGCAGTGTAACAAAAAAAAGAAAAAGGAGAAAAAAAAAAGGCTCAAACCATGGACCGGTCTGAAAGACAAAATTTCTCTTTGCGGTTATTTGGTTTGAGATATTTACCGTCTCCTGGATGCCGCCTGTTCCTCTTCTTCAGCCTCAGGTTGTGGTGGTGGTGTAACTGAACGCGGCCTCCTATGCTGTACTCTGCAGTGTTTAAAAAAAAGAAAAAGGAGAAAAAAAAGGCTCAAACCATGGACCGGTCTGAAAGACAAAAGTTCTGTTTGCGGTTATTTGGTTTGAGATATTTACCGTCTCCTGGATGCCGCCTGTTCCTCTTCTTCAGCCTCAGGTTGTGGTGGTGGTGTAACTGAACGTGGCCTCCTATGCTGTACTCTGCAGTGTAACAAAAAAAAGAAAAAGGAGAAAAAAAAAAGGCTCAAACCATGGACCGGTCTGAAAGACAAAATTTCTTTTTGCGGTTATTTTGTTTGAGATATTTACCGTCTCCTGGATGCCGCCTGTTCCTCTTCTTCAGCCTCAGGTTGTGGTGGTGGTGGTGTAACGAACCGCGGCCTCCTATGCTGTACTCTGCAGTGTTTAAAAAAAAGAAAAAGGAGAAAAAAAAAAGGCTCAAACCATGGACCGGTCTGAAAGACAAAAGTTCTGTTTGCGGTTATTTGGTTTGAGATATTTACCGTCTGCTAGATGCGGCCCGGGCACGATGCTGTCCTCCAGCTCTCACATTTTGTGCTGATGCAGTCGCAGCCTGCTGCCTCTGATGTCCTCTGCTGTGGAAAAAATAGAATTCAATTTAATACATGGACACAATCATCATATACATGATACATTGAGCAAATCAAATCATGATTAATTAGGATATTTTCACTGCATAGCACAACCCTCATATCATACAGCAATAACAACATAATAGAGAAAATTGGCAACACTATATATAAATTACCATAATAAAGAAGTATGCAAACACAGTATATACCTATACACAACTAGTATACATCAATTCAAAAAGGATATATATTTTGGCACATTGTATAGTACTGTGCCAACACAGTATATATCAATACCCAATTTGTATACAAGTACCCCAAAACTCAATATTGCAAAACCCACATTTATTTAAGCACTAGCCACATAGATTATAATACCCACATTGCATAAACATTACCCACAAAGCTACACAGAAATATGCAATTGAATGGAATAAGCACACACAAGTTTTTGACCAATTTTTATTGCACTGCTAGTAATCCCTATGTTGCCTTTTATTACTAGAAAACAAAAAGTACAACTGTGGACAAGCAAGCTCATTTAAGTACGCCAATAAATAACATAGCACTACCCACAAATTATTAAAGTATACAAAAGCAGAATATAGCAAAACACACATTTGTTTAAGCAAAACACACATAGCATATAAGTAAAAAAAATAATAATATAACAATACCCACATTGCATTAAACATTACCCACAAAGCTACACAGAAATATGCAATTGAATGAAATAAGCACACACAAGTTTTTGACCAATTTTTATTGCACTGGTAGTAATCCCTATGTTGCCTTTTATTACTAGAAAACAAAAAGTACAACTGTGGACAAGCAAGCTCATTTAAGTACGCCAATAAATAACATAGTACTACCCACAAAATATTCAAGTTTTTTTAAACCATCATACAGCAATACCAACAATGTATATAAAAATACGAAAAAACACAATATAGCAATGCCAACAATGTATATAAAAATACGACAAAACATAATAAAGCAATACAAACAATATATTTAAAAATATACCAAAACACAATAGAGTAATATCCACATTGTATTGAGCACAACCCATAAAGTATGCAACAATGCAAATACATAAAATACACGCATAGTATCATGGGGTGGGTGATATTT
Source organism: Oophaga sylvatica (assembly GCA_033576555.1). NCBI lineage: Eukaryota > Metazoa > Chordata > Amphibia > Anura > Dendrobatidae > Oophaga > Oophaga sylvatica. The sequence continues at coordinate 845,585,081 of JARQOD010000001.1, forward strand.
ACCGTCTGCTATTTTCTCCCGTCTCCTCCGCTCCCACATCTTGGTGGTCCCCAGATTTCATTTTGCTGGTTGTGGTGGTGGCTCCAAAATCCTGAGAAAAATTGATGAGGTGTCTCTCTTGCTGCTTTAATTGCATGTGGCAGAGTGTCCCACAGGTGTGGTATATATCTGTTTGCTTCTGTCTGGGCTAATTAACATTCCCAGACAAAAAAAACGGATCAGGCCACCGGATCAGGTTTCTGCCGGATGCGGCGCAATGCGGCGCTCATAGACTTCCATTGCACACAAAGGCCGGAAGCACCGGAGAAAAAAAAAAGTTTCAAAATGCGTCTTTTCTAGACGCCGGAAACAAACCAGACACCGCATCCGGAAGAAAGCGGACAGAACGCAGGTACATGCGGCGCAATCCGGCGCTATATCTTTTTAATGTTAAACCCACCGGATCCGGCGTGTCCGTTTGCCGCATCCGGTGTTCAAAAAAAAGGCCGGATGGCGCCTGATTCAAAAAGCCTGATGTGTGAAAGTAGCCTTACCGAATTGGAGAGACTGAACATAGCAGATTGAAAGACGATGCATACTTATGGTGGCGGTAGATCACGGCGGCACAAGTCGGGGTGGGTGCCAGGCTGGGGAGACTGCACCATAAGTATGCATCATCTGCATTACCTATAGCGGACATGTGTTGTGTACGGTAGGACTTGTTATATTGTATGTGGTCTAGGACTGGCCGTTCAGGACCGTTATGTGTATATACACCAGGATTCTACTACATAATTCCCATACTTACACACAGACCTGGGGTTTATTATTTCATATCCTCATGGTATGCCTAGTCATTAGACTAGCTGTATATATTAAGCATTTTCTCTCTTCACCTGCACCAATAGTCATATGACAACTTGTATACACTAAACATATGCTCTATAGGTCTTCTGCTGCATCTCTACAACACACCGCTTTCCCTGCTTTACGCCTCTTCTTACTGACCGGCTCGTCACTCAAATAAAGATTAAATATTTGTATCCATAATTTTAATTTCATTTTTGGACTTCGGGTTGGGGGTTTATATAATATTATTCTAAGGTGCAGACACTTGGGAGAAGAGTAGAATCGTAAGGTGAGCCAGGGATATCCTAATATTGAGTTCTGCACTGACCCAAAGCCAAAATCAGGAGCGAGTGTAAAACACAGACGAGATGCAGACCCGACTGTTATGTTTCGGTAACTGAGGAGTGCAGGTAAAAAAGGCAATACACCAGAGCAGTTGGAATCTATGAGATTGCAGTACCCTGACTAACCACCACAACTAGAGGCAGCCGTGGAGCGTTCCTACGTTGGTCCTAGACGCCTCGTCACAGCCTGAGAAACTAACTACACCTAAAGATAGAAATAGGAAAGCTATCTGCCCCGGAGCAACAAACATCAGTGGCTGAACTGAACTGAGAGGGCAAAAGCCCCCAGAGGGGACCCTGAAGGCCCCCACAGAAGTGCAGGACAAAATGCAAAAATCAAGCACAAAAACAAAAAGAAGAAAATGTCTTATCTGTAAGCAGGAGATTCAGACACGACACAGCAGGCTACCAAGGAAACAGGAATCAAGGATTGAGACCAGAACAATTGATCACCGGCAACCCTGATGGGAAGGCGACTCCCTTATATAAGACCAGTCAGTAACACCTGATTCCCAATCCTCACAATCTTCACTGGACAGTCCAGTACCGTTTGTAACCACCAGAGGGAGCTTCTGCTGAGAACTCATTTCCAGCCTATTCACAACAGGTCACACTGCGTCATTGTGGTCACAGAATATATCGGCTTATTACAAGACAGAACTGCATTATCACGATCCAATTTTGGATTTGTGGCAGCTCTGGTTCCACTAAATTAAGCCTTTTTTCCTTTTGGACCATTGGGGGTTAAAGTCAGTTTTTCCCCTGCTGACAATCTGGTGTTACTGCATTTTTGCTGGGTCAGCTGATGCAGGTGATTACCACTCCCACCATCCTTTAAAATGTCACCTGATGCATCAGCTGACTGTCGGTGTTAGCGCAATCTGCAGTGACCAAGCTGGAGTAAGGAGCTCTCTGGGTGCAGTGGTGCTTCTGCTGAGTTTGCTTTTCTGGAGCCCTTATCCTGCTATGCGGAGCTTTGCAGCAGGGAAAGCTAAATGTAGTGTTTTTTTTTGGCTTGTCTCTTTGGTGTCTGTCACTTCCCCCTGTGTTTATTACCTGCAGAGGTGAGGCCAGTGAACTAGCCAGGGCAGTTATAGGTGACAACTATGGTCGGGGCATCCTGACGGCGGCAGGGGGAAGGACCTGCATAGGATGTTAGGGGAGTGCAGGGACAGGCTCAGGTTTGAGCTCAGGTGGTGACCATCCCTCATACCCTATTGGTAGAGCCTTCCTCCCCCCTTATTCCATCCCTGTTGTGTGTTGTGCCGTTAGCTGACCGACCATCCATTGGGTCGTGTCACTCCGTGACATGTATGGAACAGATTGAACATCCCATTTAATTATTGTAAGCAGAGGGCTTGGAATCCATGAGGAATTCATAAAAAATAAGGAACAGAGGAACCCTGCTATGAGCTTGTACACCACATCATTAAAGGATATCTGAGAGACCACCCGGGGACGAAAGTGCCCATCTTAGTTACTTGAGACGGGCAGGAAGTAGAAATCCAAGTTTCCACATAATCAGTATCCGCTCAGGTGCTCTCCTCTTCTTCTTTCACCACTCAATAAATAAATCACCCAAAACACGAGACCATGAAAACAATAATTAATTGTACAAGCACAGTTATGATACTTGGATCTCTGCTCCGTCACTTCTTCTGTGCGCTTTATGGGGATGGGTATACAACTACTTTATATTAGAACATGCATAAAATGTTCCAAGCGTTAATGACTACGATGTCACCCACTAATCACCCCATAAACCCCTCATTGCCACCTTGGGGAAAACCACATTGTGTGGAAAACACTGCTTCCCTCCTAGCTGAGCAGCAGTGTATAGTCTGCTGATCCCTACTGTGATTAAAGTGGGAGGAAGCTCCACAGCTCAGCCAGTGAGGGGCAGCACAGAGCAACATCCCAGGCAGTATAAATAGGGGGTGCCACAGAGGGACAGCCCAGCATGTATAAACAAAGGGTGCCACAGAGCAACAGTCCAACTAGTATAAATAGGTGGCACAAAGTGACAGCTCAGACAGGATAAATAGGGGGCGGCACCTACCGACATTTCAGGCAGTATAAATAGTGTATATAAATAGAGGGTGGCACAGAGCGACAATCCAACTAGTATAAATCGGGGGTGGCACAAAGTGACAACCCAGCCAGGATAAATAGAGGGCGGCACAGGGCAACAGTCTAACCAGTATAAATAGGGGGTGGCACAGAGCGACAGCACAGCCAGTATAAATAGGGGGTAGCACAGAGCGACAGCACAGCCAGTATACATAGGGGGTGGCACAGAGCGACAGCACAGCCAGTATAAATAGGGGGTGGCACAGAGCGACAGCACAGCCAGTATACATAGGGGTGGCACAGAGCGACAGCACAGCCAGTATAAATACGGGGGGCACAGAGCGACAGCACAGCCAGTATAAATAGGGGGTGGAACAAAGCGACAGCACAGCCAGTATAAATAGGGGGTGGCACAGAGCGACAGAACAGCCAGTATACATAGGGGGTGGCACAGAGCGACAGCACAGCCAGTATAAATAGGGGGTGGCACAGAGCGACAGCACTGCCAGTATACATAGGGGGTGGCACAGAGCGACAGCACAGCCAGTATAAATAGGGGGTGGCAGAGTGACAGCACAGCCAGTATAAATAGGGGGTGGCACAGAGCGACAGCACAGCCAGTATAAATAGGGGGGTGGCACAGAGCGACAGCACAGCCAGTATAAATAGGGGGTGGCACAGAGCGACAGCACAGCCAGTATAAATAGGGGGTGGCACAGAGCGGCAGCACAGCCAGTATAAATAGGGGGTGGCACAGAGCAACAGCACAGCTAGTATACATAGGGGTGGCACAGAGCGACAGCACAGCCAGTATAAATAGGGGGTAGCACAGAGCGACAGCACAGCCAGTATACATAGGGGGTGGCACAGAGCGACAGCACAGCCAGTATAAATAGGGGGTGGCACAGAGCGACAGCACAGCCAGTATACATAGGGGGTGGCACAGAGCGACAGCACAGCCAGTATAAATACGGGGGGCACAGAGCGACAGCACGGCCAGTATAAATAGGGGGTGGCACAGAGCGACAGCACAGCCAGTATAAATACGGGTGGAACAAAGCGACAGCACAGCCAGTATAAATAGGGGGTGGCACAGAGCGACAGCACAGCCAGTATAAATAGGGGGTGGCACAGAGCGACAGAACAGCCAGTATACATAGGGGGTGGCACAGAGCGACAGCACAGCCAGTATAAATAGGGGGTGGCACAGAGCGACAGCACTGCCAGTATACATAGGGGGTGGCACAGAGCGACAGCACAGCCAGTATAAATAGGGGGTGGCAGAGTGACAGCACAGCCAGTATAAATAGGGGGTGGCACAGAGCGACAGCACAGCCAGTATAAATAGGGGGGTGGCACAGAGCGACAGCACAGCCAGTATAAATAGGGGGTGGCACAGAGCGACAGCACAGCAAGTATAAATAGGGGGTGGCACAGAGCGGCAGCACAGCCAGTATAAATAGGGGGTGGCACAGAGCAACAGCACAGCTAGTATACATAGGGGGTGGCACAGAGCAACAGCACAGCCAGTATACATAGGGGGTGGCACAGAGCGACAGCACAGCCAGTATAAATAGGGGGTGGCAGAGTGACAGCACAGTCAGTATAAATAGGGGGTGGCACAGAGCGACAACACAGCCAGTATAAATAGGGGGTGGCACAGAGCGACAGCACAGACAGTATAAATATGGGGGTGGCACAGAGCGACAGCCAGTACAAATAGGGGGTGGCACAGAGCAACAGCACAGCCAGGATAAATAGGGGGTGGTGCAGAGCGACAGCACAGCCAGTATACATAGGGGGTGGCACAGAGCAACAGCACAGCCAGTATAAATACGGGGGCACAGAGCGACAGCACAGCCAGTATAAATAGGGGGTGGAACAAAGCGACAGTACAGCCAGTATAAATAGGGGGTGGCACAGAGCGACAGAACAGCCAGTATACATAGGGGGTGGCACAGAGCGACAGCACAGCCAGTATAAATAGGGGGTGGAACAGAGCGACAGCACAGCCAATATAAATAGCAGGTGGCACAGAGCGACAGCACAGCCAGTATAAATAGGGGGTGGCACAGAGCGACAGAACAGTCAGTATAAATAGGAGGAGGCACAGAGCGACAGCACAGCCAGTATAAATAGGGGGTGGAACAGAGCGACAGCATAGCCAATATAAATAGCAGGTGGCACAGAGCGACAGCACAGCCAGTATAAATAGGGGGTGGCACAGAGCGACAGCACAGCCAGGATAAATAGGGAGTGGCACAGAGCAACAGCACAGCCAGTATAAATAGGGAATGGCACAGAGCAACAGCACAGCCAGTATAAGTAGTGGGTGGCACAGAGTGACAGCACAGCCAGTATAATTAGGGGGTGGCACAGAGAGACAGCACAGCCAGTATAAGCCAGAGGTGCAGCACAATGACGCCTCGGGTAGTATAAGCCAGAGGTGCAGCACAATGACGGCTCGGGCAGTATAAATAGGGTATGGAGCATAAAACCAACCCTGCCAGTATATACAAGGGGTGACATGAGAAGACAGCCATGCCAGTATTAACCTAAAATGATTGTGTCACTGATGAGGGGAACTTTGAACACCGGGCATTTCTTACCACGTTAACACATTTGCCCATCGAAAATCATTTTCATCATGGGAAAAAACGGTAAGATGAACTGTGTGCAGCTAAGAGTACGTGGCACCTACACCAGCGTCCCATCACCTCGACCAGGGCGACACTGACGGTTATTATTTGCAAAATTTACTTTTTTGTTTTTTGAAAGTTTCATAATGAGCAAAACTGATCCCAATAATAACACTGCAGTGAGGTGGCGAATACTTGTCAGCAGCCACAAAGATGGGCATCAAAGTTGGCATCGACGGGAGTTATCAAAAGGGTTACATGACTTTGGGCCACTGATGTCACACAGTGCACACTTATAATATGATGCCCGTCACATTGACGCAAAGCTGGCCAAATGGGTTCTGGGCATAAGAGCATCAAGATGTGCAGAGCGAAAACGTCCCAGATGTGAACAGCCGGTTTATAAAGGGTTAAACGACTTTGGGACACTGACCTGCCATTATAAGCACGCAGAAGAGGAAAACCCAAGGGTGCTCTGTGCACACAGGCGGGCAGAAAAGGGGGAAACGGACAATGTCTACTCGCGTGGGACCAGTCCCGAGCTGCGCATGTGTGGACAGACCCCAGGCCCACCGGCCGCCATATTGGTCCTGGTTTATCTCGTTGACCTCCAGCACCCGACTACATCCAGGGTAGCGCTAGCTGGGTGCTGGCCCAAAGTTATTTAACCCTTTACCAGTCACTCGAATGACAATTGGCTTTTGCCAAAAAAAATAAAAGATTGACCACATCCGACAGGAAATTATCTCCCAATCCCCTCATACCATGCACTGTCCTCCCTCCCCCAATGCATCCAGCTCACTCTCTGATTTTGAACGTGTCACAGAAGAAGTAATCAGGCTCCTTGCATCTTCTCGCCCTACTACTTGCATCAGTGACCCCATTCCGTCACATCTCCTCCAGTCCCTTTCCCCTGCTGTCACCTCTCACCTAACAAAATATTCAACCTCTCTCTCTCTTCCGGTATCTTTCCCTCCTCATTTAAGCATGCCATCATACATCCATTACTTAAAAAACCATCCCTCGACCAAAACTGTGCCGCTAACTATAGACCTATCTCTAATCTTCCCTTCATCTCTAAACTCCTGGAACGCCTGGTCCACTCCCATCTTATCCGCTATCTCTCAGATAACTATCTTCTAGACCCTCTACAATACGGTTTCCGCTCTTTACACTCTACTGAAACTGTCCTCACTAAAGTCTCTAATGATCTACTAACAGCTAAATCTAATGGTCACTACTCCATGCTAATTCTCTTTGATCTCTCCGCAGCATTCCACACTGTGGATCATCAGCTTCTCCTCACTATGCTCCGCTCCATCGGCCTCAAGGACACCGTTCTCTCCTGGTTCTCCTCCTACCTATCGCTTATCCTCTCATCTTCCCCTTACTGTTGGGGTTCCTCAAGGATCAGTCCTAGGCCCCCTTCTCTTCTCATTGTATACCGCCCCTATTGGACAAACAATCAGTAGATTTGGGTTCCAGTACCATCTCTATGCTGATGACACCCAATTATACACTTCTCCTGATATCACGCCTGCCTTTTTAGAAAACACCACTGATGGTCTTACCGCTGTCTCTAACATCATGTCCTCCCTCTATATGAAACTGAACCTGTCAAAAACGGAACTCCTCGTGTTTCCTCCCTCTACTAACCTACCTTTGCCTGACATTGCCATCTCCGTGTGTGGTTCCACCATTACTCCCCAGCGACATGCCCGCTGTCTTGGGGTCATACTTGATTCCAAGCTTTCATTCACCCCCACATCCGATCACTGGCTCGCTCTTGTTATCTCCACCTCAAAAACATCTCTAGAATTTGACCTTTTCTTACTTTCGACTCTGCAAAAACTCTTACTGTTTCTCTTATTCATTCTCGTCTGGACTATTGTAACTCTCTACTAATCGGTCTCCCTCTTACCAAACTCTCCCCTCTCCAATCTGTCCTGAATGCTGCAGCCAGGATCATATACCTCACCAATCGTTATACCGATGCCTCTACCTTGTGCCACACTGGTTACCCATCCACTACAGAATCCATTACAAACTTATTACCCTCACCCATAAAGCACTCCATGGGTCAGCACCACCCTACATCTCCTCCCTCGTCTCAGTCTACCATCCTACCCATGCCCTCCGTTCTGCTAATGACCTGAGGTTAGCATCCTCAATAATCAGAACCTCCCACTCCCGTCTCCAAGACTTTTCACGTGCTGCGCCAATTCTTTAGAAATCACTACCGAGGTTAATACGATTAATCCCTATCCCCACAGTTTTAAGCGTGCCCTAAAAACGCATTTGTTCAGACTGGCATACTGCCTCAACGCATTAACCTAACTATCCCTGTTGGCCCATTCAAAAATTTTTCTACCATAATCAGGTACCTCGTATTATGTTATCACCCGCTTTATGCATTTAATAGCCCTCTGTGTCTGTACTGTTACATACATTGGCTGTTAACTGGTTCATGCAGAATTACATGAACACCCGATTCTTACACTATGGCTGGTCCGAACAATGAAAGCAATCGTTACCATCCACCTTTTGTGTCTCCCCTTTTTCCTCATAGATTGTAAGCTTGCGAGCAGGCAGTGGCGTAGCGACCCGGGTGCGGGAGGTGCGGGGGGTGCGGGCCGCACCGGGTGACACCACTGCTTGGGGTGACACCACTAGCCGGTCTCAGCTGATCGCGCAGCGTGAGAAGCTGCCTGTGGTGAGAAGCTGCCTGAGGAGAAGCGGTCCGGCCGCAGCGACACTCACCCGGCCTCTCCGCAGCCCTGACAGGACTGAGCTCCTGCCGAGAGCGGCACAGCAACACCTTCTCCAAGGCTCCGCCCACCGCGTTCGAACTGTCCAATCGAACAGCAGCCGCCGCTGTCGCTGTCTCACCCAATCAGGTTTAAGGATACTGCGCAGTCAGACAGTTCAAACGGGCAGCACAAACGGCGATGGATCCAGGAGCCCCGGAGCGCTGGGCGTATCGCGACATCACGGAGGCAGCACGAGCCGCGAGGGAGCAGGTTAGGCGCCGGTCGTGACTGTGGCGCGAGGAGAAAGGGCCGCTGTCTGGAAGTGAGGGGCGGGCTGACATGGCCTGCACAGGGGGCTGCTGATACTGGGGTGACGGGACAGGTGAGGGGCCCAGCGGGGGGCGATGTCTGCTGCTCATCCTCTACTGTTCAGGTACTGTGTGAGTATGGGGTGCAGGGATTGTGGGGCTACGAGGCCAGATCCCCCTCAGGTGCAGGGATCCACTTGCTGTGATCTCAGATCACTCCCCCCATAAGGTGCAGGGATCTACTGGCTGTGATCTCAATATTCCCCTCTATGTGCAGGGATCTACTGTATGTGATCTCAGATCTCTCCCCCATTGAGGTGCAGGGATCCACTGGCTGTGATCTTAGATCACTCCCCCATAAGGTGCAGGGATCTACTGACTGTGATCTCAATCTCCCCCTCTATGTGCAGGGATCTACTGGCTGTGATCTCAGATCTCTCCCCCACTGAGGTGCAGGGATCCACTGACTGTGATCTCAGATCACTTCCCCCCCATAAGGTGCAGGGATCTACTGGCTGCGATCTCAGATCTCCCCTCTATGTGCAGGGATCTACAGGCTGTGATCTCAGATCTCCCCCCTCTATGTGCAGGGATCTACTGGCTGTGATCTCATATCCCCACCTCCCTGAGGGGGATCTGTCGCAGGGTTCTCCTTTGCAGGTCGCTTCTGGCCGCTGTTTTAATATTACTCCTCTGTTACTGAGAAATCAGTGTGAAATAATATGCAAATAAGGCTGAAGAGCTATGGTAGCTCTGAAGCCTCTGTCACTCCAGCTCTATTCCCCTTCCCTGCCTCCTCCTGCTTGACTGACAGCTCTGCTGCTTGAATTCACACAATAGAGGCCTCTGCGCTCTGTTAAAGTGCTCCTGTGATCAGGATTGTGCTCAGTAACTACAATGTCAGGTCGGCGCCGCTATACTGATTACACTGATACCTGTCAGCAGGATTGTGCTCAGTGACTACAGACAGTGTCAGGTCAGTGCCGTTATACTGATTAGGCAGGCGTCACACTGGCGACAGAATCGGACGACTGAAATACGATGAAATATCGCATTGCAGTCGGACCTATGTTAATCTATGGAGCAGCTCCCAGTATCCGATTTTTTTGTGGTCCGTTTTAATCGTCCGAGTGCAATCGCAGCATGCTGCGATTGTCACCGATTGTGGGTCGACTATCGCCAATGCAAGTCTATGGGAGCGATGAAAAATCGGATTACAAACGGACCGCACGTGTGACTTCCGATTAAATCGCACCACTATCCCAGGTGCCAGGAAATTGCATCAGGATAATTGCCAGGAAGGGCTGACATGCTAATTAGGCTACGAAAATTCAAACCCAAACAGGAAACCGCCTCCACGGAGTCCAGAACCATGGCCAGTCACATCAATGTCGAGATGTTGATCGTTCTGGTCCAGGAGAGACCAGAACTTTGGGACCAGCGGGATCCCAATTATTCCAACCGGTCGCGGAAGGACGCGGCTTGGCGGAGAATATGTGTACAGATGTTTCCTGATTTTGGCGACAGGTCTAGGGAGGACCAAGAACGCATCAGTAAGTAACGTCTTGAAAACGCTTACAATATGTATGACTACTCAGTATCTACCAACAACAATGTGTTATAATGTCCCTCTAGCCTTATATGTGAAACAGAAATGTGGCCAAAACAACAGTTATGACTGTTGAACCCCAGTGCTATGTCAGTACTCCAAGCACATTCTAATATTTAGCTCCAACTGCAATGGTCGCCTACTTAACCTTAAAAATGTTTGCCTACGCAATAAATGCGTAGGTGAAGTACTTAATATGTGTCTCTTTTGGTAATGCCATCGCTGTGTCCCAAATAAATGCTCATTATTGTGACACATATCTCATAGAGCTTTGTATGTATGAACCCTTGTAATATGTAACGACCCTGTCAGCGCCAGCGAACTGCCACGGCTGAGCAGGGTGACTCACCCACACTGTGGAAGGGCCCAGGGTCAGATGCCGCAGGGGGGGCTCCGGCAGACGGGACCAGAGCAGCGTGGTGAGAGTAGCAGTAAGCAAAAGGACCTGCGATCATATGACCACAGGGGGCGGGGCCTAGCGTTATGCTACTGGAGGTGAGTGCAGGACTTTACAGGGACCCTGGATTAGTGAATAGGGAAACTCAGGTCAGACAAACGGGGGTCATACACGGAGAGGACGGCGCAGTACAGAAGGGGCGAGCAGAGAATAGTCAGAACATAAGCCAGGAGTCATACACAAGATAGCAACGCAGTACAGGAGGGATAAGCAGAGAATTGTCAGGACAAAGGCAAGAGGTCATACACGAGATAGCAACGCAGTACAGGAGGGGCAGGCAGAACTCGTAACGGGAACAGAACCAAGTCAAAACCAAGCAAGCATAAAGTAGCACAAGCACAAAGCACAGGGTCACACACACTCGGCCAAGGGTCAAAGTATAAGCGACAAGGAATGGCCCCACAATGAGGCTATAAGAAGCCTCCTAGAATCCCAGAGTGAGGCCATCCAAATTAACCCTTAACCTACCTTTTCCCACAAACTCAGCAAACCATGACAGTACCCCCCTTTCAACGGGGGGCCTCCGGACCCCCAGGCTTATCAGGATGACGGGCATGGAATGCACGAACCAAACGATTAGCGTGAACCGATGTGGCTGGCACCCAAGACCGATCTCCGGACCATACCCCTTCCAATGATTAGATCTTGATGAAGACTGCTAAGTCGAAACGCGTCATCTGTTTTTGAAGTGTTTTTTCCCATGCCCGACAATCCTGTGCCACTTATGTTTTAACCTAATGGATTAAAGGTTATCTTTTAGACTGCAACCTTCTCGCTGTTTTTTTTTTTTTCTCTTCCCAAGTACGTTTGCTTCATGGAACCGTGCTGAGCACCAGCTGTCTAATGAAGATTTCACAGAAGGGTGAGCTGACTATATATTTTTTGTTTCCCATACCCCTTCCAATGTACCAGATACTGCAAAGATCCCTGAACCCGCCTGGAGTCCACAATGTGTTGTACTTCGAACTCCATATGCCCATCAACCATAACGGGCAAAGGAACGGCGTCTGTATCTTCCCTCACTGACCCCAGGGGTTTAAGTAAGGACCTATGAAATACATTATGGAGTTTCAAAGAGGGAGGGAGACGAAGGCGATAGGCTACTGGGTTAACCACCTCGATGACTTCGTAAGGGCCAATAAATTTAGTCCCTAGTTTAGCGGAAGGTATTCGGAGACTTATGTTCCGTGTAGAAAGCCAAACCTTATCTCCATATCGCAAAATCTGAACAGAGTCCCTTTTTTTATCTGCAAATGTTTATACTTTTCCTGGGCCCTGGAAATATTTTGTCGAACTTTCGACCAGAGATTCCTGAGACGACTAATCCCATCCTCAGCCCCCGGGCAACCAGAATCAATACGCGAGAACTCGCCAAAATGAGGATTTATCCCATAATTAATAAAAAATGGTGACCTACCGGTAGACTGGTTTACCCGGTTGTTGAAGGCGAACTCTGCTAATGGTAAGGCCTCAGACCAGTCGCTTTGAGAGTAGAAGTCAGGCACCGAAGAATTTGTTCAAGCGACTGGTTGGTGCGTTCAGTTTTGCCCGTTGGTCTCTGGGTGGTACGCTGAGGAAAAAGACAACGATATCCCCAACTTTTTGCAAAAAGCCCGCCAAAACTTAGACACAAATTGCGTCCCTCTATCTGACACAATATTAGTAGGCACCCCGTGTAAACGTACCACCTGAGAAAGGAAATGTCTGGAGAGAGTCTCTGCTGACGGTAAACTTGCCATGGGTACAAAATGTGCTAGTTTAGAAAATCTGTCCACAATTACCCAGATTACAGTATTTCCACGGGAGGATGGCAGATTGGTAATGAAGTCCATGGACAAATGAGTCCACGGTCTTCCCGGAATTTGGTAAAGGCGCCAATTCCCCGGCCGGCCGGCAATGAGAGCTCTTAGAACGGGCACATATCCCACATGCAGCAACATGCATCTTAATATCCGAAGTCATTAAAGGCCACCAAAAAAGTCTTGCCACTGCTTCTCGCGTGGCCGCTATACCAGGGTGGGCACTCAATTTCGAATCATGGAACTCCCACAGGAGTTTAGTGCGCAAATGCTGAGGCACGAACAACTTATTTTCAGGTTTGGACCTTGGCGCTAAAGATTGTGCCTCCACAATCTCTCGCTCCAATTCCGACGACACTTCGGCAATAACAGCACTGGGTTGAAGAATGGGGGACGGTGGATCGGGGGCGGATAATGGCTCAAAACTACGTGACAGAGCGTCAGCCTTGACGTTTTTAGATCCTGGTCGAAAAGTAATAGAAAACTGAAATCTGGAAAAAAAAAGTGACCAACGGGCTTGCTGGGGGTCAGTCTTTTAGCAGTTTTAATATATTCAGATTTTTATGGTCCGTGATAACCATAATAGGGTGAGCCGCCCCCTCCAAAAAATGTCTCCATTCTTCGAACGCCAATTTGATAGCCAATAGCTCCCTATTGCCTACGTCATAATTTTTTTCAGCGGGAGAAAATTTTTTAGAAAAGTAGGCACAAGGCCTGAGATTTGTCAGGGAAGCTGGCCCCTGAGATAACACTGCTCCCACCCCCACCTCAGAAGCATCAACCTCGACCACAAACGGTTTGGAAGGGTCAGGTTGAACCAGGATAGGAGCAGATGTAAAACAGTTTTTTAGCGTTAGAAAAGACTGTTTGGCTAACGGGGACCAGTTCTTGACATCTGCCCCTTTATGAGTGAGATCAGTAAGGGGTTTAGTTACCTGTGAGAAACCTTTAATAAACTTGCGGTAATAATTCGCAAATCCCAAGAAGCGCTGAAGTCCCTTAAGGTCTCGAGGTTGGACCCATTCCACAACAGCCTGCACCTTCTTGGGATCCATGCGAAACCCCTGAGGTGAGATTATCAGCCCTAAAAACGACAACTCTTGAACAAAAAATGAACATTTTTCGAGTTTGACGAACAATTGATTTTCTCTGAGCCTTTGTAGTACAGTCTTAACATGTAACAAATGAGAATGTTTGTCAGCAGAATATATGAGAATATCATCTAGGTACACAACTACAAAGCGGCCGATGAGGTCCGAGAACACAACATTAATAAAATTTTGAAAAACTGCAGGTGCGTTGGTGAGACCAAATGGCATTACCAAGTTCTCAAATAACCCTTCAGAGGTGAGGAAAGCCGTCTTCCATTCATCCCCCTCCCGAATCCTGATTAAATTATAAGCCCCCCTAAGGTCAAGTTTTGAAAACCACATGGCCCCAGAAAGCTGATTACAGAGATCCGGAATCAACGGCAGTGGATATGTATTCCTGACCGTGATTTTATTTAGTTCTCGAAAGTCGAGGCAGGGGCGTAGGCCGCCATCTTTTTCTTAACAAAGAAAACCCCGCTGCTACGGGGAAACTGAAGGTCTTATGTGCCCCTTGCGGAGACTCTCAGCAATATATTGTTTCATAGCCAGGCGCTCGGGACTGATAGGTTAAACAAACGAGCTTTGGGCAATTTGGCTCCAGGAATTAGGTCGATGGCACAGTCAAATGGCCTATGAGGGGGTAACGCCTCAGCCTCACTTTCTGAAAAAACGTCCTCAAAGTCTTTCAGGTACTCCGGAATACCTTCCAGACTGATAGAAGACACAGAAAAGGTTTTGCAATTTTCACACAAAAAACATCTTTATGGTAACAGTCGACACATTTGGACCCCCACTTGATAATCTCCCCCAATTCCCAGTCAATAACTGGATTGTGGCGTAGAAGCCATGGCATGCCCAAAACCAACCGATGGGCAACTTGTCCATAACAAAACACTCAATCTCTTCCATGTGGGAAGAACCAACTTTCAACATAAATTTTTCAGAAACTGAAAGAATCCCCGTTCGGGTCAGAGGAGAAGAGTCAATGGCCATGACTTTTAGTGGGGTATGAAGCCTGACTGTCCCTATCTGGTGCTGGGAAATGACATCAGAGCTGACCAAGTTGAGTGATGAACCAATGTCCCAGTGCTGTGGAGAAAAAAACGATACTTGTCTACCAACAGTTCAACCTTTAGCAAAACCTTAGGGCATGAGGAAGAGAGTACCTGAAGGTCTGGGCAGCCTCCTCGATTACTACCCAGACCTAGTCGTTTCCGCGCCTTGGAGGATGACGGACACGAGGGACAATCTTTTATCCAATGACCGGACTCTCCACAATAAAAGCAGAGCCGTTTCTCACGGCGGCGTTTCCTCTCCTTTTCTTTGACCGAAGTAGCGCCAATCTCCATGGGTTTGGGAGCGACACCAGTCTCTTTGCTACCGGAGAATAGGGATGCCTCGGACTGCATGACACCCCTAGCCCGTAGCCTGCGGTCCATAAGTACGGCCTGGGTAATGGCGTCCTCCAAGGTGTCAGGTGGAGGGTGAAGGGCCAGGGCATCTTGGAGGCGTTCAGATAAGCCTCTGCGGAATAAGCCCCGAAGTGCTGCATCATCCCATGAAATTTCTGCTGCCCAGCGCCGGAAATCTGCACAAAACCACTCAGCCGAGCGTTTACCCTGGCGCACATTCATCACCATGTCTTCAGCCATGCGAACCCTGTCGGGTTCATCATATATACGACCCAGGGCTTCAAAAAAGGCATTGACAGTCATCCTTTCAGGGGCAGAGGGAGACAGAGAAAAAGCCCACGCTTGCGGTGCACCCGAAGTAGAGAAATAACTACCCCCACTTTCTGGAATTCATCCCGGAGGAACGAGGCCTCAGAGAAAAAAAAAGCTTGCACCCCTCCTTAAAGGCCATGAACTCCTTTTTGTCCCCAGAGAAGAAGTCTGGCAGTTTGACCGGGGACTCGGGGGACACCAGCGAAACATCTCTATCACCCGAGCTAGGAGACCCTGCAGCAATAGCCCCCTGCACAGTGTCCACCAACTGTTGTTGGGTCTGAGCCATTGTGCGCTGTTTCCACATTAAGTTTCTGGAACATTAGTGTCAGGTTTTTAACCTGATCTGCCAAAGCTTGCATGGGATCCATGATACTAGACACCTCTTTTTTTTTTTTTCTTTAGGAAAGATACTTAGCTTCCCAACACAGAATAATATAAGGTCGCTTATAATGTAACGACCCTGTCAGCGCCAGCGAACTGCCACGGCTGAGCAGGGTGACTCACCCACACTGTGGAAGGGCCCAGGGTCAGATGCGCAGGGGGGGGCTCCGGCAGACGGGACCAGAGCAGCGTGGTGAGAGTAGCAGTAAGCAAAAGGACCTGCGATCATGTGACCACAGGGGGCAGGACTTTACAGGGACCCTGGATTAGTGAATAGGGAAACTCAGGTCAGACAAACGGGGGTCATACACGGAGAGGACGGCGCAGTACAGAAGGGGCGAGCAGAGAATAGTCAGAACATAAGCCAGGAGTCATACACAAGATAGCAACGCAGTACAGGAGGGATAAGCAGAGAATTGTCAGGACAAAGGCAAGAGGTCATACACGAGATAGCAACGCAGTACAGGAGGGGCAGGCAGAACTCGTAACGGGAACAGAACCAAGTCAAAACCAAGCAAGCATAGAGAATCACAAGCACAAAGCACAGGGTCACACACACTCGGCCAAGGGTCAAAGTATAAGCGACAAGGAATGGCCCCACAATGAGGCTATAAGAAGCCTCCCAGAATCCAGAGTGAGGCCATCCAAATTAACCTTAACCTACCTTTTCCCACAAACTCAGCAAACTATGACAAATATTAACTTGTTATATTACCTACATACAATTTGTAGTGGTGTTCTGTACCCCTAACACGCCAAAAAATGATAATATTGCTGGTGTACGGTATTTCTGTTTTTACTACATTACAAGGGCAGATAAGTATAATTTTGGATTGTATGTGTTACTTTTTCAGTGTCAGATGTTACAAGGCGTTGGCGCAGCTGTAGAGACTGCTACAGGCGAGAGAGACAGCTGAGGGGGCACAGTGGGGCAGCAGCAAGCCGCAAAAGAAAAATATGTCTATTATGATAGACTGAATTTTCTGGCTCCAGCTATGGATGTGCGACCGTAAGTTAATGTCTGGAGAAAGTGTATCGCTATATTTTCCAATAAATTGTAATAAAATTATTTTCTTCTCTAGCACCGAGTCAAACCTTACAGAGAGAGAGCCAGCTTCTGACTCAGAGGCAGTGATCGACCCCGTGGGGGATGTTGAGGAGGCTGGGCCGTCATCAGCAGCAAGTGCAGCAGCAGCAGCATCACCACCAGCAGTGGAGTCAGAGAGCTTGCCTCTAGAGTCCCAAGACCCTCCCCTCAGCAGCAGCCCTGTTAGGCCCCAGGATGTGGCTTCGCCTCCTGCAGTTGTGTCACGGCGAGCCAGGCGTAGAAGAGAAGGAGTTGGTTCTGGCACAAGGAGGCAGGTGGACAGAGGAGTTCTTGACTACTTGTCCAGTGTTGCCCATGATGATGGGGAGGAAGCATTTGGGCACAGTCTGGCTCGGTACCTCAGGGCCATTCCCCGTCAGCACAGACTGCGGATCAGAGCTGGGGTACAAATTGTGCTGGATGCAGGAACCCCACCAAATGATCCCAACAACTTCCTAGATTTACTGGAAAGGTGGCAACGTTCCAGTGAAATCTCCTTTGTTTGTTGGGAACCCAGCAAGGGGAGTCTGCATCAGCCTTGATCAGCCTCCTCCTCCTCATCATGCTCCTCCTCCACCTCCTCCTTGTGGACCACAGAGACCAACTCCTCCTCCTCTAAGTGAGTCCTATCAAAGTGTCACACAACATGTACCACACATGGGACACAGTGGCTATTCTCAATATGCCCACTCGACCATACCCAATGTTCAATGCTGGCCCATAACATGGGTATGGTCGACATGGGCATTTGGGGGCTACAGTGTAAGTGGGCAGTCATATTATGACTACCCACAACAGTTCCAACCTTCCCTTACCCAAACCCCCATCCAGAGCAAGCAACAAGCAGCCAGCAAAGTGCACAGTCAGCCACCACTCATGGTGACACAGTGGCTGGAGAGCAGTCTAGGCAGCCCTCACAATCTGGCCCTCCACCTTCACCACCCCACACCTACCACCAGTTATAGGTGTAATGTATTTTTTTGTTATTTGTTTGAACTTATTAACATTCTACTTTGTTTTACTGCTGCAAGTTTCTCAGGAAATATGTTGAAAAAAGTATATGACACATTAGTCATTTTTCATTATGTTTACAGCGACAAAACATGACCTAATACATAAAAAAAATGTTTAAGTCACATTGATTGTATGTGATTATTTCAATATGTAGCTTTTATTTAAATATGTGATGGTCTGCCTAACTTACACACAATATGACACCAAAACCAACACAACATATACAATTAAGTGAGGCTAAATATCTTTATGACAGAGCAACATAGGCACACTACATGTGTAATAATGCCTCCTCTTGCCAGGCAGTAGCACCCTCAGGGGACACAAAATATTGAGTGAACACATCACGTACTTTTAGGCCTGAAGGTGGACGACGGGGATGGATGGGTGGTGACATAGCCATAGACACATTCACAGAGGCTAACTCACCCACATGTTGTGAGGAGCATTCATGGATTCTACAAAAATTATGTAGGACCACACATGCTTTGAGGACCACATTAACATTATCTTCACTGAGTTTAATTGCAGATTGAAGTACCCGCCATTTAGCACTAAGAATTCCAAATGTGCACTCCACCAGCCGCCGAGCACGTGACAGGCGACAATTAAATATTCTACGGCGATGGGTGAGATAGCGACGGGGATATGGCCTCATTACATTACGGGTTAATTGAAAGGCTCATCGCTACTATAACATAAGACACATGTTCTGGAATAGAGTCTGTAAGTTGACTTGCTGGAGGTAGGTCCAGTTGGTTATACGTATCCGTGTACCCATTATGGAAGTTGTAACGCTGGTATTCTGTACTTTGTTTTCCAGCGTTACTCTGCATGTTTTTTGCATTAACCCTTTTGCTCCTTTTCCCCTAACCAGCTGGGTTACTGTTGACTGTTACCTGTATGGATTGCTCAGTTCCCGGCTCTGCTGCGTACCCGTACTTGCGTGAGTGGGTCCGCTGCTTTGCATGACCGCCCGCATGTGCGGTCCCTGACCTGCTGTAAAAGCCATCCGTAGCTTGCAAAGTCCTCTGCAGTGGTGCATGACTTACTACGTGTGTGGCAGCAGCCATTGTTGGGTTCCCTCTGTGTTGAGCTGTCTGGCTCTGCATAGGGGGCGCGGCCCACACCTGTCCTGCTTTTATGTGGATTGGGTGTTTACTAGAATTACTGCTCCAGCCTATCGCTGTGAAGCAGCTAATATATAAAGTTCCCCAGCCCTAGTGGGCGTTGCCAGAGCTTCACACTGAAATCACATTGAATCCTGAACTAGCCGTATGTGGTTGTGTGTTCACCTCCTGCTCTGAATTTGATCAGCTCTGGAGAGCTGATTCCCTGTTCCTGCTGTGTCTTGTTCCCTGATCCTGGATAAAACCCGGTACTGAATGTCTGAACTGTGTCTTGTGTTTCCGCCTATGCTGGGGGCTGATTACCCAGATCGCCGTTCCTGGAGGCTGTATATCCAGGCCTGTTCCTGCTGTGTCTAATTACCTGAATCCCTGATCCTGGATCGCATCCTGTACCTGAATGTCTGAACTGTGTCTTGTGTTTCCGCCTATGCTGGGGGCTGATTTACCCAGATCGCCGTTCCTGGAGGCTGTATATCCAGGCCTGTTCCTGCTGTGTCTAATTACCTGAACCCCTGATCTTGGATCGCATCCTGTACCTGACTGTCTGAACTGTGTCCTCTGTGTTATGTTCCTGAAATCCTGCTGTGTCCAGAACCCTGTGCCAGTGACTGTGAATCCTTGCTATATAACCTGAGTTCATCTTGGAAGGAGGAGTCCGGTGTGTGCTGAGTTTCTGTTACTCTGTGCTCAGCCTCTGTGCAATCCCGGCCAGCTCCGTTGAGCCTGGCGGGCTTGCACCAGACCGCTGGGGTTCCTTTTCAGGTCGCTGCCAGATGTCCGGATCCTATGCCTGATGACCATGACTGATGTCCGATGACCACTTCCAGATGTCCGGATCCTATCCTCCCTGCCAGATGTCCGGATCCTATGCCTGTTGACCACTGCCTGATATCCGATGTCCGATGACCACTTCCAGATGTCCGGATCCTATCCATCTCTACCTGATGTCCGGAGCCTGCCGATCGGTGACAGATGGTCCGGAGTCCGATGCCTGTGTTCCAGTCCGTGTTCCTGTCTGTGTTCCTGACCCCTGAGATCCTATCCGTGTTCCTGATGTTCCTGTCCGTGTCCTCCCTGATGACCAATGCCTGATGTCCGGAGTCCGATGCCTGTGTTCCAGTCCGTGTTCCTGTCTGTGTTCCTGTGTCCCTGAGATCCAGTCCGTGTTCCTGTCTGTGTTCCTGTGTCCCTGAGATCCAGTCCGTGGTCCTGTCTGTGTTCCTGACCCCTGAGATCCTATCCGTGTTCCTGATGTTCCTGTCCGTGTCCTCCCTGATGACCAATGCCTGATGTTCGGAGTCCGATGCCTGTGTTCCAGTCCGTGTTCCTGTCTGTGTTCCTGTGTCCTGAGATCCAGTCCGTGGTCCTGTCTGTGTTCCTGACTCCCTGAGATCCTATCCGTGTTCCTGATGTTCCTGTCCGTGTCCTCCCTGATGACCAATGCCTAATGTCCGGAGTCCGATGCCTGTGTTCCAGTCCGTGTTCCTGTCTGTGTTCCTGTGTCCCTGAGATCCAGTCCGTGGTCCTGTCTGTGTTCCTGACTCCCTGAGATCCTATCCGTGTTCCTGATGTTTCCTGTCCGTGTCCTCCCTGATGACCAATGCCTGATGTCCGGAGTCCGATGCCTGT
This sequence comes from Oophaga sylvatica, assembly GCA_033576555.1. Taxonomy (NCBI): domain Eukaryota; kingdom Metazoa; phylum Chordata; class Amphibia; order Anura; family Dendrobatidae; genus Oophaga; species Oophaga sylvatica. The sequence goes on from JARQOD010000001.1 coordinate 845,605,944, forward strand.
GTTCCAGTCCGTGTTCCTGTCTGTGTTCCTGACTCCCTGAGATCCTATCCGTGTTCCTGATGTTCCTGTCCGTGTCCTCCCTGATGACCAATGCCTGATGTCCGGAGTCCGATGCCTGTGTTCCAGTCCGTGTTCCTGTGTCCCTGAGATCCCAGTCCGTGGTCCTGTCTGTGTTCCTGACTCCCTGAGATCCTATCCGTGTTCCTGATGTTCCTGTCCGTTTCCTCCCTGATGACCAATGCCTGATGTCCGGAGTCCGATGCCTGTGTTCCAGTCCGTGTTCCTGTCTGTGTTCCTGTGTCCCTGAGATCCAGTCCGTGTTCCTGTCTGTGTTCCTGACTCCCTGAGATCCAATCCGTGTTCCTGATTTCCTGTCCGTGTTCCTGTGTCCTGAGATCCAGTCCGTGTTCCTGATGTTCCGATGTCCTGCGGTTCCTCCTTGGTCTACCCTGTGATGACGTCTGTCCTGGGTCGGTGTCTGATGTTCTCCTGCTGAGCCTGTGCTACGCTGAGGCCTGAGAGTGAGGCCGTCCTAGTATGCCCGTGCCAGATGACCCTGGACTTCATCAACCCGTGATGACCCCGCCATCGTCTGACGTTCGTCCTGGGCCGGTGTCTGATGTTCTCCTGCTGAGCCTGTGCTACGCGCGAGGCCTGAGAGTGAGAGCCATACTAGTATGCCCGTGCCAGATGATCCTGGACTTCATTCAACCCGTGATGACCCGCCATCGTCTGAAGTCTGTCTGAGGTCGGTGTCTGATGTTCTCCTGCTGAGCCTGTGCTACGCTAAGGCCTGAGAGAGAGGCCGTCCAAGTATGCCCGTGCCAGATAACCCTGGACTGCATCTACCCGTGATGTCCTCCAGCACTCGTCTGTGATCCTGAGTCGTGTACCCTTCTCTGATGTGCGGAATCGGGAGCCGGTCTTATGTTCTGTTTTATGTACTGTGTTTCTTTAAGTAAACTTTATGTTTCTTCTTCCCTGAAGTTGTGCGGTATTGTCTAGTCCTGCAGGTCGCCACCTTGCCCACATGCTCAGCTGCCAGGATCCCGGTCGCTGCCCTTCCCTAGTCCGGGCAGGACCGGGTCTCCCTCCGTGGTCCAGTGGGTCCACATTCTCTTTATCATCTGGGACCCATGCCTCACGTCGTCGTGGGACTGGCGGCGTGGGAGCATTGGCTAGCTAGGCAGCTATGCCATGTCCCGGCGCCCCACAGCCGGGGAAGCGCCACAGAAGTATTGAAGACTCTGAGTCTCCAGTCCTTCCATAGGCCCCAATGTCTACAATTATAAACTGTAGTTAGTGTCGACCAAGGCCAACAAAACTACGGAAAAAAATTTGTTTGTAATTGAAGAATTGGGAGCCTGGTTAGGAGGTTTATGAACACGTATGTGCTTGCCGTCCAGGGCTCCTATACAGTGTGAAACTGGCAATTTTCGGCAAAACCCTGTGCTATCCTCAACCAGTCACTCATTTTTGGCTCAGGCATGACGTCTTCATGTAGTCTGCTCCAAATTCCACACAAGTTGACCGCACAATGCCTGAAATTGTTGATCGGCCTATTAAGAACTCTAAGTGCAGAGCAGCGTAGGACATACCTGTAGAAAGGAACCTGTAACACACATAGAACATGGAGAAATCAGCACCAAAAACAACAACACAGCATGCACAACACTTACAAGCTTGAGTTTTTAGACCACACATGCTGGAAATTAGATTACAAGCCATGGCTTCTGTGGAATACACCAAAGCCAATCATTTAGACAGGTAAGCTTCAGAAATACATTACTCACATTATAAGTGTACAATGAGTGTGCTACAAACTGGCAAAGTGACTATGTCGAGGCAACATCATCAACATATCGTTGACACACATACCTTATTGTTAGGAGAAGGCGTTCCTCTGCAGAAATTGCTTTTCTCATCCCCGGTGTCCTGAAATGTGATCCCAGGCGCACAATGTCAAGCAACGTATCAAAGGTAGCTATGCTCATTCGACAATATTGGAAAAAACTTCTCTCCATGCCTACGCCAGTGACAAATATAGCCGCTGAAAATGGCTTTAGTTATCCTTCTTGTCAAAAGTGGATGTACCCACATTCTTCTGCGTCTTCTGGATCTGCTATTTACAGGTATGGCTCCCCAAAACATCTGGATATAAAAAAAACCCCATGGAAAGCCACACGCTCAGTGGGAGAAAATCTGAGTGTGTCGCTCATGTTTGGATAAAGCAGCTAGAAGCACTAAGCACAAGGAAAAAAAATGACACCAGTGCAAAGGTGGGAGGGTCACAGCTGTAGCAGAGCACTTAAATATAGCTCTGCCTGAGATTTAAATGAGTATCAGGCCTCAAAAACGTTTTTTATTGGTCCTTTTTGGTAAGCTGCAACAAAAA
>JARQOD010000001.1:845608438-845708964 GCA_033576555.1 Oophaga sylvatica
AAAATACTTGCCACCCGGGCGTAGAACGTGTTAATAGCTAGTAACTTATAATGGTTATTACCAAGCTCTTCTGGTCAGTAACACAATTATGTTATGAAGAAGTTCTGCTGTGTCAGGAAATAGCCGAGAGGCTACACAACCTCAAAGCGACCCAGCACCCAGGGACTGAGAAGTGCCTATAGTGTTCCCGTGTACAGTCATGGCCAAAAGTTTTGAGAATGACAAAAATATTATATTTTCACATGATCTGCTGCCCTCTGGTTTTTATGTGTGTGTTTGACAGATGTTTTTATCACAGACAGAAATATAATTGCAAACATATGAGTAACAAAAGCTTATATTGACAGTTAGAATGAGTTAATGCAGCAAGTCAATATTTGCAGTGTTGACCCTTCTTCTTCAGGACCTCTGCAATTCTCCATGGCATGCTCTCAATCAACTTCTGGACCAAATCCTGACTGATAGCAGTCCATTCTTGCACAATCAATGCTTTCATTTTGTCAGAATTTTTAGGTTTTTGTTGGTCCACCCGTCTCTTGATGATTGACCACAAGTTCTCAATGGCATTAAGATCTGGGGAGTTTCCAGGCCATGGACCCAAAATCTCTATGTTTTGTTCCCTGAGCCATTTAGTTATCACCTTTGCTTTATGGCAAGGTGCTGAAAAAGGCATTGTTGATCACCAAACTGCTTTTGGTGGGTTGGGAGAAGTTGCTCTTGGAGGACATTCTGGTACCATTCTTTATTCATGGCTGTGTTTTTAGGCAAGACTGTGAGAGCCGATTCCCTTGGCTGAGAAGCAACCCCATACATGAATGGTTTCAGGATGCTTAACAGTTGGCATGAGACAAGACTGGTGGTAGCGCTCACCTTGTCTTCTCCGAATGAGGCGTTTTCCTGATGTCCCAAACAATCGAAAAGGGGATTCATCAGAGAAAATAACTTTACCCAAGTCCTCAGCAGTCCACTGCCTGTACCTTTTGCAGAATATCAGTCTGTCCATGATGTTTTTTCTGGAGAGAAGTGGCTTCTTTGCTGCCCTCCTTGAGACCAGGCCTTGCTCCAAGAGTCTCCGCCTCACAGTGCGTGCAGATGCACTCACACCTGCCTGCTGCCATTCCTGAGCAAGCTCTGCACTGCTGGTAGCCCGATCCCGCAGCTGAAACACTTTTAAGAGACGGTCCTGGCCCTTGCTGTCTTTCTTGGGCGCCCTGGAGCCTTTTTGGCAACAATGGAACCTCTCTCCTTGAAGTTCTTGATGATGCGATAGATTGTTGACTGAGGTGCAATCTTTCTAGCTGCGATACTCTTCCGTTAGGCCATTTTTGTGCATTGCAATGATGACTGCACGTGTTTCTTTAGAGATAACCATGGTTAACAGAAGAGAAACAATGATGCCAAGCACCAGCCTCCTTTTTTTGAAGTGTCCAGTGGTGTCATTCTTACTTAATCATGACAGATTGATTTCCAGCCATGTCCTCATCAACACCCACACCTGTGTTAATGGAGCAATCACTGAAAAGAGGTTAGCTGGTCCTTTTAAGGCAGGGCTGCAATGATGTTGAAATGTGTTTTGGGGGATAAAGTTCATTTTCTAGCCAAATATTGACTTTGCAAGTAATTGCTGTTAAGCTGATCACTCTTTATAACATTCTGGAGTATATGCAAATTGCCATTAGAAAAAGTGAAGCAGTAGACTTTGTAAAAATTAATATTTGTGTCATTCTCAAAACTTTTGGCCATGACTGTATATAGGCCTGGCTTGGGCCCCTCCGTCTCCTGCTGCCACTTCTGCTCGGTTTGGCCTTATGTTCTTCGAGCTTTTAATGTGGTCACCAGAAGTACAAACTTTAAAATAAGTACATTTTTGCACTAACATTTTGGTTTTAATAGTAAATCATAAAAGGATACATTTTACCCACATTCTATCCCATCTCTTCCTTCCCCAAAATATACAGTGGTAAGTGTAAACCACACATCTCCTGTCTTCTCTCTCAGACAGCACAGTGAATGCATGGGTTATACTTCACATTGCCATTGCATACCACTGTGAAGCCAGCTTGAAAGCAGGAGGAACACAACACCATTGTGGGGCTCAACGATCTCCAGCAGAGCCATTAAAGGATGGAGCGGAGGTGCCATTGCTCCATTCACATGGAGCTCTTCAGAGCCTCACTTTTCCGAATGGCCTGACAGCCAAAGATCGGGAAGGTATTCCATAACCCACTAACAAGGTATATGAAGCTAGATTTCCTAAAACAGACACCCCCTTTAACCTAACAGAGCACATTTTATCCTCTTAATATATTGCAATTGTCACAATATATAGCACTGTGCACTTACATTTGCTCATTTTGCCTTGCTACCCACCTAATTCTTCTCTTTTCTCTGCTCTATGTAGAAACAGAAAGTCTCTTGTCCCTGCAAAATTCATACCCCTGTAACTCCTGACACCACTGCTCCACTCCACCTCCTGCCGGGGACTTTGGCAGTGACTCATGAGTCATGCAGGGAAAATGGACCTCCTGTTTGTACATAGAGCTTAGAAGGATTCAGCTAGTCAGTTTTTAATCATCTGACATCATATACCTAATGGAAAACAGAAGAATTAGCTGGGTAGAAAGGCGAAATGAGCAATTGTAAGTACACAGAGCTGTATAATATGATGACTGCAATATATTAAGAGGATAACAACTTTGATGGGAGGAGTGCTTCTTTAATAAGTATCACATACTGTGGATCAGATATTGTCAGAAATGTATATATACGCCTATGTGTGAGTACAGAACCAGAAAGCCTAAAACTAAATTACACAAAGCATAACAAGGTTTCTTCAGCTCCATTTTGTACTTCTGGGGCTGTGTAATACCACATTACATTGTAGTTTGGTGCCACATGCTTGGTTATCACAGTTTCTGGTTTGTAGAAATGGTACTGTATTTATTTTCTGCTAGTATTAACACGAAAAACCTAAAACTAACCTTTGTTGTTACTTTGTAGGCCATGTAAGCATTCATCCCATCGCCTAAAATGAAAGAAAATCTGATTGTTTCCTGGACAAGGTATAACTCATTACTAGATGGGTATCAGCATAATATACCAGAACCAGATGCAGTTAACGAGACCCACGAAGAATACTACATAAAGATAAAACCCCAAATCTGTAAAGCAAGTACTTACCAACTTTCTCCGGGTCCGAGACTCCTATTTCTATATCAAAGTAATCTCCATTTGATTCTTCCTCAATCTAAAAATTAATCAATTTTACAATAGGAAATTAATTCATAATAAATTGTCTAATATAAAAAAGTACATACATAAACATGAATAAGCAAGTTATTTATCAGTCAATCCTGAAGTTTTGCATTATATTATATGCATTGTTTTATCATAGGAATGAAAACTAATGCCTTAAAAGAGATGAGAGGTCATAGGATATTGGTGACCCATCCTTAGGAAGGTCATCATTATCATATTAGTAGTGGTCTGACACCCAACATCACTATCTTTCAGCTGACAATGAAAGCTGGATGTAAGTAATGAATGGAGGTGTACTAGCCAGCTCTGAGTCAGTGTGTAGTGGATGCTGCAGAGTACAGAAGAACAGCTCCTATTCAAGAGAATAGGTCATCAATATCTCACGACTGGACAACCAATTAAATAAGATCAGTCAAAAGCCTTTAGGCAAGAATCAAAAAAAGACACTATACAAAGATTTCAAATGTTAGTATAATACAAAACTACACTTGACTTTATAGTCCCTGAGTGGTTGGATTAAAGTCTGTCAGCACAGATTTACTGTTCAAACCAAGTATAAGCGCACTTGTGCACGCGTGGCAAGCCAGTCAGTGTACCTTCCCACCGCTATCTCCATCCCCACTCTTCACTGATTGACAGCTCCGACTTCATAAGAGCTGTAGAATGGAAAATAAGTAGGTGGGAAGGTGCGCTGATCTGTCTGCCCCCGCCATGATGCACTGAGCGCCTGTACTTGTACAGTCATTGTGTGCAGACAGTCCCTTTATGTTACATGGGCAACAGAAGAGACGTTTACAACCCCTTGTTATGACAAGGACAGTCGTGGCACTTACCATAGCAATTAGAGTTAATGTATCCAGATTCCAGGGTTAATTGCACATTAAACATAGAAATGATTACTTCAATTACAGAAAAAAATATAGTTGTCCTTACTATTGAGCTGCATTTACAATGACAGGTGAACGAGCATTGTTAAAGACGTCATGATCAGTGTGCCGTGTAATCAGGCTGTCAATCACTCCATGAGAGAGCAAAACACTTGTCTATTGTTTGATCTGATCGTTTATAGAGCGCGAAGAAAAAAACACAACAAAACCTTTCTTGGCGGCGTATCATCCCGTGTGAAGAGGACTCACACCGCAGAGAATCGTGGCAGCCTGTGCGCATTGATATTATTACAGATTGCTCAATGAATATAGTTTACTTTGGTCTGCCTCTATGAGCAGGCATTTAAACGACTGATGATCAGTAAAGATTTACAGATTGGCGGTCGTATTGTGCCGCCAGTAAGTCCATGTAAATGGAGCCTTTATGTACAGCATTTTCTGTATGATCAGACTTTTAGAAATCCTGCAGAAAAGCTTTTTCTTCAGCTGGTGGCTGACTTCACAAAGAACATTGATAATATCTATGGTTTGCAGACAGAGCAGAAGGTGGCGACTTCATTAAAGGCTATTTCCCAGTAAAATGAGTAAAGGCATATCAATGTTATGCTATCCATTATTGATGAATGGAGAGCCAACTGCTATGCCCCACACTAATCCTTAAAATGAGGGGGAACAGTCCCCTGCTCTGCAGATATCTACAACTCCATGTTCACTAGTGAAGTGCTCCCTCCACAGCATATGGCAACATACAAAATATTCAATCAGTGCTGCAAAGACGACTAATGTTACTAAACTACTTGTGCTGACTTCTGATATCGTGGATTTACAATGCAGAGACAAGCACGTCCAGTGTACACTCCGCTCTGACCATCACTTTCAGGGACTCCTCCATGTCGCTCAGGAGAGCACTCCACTTGTATATATAGTTTCTGTGTCTCACTTGACTGAACTCTGTATAATGCTGCTGGTGGATAAAGCCAGCAATACAGGAATACACAGGAATGTATAATGCCAATGTCTGCCCTTACCTCATCCCTAGAACGATCATAAATAATAGGGGCGGATATATTAATTGCTTCTATCCGTGGGGTAATGAGTGATGTGGGGGTAACCGGAGTGATGGCGGGACTGGGCTCTGAGGACAGGATGAGGTCCCGTTCAGGACTATCCAGGGAAACTTCATCTGTAGCTTCTAAAAAAAAAATATAGATTTCATAATTATCACCAATGACAAATACAAAAATAATCCTAAAAATTGGTTGATCCAGCAAACATCTCTGGCGTAAAGGGCAAAACAGAGATCAGCAAATAGTAAATGAAATCATGTGATCATCTCATCAGAAACCATTGAATTTTTCATAACGGTAAGGATATTCCTAGGTAAGCGTTCTCTCTAATACCCGGGAACAGCTTATACCTCTGTTTCCTTATGGGCCGAGGCATCCAGAGCGGAAGCCGGCTTAATATACAGCCAGGCACCCACTGAAGTGGCCAGTACCTGAGCTAGCCATCTTACCCCTTAGATGCCACATCTGTCATCTCAGCAGCTCACCCACCCTGGAGAATGATCATCTAGATTAAAACGAGTGAAGGTAAGAACCAGAGCAATGTGTCGCATCGGCTGCGATATTGCAGAATGCATAATCAGCTTCAAGTATAAAAAGCCGATGTACAAGCTGATTTTTTTTAAAGCAAGCATAGAAATTGAGATTCAACCTAAATGACATTTTGTGATAAAGAGATAGCTTAAATGGAATCTGTCATGAGGTTTTTGCTACCCCACCTGAGATCAGCAAGATTTTGTTTTTCTCTGCTACAGATCTATCAGAAAGCCGAGCTCTGTACAACTCCACCCACACCACTGATTGGCTGCTTTCTGTGTACACTGTGCATAGGCAGAGAGCTGCCTATCAGTGGTGAGGGCAGAGCACAGGAATATGACAGGCTATATGGCAACAGGTATACTAGTCCTCTAGTGATAATGTGTTGCTTATAAAACCGTGATATTATCAAAATTAACGCAAGTAGCCCAGTAAATAACATCCCTGAAATCAGGGTCTCTGTCTCCATTATGCTGGTCTCAAATTAGGTGGCAAAAAAAGTGACAGATTTCTAAGAGCTATTTGGCATATTAAAATAGTAACACCTCAGGCATGTGGTATTTTGCAGCACACAGTAAGTGGAGATGTTGCTGTGCTCCTCCCTCTCTGTGCCCTGTACATTTGCTAATGATCAGCGTATTCTCTGCAGCATGACACAGGGGGGCGCTCTCCGCCCTTCTGTCACTCACTCACCCCCGCTAATGCTAGGAGGAACCAGTATAATCATGTTTACAGAAGTTCTAGATCTTCAAAAGTAAGATAAAGTGGTTGTATGAAAGCGCCCGCCGGATAATGCCAGATAGAGCCAGAACAATGACCAATAACAAGTCAAGGTTTGGCTTCTTCACCTGTTCACTTTGCAGAAAGCAAATATACAGTCAGTTGCATTACCATATTATTTAGTCCTAAATTCAAGCTCGGCAAGTCCCAAAGAGAAAGAAAAATATACTGACTCCATAATGGGGCAAGTAGTCAATATATGCACATAATTGAGCCGAGTGAGGGACATGTCCAAGAGCCAGCCTCCAAGTGCTGCCCTCGGGATGTCAGGAAAGCGTAAACTCAGGTTTAACCAGTAATCTCTAAATTACTATGTAACCAAGGGTGAAGTGGTGGCCACAGGAGAGCAGGGCATTAACCTGGAGAAGTAGAATCAGTAACAATATTAGCAGATTCTGGAACGTAGACGCACAACCGTGGTCACAACTAACGCATAGCCCAGCTCCAACAGGCGTCTGACGTCCCAGGATATCCAGAGGCGGGGGACTGCAGAGCTTTCTGCTGACAGCAGACAACCCCTTTATTGTATAGGATGTAAGCCTGCAAGTGGCAGGGTGCTCTCCCCCCCTAAACAGTGCGCAGCTGGGGGTCTGCTTTGTTGAGCGAATTGCAGGTCCCAGTGGTGGATATGCAATAAACGTCACAGATAGGACAACAGCTGTAAGAAAGTAGCAACATAACTAATACGGTAAAATCAGAAATCCAGATCCTGTCTCATTCCATAAGACAGTAAAAGCACCGGCGCTGGTTGCTGCAGCCTCTTCACCGCAGTACCTGGCAATGTCCGACTGGTGCTGCCGCTAGGTGCACACACGAGAGTGGCTGATAAGACGGTCAGACAACGTGGCATGAATAACCGCAATGGGCATGTGGCACCGCAGTGAGCTCCTACCCTCCAATTGCTTAATGGTGGTGGGGGAGGGTTCTGTTTTTTCACACCATCAATTATTTGCACATTAGTGGCCATTTAAAAGTCGACAATCATTTATTTTCCTACATGTATTATCACTTTCATTGAGAAATAAATGAAAAAAATTACCAGCAAAAAGATCTTCCCGGTCGTCAGTCAGAATAACTTCTGCTTGTTTGGGGCCATTAGCGTTTGTACTGATATCTTCTGTAGGAAGGCTGGCTGGCTCAGGAGAGGACGGGCTCGACTGGAAAACAAGGAAAAAAAAAATATATAACAAGTTAACATGTTGTATTCCACAGGTCTGCCTGCCTATAAACAGCTGACTCCGTGCTTTCATGGTCAAAGCAGAAAGGAAATCGGTTTAGGTGTCAGCACTTTCCATTTCCTAAGCCTAGAAACAAACAATAGGTAAGGAAACACTCCATCACAAGTCATCGGGGCACAATGATTGCACCAGCTACAAACAAGGCAGCCCCTCCGTTCACTGCAGCAGCAGCACGTCCAGCATCTGACCGTAGAGCTGGAGCCGTACGGACAGACAGACACAAGGACAAGCGTCAAACCAATCCGGCATCCAGGGGGCGCTTCAGTAAAACATCCAACTTTATTGAAACCTTATTAAAATCCACCATTTTGCCCTGTGCTAAAATTTAACTAGAGTATTACATATATAGAGGGGAACTTGTGTGCCACCATTGTGATCTCACAAAGCCACATTTTAGAGAAGGACACAATTATGCAATTTATTTGCTATTTTTCCAATGCCCTGGGGCTTTTTTTTTTTTTTTTTAAAGCAAGTGAGATTTGGTGGGGGTAGAAGGAGGGGAAGGAAAGGCTTAAAGAACATACTATCATTTAGGACAGATACCGGCATAAATAAAATTCTATTCCAGGTGACAGCTTGCAAAGATTTCCTCTTGTGGTGCTTGGGTCGCCCATGGTGCGACAAGACTTAATGAATTTGATACTGGCCCTAAGTAAAGATCCTACAGATGAGGATGGGTTAACGTGCTGCGCATCAGTTATTTTTTTATGGCTCAAAGTTGGAACATATCCCAAAGACAAAAGGAAAGGAAAGGCTTTTGGCAGCAGTTCCAGATTCGCCTCACTCACTTTCACTATAGAGGAAAACCAAACCTGAGCTACAAACTCGTCCTCCATGTACTTTGTCAGGTTTTAAGCCAGAAAAATGACTAACACAAAGCTCTGAGTACTATTATGAGTCACAAAAGTTGAGGTGGAAGAGAACAATACGTTTTTTCACTATTTCTTCAAAAATATTTTTTTCTAATATACACAGGAAAGGAAGATGCAAATGTGGCAAATTCTATAGAAACAAACATTTCTAAAAGACAGAAGAATCAGAGGGCTTATTTCCTGCCCAGGGTGGATAAAAATCAAAGATTTTTTATAAAAAAAAAAAAAAAAAAAAAAAAAAAAAAAATCGGATTTTTTTGATTTAATTGTCTTTTTGCAAATCAAATTATTTTACACAAATAAAAATATTAACCCCTTAATGACCAAGCCATTTTGTAGGTTAAAGACCAGGCCAATTTTTACAATTCTGACCACTGTCTCTTTATGAGGTTATAACTCTGGAACGCTTCTACGGATCTTGGCGATTCTGAGACTGTTTTCTCGTGACATATTGTACTTCATGATAGTGGTAAAATTTCTTCAATATAACTTGCGTTTTTTTTATGAAAAAAATGGAAATATGGCAAAAATTTTGAAAATTTTGCAATTTTCAAACTTTTAATTTTTATGCCATTAAATCAAAGAGATATGTCACAAAAATTAGTTAATAAATAACATTTCCCACATGTCTACTTTACATCAGCACAATTTTGGAACCAACATTTTTTTTTGTTACGAAGTTATAAGTGTTAAAAGTTGACCAGCAATTTCTCATTTTTCCAACAAAATTTACAAAACCATTTTTTTAGGGACCACCTCACATTTGAAGTGAATTTGAGGGGTCAATATGACAGAAAATACCCAAAAGTGACACCATTCTAAAAACTGCACCCCTCAACGTGTTCAAAGCCACATTCAAGAAGTTTATTAACCCTTTAGGTACTTCACAAGAATTGAAGCAATGTGGAAGGAAAAAATGAACATTTAACTTTTTTTCCCAAAATTTTCTTTCGACACAATTTTTTTAAATTTTGTCAAGGGTATCAGGAGAAAATGAACCACAATATTTGTTGTACAATTTCTCCAGAGTACACCGATATACCATGTGTGGGGGTAAACCACTATTTGGGCGCATGGCAGAGCTCGGAATGGAAGCAGCGCCATTTGACTTTTTTGGCTGGAATTGAGATTGGACGCCATGTCGCATTTGGAGAGTCCCTGTGTGCCTAAACAGTGGAAACCCCCCACAAGTGACCCCATTTTGGAAACTGGACCCCTCAAGGAACTCATCTAAATGTGTTGTGAAAGCTTTTAACCCCCAAGGGCTTCACAGAAGGTTATAACGTAGAGCCGTAAAATTAAAAAATCATATTTTTTCCACAAAAATGATCTTTTATCCAATTATTATTTTCCAAGGATATAAGGACCCAAAGTTATTGGCAATTAGTCCTGAGTACGCTGATTACCCATATGTGGGGGTAAACCACTATTTGGGCGCATGGCAGAGCTCGGAAGGAAGCAGCGCCATTTGACTTTTTTGGCTGGAATTGAGATTGGACGCCATGTCGCATTTGGAGAGTCCCTGTGTGCCTAAACAGTGGAAACCCCCCAAAGTGACCCCATTTTGGAAACTAGACCCCCAAGGAACTTATCTAAATGTGTTGTGAGAGCTTTTAACCCCCAAGCGCTTCACAGAAGGTTATAACGTAGAGCCGTAAATTAAAAAAAATCATATTTTTTCCACAAAAATTATCTTTTCATCCCAATTTTATTTTCCAAAGGATAAAAGGACCCCAAAATTTATTGTGCAATTAGTCCTGAGTACGCTGATACCCCATAGGTGGGGGTAAACCACTATTTGGGCGCATGGCAGAGCTCGGAAGGGAAGCAGCGCCATTTGACTTTTTTGGCTGGAATTGAGATTGGATGCCATGTCGTATTTGGAGAGTCCCTGTGTGCCTAAACAGTGGAAACCCCCCACAAGTGACCCCATTTTGGAAACTAGACCCCCAAGGAACTTATCTAGATGTGTGTTGAGAGCTTTGAACCCCCAAGGGCTTCACAGAAGGTTATAACGTAGAGCAGTAAAATTAAAAAATCATATCTTTTCCACAAAAATGATCTTTCCACCCCCAATTGTTATTTTCCAAAGGGTAACAGGACCCCAAAAGTTATTGTGCAATTTGTCCTGAGTACGCTGATACCCCATATGTGGGGGGAAACCACTATTTTGACGCATGGCAGAGCTCGAAAGGGAAGTAGCGCCTTTTTCAAATGCAGACTTTGATGGAATGGTCTGTGGGTGTCATGTCACGTTTGGATAGCCCCTGATGTGCCTAAACAGTAGAAACCCCCCACAAGTGACTCCATTTTGGAAACTAGACCCCCCAAGGAACTTTTCTAGATGTGTGGTGAGCACTTTGAACCCCCAAGTGCTTCACAGAAGTTTATAACGTAGAGCCGTGAAAATAAAAAAATCATATTTTTTTCCACAAAAATAATCTTTTTGCCCCAAATTTTTATTTTTAGAATGGTAACAGGAGAAATAGGACCCCAAAAGCTATTGTGCAATTTGTCCTGAGTACGCTGATATCCCATATGTGGGGGGGAACCACTATTTTGACGCATGGCAGAGATCGGAAGGGAAGGAGCACCGTTTTTAAATGCAGACTTTGATGGAATGGTCTGCGGGTGTCATGTCGCGCTTGGAGAGCCCCTGATGTGCCTAAACAGTAGAAACCCCCCACAAATGACCCCATTTTGCAAACTAGACCCCCCAAGGAACTTATCTAGATGTGTGGTCAGCACTTTGAACCCCCAAGGGCTTCACAGAAGTTTATAACGTAGAGCCGTGAAAATAAAAAAAATCATATTTTTTTCCACAAAAATGACCTTTTTGCCCCCAAATTTTTATTTTTATAAGGGTAACAGGAGAAATAGGACCCCAAAAGCTATTGTGCATTTTGTCCTGAGTACGCTGATACCCCATATGCGGGGGGGAACCACTGTATCGCCTTACTGCGATCTTTGGGAGGCACAATGAACAAATCTACCAAAGGTGAAGAATTGGTTTTCTTTTTTACGCCGTTCCTCGTGCGATATTAGTGATTAGGCGACTTTATTCCTCGGATCGGTGCGATTACAGCGATACCAGATTTACACCCTTTTTTCATGTTTAGCTTCTGTCACACACTAAAAGTGCTTTTTTTTGGAATAATTTTTTGTAAGAATTTTTTGCATCGCCGTATTTTGAGAGCTATAATTTTTCCATATTTCGGCCGACAGAGTTATCTGTGGGCTTATTTTTTGCGGGACGAGCTGACGTATTTATTGGTACCATATTCGGGCACATAACGTTTTTTTGATCGCTTCCTATTCCGATTTTTGTGGAAGCAGAATGAACAAAAACCAGCAATTCAGGAATTGGTTTTTTTTTTTAATTTTTTTCCCCCGTTCCGCGTGTGGTAAAATTGATAAAGCAGCTTTATTCTTCGGGTCACTACGATTACAGCGATACCTCATTTATATATTTTTTTTATGTTTTGGCGTTTTTTACACAATAAAGAATTTTATAGAAAAAATAATTATTTTTGCATCAGTTTATTCCGCGAGCTATAACTTTTTTATTTTTTTGCTATGGCTTGTTTTTTGCGGGACAAGATGACGTTTTCAGCGGTACCATGATTATTTATATCTGACTTTTTGATCGCGTGTTATTGCACTTTTTCCAAGCGGTATAATGATACCGCTTGGAAAAAGTATAATTTACTACTTTTTTGTGTTTTTTTTTTACGGCTTTCACTGAAGGGGTTAACTAGGGTTATGCTTTTATAGATGGGATTTTTACGGACATGGCGATACCTAACATGTGTATTTTTTTTGTTTTTTATTTTTTTTATTACATAAAAAAGGGTCATTAGACCTACCGCTAATTAGGTTTCCAGGAGTCCATCCTGACAGCACCATGGGACGTCCTCCTCTTTGCTGGGACAGGAAACACACAAGAGATTAAAAGTCCCCTCCCCACCCCCTTTCCCTCAGTGTTGTCTCAAGAACCATGACATGTATAATGCACATAACACTTTAATTATTGAAAATCATATTACAGCATATGACATATTGAAGAGGGAGGGAGCTACCAGTGCTGTCAGGATGGACTCCTGGAAACCTAATTAGCGGTAGGTCTAATGACCCTTTTCCAGGACGTCCCTCCTGACAGCACCATGGGGAGTACCAAAGAAAGCTCCTTTAGGGTGGGATTACAGCCTGCAGAACTTTCCTACCAAAGGCCGTCTGCTGGTTAGAAAGTACATCTATTTTATAATGTTTGCAGAATGTATCAATTCTAGCCCATGTTGCCGCCTTACAAATTTGTTCCAGAGAGGCGCCTGCCCTCTCTGCCCAGGAGGCAGCCAATCCCCTGGTTGAGTGAGCCTTTAGGCCCGCCGGAGGCGTTGACCCTTCAGCTAAATAAGCGTCTGAAATTAAAGACGTAATCCATCTAGCGATAGAAGCCTTAGACGCCTTTTTCCCTTTACTGATTCCTCCATAGAGGATGAATAGGCTCGAATCTATACGCCAGTCTTTAGTGGCGTCTATATAGTCTAAGACCACCTTTCTGACATCCAACGAATGGAGCTTCAGTTCCCTTGCGTTGGAAGGGTTATCACAGAAGGAAGGTAAAATAATCTCCTGATTGCGGTTACTATTTGAAGCAACCTTGGGTAAGAAAGCAGGATCCAACCTTAACAGAATGCTGTCGTCCCTAACCTGGAAATATGGATCCCTGGTGGATAGAGCCTGAATCTCACCTATTCTTTTAGCCGTGGTAATTGCTACCAGGAAAGCTGCTTTCCTGGTAAGCAAGGAAATAGGCATGGTGTTGTTGTTATTGAATGGATCATTACATAAAGCCCTGAGCACAAGAGTAAGGTCCCATACCGGGAGACACCGTCGAATCGTGGGACGTAGTCTCTGAATAGCTTTAACAAATCTTATAACCCATGGGTGGGAAGCTAGTGAGTAGTCTAAGAAGGAGCTTAGTGCTGCTATCTGCACTTTTAGGGTGCTGGGTCTGAGTCCCATGTTGAAGCCTGACTGGAGGAAATCTAAAATCTTAGGAATGTCAGGAGTACCTGCCACCAAGTCGGACCCGCCACTCACTATGCAGAAACGTTTCCAGATTTTGAGATAGATAGCCGATGTGACTGGCTTTCTACTGGCCTGGATGGTGGTTATGACCTGGTCAGATAAGCCTTTGGCTTTCAGGGTCACCCTCTCAGGATCCAGGCTGAGAGATGTAATTTCTTCGGGTCCGGATGGTGGATTGGACCTTGATGGATTAAGTCCGGAATCAGAGGCAGCTCTAAGGGGTTCTCGATTGACATGTCTGTTAACAGAGAAAACCAGCTCCTCTTTGGCCAGTATGGGGCGATCATTATTACTGTAGCCCGATCATCCTTGATCTTCCGTAATACGGCTGGGATGAGCGCTAGAGGTGGGAATGCATATAACAGATGTTCTTCCCACTTTTGGCTTAAGGCATCCAGTCCCTCCGGGTCGTCCAAGGGGTTCAGGGAGAAGAACCTGGGAATCTTCGCATTTCTTGTTTGCAAATAGGTCTATTTGGGGTGTTCCCCACCTCCGACATAGATCTCTGAAGATATCCTGGTTTAGTTCCCACTCCGTAGGACTCACTCTCTTCCTGCTCAGGTAGTCTGCTATTATGTTCTGGGAACCTCCCAGGTGGATTGCCGATAAGGAAAGCACGACCTGCTCTGCCCAGGTGAATATCATCTCGGCCAGTTCCTGGAGGGGTCGATGCCTGGGACCTCCCTGGTGATTCAAAAAAGAGACTGTTGTGATGTTGTCCGAGTAAATCCTGACATGCTGATCTTTGAGCCCGGATTGGTTCCTTCTCAGGGCCTCCCATACTGCGTAGAGTTTTCTGAAATTTGAGGATCGGTTCTGGATTTCTTCTGGCCATCTGCCCTGTAGAATTCTGCCCTTTAGATGAGCTCCCCAACCCCACGAACTGGCGTCCGTGGTAATTGTTACATAAGGGGAAGTCGACCATCGCACTCCTAACTTTAGATTGCTTGGCTGCATCCACCAAAGAAGAGATCTTTTCACTACCTCTGATAGACGTAATGTCTTGTCCAACGAGCTGTAATTCCGATTCCATGACAAGAGGATCTCTTTCTGAAGGGGTCTTGAGTGGAATTGTGCCCATCTGACGCATGGAATGCAGGCCGTCATCTGTCCTAGAACTTTCATGGCAGATCTTAAAGAGGGCTGGTGCTTCATTAGAACTTTCATTACATCCTGTATGGACTCTTGCTTCTTCCGAGGTAAGAAAGAGATTCTTCGTCTTGAATCCAGAAGAACACCCAGGAAGACTTTCCGTTGTTCGGGAACTAGATCTGACTTTTCCCAGTTTATTATCCAACCCAGATATTTGAGTGTGGAAATGCAACGATCTCTGTGTTCGACCAGCGCCTCTTCTGACCGTGCCACTATAAGAAAATCGTCCAAGTATGGAACGATAATGGTGCCTCTGTTTCTTAGGAAGGCCACCACCTCCGAGACCAGTTTTGAGAATATTCGGGGAGCCGAGGCCAGCCCGAAAGGTAGACATTGAAACTGAAAGTGGCAGGTCCGGGTCGGTAGCCGCACTGCAAACCTGAGAAGACTTTGTGATGAAGGATGAACTGGGACCTGGTAGTATGCACTCTTCAGATCGAGAGTGCACATGAACGCGCCCCTGTCTATAAGGTGGGTTGCGGATCTGATTGATTCCATCCGGAACCTTTTGTATGTTACCCAGTAGTTTAGGGGTTTCAGATTTATTATAGTACGAGATTCTCCTGACGGCTTTAAGATAGTGAAGAGGGAAGAATAGTGACCTTTGCCTAACTCTGCCCGGGGAACAGGAATTATGACTGAAAGTCTCAGTAGGTCCTGGAGCTCTGTCCACATGACCGAGTCTGTGGAGACCACCGTAGGGGGAACATATCTTTCGGGTGGCGGAGCGTAACACTCTATCCGATAACCCTCTGCTATAGTTCTGCGAACCCACTGGTTCTGAGTAATCAGCTCCCAGTTTGTTGCAAAACAACGGAGACGTCCGCCAATAAAGTTGGCGTCATTGTCTCCTTGTTCTATGTGAGGAGCCAAAGAACGTATTCCTGTTCTTTGCTCCCTGAGAATGGGAGCTTCTATACGATCCTCTGTTTGGTCTTCCCTGAGCTCTAGAATCAAACTGTCTCCTAGATAGGGAACCCCGCCGAAAGGGTTGAGCCCGGCGAGGTTTATCCTCTGGGAATCTCTTCTTTGCATCTGATGCCGATTCTAAGATAGTATCCAGGGCAGGTCCAAAGACCCTAAGCCCTGAAAATGGAATGGAACATAATTTCATCTTAGAGGCGTTATCTCCAGACCAAGATTTTAGCCAGACAGCTCTCCTAGCAGCATTAGATAAGGAGCTGTTCCTAGCAGAAAATCTGACCGATTCTGCAGACATATCGGCCAGGAAAGCCGTGGCTGAATTCATAACAGGAAGAGAGGCTAAAATTTCAGCTCTAGGAGTCTTATTGGATAACTGATTCTCCAATTGACTCATCCAATAAACCATGGATCTAGCCACTGAGGTGGCAGCTATATTAGTCCTGATAAGAGCCGCTGAGGTTTCCCAGGCTCTTTTCAGGAGAATATCAGCCTTTCTGTCCATTGGGTCACGTAGGCTAGACGAGTCCTCAAATGGGATGGCAGTCTTTTTTGTGACTCTAGCTATTGGAGTGTCGATTTTCGGAACCTCTTCCCATAATTTAACATCTTCAGGTTCGAACGGTAGTCTTCCCCTGAAGTCACGTGACAAAACTAGACGACGTTCTGCACTCTTCCATTCCTCCAGGATCATCGTTTTAATGTGGTTGCTAACAGGAAAAACAGTCTCCTTCTGAGAAGTCCCCCGAACATCAAGTCCTGTCTGGATTGTGTTCTGGGAGTCTCCTCGACCTCCATAGTACTCCGTACCGACCTGATCAGATTCTTAGTATCCTCAGGCTGAAATAGGAATTTCCTTTTTCTTTCCTGAGTGTCAGGGGGAAGTTCCCCTTCTTCCTCCGAAATAGCGTCTTCTAAATCTGACTTATTTTCAGAGCTTAAATCTTGTTCCCTTGAATCCGTCTCCCACCTGGGCAGTTTACGACTAGAGCTGGGACTACAAGGCCACTGCTGAGTAAGAGTGGATATAGAGGCCTGAACTTCATCAGAAATCATGCGCCTCATCTCAGAAAGCAATGAAGGCTGTTCATCTCTCATGACCTTAGAGGTACAAGAAGAACAGAGGGTTCTGTCATAGCCATCTGGCAGTTTGCTGTGACACACCGGACACCTGGCTGATTTAACTGAGGCTTTGCCGGCCTTTTTTGTAGTCATGGGAGCGGTCGAAGTTCCTTTGTCCTAAGGTAAGAGACAGGAACTAATCAGGTCAGATTCCTGGGTGGCTGTCAGGTCATGGCTGGGATCTTTTGCGCCAGGCGCACTTACCCCACCGCCATCTGCCGCATCTGTATCCATGAGGAACAAGGTAGGCTGCTAGACCAGAATACTGCGTCCTGCTGATAGGGGAAGCGGCGATATGTCACCTGTATAGCGCTTCCTCTAGAGCCCGCACACATACTCACGATTAGGTGATGCAGTGGTCTTTCCCCAGCGTTCCAGGAAGCGCCTGCTCACAGCACGACGAGCGTCCTCCGGATATGACGTCACCGGAAGTCCAATCGCCGAACCGGAAGCGAACCGCTCCCCCGGACGCTGGTCACAGCCGAGGCACGGACAGATTCTACCGCAAAGCACCAGACTGGCTGCGGGATGCTGCCTTACCAGGAATCGCCTTGGACCCCCTGCCTGAGGTCCGGGACGAGAGCCTCCCACCTGGAGGAACGTCCGTTATCCAGGGCCTGTGCCCCTGGACTTTGGAGCTGAGGGACTCCCCACTGGAGAGTTTCAGCCCTGGGCCGCTTGACAGGGGAAAGGATCTGGCGCGGCCTCACGATCCCCCTGAGCCCGGTAAGATCTCCTGTGTGTCCCTCCATGCAGGGACAGGAAACACACTGAGGGAAAGGGGGTGGGGAGGGGACTTTTAATCTCTTGTGTGTTTCCTGTCCCAGCAAAGAGGAGGACGTCCCATGGTGCTGTCAGGAGGGACGTCCTGGAAATGTGTATTTTTTAGGGGATTTTTTTAAAATTATTTTTTAATATTTTTTTTTACAATTTTTTTAAAAAAATGATTTTTTTCAACTTGTCCCTTTATGGGACTTTCACTTTTTTTACTTTTGATTGCAGTTACAATGCATTGCAATGCTCTGGCATTGCAATGCATTGCAACTATAGTGGAAGCTGCTGTGACATGATCACAGCAGCTTCCCGTAGCTAAATGACCCGGAGGTTGTCATGACAACCCCCGGGTCATCAAGGCAGAGATCGGGCCCTGCGATTACATCGCTGGGACACTGATCTGAGGCAGAGGGAGCTCCCGACCCTCTGCCTCCCCCCCTGAGCTCTGCGATCGCGCTCGATCGCAGCAGTCAGGGGGTTAACAGCCAGGGGCGGTGGGGGCTCCGCTCCTGGCTGTCAGTGCAGGAAGCCTGGCCACTGCAGCGCCGACTCCTGCACTGATCGCGCTGGGGAAGCTGAAATTTCAGCTTCTCCTGCGCGATCGCTGCTGTGTTTGGTCAGTCAGATTGACTGACCAACCACAGCGCTGTGAGTGCGGGGACCGACGGCAAAGGTCCCCGCACCGCTTGCCGTGCCTGTCAGCTGTCTGTGACAGCTGTCGGCACTGATCTACCACTGCGTGTTTACACGCAGTGGTAGATCAAAGGCATGACGTGCAGAGTCCTTCCTGGTGCCGGAACTGGCACCTTGTCATGACGGACTCTGCACGTCATTGGACATTAAGGGGTTAAAACAGTTGATGATTATGAAACCTAATAATTTTTATTTGCACTATTAAACAATCAGAATTGAACTACAGAGAGTAAGTACTTTTTAACAATAGCCTATCTCTAACGTTTGAAGTAAGCAAACATCTTCAGTGAATACATCAGTCCTTTAAGCCTACTGTTTAGGACTTTTAATAGGAAAACTAGTTGTCCTGCTTTAGCAGTTCCTAAGCGGTTTCGGACTGTTGTGTGCACAAAACCAAATGAAGAAAACAATCTCTCTACTCCTGCCGATGAAGCCGATGCAGTCAGTAGCTGAGTAGCTACATTTATTATCTTCGCTGGAAGAACAAGTGATTGCGACTTCCACCAGTCCAGTGGTTTTAGTTCATTAACGACGTTATCTGCAAACATGTATTTTTGAAATGGTGCAGATTCACACTTCAATTTCAGCACAGTTGCCACAATGTCATGGTTAGTATTGGCGAGCCACTTTGTCTTTCAAATATTTTGTACAAGCCGCTCTTTCTTTGTCGTATACAGCCTGAAGATGTTTTCCTGAGATATCAAATCTACTTGGTGGTTTGTAGCCTGGTCTTATTCCTTCGATCATTTGTACAAATAATGGGTGTTCAACTAGTCGGAAAGAAGAATTGGTTGCAAATATGAATTTAGCAATTAATTCATCAAAATGTTCTTTCTGGCTCGTCGTAGTCTTTAAGAGGAATTTTTCTACACTTTGCACGCAAAGTTTTTTGTTGGGCTGCTTTGTTGAAGTTGTACCCAGATATTGATTGTCACGTGCAGCACAAGCCATATTTGACCCTGAAAGCACAGTAATTAAAAATATAATTCGACTGCGTATTTGAAGAAATATAACGAAAATATTTTGAAACAAACTTTTTGAACAATGTAATGGTCCTCGTCCTATAAGGGCTGTCTCAAAAGTTATGCTACTCAAGTTTCCGGTGAAGTTGCTGTAATACTAGTAATATCAGAGCAACTGGAAAAAATTATGTCACAAAAGTTTTAAAAATGTTTTTTTTAAAAAATGGTCAATTTGGCAGACTTCAAAAGTGAATTGTAGCCTACAATAAAAAAAAAAAATAGGCGTATACACACTTTTATTTTTACTTAACGTTAATCTTCTGTGAAATATTGCCTTAACATAAATTTAAATTCTATACTCCAGAACTAGTGCTAGAAATTTTTCTTTTCATAGACTTTAACCATCCCAGTAAAACGTCTGTTAAAATAGGTTGTAATTGCCAGACTTACCACTAGTGCTAGGGTCCTGGTGCATAAGAAGCTGTGGGGGTTCATTGACATTAGTTGTATCACTATCAACATCTTCATTTCCCTTCTGGTTGCAGTTTTCATAATGTGATTTCAAACGGCAAATAAGTCCTTGGATATCCTTTTGACAGTATTTGCACTTTGCTCTCCCACCTTTCTTTCCAAGCTCTGCTGGCATCTCAACAAAATGAACCCAAATAGGGTCTCTCTTACGACCTGCCATGGCTCACGCAGATCACTTCTGAAGTTTGATTGTTACTACAGCCAAGTACTGCTGACTGACTATCCAACAAGTTTGG
The DNA here is from genome assembly GCA_033576555.1 of Oophaga sylvatica. Classification (NCBI taxonomy): domain Eukaryota; kingdom Metazoa; phylum Chordata; class Amphibia; order Anura; family Dendrobatidae; genus Oophaga; species Oophaga sylvatica. The sequence continues at coordinate 845,628,557 of JARQOD010000001.1, forward strand.
GCATGTCAACTGAATGGAAAAAGAAACTGAAACCAAGCTACAGAAAGTAAAACCAAGCTAGAAGTGTGGAGTTAATTGAACAATGATTGAAAGTTTTAGATTTTAATCGTGATTTATATTAAAAAAATCTTTTGATTTAAATCAGTGATTTAAATCGTTGATTTAAATCAGCGTGATTTAAATCAATCCACCCTGTTCCTGCCCCCCCATATAATACCGTCATGTTGTACAATGCGATACAGAGGGTGGCACTATTCACATCTGTCTCAACCTCACCCATACACAACACATTAAGATCAAGCTCATATTAAGCCAGAGGAAACTATAAGTCCTGATTCAGACATCTGTGATTTTCACATACGCAACAATGGTCCAAGTGTCAATGTTTCTCAGTGTCGGCTTTTACCATCAGTGCTTTGTCAGTGATTTTCACATATGGAAAAAATAAATGACAAAGCTTCTCCTATAAAGTCACGGACGGCACACAGATTGTACACTGCTGCCATTCGTGTGCGGTCTGCAATTTTGAAGGACATAAAACTGTGTGGGCAATTTTGATCTGTGACCCAACAAACAAAAAGCGACATGTCTAACATGGTTCTCTAATAGAGAGTAGTTCAAATTCACCACAGTGAAATTCTCACGGTGAACTCGTCTCTGCACTGTGAGACTTTTTCTCACCGTGCTAGCGGTGATCTCACCGGAGGGAAGACACCGCAGTTCAGGGGCACGGCTGGGAACAAAGCCTCAGTGACCTGCAGTAACCTCGATGAGGTCACCGCTGCTCACTAATGCTGCGCTAGCAGCAGCTCAGTCACCAGTTGTTCTCTGCTTGGATGGGTGCATCTTGGCACCGTCCAAGTTGAAAACTATTAATCCCCATACATGGATTACAGCGTGGGACAGAACGACGGACAGGTGAGGGATACTGTTGTTTTTATTTTTGCTTTATTACAGGTGACGAGGAATTCAATGGAATGGGCATTAGGTGAGTATAACTGTGTTTGTTATTTTTAAATAAAAATGGAAAACTGTGTTTTGTTTTTATTTCACATAAAATACTTTATTCTGGCTGTGTCTTTATTTACCATATAACTATAGGATTAGTAATGGATAGGTGTCTTATAGATGCCTCTCCATTACTAAGCCGTGGGCTTGATGTGACATGACCATACAAAGGTGACACCAACCCCACAAATATGAACCCCACTTCCCACCGCTACAGGGAAAGTGGGAAGAGTCAGGCAAAGCGCCAGAATTGATGCATTTAATAAATGTGCCTTTTCTGTGTGGCTGTGGGCTGCTATTTTTAGGCTGGGGAGGGAGGGGCGCAATATCCATGGCCCCTTACCAGCCCCCAGCTGTCTGCTTTAGCAATGCTGGTTGTCAAATTTTTTTTAATTATTTAAAGAATTTAAAAAAACAGAGTGGGGACCCCTCTATTCTTGATAACTAGGTTGCTAATTCTTGACAGTGAAGGGTTGCAGCCCCCAGCTGTGAGGCTTTTTTTATTATTTATTTAGACCGCAGGCGGATGAATACTCCAATCAACTGCTCCTGCTCTCACTGTTATTAGCGGCAGTGGGCTTCGGCTGATGCCAGTGACCGGAGGTACCACTGATCACAGCTGTGGGCTCACGATGTCATTTGACAGCATAGGAACTGTAGTTGTCTCACTATCGGTAATAATTTTACCGCCGATCAAAAGTGGTGTTTGCCATGCATATGACAACGCCACAAACACCCAGAGCTCGGGGGTGCCGAACCCGAACAGTAACACAGACGTCCTGGTGAAGTCTGTTTGGTGTCCGTGCCCGAATAGTAGGTGTTCTGTGTGGATGCCGAACTTTACTTTCTATATCCGCTAAAAAAAAAAACACAAAATTATGAATTGTAGCAAAGGCTTTAGTGGGTAAGTGTGCAAACTGAAAAACAAGACTAGAACACGTACGTCAAAACAGTGATCTGAACGAAGCGTGACAGCACATATCCTCTCCTACAAGAAAAAAGCCCTCAGATTAAAGTGGATCTTCCACATTAGTATGCTGTCCTGAGCAAGGGCAGCATTCAGCCAGACAAGCTGACTTATCAAAGTGGCGCACAAAAAACAAAAAAATAATGTATTGAGGCAGATGTTGAACATAAAAAAATACACTGAATCATAACTGTGCCCAGTGTAGTTAATATGGGAGCGCTGCTCCTGCCCCTTCTCAACGGTAACTGTCGGCTGCCTTGTATCTTTCTCCCCCTCTTTTGGATTTTCTCATTACCATTTATTGGCAGCGCTGTAATAATCCAGGGATTTCCAAAACTTTCTGCTAGTGCAGACAACTTTATAATGCAAAAATTATCTGTCCTCAGCTTCCAGCACAAGTCCAATGCGGTCCCAGGGCCTGAATATTTAATTATCAATTAAAAAGCGAGCAGCTTTCCAAATCACACTCGAGTACGGCACAATTTTTGCAGTGTTGAGCGCGGTCTGCTATTCTGTGGTGTTTTGGAATAGCGGTAAATGGAGAAACAATATAACACCAGGTTATCCCATTTGTGAAAAATCAGTGCAGTGTGTCACTTGCCCATGTATTACTGAATATGATCAGTGCATGGAGGGGACCGTCTGCAGGTTACACCCCCGGGAGGAGCAGTGCACATAAGCCTGTGGTGGCCGAGGAATCCTGGATTCAATGCCCTGTGTGGTGGTCACAAGTGTCCCATTCAGCAGCCTCCTGACTGGATGCTATAGGAGAAGCAGGGAGGTGAGGAGTGTGGGGACTTTAGAGCAGAGTCCTGGGAACTGATCAAGGAGTCGCCTCTTGGGCGTTTAGCATTGTGGTCCTTAGGACACCGACACATGGATGACTTGGTCCCTGTATTGTGAGATCATTGCGTGCATTTTCCCTGTATCATGACATCCTCGATTGCATGAATCTATAATGGGGGCATCACCTTAAGAGCTTGTTCACACAGCGTTTTGACATTCCCTTACGGTGTATGCATATTGCCTTGTATCCAGAGCTTTGTCTTGCAGAGTCTGATCTTCTGATTTGCGTTACTCCATTTCTTGGCAAACATCACGGGGAACCTCACCGCTGAGCCATCACACGGCAACATCCCGGGTGCAGTTTCCCAGTACTCTGAAGTACATGCATTCTGTGCAGATTTCTACTGTCACATCAATGTGTTTCTTTGGTGGTGGCATGTCTAATGATCAAATGGATTGGTCATGGTGTAATCCCCACACAACCCCGGCAGGCTTGTCTTACCAAGATCATATTTGATGTATGGTCTTCAGGATTTAACCGACCACAGTTGGCTAATGCCTGAGATGTTTCAGGATTGTAGCGCACCCTCCTCCACAGGTCAGTCTGCAACACAGACCTAAAGTCTGAACTTGAGACATATCAGTGCGCCCCCCTCTAGTAATAGACATGTGCTAAACATTAACATATCCACTAGTCATATGGCGGCTATTCTAGATTACTAGTGAAAGAGGGCAGGTTCAGAACACAATATTAGACCTTCCATTCATTTCACGTTTGAGGACCCCATACACATTAAATAGATGTAGCATGAACGATCGTACGGCCGGTGGCCAACTCTCCTGACTCCACCATACATAGTCTATGATAGACACGGCCACACTCCTCTGAAGCAGCTAAGCTCCCGGTGAAAAAAAAAAAAGACAAAAAATTGGCCTAGGGAAATCCAACAGGCCGGATCCTTCTGTTCCCTAATGTAATCTTTCTGTGGCGAGACAGGTACCCCCTTGTGTGATTTAACTTGGGGATTTTGGGGCAATGTTAACCGAAATACAACTTCTACCCCTGCACTGTGCCGATCCCGAAATATAAAATTCAATGAAGCCTAATAAGCGTCTCATTTTCCAGTATCAAAGAGTACCTATAAAAAAAAACTGGGTAAGAAAGCCTAAAACTGCTCCTACAATCTACATCACATACACCAGGAACCGACTCATTTGTCCTCTGGGTTCATCCTGGTTCTGAGCTTCTACAATTTTATGTTGGAAACAAAATGTCTGTCTGAATTCCTGCATTTTTTTATGTGGATTAGAAGAATTTGTGTCGACCGGTAACAAATTGTAAGTAACAACAACCCTCTCTTTGTTCATATGGGCGCTCAACGATCCCAACCCCAGAAATCACCCATGGCCTCACTTCTAATTAAATTGCATTAAGGAACAGTGACTGTGTAACCCTGCTTCCAAAAACGGCACACTTATCTGAGCCTCAGGCTTGAGCACTGGTTCAATATCTTCCGAGACAGACACTGGAGGAAAATGGCCGTAATCAAGTCAGAACGGCTTAATAAATAATTCAGAAAGCCAAGCGCCTTCCAACATTAGCCGCACTTGGGGGTCATCTCCCTGTATACCAGACAGGGCAGCGTAGGACAGAGAAACCATTACTGAGCAACTCCAAATATCTACAGTAACAAAATGTACATGTTTTTCAGTTACTAGAGCGAAAGCGACATGGACCTCAGTACATAGGCAGTGCTACCCAACTCTCAAACCCTTAGAGAAAGCCAGTTTTGCTCATAGGTGCAGGTAGGTGGCACGTTCTTCATGAGGGCCTATGGCCAGGGGTTGTCTTCATTGATATCTGCACAGATCTTACTATGATTAGCATAATGGCTGGTGTAATCTTTATATCACGTGCTGCCCTGTTTCTTCTACATTAGATTTACATCTTCAGAACATTCATAGGCCACGCTCAGACGTTCAATATTTTAATCAGTATTTGTAAGCCAAAACCAGGAGTGGTGAAAAATGAAGAAGTGGTGATGTGTTTCTATTATACTTCTCCTCTGATTGCTCCACTCCTGGTTTTGGCTTAGATACTGATGTAAAATACTGACCAAATACTGAAAGTGTGAATGTGGCCCATAAACCAATCAACGCAGACGTTGGGCGTCAAAGAACAATTGCGGATTTCAGCTCTGAAGCCTATATGTTACAATAAATCCCTTCTAGACAATATGTAGACATGCGTGACTTGGAGCTCTTAACATAGCAGTCCCAGGGCTGGTGTTTGAAGGGGTTTTCAAGAGTCAGTAGACTGATTGGCCATCGATCTCCATTTTGTGGCCTTTGTCTCCCACTTGATCAACTGCAATGGTTTGTGAGCTCTGCAACCTCCCTGCTCCGTTTACCTGCGACCAGTCTACAGTCATGGACAAAAGTTTTGAGAATGACACAAATATTAATTTTTTACAAAGTCTACTGCTTCACTTTTTCTAATGGCAATTTGCATATACTCCAGAATGTTATAAAGAGTGATCAGCTTAACAGCAATTACTTGCAAAGTCAATATTTGGCTAGAAAATGAACTTTATCCCCCAAAACACATTTCAACATCATTGCAGCCCTGCCTTAAAAGGACCAGCTAACCTCTTTTCAGTGATTGCTCCATTAACACAGGTGTGGGTGTTGATGAGGACATGGCTGGAGATCAATCTGTCATGATTAAGTAAGAATGACACCACTGGACACTTTAAAAGGAGGCTGGTGCTTGGCATCATTGTTTCTCTTCTGTTGACCATGGTTATCTCTAAAGAAACGTGCAGTCATCATTGCAATGCACAAAAATGGCCTAACAGGGAAGAGTATCGCAGCTAGAAAGATTGCACCTCAGTCAACAATCTATCGCATCATCAAGAACTTCAAGGAGAGAGGTTCCATTGTTGCCAAAAAGGCTTCAGGGCGCCCAAGAAAGACCAACAAGCGCCAGGACCGTCTCTTAAAAGTGTTTCAGCTGCGGGATCGGGCTACCAGCAGTGCAGAGCTTGCTCAGGAATGGCAGCAGGCAGGTTTGAGTGCATCTGCACGCACTGTGAGGCGGAGACTCTTGGAGCAAGGCCTGGTCTCAAGGAGGGCAGCAAAGAAGCCACTTCTCTCCAGAAAAAACATCATGGACAGACTGATATTCTGCAAAAGGTACAGGCAGTGGACTGCTGAGGACTGGGGTAAAGTTATTTTCTCTGATGAATCCCCTTTTCGATTGTTTGGGACATCAGGAAAACGCCTCATTCGAAGAAGACAAGGTGAACACTACCACCAGTCTTGTCTCATGCCAACTGTTAAGCATCCTGAAACCATTCATGTGTGGGGTTGCTTCTCAGCCAAGGGAATCGGCTCTCTCACAGTCTTGCCTAAAAACACAGCCATGAATAAAGAATGGCACCAGAATGTCCTCCAAGAGCAACTTCTCCCAACCCTCCAAGAGCAGTTTGGCGATCAACAATGGCTTTTCCAGCATGATGGAGCACCTTGCCATAAAGCAAAGGTGATAACTAAATGGCTCACGGAACAAAACAGAGATTTTGGGTCCATGGCCTGGAAACTCCCCAGATCTTAATCCCATTGAGAACTTGTGGTCAATCATCAAGATACGGGTGGACAAACAAAAACCTAAAAATTCTGACAAAATGAAAGCATTGATTGTGCAAGAATGGACTGCTATCAGTCAGGATTTGGTCCAGAAGTTGATTGAGAGCATGCCAGGGAGAATTGCAGAGGTCCTGAAGAAGAAGGGTCAACAAATATTGACTTGCTGCATTAACTCATTCTAACTGTCAATATAAGCTTTTGTTACTCATATGTTTGCAATTATATTTCTGTCTGTGATAAAAACATCTGTCAAACACACATAAAAACCAGAGGGCAGCAGATCATGTGAAAATATAATATTTGTGTCATTCTCAAAACTTTTGGCCATGACTGTACATAATGAGAGCTGTGCTGCGTACTGCAGCTTTGTCCCATTCTCTTCAATAGACTAATGCTGCAATTCTGCGCTCAGCCACGACTTTGTAGGTGGAATACAAACTACGGTAAACAAATTAGTTAAAGGTAGAACATTTGCCAAGTGCCACGAACCCTTCAAATAGTTGATCAGTACTGGAAGTCGAACCCACACCAATCAGACATTGATGGCTTATCCCATAAAGTTGACAACTCCTTTAGGCTATGTGTACACAGTGCGTTATATTTCCACTCGGAAATGAGCCAAAACAGCCATGGAATCCTTATGCTAATTCAATGACAATCATGAAGTGCTGCGCACATGATCAGTTAATTTCCTTAAGCATTTGCAGTGCATTTTTTCTGCAGCATGTCAATTCTTTTTGTGCTTCTGGTATAAAAATGTTTGCGGAGTTTTTGTTTCGCGGTTTACCAGCTTCCTATGGTGTTTCCCACGCTGTCATCTGTGTGAAACACTGGCGCGGTAGTTCTTATCGGCGGTAACGCTACCTCTGGTATGACTGTGACCAGCAGCGGTGACCTGCAGTAAAAAGCTTGCTGCAGGTCAGCAGATGTGGGTTGATGAGACTACTGCTCCCATCGGGCTACGTCTGAAGTCACTCTTAACAGTTACAGCAGGTGCCGCTGATGGAGACAGTGTCATCTTCCGGCGCCTATGCTCAGAGTTTAAAGTAAAATAATTACATACACATTAAAATAAAAACCCATTATACTCACCTAATACCAAATCCCTGATGCCCTCATCTAGAAATAATGTAAAATAATAAACCAACATATACTCACCTGTCCGCCGTAGTCCATATAATCCCGAGTGTCCCACGGCGATCTCACATGTAGAACAGTCACATCGGGAGATGTGACTGCTCTACCCGGCAATACACTGCAGGAACGATTACCTCCCACAGTGCATCACTGTGCTGCAGCAAGAGAGATCACCGGAGTTCATCAGCTCCGATGCTCTCACTTACAGCACCACTGCATGAGAACTTTCTCACGCAGTAGTGGTGCTGCCATTGAGAGAAGTCTCTGTACCTCTTTTCAAGAAGTTCCTTGCACCATTACTTAGCTTTTATCATCCATTAAAAACCAATGGTTTTAGTTAAATCTCTTACAAAAAAAGCCAACGTTATGCCAATGTGCACATTTTCTAGTAAACTATTACATGGACATTTAGATTCTGTAATGCTGGAAATTAAAGGGAATCTGTCACCCCATTTTTGTGATATCAGATAAAGATATCACTGAATTGTGCGTCCCATAAGTAATCTATAGGTACAGTACCTATCATATCTCCTGACACCCCAGCTTTGATGTCAAAATACCTTTGTAAAGTTCGTTTCTCAGTATGCAAATACATGCGGTATGGTCCGATGGGCGGTATTTATTCTCATTCCCCCACCGCCTCCATTCTTGCCCTACGCACTTCTTTTCTTCTTGTTAGTGCGTTAACATACGGCTTTCGCTTTGAAAATGCCCCTCGCGCGTGCACAGTGGGCAAAGCATAAAAAAATCAGTACTGCGCATGCGCCAGTGGATGACTTCTGGGGCATAGAAAGGGATGCAAAATACTGGCGCATGCGCAGAACTGATTTTCTACTTTGCCCACTGTTGAGCAAAGCACACTGCGCATGCGCAAGGGCACTTTTCAACAGATGAAGATACGTCCAACAAGCCGAGGAGCGGAGGGGGGAATGAGAATAAACGCCGCCCTTCGGACCGGACCGCATGTATTTGCATACTGAGAAACAAACTTTACAAAGGTATTTTGACATCTAAGCTGGGGTGTCAGGGGATATGATAGATACCTATAGATTACTTATAGGACGCACAATTCAGTGATATCTTTATCTGATATCACAAAAATGGGGTGACAGTTTCCCTTTAAGTCTCTAGTTCTGGAGCGGAGATGTAGAGAGTTTTAAAAGTGGGATGAAAAAATGAAAAGAAATAAAGGCTCTAACAACACTACACAATATGTAGAAAAGAACATTAGTTAGTAAAAATCAAATATTAAAGGGGTTTTATGGGCTTCAGCTAAATTTCTGCAATCATTATATGACTGAGGATTGTGCCATCAGCACACTGTCAGGATTCGGCTGTGCTGTCTGCTTGAGTGGGCGTTCGTGTGACTACAAGTTAGCATAGTTCTGTTCTCGTGTGGACTAGCAATTTTTCCTGGCATCTCAATTTTCTATCGATGGAAGCTCATGAGAAGCTAGATAGCACATATGACCGATAGTGTGCACACTGAATACTTGCCGTCATGTAACCGCCTGGCTCAAGAAGGCAGCGGAGCGGAATCCCGACAGCGAGCCATCAGGATTCAGAAATACACCGTCACAAAGGGCGACTGCAGAAATGTAAACACAAATCACAGGAGGTCGCCACACCTACCAAAGCCTATTGAAAATTAATTATTCCAGAAACAGGGAATTACAGTGAAATACGGATTTTCTTTATAATCCCTTCTGCAGAAAATTTCCAGAGCACATCTACTCTAAATTGTGCAGATTTGGGTGAATATTTGCTTGCAGATTACCAAGTAAAAGAATCTACACGCTCTAGACCCCGCGTTGTCCCATTGTGACGGCAGCCTGGGATGACATCTCATCAGCAAAATGCCATCGCTTGAGGCCGAGTGTACAGTAGATTGAGTGGGCACACCAGGATCTTGGTATAGTGCTTGTCCATTCTATTAAAAATGGTCTAAAAGAAGGCAATCACATGCTCAATCCCCAGCAGCTTCAGTGCTATGGCACCAGTGGTCACTGCTGGTCTGGCCACGTGGATGTCATCACTGCAGGGATGGAGATCAGTGGGGACAAGCACATTAGATGCAGAGGACTGACGGACAGAGTACTGGTAACTTATTTGCCACAGTTCCAGCTGATAAAATGTAACCATCGTCTTCATTTTATTTCATGAATGAGTAGTTCACAAGAAAATAAGAAACTTTGTAATATGTCTTATCTGAGAAATCAGCTTCTTTCTCCTCCTGGACTCATCTTTTAATGTCAATTCATGGGCAAAATCTGTATTCAGCGAAGACACTTTCCCATTACTGAGAAGGGAGATGACAGCTCTCTATGGAGAGAGAGGGTGGAGGGAAGACTTGGGCGGCAGGCAGACATTCTCATGCAAATTCTCCTGAAATGACAGCTACATTGAACTTTATGAGCACCAACTGCCTTCCACTATCTCAGTAATGGGAAATCTGTATTCAGTGAAGACACATTTAACCCATGGAATTGAGAAATTTGCAAATGACTGATCAGACCATGAGAAAAAAAACAGATTTCTCTGATAAGATATATTAGAACATTTCTTATTTTCATGTGTAGTATTGATTTATGGGTAAAGAAAAACGAAAACATTTTAACTGGCAGATACTCAGCTTTTTTTTTTTTAATAAATCTTCACCACACTGTTTAATAGTACACTGAACAATGAGTGTATTTACAGAGTTTTGTGCGGTGCCAAGTCCCCAGAAACTGCAAGAAGCTGTGACCTGATCACTGGGCCGTGACAGAGTATAAACAGCAGAGGTGGAAAATACACAGACACTGCCTGACATTACACCGGGACAGAGAAAAGCAGAAACAAGTGGACTGGTGGCAACAGCTCCGAGAAATACTGTGCAGTGACAAGTGGCCATCCATAACCAGCAATTAAGGGGTTTTCCCACAAAGTATTTTTTTTAATTAATAGATCTTGGAATAATAACTTCCACAATTGGATGTGGTTAAACAAAATGTTCTTGTGCTGAGATAATCTTATAAATGTGCCCCTGCTGTGTCCTGTGTAATGGCCGTGTCTGACCATACAGGAACATGGTCTGATCCTTCCTCCTCCCCTGCCTGGGAGCTGTGATATGATCAGACCATGTTCCTTCCCCTTTTTTAAGATTATCTCAGCACAGGAATATTTTTTTGTAAACATCCAATTGTGGCTCTTATTATTATTCCAAGATCTATTGATTAAAATAAACTTTATTCATGGGAAAACCCCTTTAACTTGTCACCCCACATTTCATTCCAGATTGTAAGCTCTTGGGAACCAGACCATCACTCCAGCTGTAAATACGTGACATGTCTGATACTGTGTTTGCACATGTTCACTCAGAGATATACAACGCTAAAACATATGTTGGTGCTACTCCAGCCACACATAATTTTGTTTCGTACATCCGAACCTTAGCAGTAAAACATGGCCTTAACGTTTATTTATTTTACTCACATAGCGCCATTAATTCCCCAGTGCTTTGCAGACACATTATCTGTGCAGTTGCGGATGTTCCCATGTAGGGCATATACATGTCTGTGTGACCAGCGAGCGGACCGCTGACCGTACAGGTTAATGATGTTATTACAGGAGTTGTCCTGAGCTCTTCAAGAGAACCTGTTACTCGATCACACTGCTCACACCGCAGGCAGCATTAATCAGAGTCGGGCGGCCCGATTGCTGACCTATATGTTTTTCTCTGAAATTCGCCAGCATTTGAAATGACGTCTCCCCCCACTGTGGTCTCATGTGCGTACATCGAGAGAGACCTGTCAATCAACTGTAGCGGTGCGGGGAGAATCAGAATTAGTCTCTGAAAAGCCAAAGTGTGTCAGAGAAAAACATCCCTGGCTGCAATCAATGAGCCAGGCTCGAATTTATGCTGCCCATAATTTGGAAGCATGAACTGACAGGTTCACTTTAACTCCTTCACGACATGCGCCGTACATGGTAAAAGTATGGCGCATGTCGTGTCCCTCCCTGTGATGTGGGCCCCGGCGGTGAGCCCACATCTTTCCCGGTACATGTCAGCTGGGCATGTTGAACATCTGACATGTGCCCGGAACAGCCGCGGGTGGAATCGCGATCCAAGTCAGCAATTCTGCTACATACAGGTGATCTGATCATCGCCTGTATGTAGCAGAGGCGATCAGGTTATGGCAGCTTCTAGTCTCCCATGGAGACTATTGAAGCATGGCAACAGTTTCAAAAAAATAAAAGTTTTTAAAAAATTTTAAAAAATAAAAAAAAAGTTTAAAATCACTCCCCTTTTGCCCTCTTTCAAAATAATAATAAAAAAATCAAACATACACATATTTGGTATCGTCGTGTTCAGAATCGCCCGATCTATCAATAAATAAAAGGATTAACCTGATTGACTTTTTTCACCACTTAAAGAACCTAGACATGTTTGGTGTCTATGAACTTGTAATGACCTGGAGAATCATAATGGCAGGTCAGCTAAAGCATTTAGTGAACATGATAAAAATAAATCCAAAAAACAGTTGTAGAATTGCACTTGAGATTTTTTTTTATCCCATTTTTGAGTACACAATATGGTAAAACCAATGGGGTCGTTCAAAAGTACATCTCGTCCCGCAAAAACCAAGCCCTCACACGGCCATATTGACAGAAAAATAAAGTTATGGCTCTGGGAAGAAGTGGAGTAAAAAACAAACGCAAAAACGAAAAAGGGCTCCGTCATCAAGGGGTTAAATGGGGAAATTTTCAAAATACTTTTTAAAACAAGCAACGTAATAAATATCCTGGTCTCAACAACATTGGAATTTTTCATTTTATAGTGTACTGTTCATTGCCTAGGTTACCGGCCACCTCTGCCGTCTGAGGTAGCAGGTTTCCTATTCAAGGAGTTTATGTAACAAGCCCTCAGCTATGCGGCAAGCCCTGCTCTGAGGCTGGACTGTGGCAAGTTCAGTCCCCACGAGTCTCAGTCCAGCAGTGTGACCATGTCGATCTTCAGAAGAACACCTCCCCCGGCAAGCAGGAAGCCAGGAGGCAGAGGAGCGGTGCGCTACTGAAGAAAACCCCTATATAAAACAATAAAAACACATTTGAAGAAAAGTAATTTTTCAAGTAAGAATTTCCAGCCTTTTCCATTCTGAGGGTAATTTGGCAGATGGCGGATTTATTGCAGAAATTCTGGACCTGTACAGATAGTGCCCCCTTCTCACGTGGTTTATACAGATACATTCCCACCTGTATGATTGGCGAGGTGTGAATATACGACGTGCTGCCCGGCAGCTGACCCACAACGGCTGCCCTCCTCCACCAGGTCCCTGCCCGGCCGCTGCCCCCCCTCCACCAGGTCCCTGCCCCTCGATCAGGTCCCTGCGAGGCCACTGCCCCCTTCAGCAGGTCCCTGCCCGGCCGCTGCACCCTCCACCAGGCTGCCTCTGCACCAGGCCCGCCGGCGCTGCCCTCCACAGGTCCCGGCCCGGGCCGCTGCCCCTCCACCAGGTCCCGGCCCGGCCGCTGCCCCCTCCACCAGGTCCCAGCCCGGCCGCTGCCCCCTCCACCAGGTCCCAGCCCGGCCGCTGCCCCCTCCACCAGGTCCCGGCCGACCACTGCCCTCCACAGGTCTGCCTGCCGTCCGGCCACTGCCCCCTCCACCAGGTCCCTGCCCGGCCGCTGCCCCCTCCACCAGGTTGCCCTCTCCACATGGTCCCTGCCCGGCCGCTGCCCCCTCCACTAGGCCCTGCCCGGCCGCTGCCCCTCCACCAGGTTGCCCTCTCCACCAGGTCCCTGCCCCTCTACCAGGCCCCTGCCCTGCTGCTGCCCCCTCCACCAGGTCCCTGCCCCTCGATCAGGTCCCTGCGAGGCCACTGCCCCCTTCAGCAGGTCCCTGCCCGGTCGCTGCACCCTCCACCAGGCTGCCCTCTGCACCAGGTCCCGGCCCGGCCTCTGCCCCCTCCACCAGGTCCCGGCCCGGCCGCTGCCCCCTCCACCAGGTCCCGGCCACTGCCCCCTCCACCAGGTCCCGGCCCGGCCACTGCCCCCTCCACCAGGTCCCCGCCCTGCCCCCTGCACCAGGTCCCGGCCACTGCCCCCTCCACCAGGTCCCTGCCCCCTCCACCAGGTTGCCCTCTCCACATGGTCCCTGCCCGGCCGCTGCCCCCTCCACCAGGCCCCTGCCCGGCCGCTGCCCCCTCCACCAGGTTGCCCTCTCCACCAGGTCCTGCTCCTCTACCAGGCCCCTGCCCTGCTGCCCCCTCCACCAGGTCCCTGCCCCTTCCACCAGGTCCCTGCCTGGCCGCTGCCCCCTCCACCAGGTCCCTGCCCGGCCACTGCCCCTTCCACCAGGCCCCTGCCCTGCTGCTGCCCCTCCACCAGGTCCCTGCCCGGCCGCTGCGGTTTTCCAGATGTTTTATGGCAGCTGCTGTTTACAGACCTTACGCCACTGTCTGCAGATACCAGTGTGAGATCAGACGCTGGCTGGCTATCACATGCCAGGGTGGAGGCCTCTGCTAGCAGCCTCCGGTATACGGCCGCTGGACAGGAGCGGAGCTCTCACTGCCCCTGGGTGACACGACCGATGACAGTGACATCCCGGCCTCCCCTGTCATACCCTCCCCTGGGAGAAGAGGAGCCGGCATTCCCGGAAGCCAGCCGGCCGGAAGAGCAGGGCGCCCTCACCTCCATGGTGGACACGGTGCTGGTGAACAGGTCCTCGCCGTCCTCCAGCTCCTCGAAGTCAGCGTGTCTCCCATCTCCCAGCGGAGGCGGCTCCCTCTCTGCTGCCATCTTTCTGTCACTGCAACTCCACCTCCTCCTTTCCGGCTGTCACGTGAAGTCCCGTGACTGCCCACGTGATCAGCAGTCGGCAGCAGGAAGCTTCTGCAACCTATCAGGTGAGGTGAGGACGGACACGACCGTCCACATTTGATGTGGTCAGACGTGTGGGCAGCTGAGCGCTCTCCGCCCGTGCACAGCAGTGTGAGGGGGTGACAGGACTGGATGTGGGAATCACAAGGGAACACCCACATGTTTTATAAGTATACTGTATCATGCAAATAACCCGCTTCCAGCTAGTCCAGTGTGTCCTAGGGCCGAATTTGGACCTGGGCCCCTTCCAGGTATAATGTCCCCTAAACGGGGCCCCTTCGAGTAATAATGTCTCCAAACCTGATGTAATGTCCTCATCCAGGCCCCTTCCAATATATGTCTCCATCCTGTGTAATGTCGCATCCAGGCCCCTTCCAATAATTGTCCTCATCCGATGTAATGGGCTCATCCAGGCCCCTTCCATATTATGTCCCCTCCTGTGTAATGTCGTCATCCAGGCCCCTTCAGTAATATGTCTCCATCCTGGTGTAATGTCCTCATCCAGGCCCCTTCAATAATATGTCCTCCATCCTGGTGTAATGTCGTCATCCAGGCCCCTTCCAATAATATGTCCTCCATCCTGTGTAATGTCCTCATCCAGGCCCCTTCCAATAATTTTGTCCTCCATCCTGGTGTAATGTCGTCATCCAGGCCCCTTCCAATAATATGTCCTCCATCCTGGTGTAATGTCCTCATCCAGGCCCCTTCAATAATATGTCCTCCATCCTGGTGTAATGTCGTCATCCAGGCCCCTTCCAATAATATGTCCTCCATCCTGATGTAATGTCTCATCCAGGCCCCTTCCAATAATATGTCCTCCATCCTGGTGTAATGTCGTCATCCAGGCCCCTTCCAATAATATGTCCTCCATCCTGATGTAATGTCCTCATCCAGGCCCCTTCCAATAATATGTCCTCCATCCTGGTGTAATGTCGTCATCCAGGCCCCTTCCAATAATATGTCCTCCATCCTGATGTAATGTCCTCATCCAGGCCCCATTCAATAATATGTCCTCCATCCTGGTGTAATGTCGTCATCCAGGCCCTTCCAATAATATGTCCTCCATCCTGGTGTAATGTCGTCATCCAGGCCCCTTTCAATAATTTGTCCTCCATCCTGGTGTAATGTCGTCATCCAGGCCCTTCCAATAATATGTCCTCCATCCTGATGTAATGTCCTCATCCAGGCCCCTTCGATAATATGTCCTCCATCCTGGTGTAATGTCGTCATCCAGGCCCCTTCCAATAATTTGTCCTCCATCCTGGTGTAATGTCGTCATCCAGGCCCCTTCCAATAATATGTCCTCCATCCTGGTGTAATGTCTCATCCAGGCCCCTTCCAATAATATGTCCTCCATCCTGATGTAATGTCGTCATCCAGGCCCCTTCAATAATATGTCCTCCATCCTGGTGTAATGTCGTCATCCAGGCCCCTTCCAATAATATGTCCTCCATCCTGATGTAATGTCCTCATCCAGGCCCCTTCCAATAATATGTCCTCCATCCTGGTGTAATGTCATCATCCAGGCCCCTTCCAATAATATGTCCTCCATCCTGGTGTAATGTCGTCATCCAGGCCCCTTCCAATAATATGTCCTCCATCCTGGTGTAATGTCCTCATCCAGGCCCCTTCCAATAATATGTCCTCCATCCTGATGTAATGTCGTCATCCAGGCCCCTTCCAATAATATGTCCTCCATCCTGGTGTAATGTCATCATCCAGGCCCCTTCCAATAATATGTCCTCCATCCTGGTGTAATGTCGTCATCCAGGCCCCTTCCAATAATTTGTCCTCCATCCTGGTGTAATGTCGTTATCCAGGCCCTTCCAATAATATGTCCTCCATCCTGGTGTAATGTCCTCATCCAGGCCCCTTCCAATAATATGTCCTCCATCCTGGTGTAATGTCATCATCCAGGCCCCTTCCAATAATATGTCCTCCATCCTGGTGTAATGTCATCCAGGCCCCTTCCAATAATTTGTCCTCCATCCTGGTGTAATGTCGTTATCCAGGCCCCTTCCAATAATATGTCCTCCATCCTGGTGTAATGTCCTCATCCAGGCCCCTTCCAATAATATGTCCTCCATCCTGGTGTAATGTCCTCATCCAGGCCCCTTCCAATAATATGTCCTCCATCCTGGTGTAATGTCCTCATCCAGGCCCCTTCCAATAATATGTATCAAGCCCTTCCAATAATATGTCCTCCATCCTGGTGTAATGTCATCCAGGCCCCTTCCAATAATATGTCCTCCATCCTGGTGTAATGTCCTCATCCAGGCCCCTTCCAATAATTTGTCCTCCATCCTGGTGTAATGTCGTCATCCAGGCCCCTTCCAATAATATGTCCTCCATCCTGATGTAATGTCCTCATCCAGGCCCCTTCCAATAATATGTCCTCCATCCTGATGTAATGTCCTCATCCAGGCCCCTTCCAATAATATGTCCTCCATCCTGATGTAATGTCGTCATCCAAGCCCCTTCCAATAATATGTCCTCCATCCTGATGTAATGTCCTCATCCAGGCCCCTTCCAATAAATGTCCTCCTTCCTGATGTAATATCCTCATCCAGGCCCCTTCCAATAATATGTCCTCCATCCTGGTGTAATGTCGTCATCCAGGCCCCCTCCAATAATATGTCCTCCATCCTGATGTAATGTCCTCATCCAGGCCCCTTCCGATAATATGTCCTCCATCCTGGTGTAATGTCGTCATCCAGGCCCCTTCCAATAATATGTCCTCCATCCTGATGTAATGTCCTCATCCAAGCCCCTTCCAATAATATGTCCTCCATCCTGATGTAATGTCCTCATCCAGGCCCCTTCCAATAATATGTCCTCCATCCTGATGTAATGTCCTCATCCAGGCCCCTTCCAATAATATGTCCTCCATCCTGGTGTAATGTCCTCATCCAGGCCCCTTCCGATAATATGTCCTCCATCCTGGTGTAATATCGTCATCCAGGCCCCTTCCAATAATATGTCCTCCATCCTGGTGTAATGTCCTCATCCAAGCCCCTTCCAATAATATGTCCTCCATCCTGGTGTAATGTCGTCATCCAGGCCCCTTCCAATAATATGTCCTCCATCCTGGTGTAATGTCGTCATCCAGGCCCCTTCCAATAATATGTCCTCCATCTTGGGCCCGTTCCAGTAAGAATGTTGTCCATCCTTGGCTGTTTCCAGTAAGAATATCCAAAATCCTGGGCCTTTTTCTGGTATAATATCCCCCATCCTGGCCCGCTTGCACTTATAATGTCCCTCATCCTTGGCCCCTTTCTGGTGTAATGTCTCAGCTCCTGTGCCCCTTCCTGGCATTATGTCTGAGCTCCCGGACCCATTCTAGCTCTGTTCTCTTAACACATTTAAGAAAAAAACGATTCTTCTCACCTTCCCCAGCTTCCATCCTCTTCTATAGCCGGCGCAGTGGCAAGCAGCTGACTTGATGTGCCTGCTATGGGCAATGCATGATGTCATTGCTATGCCCTCTTGTAACTGACAAAAGAAAAAAAGATGATACTGTGGTCAAAAAATAATTATAAAATATATAACTTTATTGTTAAAATCAATGACACTGGTGACTTAGGGACGCACAAGTCTGGGCGTATCCTAATACATATTCATTACACATACTGCCGTGAATACATTACAGATATCTCATATAATGAAATCTCTTTTGGCAATATAAGTTGTCACATATATAAGTGCCACATAACTAACTACCAACCGTAATCAATCCATATCCACGTTGGGGATAGGGGAAAATATGTGTAAGTGGGTTAAGAACTGGCTCAGGGATAGGAAACAAAGGGTGGTTATTAATGGAGCACACTCGGACTGGGTCACGGTTAGCAGTGGGGTACCACAGGGGTCAGTATTGGGGCCGCTTCTCTTTAACATATTTATTAATGACCTTGTAGGGGACATACAGAGTAGTATTTCAATATTTGCAGATGACACTAAACTCTGCAGGGTAATAAATACAGAGGAGGATAATTTTATATTACAGGAGGATTTATGTAAACTAGAAGCTTGGGCTGATAAATGGCAAATGAGCTTTAATGGAGATAAATGTAAGGTCATGCACTTGGGTAGAACAAACAAGATGTATAATTATGTGCTTAATTGTAAAACACTGGGCAGAACTGTCACTGAAAAAGACCTGGGTGTATGGGTGGACGACAAACTCATATTTAGTGGCCAGTGTCAGGCAGCGGCTGCAAAGGCAAATAAAATAATGGGATGCATTAAAAGAGGCATAGAGGCTCATGAGGAGAACATAATTTTACCTCTATACAAGTCACTGGTGCGACCACACTTAGAATACTGTGTGCAGTTCTGATCTCCGGTGTATAAGAAAGACATAGCTGAACTGGAGCGGGTGCAGAGAAGAGCAACCAAGGTTATTAGAGAACTGGGGGGTCTGCAATACCAGGACAGGTTATTACACTTGGGGTTATTTAGTTTGGAAAAACGAAGGTTTAGGGGTGATCTTATTACAATGTATAAATATATGAGGGGACAGTACAAAGACCTTTCTAATGATCTTTTTACTCTTAGACCTGTGACGGGGACAAGGGGGCATCCTCTACATCTGGAGGAAAGAAGGTTTAGGCTATGTGCACATGTTGCGCAAATGCTCCGTAATTTTGCGGAGCATTTGTGCAACTCCCCACCGCGGGTAAAACGCATACGTAATTAGTATGCATTTTCCCGCAAAACACAAGCATTTTGCAAGCTTTTTTAGCTTGCAGAATGCTAGCGTTTTCCAAGCGATCTGTAGCATCGCTTGGAAAACTGATTGACAGGTTGGTCACACTTGTCACGCATGACAAGTGTGACCAAACTGTTTACTAAATGAGTAAAAAATAATACAAAAAATATTGATATTCTCACCTTCCGGCGGCCCCGGAGTCTTCCCGCTCCTCAGCCACGCTGTCAGCATCTTCTGTTCCCAGGGATGCATTATGAGAATGACCTTTGCGACGTCATGGTCACTCGACCGCTACGTCATCTGAGGTGATTCTCGCAATGCATCCCTGGGAACAGAAGATGCTGACAGCGTGGCTGAGGAGCGGGAAGACTTCGGGGGCCGCCGGAAGGTGAGAATATCAATATTTTTTATTTTAATTCTATTTTTTACAGGAATATGGGACCCAGGGCATGGAGGAGAGTCTCCTCTCCTCCAGACCCTGGGTACCAACTGCACATGAAGTTCTCACTTCACGCATGGTGGGCATAGCCACATGCGTAAAGTGGGTATTTTAATGCAATCCTATGGCGGCGTAATCGCTGCAATTACGCCTAAAGAATGGACATGCTGCTTATGTTTACGCAAAGCGATTATGCTCCGCAAAAATATGCAGCATGTGCACAGCAAAGCGTAATCCCATAGGATTGCATGGGATGCGTTTTGTACCCGTTTTTTAAGCGATTACGCCACGTAAAAACGCGGCAAAAACGCTACGTATGCACATAGCCTCAAGCATAATCACAGATGCAGATTCTTTACTGTAAGAGCAGTGAGACTATGGAACTCTTTGCCGTATAATGTTGTAATGAGTGATTCCCTACTAAAATTTAAGAAGGGCTTGGATGCTTTTCTTGAAAAGTATAATATTACAGGCTATATTCACTAGTTTCCTAGATATTGCGTTGATCCAGGGAGCTTGTCTGATTGCCGTATTTGGAGTCGGAAAGGAATATTTTTTCCCCAATGTGAAGCTTACTGTTGCCACATGGGTTTTTTTTGCCTTTCTCTGGATCAACATGTTAGGGCAGGTTAGGATAGGATATGGGTTGAACTAGATGAACTTAAAGTCTTCCTTCAATCTTAATAACTATGTTACATATCAACCATATATAGGAACAGTGTCCAAAAAATAGAAATGGTAATTACCAGTAGGGGGCACAATCCGATCACCCAGGGCTGCGCGTCCACCCCGAGGTGCGTTTGGGACCTGCCTTCGTCAGGGTGCCTGTAACTGGCACATTGACATCTGCTGCCGGCCTCAGAGTGGCTGGTGGCATGTATTGCCGTGCAGTTACAAGGTGGGTCTATGTGCCACAATTCATTTCAGTTAAATGGGCGCCCTTGGACGCACATCCGGCTGCAATATGTGTAGCATCAGTGGGCCTCCCTCCCGCACAGGCCCAGTCGTAGGTGTACCCTTTGTGCAAAATTTAATTGTAATCCTTTGGAAAAAAAATTGTTATTCTGTTCTGCAGGACTCCACAGAATCAACTGTCATCTCATCTTTTCATCCTTCTGTAACGTGGCGCGGGGCGGTAGCCATAGGAGAGGTACTTGTCTCTTAGGCCTGGGCACATTACATGAAAGTGGGGGGTCCTGGCTGGGTGTGTGTACTAGGTCTAAATGGGGTCTACAGCCTTGCAGGCTGCATGATGCCTTTGACTTCTGGTGGCCAAGATTGGATGTTGAACAGTTCAATTAGGGACCCTGGGGCACGAGGGAAACAAGGCTCTTGGAAAGGGCACCTCCATTTGGGGCTGCATTGCTGCAGATGGTTCTTCAGTCTCAAGCCCCATCTTGACTTTGGAGATAGCAACTGCAAACCACCCTTGTGGACCATCTTCCTTCAGGAACTGCACCCATTCCATAGGCTGTAAGCTCTGGGAACGAGAGGGAAAGGGGCTTCGCCAGACCGAACGAGAGTTGATGTACACCGTGCGTTTGGTGCACTCGTCCTCCAGAAATCCATACTCCTTCCCTGTCAAAGAATATCACCATTATGTCATATGCCGAGCAAGGTCTTCGCCCTCGGGGCTATCCAGCTGGGTTCAAACTCATTCTTTCTTCTTCTTGCCCTGGATCACATCCGCAATCCACCGCACTTTGGTTGTCTTAGGCACTCTCAGTCTCAGGGGTAGGGGTTGTTTTGGTTGTCGGTTGGAAACTCACTAGGATCTGGGCCTGCCATTTTTATACCGCATAATGGTCGCCATCCTCCAGTCTTCTCAGCATCCCTTCATTCTTCCTTGTGCGAGACTCAATCTTGCCAACTACGCAATGTGTAACTCCCGCCCGGGGCACACTCTTCATCTTACGTTATCTTTTCCATCCTAGCCCGTTACCTCTCTGAGTTATAAACTCGGAGCCATTCTGCTAGGTGTCCTGTCCCAGGACTTGTCTCCAGTGCACCACTCTGTCCTTCTGTCACTTTTCCTTTCTTTACTCTGGATCTTCCTATCCATTGTCTTGTTCTCCACTCACTTCACAGACTCCCACATCATGTGGCTCTACTGTCTAGTCAGACCGTAGTTCTGCTTCTGGCACATTCTAGGCCCTATTTCTATTCCTGACAGGAAACTGACTCTGTCTCTTCACTTTAGTTCTCCCACTCTGGGATAGACCTAAACATTAGCCCTAACTACCTACTGTGGGTCAACTACAAAACGGTCACTAATAGTGTGTATCATAAACACATTACTCATCAAGGTACATTTACAACTATACACTTGTCTTCAAGGTGGAATGTGGGCAGTATGTCCATCTACTTACACTTCCAAATGATTTTTTGAGTTTCAGATGGAGATAATAGATAGAGCCAAATCAGGAGAATGTGTCAGATGATCAACAACTTCAAAGCTGATTTAACCCTCAACTGGTGAGGTGGGGTTTGCCACACCCCAGGGAATTTTTGTACAGCTGCCATTCATTGAAAAATGCTGGTATGAGGATACGTGTCTCACTAGCTTCCATCCATTTCCTTGCCAACAGGATGTCGTCAAGGCCTCTCTCTTCTGGCCATGCATAACAGAGCTAGCTGTCGCTAAGTGCTGTCTTGGCCTTGCTGAACCCCACATCACCACTCATGTAATTCTTTTTTACACATTTTCAAATTTTGAAAACTTCTTTATTTTTGCACAAGTTTATAACTGAGTTTCTGTTTGTTCGTGCACTTGCTTATATTCACTTGTTTTCAAAAAAATTTTGTGATTTTTATTTACATTATCCTAAAACTCATGTTTCATAATGCCCTCGGATTGAATAATCAAAGTATTACATTTTCCGATACTTGTGGGTGTCAAAAATTTGTTATACTCATGTGTAATCAATCGCCAATAAGAAAGCGATTAAAACAAACGTGATCTTTGCATTTTCTGTAAAAATAAGAGATTTCTAAACACTGGGGTATAGGAAACCCCACATCACCAGTTGCGTGACAAAAACCCCACCTCACCAGTTGAGGGTTAATTGAGTTTTTGCAGGGCAGAATGTTAGGTCTTACAGAGCTGAATCAAACCCGGTTTAAAATCCTCCAAAGTTCCTAATTTACCTGTATGCCATATTTAGAGCAGATTTATTTATTCGTTTGGTCGTGAATTAATATTTGCTTTTATGTTCATTTTTTGGGTCAAATACAGTATGTAGAGAATGCTTTTGTATTACTTATTTTAGTAAGTAGGATTTGGAGCAGTGGTGGGGAATTTTTATTCTGCCAATGGCTATTTGGAAAATTCTACCATCATTCGGGGGCTGTACAAAATTATCAACTTGAAAATTACCCTGCTATATTTGGTGTGGATTTGATGTTAGGTGATATTGAGCATGTTTTTTCACAACTGCTTTTCCAGGTTTGTGTCGGTCTGGAGCGCAGTCACCTCTTTGTGATAATAAGTTTTGTACAGCATATACATCACATAGGAGATGCTGGGACTGCTGTATATACATCACATAGGAGATGCTGGGACTGCTATACATACATCACAGGAGACTCGGGAGGCATATACATCAATTGAGACAATGGGACTGTAGTATATACATCACAGGAGATGCTGGGGTCATAGACACCACTGAGGAGGGCTGGGGGGCATAGACATCACTGGGGAGGGATGAGGGTCATATACATCACTTGAGAGGCTGGGGCATATACATCACTGGGGAGGGCTGGAGGTCATAAACATCACTGGGGAGGCTGGAGGCATAGACATCACTGGGGAGGCTAGGGGGCATAGATATCACACAGGGTGGTGGGGCACTCGCAGCTCTATTTATCTGTGGGACTGGAGCGCATGGCTCCCTAATTCCGCCCACGGGGTGCGTCCTCATGCTGGCACTGTAATCCTTCAATGCATATGCAGTGTTCAGTAGTGAATGCTGCATTCACATGCTCACAGTGGCTGGCAGCCACCAAAACGCAGCTAACAGCCGGAGCACTGCGGACCCCGAGAATCTGCCCAGGGGTGCAGGAAAGGTGATCATGGGCCGGAGATTCCCTGCCCCTGTTTTATTGAGTAGAAGCTTTCTTAAATGCTTGATTTGATTTACATATGTTGCAAATGAGCAGATTGGTGGCAGGAGAGAGGTGGAGGTGGCCTTATGGCCATTTGGCCACACAACAACCTGACCCTGGCCACATGTTACCTCTGGGCCAAGAAAATCCACCCCAACAGGGTGATGGTCAAGGTGGTCACCCAAGCCAGCAACAAAGAGATGCTGGGCTCCCGCCTTCACCTCCACCAACATACCACCAATTGTAATTTGTTATTTTTCTTATATATTATTATTTCTACAAATGTTTGTTGTTTTTTTTATAATTTATTTTTACTTTTTCTAATTTTTTTTTACTTTTCTGGAGTGCCATCAGTTATTTTTTCTTTTGGCTTGCTACGCTTACTAGCCTGGATGAGCACCCATTCTCTGCATGTGTTTTGGCTCAACTAATTTGGACTCATAGATCGATTTTGTTGCAGCTCCAAGACTCCCCTCCCTGCCATTTAATTAGTTAACAGCTGCAGATGGATCACGATTCCACCCACGACTGTGAGTTAACAGCTGCAGGTGGATCACGATTCCACCCGCGACTTTTGCGGGCACATGTCAGCTGTATAGATCAGCTGTAATGTGCTTCGGTGCTGAACCCACACCAAACAGGGATTCTGACATGTGCATATTATTACCGCACATGTTGGAAAGGTGTAAAAATTAAGGAATTATGCCAATAATAAATATATTAGATTGGTGGGGGTCCTAAGGTTTTGTTATCAGTTTTGAAAGGTTGAATAAGCCCTTTTAATATTTTGTTGGTAGTTGTAAGAGAAGTTACAGCAATGGTTAGGGGTTCTGTCTAGCAGAATTAAGGGCAGACTAGGGAAGATTTTCTAAGGCTGCTCTGCAATCCTGTGAACTTGCCTCTGTGCTTTGTCAGATTTTGTGCCAGGGCTGCCTAATGATTTATCTAATTCTGCTGTGAGAGGGGCAACTTAGCTTAAAGCTGAAGTAATTGTACTGTTATAGAAAGCTGGCGGCATGAAGATGTGGTAGAAAAAAGCTGCAGAGTGTGAACATGTCAAGATATTTAAAGGGTATTCCCACCTCCAAGATACTATCCCAATATGTAGTAGATGTAATAAGAATAAGAATAATATTATCAAATACCTTTAATTAGAAATGTAGTAAAGTTTTTCTGATTCAGTATGTCTCTTTCTTCATGTGCAGGCATTGCAGGACATTAGGTATCTATGGTTACAACTTACAACCACTGATCTAGTGACAGCTAGTTGCTAGAGGTTGTAACCATGGACACCTAAGGTCCTGCAATGCACATGAGGAAAGAGACATAGCAAATCAGAAAAACTATACTACATTTCCAATTGGAGGTATTTGATAATATTATTATTACACCTACTGTAACAACCCTGCTGTCACCCTCATGGCCTCCCCTCCCTCACACACCTACTTGCTCACTGCTCCAGGTCATGCTGTGATTTCTGTCTGCTGCCAGCTCCAGGCTCTGTACCTCTGGCTTTCTATCTGTGCTCTGCATGTCTCCTGGCTGTGTCCATAGGGGGGCGGCGCCAGAACTCTCTGGTTCTTATGGAGTCAGGGTGCACCTGACTGACCAATTACCATTAGTCCTCTAGTATTTAAAGCAGCTGCTTGCGGTTCTCCTCCTGTATGAACAGGTCTCTACCTGTTCCTCCATACTCCATTCCTTTCTGTCTGTACCAGTACCCGTACCTGCTGTGTGAACAGGTCTCTACCTGTCCCTCCATATACCATTCCCTCCAGTCAGTTCCAGTATCTACATTTGCCCTGTGTCTCATCCGTGCCAGCCTGCCCTGTGTCTCACCCATGCCAGCCTGCCCTGTGTCTCATCTGTGCCAGCCTGCCCTGTGTCTCATCCGTGCCTGCCTGCCCTGTGTCTCATCCGTGCCAGCCTGCCTGTGTCTCATCCTTGCCTGCCTGCCCTGTGTCTCAGCCGTGCCTGCCTGCCTTGTGTCTCATCCGTGCCAGCCTGCCCTGTGTCTCATCCGTGCCAGCCTGCTCTTTGTCTTTGTTTTACTATGGCCATGCCAGATGGCACTGATTGTGCTGCCCTTCACAAGTGGCCAAACAGTACCGTTGCACAAGGGACCGAGTGCACTGATCATGGGGACAAGGCACCAAGTGCACTGATCATGGGACAAGGCACTGAGTGCACTGATCATGGGGACAAGGCACCGAGTGCACTGAATATGGGGACAAGGCACTGAGTAAACTGATCATGGGGACAAGGCACCGAGTGCACTGATTATGGGGACAAGGCACTGAGTACACTGATCATGGGGACAAGGCACCGAGTGCACTGATTATGGGGACAAGGCACTGAGTGCACTGATCATGGGGACAAGGCTCTGAGTGAACTGATAATGAGGACAAGGCACTGAGTGCACTAATTATGGGGACAAGGCACTGAGTGCACTGATCATGGGGACAAGCACTGAGTGAACTGATATGGGGACAAGGCACTGAGTGCACTGATCATGGGGACAATAGTAATACTCTTTATTTATATAGCACCAACATGTTTCGCAGCACTTTACAGTTTAAAACACAACAGTCATAAGTAACAACGTTAACAATAATACAATATTTAAAACAAAATAAGATGACCCTGCTCATGAGAGCTTACAATCTACAATGAGGTGGGGGAGATACAAAGTACAGGTATGTATTTACAATGATCGTCCAGCCATCTTGAGGGAGTGGGGGATAGATAGAGATAGTGAATGGGCTACACACACACACATAAAATGACTTTGATTAGGGAACGTGATTGGCTGTTCTGAACAAATGTGTTTTAAGCGAGCGCCTAAAACTGTGCAAGTTGTGGCTGGTACTAATTTTTTTGGGTAGAGCATTCCAGAGGCTTGGCACAACACGGGAGAAGTCTTGAGTCGGTTGTGGGAGGTACTGATTAGAGGTTAGTCGAAAGTCGTTTGCAGAGCGCAGCGATCGTCTAGGCCGATAGACAGAAATGAGGAAGGAGATGTAAGGGGGTGCCGCACTGTGGAGAGCTTTGTGGGTGAGAGCTAGTACTTTGAATTGTATACTATAATGAATGGGCAGCCAGTGTAGCGACTGGCGAAGAGCGGACGTGTCCGAGTACCGATTAGCTAGATGGACGACCCTGGCTGCTGCATTAAGGATAGACTGGAGAGGGGAAAGTCGAGTAAGGGGGAGACCAATTAATAAAACGTTACAGTAGTCCAGGTGGGAGTTGATCATGATCAGGGTGACAGTGAGGGTTTTGGTTTTTCTTGTCTCCATGGTGAGCAAAGCTCGGATTCTAGAGATGTTCTTTAGGTTTAAGCAGCAAGAGCGGGCAAGAGATTGTATATGGAAGGTGAAGGAGAGATTGGTGTCAAACATAACACCCAGACAGCGAGCCTGCTGCCAGGGTGTAATTATGGTGCCATCCACGGGGAGAGAAATGTCAGATTTAAGGAGGTTAGTAGATGGCGGGAGCAGAAGAAGTTCAGTTTTGGAAAGGTTGAGTTTCAGATAGAGAGCGGACATGATGTTGGAGACTGTGGACAGACAGTCACTGGCGTTCTGTAGTACAGCGGGGGTAAGGTCAGGGGATGACGTGTGTAGTTGTGTGTCATCAGCATAAAGATGGTACTGAAAGCCAAATCTGCTGATGGTCTGTCCAGTTGGGGCCGTGTAGAGAGAGAAGAGAAGGGGGCCAAGGACTGAGCCCCGAGGTACCCCAACAGTGAGAGGAAGATGAGATGAAGTGGAGCCAGCGAACTAAACACTGAAGGTGCAGTCAGAAAGATAGGAAGAGAGGGCAGTGTCCTTAATGCCTAGTGACTGGAGCCTAGAGAGTAGGAGATGGTGGTCAACAGTGTCGAAAGCTGCAGAAAGGTTGAGAGGAATGAGCAGAGAGTGGTCACCGTTACATTTTGCTGTCGGAAGGTCATTTGTCACTTTGATGAGTGCAGTTTCTGTCGAATACAGGGGGGAAGCCGGACTTTTTAAAGGGTCTAGTCGAGAGCGTGTTTCTTTAATAATGGAGTAATGATGGAGTTTTTGAAGGAGGAGGGGAAAATGCCCAAGGAAAGGGAGAGATTAAAGATTGTAGTTAGGTGAGTTGTGACGACTGGAGAGAGAGACTGGAGGATATGTGAGGGAATGGGGTAAGTAGTGCATGTAATCGGAAGAGAAGAGGAGCCTGGAGACTTCTTCTGTGATGGGATCAAATGTTGAGAGTGAGCCAGGGGAAATGCAGGGAGGGATGGGAGTCACGGCACCTGGTGGCTGGGAGCAGATTTCCTAGCGGATATTATCTATTTTCTCTATAAAGTGGGAGGCCAGGTCATCAGCACAAATGTCTGTGATAGGGGCTTGTGCTTTAGGCCTGAGGAGGGAGTGAAAGGTGTCAAAAAGTTTCTTGGGGTTGTTGGATAGTGAGGATAGCAGGGTGGTGAAGTAGGTCTGTTTGATGAGGTGAAGGGCAGAATTATAGGTTCTTAACATAAATTTGAAGTGGATGAAGTCTTCTGGTGTGCGAGTTTCTTCCATAAGCGTTCAGCACTCCTAGAGCATCGCTGGAGAAATCGAGTTTGTGATGTGAGCCAGGGCTGTTTTACTCTGTGCTTGGAGGTTCTGATGGTGAGGGGAGCTATTTAGGCAAGGGTGATTCTAAGAGTGTTGTTGTAGTGATGTACAGCCAGATCAGGACAGGAATAATAGGAGATTGGGGACAGTGATGAGTGTAGGGAGTCTGAAAGTGTATGAGGGTTTATGGTTTGTAGATTTCTTAATGTGTGGTAGGCAGGGCCGGCGTCAGCACCCGGCTTACCCGGGCAAGTGCCGGGGCCCTGAGTAGGCGGGGGGGCCCACTCGCCGTCGGGCACCCCGGCGCCCGTTAGCGGTGCCAGCGCCGCCACTGGGCCCCCCCGCTTGCTCAGGGCCCTGGCAGCAGCCGACGCAATACTTACCTCTCCCCGTGTCTCCGCTGCCGCAGCTCCGGACTCCAGGGGGCGCCTGCGCCGGCGCTTCCTCTCTCACAGCAGCGCCGCTGAATGACGTCATCATTCAGCGGCCGGCTGTGGCAGAGAGGGCGCGGACAGGTGAGGTGTGTGTGAGTGTGTGTGCCTGCGTGTGTGTATGAGAGAGTGCTGCGGTGCTGTATGTGTGATGGTGGTGGGGGGAGGCAGTGATGGTGGTGAGAAGGCAATGATGATGGGGAGGCAATGATGATGATGATGATGGGAGGCAATGATAATGGGAAGGCAATGATGATGATGATATTAATGGGGAGGCAATGATGATGATATTAATGGGGAGGCAATGATAATGGGAAGGCAATGATGATGATGATATTAATGGGGAGGCAATGATAATGGGAAGGCAATGATGATGATGATATTAATGGGGAGGCAATGATGATGATGATGGGGAGGCAATGATAATGGGGAGGCAATGATGATGATGATGGGGAGGCATTGATGATGATGATGATGGGGAGGCGATGGTGATGGGCAGGCAATGATGATGATGGGGAGGCAATGATGATGATAATGGGGAGTCTTTCCACAGCGCCCTTTCCTGAGCCGTAACAGTGCAGAACGCAGCACAGTGTAGAGGAAAGCTCCATATTTTGTATGGAGCATTATATGGGGACCAGTATCCTGTATGGAGCATTATATTGGGTCCAGTATTCTGTATGGAGCATTATATGGGGGATGGCGGGGTGACATCCTGCATGGGGTATTATATGGGTGATGAGGGGGAGACTATGTGGTGCCCATAATATTGTATGGAGGACTGTACTGTCTGGTCTGTACTGTGCGCTGTGATGATTTGGCAGTTTTTGAGCTATTGTACAATTTACAATAGGTATCAGTCATGTAATGGAAGAAGAGAAGTGTTTGGCATTGTACTATACCTATATTTCTCTGCAGTATCTGTGCACCATGAATTGTGGTCTGTGTTAAGGGGGCCCTGTTGTGAATGTTTTAGAAATTAATTCTGAGCAGAAGCTCCCTCTGGTGGTTACAAACAGTACTGAACAATTTAACCCCTTAATGACCAAGCCATTTTGTAGGTTAAAGACCAGGCCAATTTTTACAATTCTGACCACTGTCTCTTTATGAGGTTATAACTCTGGAACGCTTCTATGGATCTTGGCGATTCTGAGATTGTTTTCTCGTGACATATTGTACTTCATGATAGTGGTAAAATTTCTTCAATATAACTTGCGTTTTTTTATGAAAAAAATGGAAATATGGCAAAAATTTTGAAAATTTTGCAATTTTCAAACTTTTAATTTTTATGCCATTAAATCAGAGAGATATGTCACAAAAATTAGTTAATAAATAACATTTCCCACATGTCTACTTTACATCAGCACAATTTTGGAACCAAAATTTTCTTTTGTTACGAAGTTATAAGTGTTAAAAGTTGACCAGCAATTTCTCATTTTTCCAACAAAATTTACAAAACCATTTTTTTAGGGACCACCTCACATTTGAAGTGAATTTGAGGGGTCAATATGACAGAAAATACCCAAAAGTGACACCATTCTAAAAACTGCACCCCTCAACGTGTTCAAAGCCACATTCAAGAAGTTTATTAACCCTTTAGGTACTTCACAAGAATTGAAGCAATGTGGAAGGAAAAAATGAACATTTAACTTTTTTTCCCAAAATTTTTCTTTCGACACAATTTTTTTAAATTTTGTCAAGGGTATCAGGAGAAAATGAACCACAATATTTGTTGTACAATTTCTCCAGAGTACACCGATATACCATGTGTGGGGGTAAACCACTATTTGGGCGCATGGCAGAGCTCGGAATGGAAGCAGCGCCATTTGACTTTTTTGGCTGGAATTGAGATTGGACGCCATGTCGCATTTGGAGAGTCCCTGTGTGCCTAAACAGTGGAAACCCCCCACAAGTGACCCCATTTTGGAAACTGGACCCCTCAAGGAACTCATCTAAATGTGTTGTGAGAGCTTTTAACCCCAAGGGCTTCACAGAAGGTTATAACGTAGAGCCGTAAAATTAAAAAATCATATTTTTTCCACAAAAATGATCTTTTCATCCCAATTATTATTTTCCAAAGGATAAAAGGACCCCAAAAGTTATTGGGCAATTAGTCCTGAGTACGCTGATACCCCATATGTGGGGGTAAACCACTATTTGGGCGCATGGCAGAGCTCGGAAGGGAAGCAGCGCCATTTGACTTTTTTGGCTGGAATTGAGATTGGACGCCATGTTGTATTTGGAGAGCCCTGTGTGCCTAAACAGTGGAAACCCCCACAAGTGACCCCATTTTGGAAACTAGACCCCCAAGGAACTTATCTAAATGTGTTGTGAGAGCTTTTAACCCCCAAGCGCTTCACAGAAGGTTATAACGTAGAGCCGTAAATTAAAAAATCATATTTTTTCCACAAAAATGATCTTTTCATCCCAATTTTTATTTTCCAAAGGATAAAAGGACCCCAAAATTTATTGTGCAATTAGTCCTGAGTACGCTGATACCCCATAGGTGGGGGTAAACCACTATTTGGGCTCATGGCAGAGCTCGGAAGGGAAGCAGCGCCATTTGACTTTTTTGGCTGGAATTGAGATTGGATGCCATGTCGTATTTGGAGAGTCCCTGTGTGCCTAAACAGTGGAAACCCCCACAAGTGACCCCATTTTGGAAACTAGACCCCCAAGGAACTTATCTAGATGTGTGGTGAGAGCTTTGAACCCCCAAGGGCTTCACAGAAGGTTATAACGTAGAGCAGTAAAATTAAAAAATCATATCTTTTCCACAAAAATGATCTTTCCACCCCCAATTGTTATTTTCCAAAGGGTAACAGGACCCCAAAAGTTATTGTGCAATTTGTCCTGAGTACGCTGATACCCCATATGTGGGGGGAAACCACTATTTTGACGCATGGCAGAGCTCGAAAGGGAAGTAGCGCCTTTTTCAAATGCAGACTTTGATGGAATGGTCTGTGGGTGTCATGTCACGTTTGGATAGCCCCTGATGTGCCTAAACAGTAGAAACCCCCCACAAGTGACTCCATTTTGGAAACTAGACCCCCCAAGGAACTTTTCTAGATGTGTGGTGAGCACTTTGAACCCCCAAGTGCTTCACAGAAGTTTATAACGTAGAGCCGTGAAAATAAAAAAAATCATATTTTTTTCCACAAAAATAATCTTTTTGCCCCAAATTTTTATTTTTATAATGGTAACAGGAGAAATAGGACCCCAAAAGCTATTGTGCAATTTGTCCTGAGTACGCTGATATCCCATATGTGGGGGGAACCACTATTTTGACGCATGGCAGAGATGGGAAGGGAAGGAGCACCTTTTTAAATGCAGACTTTGATGGAATGGTCTGCGGGTGTCATGTCGCGTTGGAGAGCCCCTGATGTGCCTAAACAGTAGAAACCCCCCACAAGTGACTCCATTTTGGAAACTAGATCCCCCAAGGAACTTTTCTAGATGTGTGGTGAGCACTTTGAACCCCAAGTGCTTCACAGAAGTTTATAACGTAGAGCCGTGAAAATAAAAAAATCATATTTTTTTCCACAAAAATAATCTTTTTGCCCCAAATTTTTATTTTTATAATGGTAACAGGAGAAATAGGACCCCAAAAGCTATTGTGCAATTTGTCCTGAGTACGCTGATACCCATATGTGGGGGGAAACCACTATTTTGACGCATGGCAGAGCTCGAAAGGGAAGTAGCGCCTTTTTCAAATGCAGACTTTGATGGAATAATCTGTGGGTGTCATGTCACGTTTGGATAGCCCCTGATGTGCCTAAACAGTAGAAACCCCCCACAAGTGACTCCATTTTGGAAACTAGACCCCCCAAGGAACTTTTCTAGATGTGTGGTGAGCACTTTGAACCCCCAAGTGCTTCACAGAAGTTTATAACGTAGAGCCGTGAAAATAAAAAAATCATATTTTTTTCCACAAAAATAATCTTTTTGCCCCAAATTTTTATTTTTATAATGGTAACAGGAGAAATAGGACCCCAAAAGCTATTGTGCAATTTGTCCTGAGTACGCTGATTCCCATATGTGGGGGGGAACCACTATTTTGACGCATGGCAGAGATCGGAAGGGAAGGAGCACCGTTTTTAAATGCAGACTTTGATGGAATGGTCTGCGGGTGTCATGTCGCGCTTGGAGAGCCCCTGATGTGCCTAAACAGTAGAAACCCCCACAAATGACCCCATTTTGCAAACTAGACCCCCAAGGAACTTATCTAGATGTGTGGTCAGCACTTTGAACCCCAAGGGCTTCACAGAAGTTTATAACGTAGAGCCGTGAAAATAAAAAAAATCATATTTTTTTCCACAAAAATGACCTTTTTGCCCCAAATTTTTATTTTTATAAGGGTAACAGGAGAAATAGGACCCCAAAAGCTATTGTGCATTTTGTCCTGAGTACGCTGATACCCCATATGCGGGGGGGAACCACTGTGATCGCCTTACTGCGATCTTTGGGAGGCACAATGAACAAATCTACCAAAGGTGAAGAATTGGTTTTCTTTTTTACGCCGTTCCTCGTGCGATATTAGTGATTAGGCGACTTTATTCCTCGGATCGGTGCGATTACAGCGATACCAGATTTACACCCTTTTTTCATGTTTAGCTTCTGTCACACTCTAAAAGATGCTTTTTTTTGGAATAATTTTTTGTAAGAATTTTTTGCATCGCCGTATTTTGAGAGCTATAATTTTTCCATATTTCGGCCGACAGAGTTATCTGTGGGCTTATTTTTTGCGGGACGAGCTGACGTATTTATTGGTACCATATTCGGTCACATAACGTTTTTTGATCGCTTCCTATTCCGATTTTTGTGGAAGCAGAATGAACAAAAACCAGCAATTCAGGAATTGTTTTTTTTTTAATTTTTTTTCCCCGTTCCGCGTGTGGTAAAATTGATAAAGCAGCTTTATTCTTCGGGTCACTACGATTACAGCGATACCTCATTTATATATTTTTTTTATGTTTTGGCGTTTTTTACACAATAAAGAATTTTATAGAAAAAATAATTATTTTTGCATCAGTTTATTTTGCGAGCTATAACTTTTTTATTTTTTCGCTGATGATGCTATATAGCGGCTTGTTTTTTGCGGGACAAGATGACGTTTTCAGCGGTACCATGATTATTTATATCTGACTTTTTGATTGCGTGTTATTGCACTTTTTCCAAGCGGTATAATGATACCGCTTGGAAAAAGTATAATTTACTACTTTTTTGTGTTTTTTTTTTTACGGCTTTCACTGAAGGGGTTAACTAGGGTTATGCTTTTATAGATGGGATTTTTACGGACATGGCGATACCTAACATGTGTATTTTTTTGTTTTTTATTTTTTTTATTACATAAAAATGTGTATTTTTTAGGGGATTTTTTTAAAATTATTTTTTAATATTTTTTTTACAATTTTTTTTAAAAAATGATTTTTTTTAACTTGTCCCTTTATGGGACTTTCACTTTTTTTACTTTTGATTGCAGTTACAATGCATTGCAATGCTCTGGCATTGCAATGCATTGCAACTATAGTGGAAGCTGCTGTGACATGATCACAGCAGCTTCCCGTATCTAAATGACCCGGAGGTTGTCATGACAACCCCCGGGTCATCAAGGCAGACATCGGCCCCTGCAAATACAGTGCAGGGTGCCGATCTGAGGCAGAGGGAGCTCCCGACCCTCTGCCTCCCCCCCTGAGCTCTGCGATCGCGCTGGATCGCAGCAGTCAGGGGGTTAACAGCCAGGGGCGGTGGGGGCTCCGCTCCTGGCTGTCAGTGCAGGAAGCCTGGCCACTGCAGCGCCGGCTCCTGCACTGATCGCGCTGGGGAAGCTGAAATTTCAGCTTCTCCTGCGCAATCGCTGCTGTGTTTGGTCAGTCAGATTGACTGACCAATCACAGCGCTGTGAGTGCGGGGACCGACGGCAAAGGTCCCCGCACCGCTTGCCGTGCCTGTCAGCTGTCTGTGACAGCTGTCGGCACTGATCTACCACTGCGTGTTTACACGCAGTGGTAGATCAAAGGCATGACGTGCAGAGTCCGTCCTGGTGCCGGAACTGGCACCTTGCCATGACGGACTCTGCACGTCAGTGGACATTAAGGGGTTAATGAGGATTGGAAATCAGGAGTTACAGACTGGTCTGATATAAGGGAGGTTCCCTCCCATCATGGTTGCCGGTGATCAATTGTTCTTGTCTCAACTGTGGTTCCTGGTTCACTTGGAAGCTTGCTGAGTCTTGCCTCTTCTTCTGCTTTCAGATAAGATATTTTCTGTTTTTGTACTTACCATTTGCATATTTCTCTGCATTTCTGTGAGGTTAGCCAGGTTCCCCCCGGGGGGCTTGGGCTCCTCTCAGTTCCGCTGAAGCCATTGTTATTTGTTCATTTGCCTTTTCCAGTTTTTTCAGTGGCTGCGGCTTAGTTTTGTTACACCAGAGAACTGATTTAGGTGGTAGAGGTCGTGTGATCTCAGGTGTTTTAGCAATCAGTAGCGTTGGCTTTTTTTAGGGTTTTTTTGGATTGCAGTCAGTATCCTTTCTATCCTTTTCTGTCTAGGCAGATTGGGCCCCAGCGTTTGCTCATACTATTTTCTGTCTGTGTCTGTATTTCCTCTTGTCTAACCGCCATTACATGTTTGGGGGCTTCCTATGTTCTTTGGGGATCTGCTCCGGGGCAGATAGCTTTCCTCTTTCTATCTTTAGGTGTAGTTAATCTCTCAGGATGTGACGAGGCGTCTAGGACCAACGTAGGAACGCTCCACGGCTACCTCTAGTTTTGTGGTTAGTTCAGGTTACTGCAATCCAATAGGTTCCAGCCTCTCTGGTGTATTACCGTTTTTACTTTTTCTCCTCAGCTACCTAAACATAACAGAATACTATCTGCAACCCAGCAAAACCCTAGAAAAACTTCCAACACTTCTGATTTCAAAAATGCTGAGATCACACGATCTAACCACCCACTAAATCAGATCTCTGGTGTGAACAAGCGGCTAACCCGCAACGACTGAAATAACAGGGACAGAGCAATTGAACAAATAAACAGTGGCTACGGAAAAACAGAGCGTAGCACAGGCCCCTGGAGGGGAACTCGGCTAACCTCCACGGCTGCCTTTAGTTGTGGTGGTTAGTCAGGGTACTGCAATCCAATAGATTCCAACCTCTCTGGTGTATTGCCGTTTTTGCCTGCCCTCCTCAGCTACCAAAACATAACAGGGCCCACTGAGACTCTTTCGCCCGGGACCCATAAAAACCTGGAGCCAGCCCTGGTGGTAGGTACTAGGGTGCTCGGGTGGGTGAGGAATTGTGAGCGTGAAGGAGAGAATGTTGTGGTCAGAGAGGGGAAGCGGTGTGTTATCTAGGTAGGAGATTTTACCGAGCCGGACAAAGACCAGGTCAAGGGTGTTACCATCTTTGTGTGTTTCAGAGGTTGATAGCTGTGAGAGGCTGAGAGAAGTGGTTAGTGATAAAAGCTGGGATGCAGATGTGGAAGTGGGGCTGTTAATGGGGATGTTGAAGTCTCCCAGGATAATGGTTGGGAGTTCTGAGGACATGAAGTCCGGTAGCCAGGCATAGAAATGATCAAGGAAGTGGGTGGGTAAGCCTGGGGGCTGGTATATGACTGCTACTCTGAGGGAGAGGGGACGGAAGAGCCTGATGGTGTGGACCTCAAACGAAGAGAATGAGAGTAATGGAACTGGGGGGATGTCCTGGAAAGTGCATTGTGGGGACAGGAGTATGCCGACTCCACCACCAAGTCTGTTTGTGGGTCTCGGGGAATAGGAGAATTGTAAGCCACCATGGGAAATGGCAGCAGGGGAGACAGTTTCAGAATCCTGAATCCAGGTTTCAGTGAGGGCCAACAGATTAAGAGGGTTGTTCAGAAAGTAATTGTGCAGGAAAGGAAGTTTGTTACACACAGACTGTGTATTACAGAGTGCACAATTAAAAGAAGGAGATAAAGGAGTGCAACTAATATTAATAAGGTTTGTAAGGTTTCGATGTGAGGTAGGGTAGGGTTGAGGGATGGTGGACCAGGGTTGGGGGAGATGTCCCCGAGATCAGTAGGAGTAGGAAGATAAAGAGCAAGTAGCTATTAGAATTGTAAGAATTTTTTTTTGTGCAATGTGTTTGGGCAAGAGGGGCTGAGGTTTTTCAGGAAGGTGAGAAGTGCATGGGAGCTGTACATGGGAGAGGAAAATATAGAGGGGCTGATGTGTATGAATCGTGATGGAGGGAGAATGGGGCATTGAATTTGAATGGCAAGGGAACACAGGAGGATAGAAATAAAGCACATGGATAAAAGGGAGAGCAAAGTATGGGCTAACTGTCTCCTGCCCTGACTAACTGCCATGGATTAACTTATTATTTTTTTCTAGATGCTTAGTTGCTGGGATGCTTTGTTGAGGGGATGCATGCACCCCACACTGTGTGCACTCCTTAGAATGCTTCTAAATATATAGGCCACACTACAGGGTCAGGAGAGAGGGATTGTGGGCGCTGGTTTGGGATAATTTAGCAACTGCTCTAACACACCAGGGGGGTGGATAGATGATCAAAGACACTAGTCCTGGCTCCATCTTTATACTATAACACCTTTCCCAAGATAATATCTACAGTGACTCCCAGCCATGGATATACAGAAGTGAGTATTGAGTACAATGCAACAGATGAATTATAGCAATTATTAAAGAATAATAAATAATAAGAAAAATGCAAAACCTGTCCATTTATACTGACCACGGACAAGATAAAGATCTCCAACTCACATCAGGACTACAAGATGCCAGGTACTTTCAGCTGCATCACATCTAATGTGGTGTACCTAATTATATGTACTAAATGTCCAACTGGGGGTCTGTATGTGGGGGAAACAGGGCAAAAACTGAGAACAAGGATGAATTCCCATCGCCACACAATAAGAGAAAAAAGAATGGATCTACCTGTGGCAAAACCCTTTTGTATGCCCGGTCATAGCATGATGGACATGGAATTACTTGTATTAAAATCTAACTTTAAATCTGAGAGAGATAGAAAGGTTTGGGAATATAAGCTCATGATGACCTTTGACACTCTTAGTGCTGGAATGAATATATCCCAAGGTTTCATGTCTTTCTACATCAATTAAGGAATCTGCTTCTCTGACCTTCTAGGGGTATCAAAACACAATACCAGACCCCAATCAGAGGGCAATAAAACTTTCACTCCTTATCTATGAACTGTTCCAATATTTATGTTCATCCCTCTGCCATAATGACAGTTCTGCTTCACGTCACTTGTCTTATTGCATTATTTCTGTGCTGTGTTGTGTATAAATATGTGATTCTTCAGATGTTGTATTAGTCTTCGCCTAATGAAGAGACCTGAGTAGTCTCGAAAACTTGCAATTTGTTACCATCTTTTCAGTTAGCCATTAAAAGGTATCAACCACTGAGGACTCTCAAGTCTAAATATTTTTCTATCTACTGGCTAACACGGTACGAAGATACACATCTTTCCTATATCAGCAATTATTCAGCAAGATGAGTTGTACCATTAAAATATATTGCAGGGTGATAGGCAGCAGATGAGACAGCAAGCAGAGGTGTAGAGTTGTACCATTAAAATATATTTATCCACCAAAAATGTGCCAATAGCAGTATGTTGCTTGTATAATCATAAGACGCACACTCAAATCCCCTTGTGATGATCACTGGGATAAATCAAGCAATAATTTTTATCACAAAAAGTATCTTTTTGAACATTATTCAATTTTATTAGTAAAAAACATTAAGATTCTTAACAAAATAGAAAAAGGATGCAAGGTAGAAAAAAGAGGGACAATATGGATCTCCCTTATTATAATACAAGCTGCTTGGCCTATTATACAATGCTGAGGTATGCATGTATCCTTAAATAACATAGCACAAAATACGAAAATGTCTCTGTTTTACCCATTGCACAATGAATCTGCCACCCAAATGGGAACTGATATATGTATCGGCTCTAACCTCTGATGCCCTAGATTCAGTGCTGTAAACCGTGGGGATATAACCAACCCGGCACTAAGTCTATACTGATTAATGGCTCTGCACTCCGATGCCCCAGATTTTCATGCCGACAGGAAAATAACCACACTGTGAATGAAACATTACGTTCGTGCTGGTCTCCACATATCAATATCTACAAGTTGACATAACATTATACGTCCATGTTAGCATGTACAATTTACCTGAGTATACGCAGCAGTAAATGAATGTTACGGAGTCCTGTCCCTCTGCCCCCAATAGTCAGCGAGCTTTCCCCGGCCCCTTGTACATAACTAGACAGGACCGACACAGTTCTTCCCACAGTTTATCTTGTTCTCTCTCCAGCCACGGCAGTGCAGAAGAATTAGAGTCCAAGGAGACAAATGCTGTCCAACAGGGAATAATGTTTAATGAACAGGGATGGAATAGAATGGAAAAAAGAGTACAACACTGTATTCCTGATCTCTCCCTGACACTCTCCAAAGCCGCACCCACAGCAGCTGTAGCAGCCGAAGATAGACAGAACTCCACTCACTGGGATCTGGGCGCTTAAAGCCCCTTCAGTCGGGGCCCTTCCAGAGTCCTGGAGCCCGTTTTACGGTCATTAGAATCATAGAATCATAGAATGGTAGAGTTGGAAGGGACCTCCTGGGTCATCTGGTCCAACCCCCTGCTCAAAGCAGGATTCTCTAAATCATCCCAGACAGATGTCTATCCAGCCTCTGTTTGAAGACTTCCATTGAAGGAGAACTCACCACCTCTCGTGGCAGCCTGTTCCACTCATTGATCACCCTAACTGTCAAAAAGTTTTTTCTAATATCTAATCTGTGTCTCCTCCCATTCAGTTTCATCCCATTGCTTCTAGTCTTTCCTTGCGCAAATGAGAATAAAGATGATCCTTCTACAATGTGACAGCCCTTGAGATATTTAGTTCTTTTTAGTCCTCAGTCTTTAGTCCTTAGAGTCCAGGGCAACGGACCTCTCACGTCCGGAGGGTCTGGCAGTGCCCCGTCTGTAAATCACATCAGTCCTGGCCAACGTATCCGGGCAGTTCTGAAGAAGCTGCAGCTTCCTCTCTCCTTGTGGCTGCAAGTCCAGCCCCCTTTTTAACTATTCCTGTCCCTGCCTCTATTCTGTGCATTACAAACATGGCAGACACAGCACATTAAAGGGTAACATCACAATAACATATATTACATTAATACACAAGCCAATAAACAGTACAGTTAATGCAGAAACACATTACATAAAGTGCACGGGGGGGTCACACAGATGAAGAGGAGGGTGCAATTGCGGGGACCTGCCACCCCCATACACTCCCCCCTCCTTAACCACCCCCAAGGGTGGTTTGCATGTTAATGACAGGGCCTATTTTTACAATTCTGACCACTATCCCTTTATGAGGTAATAACTCTGGAACGCTTCCATGGATCCCGGTGATTCTGACATTGTTTTCTCGTGATATATTGTACTTCATGATAGTGGTAAAATTTCTTTGATATGAATTGCATTTATTTGTGAAAAAAATGGAAATTTGGCAAAAATTTAGAAAATTTTTCAATTTTCTAACTTTGAATTTTCATGCCCTTTAATCACAGAGATATGTCACATAAAATACTTAATAAGTAACATTTCCCACATGTCTACTTTACGTCAGCACAATTTTGGAAACAATTTCTTTTTGTTAGGAAGTTATAAGGGTTAAAAGTTGACCAGCGATTTCTCATTTTTATACGATTTGTTTTTTTAGGGACCACATCACATTTGAAGTCACTTTGATGGCTCTATATGAGAGAAAATACCCAAAAGTGACACAATTCTAAAAACTGCACCCCTCATAGTGCTCAAAACTACTTTCAAGAAGTTTATTAACCCTTCAGGTGCGTAACAGGAATTTTTGGAATGTTTAAAAAAAATGAACATTTTACTTTTTTTCACAAAAAATGAACTTCAGATCCAATTTTTATTTTACCAAGGGTAACAGGTGTAATTGGACTCCAAAAGTTGTTGTACAATGTCCTGAGTACGCTGATACCACATATAAGCAGGTAAACCACTGTTTGGGCGCAGAACTTGGAAGGGAAGAAGCGCCATTTAACTTTTCAATGCAAAATTGGCTGGAATTGAAATTGGACGCCATGTCACGTTTGCAG
This sequence comes from Oophaga sylvatica, assembly GCA_033576555.1. Classification (NCBI taxonomy): domain Eukaryota; kingdom Metazoa; phylum Chordata; class Amphibia; order Anura; family Dendrobatidae; genus Oophaga; species Oophaga sylvatica. Next base: position 845,669,393 of record JARQOD010000001.1, read on the forward strand.
AGACCCTGATGTGCCTAAACAGTGGAAACCCCCCACAAGTGACACCATTTTGGAAACTAGACCCCCTAAGGAACTTATCTAGATGTGTGGTGAGCACTTTGAACCCCCAAGTGCTTCACAGAAGTTTATAACGTATAGCCGTAAAAATAAAAAATCATATTTCACAAAAATGATCTTTTCGCCCCCAATTTTTTATTTTCACAAGGGTAACAGGAGAAATTGGACCCCAAAAGTTGTCCAATTTGTGCTGAGTACGCCGATACCCTATATGTGGGGGTAAATCACTGGGTGCACAGCAGAGCTCGGAAGCGAAGGAGCACCGTTTAGAATTGGCTGAAATTGAGATCGGACACCATGTCGCGTTTGGAAAGCCCCTGATGTGCCTGAACAGTGGAAACCCCCCCAATTCCAACTACAACCCTAACCCCAACACCCTAACCAGCCCTAACCATAACCCTAACCCTAATACACCCCTAACCAAACCTAACCCTAACTTTGCCCCAACCCTAACCCTAACTTTTGCCCAACCCTAACTCTACTTTAGCCCTAACCCTAACTTAGCCCCAACCCTAACTCTAACTTTAGCGCCAACCCTAACTTTAGCCCCAACCCTAACCCTAACTTTAGCCCTAACCCTAATTGGAAAATGGAAATAAATAAATTTTTTTATTTTATTATTTTTCCCCAACTAAGGGGGTGATAAAAAGGGGTTTGATTTACTATTTATAACGGGTTTTTTATGTTTGGCATCTGTCACTCTCTAAAAGATGCTTTTTATTGCAAAAAATAGTTTTTGCATCACCATATTTTGAGAGCTATAATTTTTCCATATTTTGGCCCACAGAGTCATGTGAGGTCTTGTTTTTTGTGGGACGAGTTGACGTTTTTATTGGTACCATTTACTGGCACATGACATTTTTTTGATCACATTTTATTCCGATTTTTGGGAGGCGGAATGAACAAAGACCAGCAATTCATGAATTTCTTTAGGGGGGCGTTTATACCATTCCACATGTGGTTAAATTGATAAAGCCGTTTTATTCCTTGGGTTAGTATGATTACAGCGATACCTCATTTATAGCATTTTTTTATGTTTTGGCGCTTTATGCAATAAAAACTCTTTTATATAAAAAAAAAATTATTTTTGCATCGCTTTATTCTAAGAGCTATAACGTTTTTATTTTTTCACTGATGACTCTGTATCGCGGCTCGTTTTTTGCGGGATAAGATGACGTTTTCAGCGGTACCGTGTTTATTTATATTCGTCTTTTCGATCGCGTGGTATTCCAGTTTTTGTTTGGCAGTATGATGATAAAGCATTGTTTTTTTGCCTTTTTTTATGGTGTTCACTAAAGGGGTTAACTAGTGGGACAGTTTTATAGGTTGGGTCCTTACGGACTCGACGATACTGAATATATGTACTATTATTGTTTAGATTTTTTTAATTCAAATATTTATTGATAGAATAAATATTGATTTTTTTTTAGTTTATTTTTTAATTTTTTTACAATTATTAAATTTTTTTTTTTTATTTAATACTTTTACACTGTGTCCAATATGGGACACTCATTTTCTGCAGGCTGATCGCTTATATGGCATGCAGATGTGCATGCCATATAAACTGTCAGCGCTGCAGGGATTTGTCACTAACCTCAGAGACTTCCTGACGTGCACTGTGCATGACAGGAAGCCTCCAAGCTCTGGTAACCCGGATGTCATCATGACAACATCGGGTTACCATGAGAGCGATCAGGACCCTGCGTCATGACAGCCCCTCTGCCTGCTCCGGAACGCTGCGATCTTGCTTGATCGCAGAGTTCTGGGGGTTGAAGTGTCGGGAGCGGTCTGTGACCGCTCCTGGCTCTTAGTGCCGGGTGTCAGCTGTGAGAATCAGCTGACACCCGGCCGCGATCCGCCGCGCTTCCCACATGAGCACTGCTGATTGCGTATGACGTACTATCCTGTCCATGGGAATTAAGTCCCAGGGCACCTGGACGGGATAATACGTCTAATGGCAGAGAGGGGTTAAACATGGCCGTCTCCAGCCATGGCAACCTTTGTATAACACATAACCTCCGAGTCTCAGTCCCTCTGTATATGAGTTCATATTCGGTTGGCCCTTTAACACGGGCTGCCGAAGTCTTTAAAATAGGCCTCATTCAGACCCGGCAGTCCTTCTGAGAACATGAAAAAGGGTAAGCACGGCACTCCTCGTCAAAACCGTGGTGCCTGGACATGGGATGCCAATCCCTATATCAGAATAAATATAAATCCGGCACTCAAAAGATATGCTTGTAAAAAATATTTATTATATATGATCCAACAAATATGACGTTTCGGTCAATCACATGACCTTCTTCAGACTGGAAAATATGGAAGGTATATGATACAAAATAATTAATATCCAATAAGTCTAACAGTGAATATCATGAAATATACAAAAATATAAAACAAAAATGATGCAAAGCATGATTCCTACAGCTCCTAGATCTATAATGGTGTACTTCTGCTATTATAAGCCTATAGCAAATCATCGCTTGTATATATATAGTGGTATCTTTATTACCTTTACATATTGTTTGGGCGCAATATAGCTGAATTTTTTGTTTCGGTTTTCATACTGTTTTGCATCATTTGCATCTTCTGAGAACAGTCTCCCCCTCCCTCCTTTAGCTGATCACAGGCCCTTTAGCTGTGGTGGGCTGCTGACAAGCATTCCGCTGGAAAAAGCTAACGCAAAACGCGTGTCGGGTGTCACTGACACTCAAAGGTAAAGTGCGGACATACCATCTACCCCTTTCCTCTTTCTCCCCCTTACTTTGCCTGGCTGGTTTTTGAACTTGCAGCTTTACTAAATCTGTTTTCTACATAGCACTCATGAAAATCTTCACTAGCTACGTGACTTGAACACTGATTTTGCTTGGTAAACCTTTTGTGCTTGCTGTTAATATGACACTGTTTTTTATGCATTTCAATCAGTGTTCATTTACAATGATACCTGCTAGTGATTTTGATGCCAGCTTAAATAGTGGAGGATGTTTTTTCAATTGATTGGAATGCTAAAGATAGTCAAATACTTTCTTTAAGGCTAAGTGCACACGTTCAGGAATATTTGCGTTTTTTTCGCGTTTTTTCGCGGGAAAAACGCATGTATTAAGCATCCTATCATTTAGAATGAATTCCGCAATTTTTGTGCACATGGTGCGTTTTTTTCCGTAAAAAAAAACGCATCGCGGAAAATCTAGCAACATGTCCATTAATTTTGCGGAATTCTAGCGTTTTTCCCGCTATATTATTGACCTAGAAAGTTCAGGAAAAAATCGCGGTCAAATCCGCACAAAAAACGCACCAAAAACGCGCAAAATCCACGCAAAATAACATGCGTTTTTGCTGCGAAAAAAGTCCGGTTTTGCTTAGGAATATTCTGCAAACATTCTGCAAACGTGTGCACTTAGCCTTAATGTGATATAGGCAATATCTCTTAGCCCTTTTCATGTTAATAAATCACTCAGGCCTTTATATATACTTCTCTTTGGAAGCTATTATCCAGCTCCTCTTACTATAGCATATTTATATGCATACTGACTTCGGGCTTATTTTATTCTATTAGGGGTTTTTTGGTATATTATTCAGCTCTATGACATTTATTGTGTTAGTTTTTTTGCACTAGTTGTCCCCTTATGATTACTTGTTTCTACTTTTAAACTGTATTAATAAAATTGAATGATTTTATGGCACAAAGCTTCCAGCATCTCCTTTTTTTGATTTTTATAAACATGGGGCTTGTCCAAGGGTTGAAGTGGGGGCAAAGTTCAGGAACATACAGTCCAGCAGCCGCATCCAGAGTCCACCACTATTAACCCCCATGGGGTTCTGGTCCCGTGATCCAGCAGGGGGGACACCAACGGGTGTAAAAACTGGGAGGAGGGGAAAACAAATAAATGCCTACAAATGCCACTACACTACAAATGCCATTGTCCTTGGCCGCCATGTAAGGTCCATTGCCCTCTTAGGGACACGGAACAGTCACTCACATTTGCTGGGTGCAGCCGGCACAAATTAGCATCAATCCTTAAAGGGGCCGATCAGTCTGTACATGGCCGTTGAATTGCATAGTGGGCCGCATGTGGTCCCTGGTACACGTACAACTGTGATGAAGACCCACTGGAGGAGGAGTCTCCGCTATTCCTTCGGCTCCGCACTCCCTCCAGTGGTGGGCCCACTCCTTCAGGAGCCTCCAGCTCCGTGAAAACATCGGCGGCCGCCTCACTGCCCTGAGGCACTGCTCTTTCCTGTGCGGCCGGGGCAACTGTGGCCACAGCCTCCGGCCTCCGGCCGTTCCATGTTTGAATTCTCCGGCGGTGAGCTTGTCTCCCGATTAGAGGCCATCCTAATTGCCCCCGCATAGGGCCCTCAGGGTCCCTGTTCTCCAACTCCTGCACAAAGCCATAGCCCTTGTTGTGATTCAGATACCTGACGAGGCCGTAGGTCATCCGGCCTGCTGCGGTTCCTCCGCCGGAGCGCTGCAGCTCTCAGACAATCCGACTGTCCAACCCCCTCTTTTCCCGGATCACTTCACGGATCCACGGGCCTGCCGCGGCCGCAGGTATACCCTCTTCTCTCCACACCTCTGCCACGGGCGCCGGCCGGAATGGGCGTGGCCTGGGGAAGCGCAGGGGCCATTGCGGCCGGAGGCGACGACGGAGTCAGCGGTCGGGGCGCCTCCGATGAGGATGACGGGACAGACAGCCGGGACAGCATCTGTGATTATTTTCTCAAGCTGATTTGGCACGTGATTGGCAGTGAGAATCTGATGGCACGCACCCTTACAAGTCTATGGTCGGAGTCACACTAGCGCATGACATCTGATGTGAGAGCATCGGACGCAATATGCTAATGACCCTCGGCTCCTGCTGTGCTGGAGCCGAGTGTCAGTGCTCATGCTCCCATCCTCTTGAATCAGAGAATTGCAGCACAGGAGCAGAAGAGACAGAGACATTAGTTTCTCTATCTCCTCCATTTCCGGCATCTGCGGGAATCGCACTGCACTTGGGTGATATCGGAGTTCAGTCCGACGTATCACACGCACCCAAAGACTTCGAATTGACATGATAAAATAATCGCAGATGTGAGCTGCCCTATAGAGTAACATTTTTATCAGATTGCTCTCGTCCTATTACATCGCAAGTGTGAGCGAGCCCTATGGATGCGTGTGAAACATCGCAATGTACTCAGATATCACCAGAGTGCAGTGCGATTCGTGCAGATGCCAGCAATGGAGGAGATGGAGAAATTACTTTTTCTGTCTCCTCTGCACCTGTGCTGTGATCCTGTCATGCGAGAGAATCACAGCACAGTAGCATGACACTTGGTGCACGCTCGCAGCAGAGCAGGATCTGAGGGTCATTAGCATATCACATCCAATGCTCTCATGAGAGAATCATCAGGTGCCATACGCTAGTGTGACTCCTGCCTTAGAGCTGGCACTAACTTTTCCGATAGATAAACCCACCTGAGCTACTACCTGGCACCCAAATCTGTAAGGAGAAGGCAGCAAAATGTTGTTGTGAGTCGCCCGCCAGGGCCTGTGGGGTACTCGGCACCGAGCCCGTTCACTTCTATAGGGGATGTCACGGCGACACAGCTCGGTCCGTGGCCCTGGGCGCTCACTAAAAAGGGGGATATTTACAGGGGATTAAAGTATTTGTAGGATGTTCGTGACGCCACCTGTGGTACCTGGTCAGGGTGACCAGCGCAGCTATGCAGATCCGCTGAAGGGTTGGTGTTGGGCAGCAAGGTGTTAAGCCTTCCACAGGCAAGGCTGGGGTCCTTCAGGGTAAACGGGGTGTAGGGGTGCAGGATGGAGGAGAGGAGTTCAGCAGCAGGAGTAATAAGGTAGGCACACACAAAAGTCTCTTTCTGTACCTTTACTGATGGATTTTCAGGCACGTCCCGGGGTGCTGGCAGGGTGAAGGATGCACGTCCAGTTCTTCCCACTGAGTAGGTGTAGGGCCTCCTTACTTCTATAATGTGAGTCTCTGACCTGTATGAAACGAGGCCTAACTCTGTCTTCAACTTTACACGCCCGGCTGACTTTGTGGTAGGGCCTTCTCTTGGAAAGAACACAGTCTCTAATGGTTGCGCTGACCAGACTCCTGTCTTCCTGACCCCGGATATGTATCAACACTTGTGGGCCCCTGCGACTTGAAGTCCCGCAGGGTCTCCGGTATCTCCTACTAGTCGTGTAGATTCTAGCAAGCTCGGACCCGGTGTCCGGTTATTCAGAGTAGAGGTAAGCTATCAATGCTATTTCCACCTCTGGCACTCTCTTCTTCTCTTCCACTCGCCTTTCGTCCTACTCGACGCTCACATAAACACACTAGCAGTAGATGGCTGCTTCTTCTCCTTTCTTCACCGCTCTCAAAGCGTCGGCACGCTTGCTCGCTGAACTGAACTCAGTTGACTCAGTTCTGACTAGGCTGGAGTGGCTATCTTTCCACTTGTACTAGCCTCCACAAGTTTGAACTAAGCTCAAAGCTGCAGTCTTCAGGTTCTTTCAACAACTGCTGTTCTCTTTCTCTCTTTCTTTCTAAGCTCTGTCTGAAGCGGCTATCAGGATTCACCGTCTGACCTGCACCTGGCTTTGCAGACTCACTGATCTGTGCTCGCCCTTGGAGCTAACTCTCCACTCTCCAAGAGAACTAACAACTTCTCACTTCTGTGTAGAATCACCAACTACTCTGAACTTGTTCTGAACTAATCTGAGCTCTCTGCTGTGACTTCACCATCCTTATATACTCTGAAAAGGCTCCCTCTGGTGGCTCTAGGGATTGGTGAAGGAGTTTGTATGCATATTGGGTCCTCTAGTGGTCATTACCTTTCATGCATCCCTCTGGGAAATGAGATTCCAAGCGCAGCTGGGCTCTACAGTTGCCTTGCCCGGTTTGCTTTTATTAATTAGTTGGATTTGTCTGTGCCTACCTGGCCAACAGTGCCGAGCCGGCATCAGCACTTGTTGCTGCCACAGTAATGGACGCCCAACCAAGTACCTTTCCTCTTTGAACATTTTCTTACAGAAACTTGCAGCACAGACCAAGCTTTCATGTACCTCTCAATAATCCAGCATTTTTTTATCTGATTTGTGTCATACAAAGTCCCAATGCACACAGTCATACATACACTGCGTGCTGATTCTGTATGGTACCCTATTGCAGAATTATTATTCTTCTCAGTTAAACATCCCTTGGTGCGTGATTTTCATTTTATGGAAGACTCTGGGAAAAAAAACCTTTGGTTCCTGCATGTGAAGCATTTGTAGATATGGAAAGACCAAGTAAACTCCTAATCATGCCGTATTACGGCAGCTGCACAGCGCCATCATCCGCCTCGTGCCGTTTGTTACAATTTATAACGTTTCCACCCAGATCATCTCTAGAAGTACAAGTTTTGTGTATTCTGTTTAGGTGCAGAGAAGCACTAAAAAGCCAAAGAAAACAATTGATCTAATTGCTCGCAGCGTATACTGATCTTTTATCTAGTCCAAAAATATCACTTGCAGTGGACCTAGTTAAAAGAAAAAGTTTATTTGGTAGGTGTGTTTTATCGTACAAGTGAACAATGTTTCCTTTGTTAATTGTAATTTAATTTTAAACTGATTAATCAATGTGAGAACAAATTGTCTTTTTAAAATCTGTACTAATAGCTTGTCTAGTTATCCTGGCATGAGATCAATTTAGCTTAATCTAAAAGAAAGTAATATTGATGGCGACTACAGAAGACCCAATAAGCCTGTAACAACCAATTCATTTGTACAAAGCACCTGATTATCTCACAGAAAATCTCCCTACACTGGAAGCTTTCCTGAGCAGTCCTAATGAGCTCAGTGATCTACAGCGGAGACTACTGCTGCTATAGGGCCACGTTCACACCTTCAGTATTAGGTCAGTTTTTTTACATCAGTATTTGTAAGCCAAAACCAGGAGTGGGTGATAAAAAGTGGTGACATGTTTCTATTATACGTTACCTCCGATTATTCCTCTCCTGGTTTTGGCTTACAAATACTAATGTAAAATACTGTCCAAGTACTGAACGTGTGAACTTGCCCTTAGTATTTCCATCTTGCTCTGTCCAGTCAGTAGACTTGTACTCCACAGGGAATGTGGATGTACCAAATTAGTTTTGGTCAGTAGGTATCGAGAAGAGTGGAGAGCCAACCTTTAGAAGACGCTATATAAACTTTTTAGTACTTTTTGGGCCATTACAACCATCTTACAATTAAAGGGAATCCGTCACCAGGATTAGCTACTCCATCTGAGAGCAGAGACCATGTGATTGCAGGCATGTATCACTTTCCGGGCTGTTTGCTGTCATTTTGATGAAATCACTATTTTATCTACATCAGATCTACCAGTTCTCTGAATGTTGAGCTCTGTATAACCTCGCTCCACGTCACTGATTGGCAGCTGTCTGTCTATAGGGTATGCCACACTAAACAATATCGCTAACGGGATCGCTAAAAAACGTCACTATTTAGCGATCTCGTTAGCGATGTTGTTGTGTGCGGCATCTAGCGACGACGTGGCCCCTGCTGAGATCCTGCTGTGATCTCGCTCGTCGCTGACATCGTTCCGGACCCTATTTTCATCGTCGGCGTCCCGCTGTTAAGTATATATCGCTGAATGTGGCACCTTTTTGTGAACAATGTGCGACCTCATTAACGATGCATTAGTCAGCGGCGGAGGCGGGACTTTGTTTTCTTTCAAAACGCCCTTCAGCTCCGATTGGTGACCACAACATCACCTCAGCTATAATAACTGCGCCCCCATCCATTGTTTCCAGAGCACGTTGTGGATGATTCCAACTGTGCTTTGTGCGTTTTTGTGAGGATAGTATCGCGTGTCGGTGTTTTGCGATCATATTTGTGGCGCAGTGGTGGGTTTTGCGATCCTGTCTGAGTCGATAGAGCACCATCCATCCCCATTTGGATTTGGATCTTCGGGATATTTGGATTTGGATTCAAGGTACATATTGTTTGTGATGTTGTGATGTTGTTTTGATAATGTTTTTTGACCTTATTTTTTTTTTTTCGTCCTCTGCTTTATTGATTTTACACCCCTGACTTTATTTTCTCTTTTTTTTTGCTTTATTTATTTTACACCCCTCACCATTTTAGACATTTGTAAACTGTATAAACTGAAAAGTTTATTTTTTTTTTTAGTAATTTAATTTTTATTTTATTCTTTATTTTATTCTGTTTAAACACTTTAGTAATAGTAATTAATTAGTCATTAACTTTTCTCTTCTTTACCGTACAGGTTGCACATAATGAACCTCTCCACCGCGGAGCGTATGATTGTGGCAGTTGCGCTATCTATGGAGGCAGATCGACAGGAAGAGGCGCGGGTGGAAGAGAGGCGCTCCAAGCGAAAGCGTCGCATGTGGACCAGAGAATGGCTGGAGCAGAGGTCCAGATTCACCCACATGCATCTAGTGAGGGAGTTGCAGGAGAAGAATCCGCAGGATTTCCGGAATTATCTACGGATGTCGGAGGATTCATTCAAGCTCCTACTGGAAGCTGTGAGGCCACTCATTGAACGGCAGGATACCCGGATGCTGCAGCTGTTTCAGCAGAGGAACGTTTGGCAGTAACGCTGCGATTTCTGGCAACCGGACGTTCAATGAAGGATTTGCAATATTCTGCTGCAATTTCTCGGTCGCTGCTTGGAGAACTAATTCCGGAGACATGCAACGCCATCGTCCGCAGTTTACGGAGCTACATGCCTTTTCCCAAATCAGTGGTGGAATGGCAAATTATTGCCTCTGATTTTGAAAGGATTTGGCAGCTCCCAAACTGTGGTGGTGCCTTGGATGGCAAACATGTGCGGATCACGCAACCAGCCAACAGCGGATCCTATTACTATAACTACAAAGGCTACTTCAGCGTGATCCTCATGGCCCTTGTTAATGCCAATTATGAATTTATTGACGTTAATGTTGGCATTAATGGAAGGGTTTCTGACGGTGGCGTTTTGGAGCACACAAGTTTTGGTGAACGGTTGTTTAATAATAAACTTAACTTGCCAACCAACATGGACACCACCGCCGAACCTAAACTTTGTGTTTGTGGGTGATGAAGCCTTCCCCCTTCATGAGCATCTTGTTAAACCGTACCCACAAAAGACTTTGACAGGGGAAAGGCGGATTTTTAACTACAGACTGTCTAGGGCACGGCGCGTTGTTGAGAATGCCTTCGGCATAATGGCCAACCGCTTCAGGGTTTTCCACACTCCAATCAACATGAAGCTGGAATCCATAGACTCTGTGGTGTTGGCCTGTTGTGTGCTGCACAATTTTCTACGAAAACGCGATGCTGGTACTTACAGTCCGCCAGGATTCATGGACTCGGACAGCAATGGTGATGTGGTGCTTGGAGAATGGCGTGAGAATGACTGTCAATCAAGGCAGGAGCAAGGACAATGCGAAGGCCGGCCGAGACAAGTACTGCCAGTACTTTAATGGGCCTGGTGCAGTGAGTTGGCAGCATCAGGTCTAGTTTGATTTTGATAATGTTTGAATTTTGCCTTTTATTAACAATGTTTATATAATAAATAAATTTTATTTTAAAAATGCACTTGTGTTTTTTTTTCAATTATTTTACCAATCTGAGCATTCTCAAACAGCTATACAGACATTTCATACAGATCTGCAAAGCCATTGTGATTGCATGGTGATTATAGCCCCAGCATACAGATATGCGACGAGATTGTGATCGCAATCTGAGCATTCTCAAACAGCTCCGCAAAGCCATTGTGTTTTGCATGGTGATTATAGCCCCAGCATACAGAAATGCGACGACATTGTGACTGCAAAGCCATTGTGATTTGCATGGTGATTATAGCCCCAGCATACAGATATGCGACGAGATTGTGATCGCAATCTGAGCATTCTCAAACAGCTCTGCAAAGCCATTGTGATTTGCATGGTGATTATAGCCCCAGCAGACAGATATGCGACGAGATTGTGATCGCAATCTGAGCATTCTCAAACAGCTATACAGACATTGCATACAGATCTGCAAAGCCATTGTGTATTGCATGGTGATTATAGCCCCAGCAGACAGATATGCGACGAGATTGTGATCGCAATCTGAGCATTCTCAAACAGCTATACAGACATTGCATACAGATCTGCAAAGCCATTGTGATTGCATGGTGATTATAGCCCCAGCATACAGATATGCGACGGATTTGTCGAATTTAGCACTCACAGCTCGCAAACCATGGATTTATATTAAGCCCCGATCGACGACATTGTGATCGCCTAGTTTAAACCCGTTGTCTTGCGATCGCAATATCATCTCATATCTGCTTGCTGGTTTACATGGCTGCTGCGGTCATTTTTCGTTAGCAATACCGTTTTGCGACGTGAATTTAGCCGCACGTAACGTGCGCCGTAAAGTGCGCACGCTGTGAGGTCATGACGCTGGCGTCGCCCAATGCGGTTTTATCATGGCAGCGAGACAGCGCTCAGTAAAATGGGAGGATGGAGAGGTCCGTTATCTAATAAAGAGAACGGACCAGTGGGATTATTTCTGCAGGGTACCTGTGGCGCATCCAAGGCGTCACAAAAGGGTATGCCTGCAGAGAATCCGGCGGGGCCTGGAGAGGCGCTTCAATGTGCGGCGGACCCTGAGACAAATCCGCAAGAAGCTGGCGGACCTGCGATACCGCTCACGCGATAGGGTCGCCAGCATCCGGGCCCAGCTACGCAGGCCTCTGAGTGAGTATTGATGAGGGTATCTGGAGAGGTTATGTTTTATGGTTAGGCTACTTTCACACTTGCGTTTTTTTGCGCTGCATTTCGATCGCACATGAAGCGCATTAAAAAAATGCATGCAAACGCTTGTAATAGCTGCGATATTTTGTCGCATCAGCATACGCATTTAAAAAAAAAAAAAGCGTTGGTCTTCGATTTCATTTGTTTTTTGTAGCCGTTTGCGGTTTTTTGGCGCATGCGTTGTCTATGTGTCACATTTCTATCATCTCTGTCTCCATCATCTCTGTCTCCATCATCTCTGTCTCCATCATCTCTGGCTCTATCATCTCTGTCTCAATCATCTCTGTCTCAATCATCTCTGTCTATTTTGACCGTGAAAAAAAAAAAAGGCAACATGTAGCATCTGGGCGCACACCGGGAAAATGCGCAGCGCACGACAAACGCACATGAACGCAGCAGTATATGGGGCCATTATTCAGTATGCAGCAGTATATGGGGCCATTATTCAGTATGGAGCATTATGTGGAGCTATTATACAGTATGCAGCAGTATATGGGGCCATTATTCAGTAGTTTTTTTCTTTCCCATCTTTCTCTCTCTGTTCTTTCTTTCTTGGGAGTACCGGCAGTGATAATAGGGATTCTGAATTGTATATTTCATTTACAGCACCACCTTCACCATCACCAGCACCACCTGCTCCACCGTCCCCAGCTACCCCTCCACCACCATCCTCACCTTCCCCGGCTACGCCTCCACCACCATCCTCACCTTACCTCTCAACCCCTTCACCTGGAGCAACCCCCCCTCGTGACTCCGTTTGTTACAGCCCTTCCCCAGACGTTGTCTTCTCTCCTGCATCATCCCATGACACGGATGCAGGCTCCCCATCAGGTAATTAACGCACATTATATAAGCTTCAGACAAGTTTGAGAACTTAGTAAGGTCATGTGTAATGGCTGTTGTGATATAATTTTTTTTTTCTTTTTTTCCCTAGCCGGCGGAGCAACAGGATCAGGGTGGGCAGTAAGCGGGTCCTCTGAGGAAAGCCGTAAGTGTTAACAAACATAACATGTACATGTAGATGTTGCTACAGAATTCCCTGGTTAACTGTTACCTTTACCTCCACAGAAATCCCCACTGCCCAGGACCTGTTCCTGTCCCACCGCCGGCTGATGGCGACAATGCACACCGCAGTGGCGGCCATGAGCAGCGCTGTGTCTGCCATGAATTCAGCTGCCACAGCCATGAATTCAGCCGTGGCAGACATGGATTCAGCTGTGGCAGGCATGAATTCAGCAGTCATAGCGCTGCAAACTGCCATGGGAGCTCTGCATCACCACGGGATGATGCTGGAGAGACAATTTTCTGGAGTCCGGGGCCCTCAGTAATTTTTTTTTTGTTGTAAATAATTTGTTATAATGTAAATATTTTGTTCATAATTTTTTATTTTATTATGTAAATTTTTTGTTTTTATTTAAATTTTATTTATTTTTACAAAAAATATATATGACAAAAATATATATTTAATATTTTACGTTAATCAACGCAGGTGTGGTGTATTATTTTTTAGTATAAGGTTTTAGCGCTAGTGTGACCAGGGGCCTTTATAAGAAATGTTAATTTTTGAAATTTTTTTAATTTCATTTTTTCCCTATGATGGAACACCTATGATAGCTGGTAGTAGTACCATGACCCCGTGTGTGACAAGTAGATGTAATAAAAATACAACATTTTAATAGTTGACATCACATAAGAATAAAAGACCACAATTCATTAGATAAATAAGATTTTTATTAAGAAAGGTAACAATGTAAAAAAAATATAGACAACAAAAAAAATTTTGAAAAACATTTTAAAAACTACAACTGCTGGTAAGATGGATCGTTGCCATTACCACGCTGCCTCTGCGGTGTATAAAAATAAGGGGAGCACCAACGTTTGGGTTTGGCACAGGATGCTGCCTCTGCGGTGTATTACAATAAGGGGGAGCACCAACGTTTGGAGCACCAACGTTTGGGTTTGGCACAGGATTGTGCGGCCACGAGTAGTCCGGGTACTGCGGTCTTGGCATGACAACATATCTGTTATCCAGGTTTCCAAAAGAGGCTTGAGTCAGTACCTCAAACATGAGTCTCTCTGCATGTTGTCGCTGAACAGGATCCAGAGTAGGGAGCCTCTCATTTGCGAAGTATGCAAACCCTGTTATTTTAGGTTCTTTTTCTGCTGTTAGCACTTTTTTTGCAATTTCCACCAATTCAGGAGTAGCCGAGGTGGTGGGAGCCTTCCTTTTCCTTCCTGAAGGTGAAAGCCGGCGCCGCACAGATGAGGATGGTGTCTCTTCTTCATCTTCGATCAATGGCATGCTGTCTTGTTCAGTTGCAGGTGTGGAGACGGACTCTTCTGTTTCCTGCATGAACAAAAAACAAATGGTAAATCACAAAGACAAAGAAATTAATCTTCACACAGCAAAAATGTGAAAACGACACTTGTAAAGACAAATCGATGTGAATACTTTTCCGTCCAATTATGACAAGAGCATTCTTAAGGTGATACCTTTATAATGTAATTATTCCAAATGTAATCTTGCCTGAACAAGGAGCCTGTGCGCTCTGAAAGCTTGCGAACATATAATTTTCTGGTTAGCCAATAAAGGTATACCCTTAAGAATGCTCTTGTCATAATTGGACGGAAAAGTATTCACATCGATTTTTCTGGCTAACACGGTACCACAATATAATTTATTATTGTACACCTTGTAAAGACAAAGCAATTTACTACACCCATATACAGCAAAAATGTGAAAATGACACTTGTTAATGGATAGGCCTCAACCGTTGAGCTAGATAAATTATCAGTACATGAAGGGATATATTCTGCCATTTTATCTACATGTCACAATTATATATTTTAAATTTAAGTCCACTTTGGCATGTACATTAAAATGTGTTGTAATACAAAGGTACTTACATGTATGACAGGGGAGTCCGGCTGGATCACTGGGTCTAGATCCGACATGGATGTCCCTTATCTGGGTACTTCTTGGTCCCTTGTGAACTCGAACAGATCAAAGTACCACAGTTGGGGGACATAAACATCATCGGCCCCCGCTCCAGATTTGGTGGAATTTATAACTTTATTGAGCTCTTTTTTATACACTGTGCGGAGGGCCTGTATGCGTTTTTTGACCGATGACACATCCGCAGGTTCATCGGGGTAACGGCTCTTGCACATCTCCACCAGTTTTTGGTATGCGTCATTCTTTTTAAGCCTGTTACAGTAATCTGGTGATTTTATTCTCCATAGGCACGGCATGGAGCGGTAGAGCTCGATAAATTCCCGCAAAAAATCTTGTTTATCAGCCATCTGTAATAAAAAATATTATTATGTGAGAACGCCAGAATGGTTAAATAAAATAAAATGTTTATAGCCTACAACATAGAACACAGCAGGGATCACAAAATGGTGGTTGGTGTGTTTGGTGGCCAGAACAAAACAAACAAACAATGGCAAAAAAAAAAAAAATTGATGAACGACAATGGTTTACAAAAGCAGAGATCTAAACATGGATCTGTAAAATTAAAGTTAAAATAAAAATGAAATGTGACAAAAATAATACCTACCTTACACAAGTTGTGATTCTGGAGAAAAAAGAAAACAGGGAAAATAGCTTCACAAACTGGATCACGCCAGAGAATGGATCGCAGAGGATATAACGTCAGAAACTGGATCGCAGAAAAACAACGTCGTAGACCGGAACACAGCAACAGCAATAGTGGCACAAATGGATCGCAGTAACTACAAAGGCTAGCAGGACACACTGGAACAATGCTGGAGATTTGAAAGAACCGCTTCTGCTCGAGAGCAATGGAGAGGAGTGCAGATACGTGGTCTTTTATGACGCGGTCATCCAATCACAAAGCGGGAGAGCTGTGATAAATATTTATGAGGTAAATAGTGACCACCAATCTGTGATGAAGGGCGTGCAAAAGGTTGCGCTCAGTCACGCCTATCGAGGTCGTGATCTTTCACAGTATATGCAAGTGTGGCACGTCCCAACGACCGCCAAAGTCGTTAAAAAGATCGCTACTGCTGATGCGTCGTTAATTAAATCGTCCAGTTTGGCAGCTACTAGCGACATTAAAACGATCACAACCAACGATCTCATTAGTATGCGTCGTTATCGTGATCGTTAGCGATCTTGTTTAGTGTGGCAGTACCTTATGTCTATGCACAGTGTACACAGAAAGCTGCCTATCAGTGATGTGGGCGGGGCTATGCAGAGCTCATGAATATGCTTGACTACATAGCAGCAGATTTATTAGTCCTCTACTGATAATCTCCTGCTGATAAAATAGTGATTTTATCAGAACTACAGCAAACAGCTCTGTAATTGACACAACACTGGAATCAGGGTCTCTGCCGATACATTATGCTGTTCTCAGATTAGTTGGCAAAAACCTATTAATAAATTCCCTTTAAAATGCCAACTCGTTTTGCCCCTCAAATTCTGGTTTAAATTTGAGGGTTTTCTTAATTACTTAAAAAGTTAGACAAAAAGTTGGTATACACATTCTATAGCTCCAGAATAAGGCTGTTTTGGGAAAATTCCACAATATTTTTTCTGCAGTGTTCTCACTGTTTTCACCATTCTTATTAAGCGACACTCCCAATCTCTTCACCAGTCAAGAAGATAGCGCTTAGCGTCAGTACCAAAGACTTTGAAAGGTGCAAAAATGCACATGGACAACTGTTGCTACATTAAGTAAGAAACCCCTGTCTTGACAATTGTTGGAGTCCCACATGTCAGATTCCCACTGATCTACCAGTTATTACATACCCTTTAAGTTAGCATCATTTATTTATGTATCACCGAATAACAAACATAAAAAACAGGCTTTGTTGTCAGAGTAGTATTGTAACTGTAAGTAAAGTGAAAATGTGCATATTATGCATCTGTTTGTGTTGTAGGCCCAATTCTTAAGTATTGGTGCCACAATGACCAAGGCAGCCTCTAATCACTGCCATATGGCTGACATTGAGATGATCTGTGACACCTATCAACAAAAGATCCATACAAGAAGAAACGGAGTTCAACCAGGTACCAGGTACAAGTTGGAAGCAATAGGCTATTAGACAAAAAAATGACCATATATTGGGACAAACCTGACAACACGGTGCCATACAGTTGCATTGCCCATAGACCACCATTGTAAAAAAGTATAGCTGTACTCTATGGGTTCTGCAGGGAATCACTTTATGAAAGTTGGCTGTGCTTTCCTATATTGATTAAAAAAGGATTTACCAATGTATATACTAGCCCAGCGGAGGCTGCAAAAACTCGCATGGCATCTTTCAGACTTATAGGATTACATGGACCTAATCGGTATACTCAAAAGGAGTGTTGCTAGGAGTATTAGTATAAGCACAGTGTGAACACAGCCTCAAGTTTG
This sequence comes from Oophaga sylvatica, assembly GCA_033576555.1. NCBI lineage: Eukaryota > Metazoa > Chordata > Amphibia > Anura > Dendrobatidae > Oophaga > Oophaga sylvatica. The sequence continues at coordinate 845,686,618 of JARQOD010000001.1, forward strand.
GGATATACGAATTAGTATACCTTTATGGAACAATTAACTACCTTACATTTGCAATCTGCAGAATAAATGGATTAATGTACTTAGGTTGTTGTTATAGTAGCTGTTTAGCTTTTATTTTAGGGATGTATTCTTCCCATCTGAAATTTATGCCTAGAACTAGTTCCTGTTGGTAGGATTCCATAGTCTTTGACAATAAAGTATCCTTTCAGTAGGTGGAAATGTTCCATTGTCCAATACAAAGAATGATTGTCATTTGCCTGAATGGACTGTAGATGAAATGAATATCTCTGTTATGTATACATATTCTAAGTTTTTTATGTCATAGTTCAGATCATCCAAACCTTACATTTTGTAAAACTTTCTAATTGCAAGTTATTTCGAGACCTGGTGATACAACTGAGCAAACTGAACTAGAGGTTAGGACACAAAGCTAGGAGGGGTAGCTAATACTAGAGAAGAGAGGGAGAGGATTCAAAAAGATATAAATAAACTGGAGCAGTGGGCAGCAACTAACAGAATGGTTTTTAACAGGGAAAAATGCAAAGTACTACATCTGGGCAATAAAAATGAAAAAAGCATATACAAAATGGGAGGAATAGGGCTAAGTAACAGCACATGTGAAAAAGACTTGGGTATACTAATTGAACACAGACTGAACATGAGTCAACAGTGTGATGCAGCAGCAAAAAAGGAAATACAATTCTAGGATGTATCAACAGAAGCATACAGTCTAGATCACGTGAGGTCATTATTGCCCTCTACTCCTCTTTGGTCAGACCTCATCTGGAATACTGTGTCCAGTTTTGGGCACCACATTTTAAAAAAGACATCAACAAACTGGAGCAAGTTCAAAGGAGAGCCACCAGAATGGTGACCGGTCTGCAAACCATGTCCTATGAGGAACGGTTGCAGGATTTGGGAATGTTTAGCTTACAAAAAAGAAGACTGAGAGGAGACTTAATAGCCATCTACAAATATCTCAAGGGCTGTCACAGTGTAGAAGGATCATCTTTATTCCATTTGCACAAGGAAAGACTAGAAGCAATGGGATGAAACTAAATGGGAGGAGACACAGATTAGATATTAGAAAAAACTTTTTGACAGTTAGGGTGATCAAGGAGTGGAACAGGCTGCCACGAGAGGTGGTAAGTTCTCCTTCAATGGAAGTCTTCAAGCAGAGGCTGGACAGACATGTGTCTGGGATGATTTAGAGAATCCTGCTTTGAGCAGGGGGTTGGACCAGATGACCCAGGAGGTCCCTTCCAACTCTACCATTCTATGATTCTATGACCATCCCTAATAGGGTCACCATGACGTGGTGGGATGGCTGTTCATTTTTTCTTTATTAAAATTGTTTTAACCAAGTACAATATATTATTTTCATGCACTATTGCTATTCATTAATTTTCTGTAGGGTATTTGCTCATTTTGTTTTTATCGTGAGTTTTGTCTGTTTAATGGCCGGTGTGAACATGCGCCTACATGCTGCATCCAACTTATATTCCAGTTCATGTCTTTAGGTTTTTGTTTCAGAGAGGGTGTGACCTCTCTTTTCTTTGAGCTGGACATTACATTCATGTAGTTCCTGGGTGTCCATTAGTCCTTCTCAGCCCTTATTCACATTACGTCACTTGACATATGGTAAGGTTTTAATACTAGAGGTTAGGACCGTCTTAAATAGGGTCACCATTGGGTAGAGGGATGGCTTTTACATTTTTTTTAAGTCAAAATTATGTTACCGTATATACTTGTGTATAAGCCGAGTTTTCAACACTTTTTGTGCTGAAAACGCCCCCTCGGCTTATACACGAGTCAATTGTCCCAGAGGGCCGGCGGGGTAGGGTGAGGGGAGGGTCACTGGAGGCAGGAGCCAGCGGCTGCGGTTGTAACTGTGCCCGCTGATAAAGAGAAATGAGTATTCATTTCTCTTATAGCACGTACAGTGACACTCGCAGCAGCCGGCTTCCAGAAGACATCCTACTCACCTTCCTGCGCCCCCTCGCTGCATCTTGTTTGTTTCGGCGCCAGCAGCATTTCCGGCCAAGCGATCACGTGGCCCCACTCATTAAGGTAATGAATATGCACGCCACTCCACTCCCATAACCGTGGAGTGAACATTCATTACCTTAATGAGCGGGGCCATGTGATCGCTCAGCAGGAAGAGCTGCTGGTGCCGGAATGAGATCCTGCGAGGGCACGTAGGAAGGTGAGTAGGATGTTTGTTTTGTTTTTTTTTTAATAGGAAACATGCATACAGGGATAGGGGATAAGGAGCAATGCATACAGGGACGATACGGGGGAGCCACGCATACCAGGACAGCGATGGGGGAGCCATGTATACAATGATAGGAACAGGGTGAGCCATGCATAGAATGACAGGGACGGGGGAGCCATGCATACAATGACAGGGACAGGGTGAGCCATGCATACAATGACAGACGGGGAAGCCATGCATACCAGGACAGCCATGGGGAGCCATGCATACATGGATAAGGGATAAGGAGCCATGCATACCCGGCTTATACTCGACAGTCTGCTCTATGTGATTCTGCTGGTAGATCTGAGGACATGTTGACTGGAAATTTTCCCTGGAAATATTGAAAGGTTCCCTTTAAAAGAGACACATTGAATATAATGTAGACTAAAAAACTAGCCTGAAAAAAATGGATACCTAGAGATTGCAGCCACTAGATGTTAACGTGATAAATATGTAGTAAGAGGAAATATCAGGATGTAAAAACTAGGGACAAATACAACCCCATGTCATGGTTAATAATTGGTTTTGACCAAAGTGTTCCATTAACATCTTTAGGCAGATGATGAAGGATTTGGTGAGGAGACAAAAACTGCTTTGTGTATAAGCACCATTTAAAATATTCTCAATAAAAGATGAGTAGATCCAATGCTTCAAGAAATCGCTCTTCATATTCTATTGGCAGCATGTCCGATACGTTTCTCCCTTATTTCTACATTAATGTCAGATAACAGATTGTGGCCATTTTATTTTAGTGTTAATAACTTATGTTTGTCAGAATAGAAAATGCCAGATTATACCGGATCAAACCGGTTGAAACTTGGCCAATGACAAATGTGACCTGCCTATGGCTGCACGGATGACATCACACCCCTTCGAGTAGCAGCACAGTGACCATGACAACTGTTTTTCCTCAGCAGTTTGGTGAGGAAAGATCTCGCTGCGGCTAGCTTACTACTAGTGCTTGCTACTTGCGATTTTTTTTTTTGTCTATTTTCTACTAGCGCCTTGTTAATGTCTATGACTCAACATGTGGTGTTGTATAAGAGGAAAAAACAAACAACATCTTGAAAAGAAGAGAGAAATAGTGGAAAGAAGGAAACACCAACAGGTCCTGACATTGAGGATTCAGAGGAAGGATGCAGCCATCAGGTGAGCAAACCTGAAACGGCTACTCATCTGCCGAAAAGAAACTCCCTTCTTCAAGGACTGCAGAACCAGTGGAGAAGGTTAGTAGGATCCATAAGGAAGAAGAAAGCCACTGCAATAAAAAGAGGAAGGCAACGGTTGGGACACCAGAATTCAAGAGACACCCCCGAAAATCAGATTGGATCTCACGAATGGGAAGTAGAAGACCCTAGTGCACCTGCTGAAAGCCCAACAATAGAAAGTGCAACGGAGGAAAAATCAATTGAAGAATCTGTTGTGTGTAATGAAGAAAAAGCAACAGTGACGCACCAAGGTGGCATAAAAAGACCCTACATAGAGAGCGGATCCAGCATTACATCTGATGAACAATATCTAGTGCCAATGAAAAAAGCAAAACTAGATACTGAACATTCTCATACAAAGACCTCAGAAGAAGGAGAAATAACCACAGTGCCATTACAGTGGACAAATTCACTTTTCATCATGTTCTTGGATCAGGTTGCAATGGGTTGGTGATGCTGGCAACAGAGTCCATACAAAAAGAGTGTGTTGCCATAAAAGCAGTTAAAAAAAACTATGAGATGGAATGAAGAAGTAATAATGGAAAGCAAAATCCTGCAGATGACTCACAAGAGCATCTTTATAGTTCACAGCTTTTGAGCTTTTCATACTAAGACCTACCTCTACTATGTCATGGAGCTAGTCACCAGCGGGACCCTCCTTGACGTTTTTGAAGAGAGAGCACCGCTAAGCCCCTGCATCATATAGTTTCTAGTGGCAGAGATAGTGTGTGGAATACAATTCCTACATTTCATCGGCATCATTCACTGAGATCTGAAATACGATAACATCCTGTTAACCAGCCAAAGCCACATTAAAATCACAGATTTTGGATTGTCAATGAGAATAAGAAAAGAAGGAGACTTTGATGGGACCCCTGCACTGGAAAAATTTATTGGTGATCCATATCTTGCTGCAGAAGACTGGTTTAGTTTAGGCATATTTATCAATGGTTTGGTCTCCATCCCAGAACCTCTAGGGATGTTCACAACAATCATTGACATGGCCGAAAACCCAGAAACATCTGAATACTTTAACCCTACAATTGTAGACTTGGTACTGGGTCTGCTTTGTAAGGACAAGTCTCTGAGTTTAGGCATAAAAGGAAACATACGTGAGCATGACTTTTTCACTTCAATTAATTGGGAAGATGTAGAATCAGGATTAATGACATCACCACTAAAAATCAGTTCTCAAGATGCTACTGATGAGCATGTGATAAGTGAGATACCTGTACCACACAGTGAGGAGAAGGAGGATCCATTCCTTTTGGAACACCAGCAGTTCTTTCAGAACATCTCATTTGTTTGTCCTGTTTGGAGAGCACACTACCACACTGCTCCAATGCACCCAGATGATTCACCTGTCTGCCCCTCCATTACCTAACCAGCTAAGCCAAGAAACTGATCTACCTGGATATTGTGGAGGACTGCTCACAGACCCATCAAAAAGCAGCTATAAAGCCTGAGCACAAGATCTATGCAATCTGTATGTTCACCACTCAAAAACACAGATATGTATACCAGTTACAGAATAAATAGATTTCAAATTTTTAACTTAATTTTTAAAAATAGTTCCTTTTTGTTTCGACTTCAGAGTAAACTTATTTGGGCTGCAGGTTGTGCACCCCTGATTTAGACTGATAATGTATTAATTACTTTATTTTTCAAAATAATAGAGGTCCAATGTGATCAGGCCCGGATTGAGCATTGCCGAGGCGGGCTGATGCCCGGTGGGCCGGCAGGTCCCCACCACAAAGTGGGCCGCCGGCACTTTAAATCTGTGTGGAGGACCTATGTGCGCGCACTGTTTAGTTGCATGCGCTGACAAGTGCCGCTGCCGCAGTGGTGCTCGAGCTCAAACGCGGGCCACCGCGGCCCTTGTCAGCACGTGCAACTAGACAGCGTGCACACATAGGTCCTTCACACAGAAGATTTACAGGGCAGGCGGCCCACTTTGTGGTAGAGACCTGCGTCTGTACGCGAGCATGGCCGCGGCCTTCGTTTGTGCGCACGAGTGGCTGCTGCTGCCCTTGTCAAGGCAGGCAAGCAGAAGACCGCGCGCGCACACAGGGCCAAGCTAGAGATTTGAAAAGGCCACCGCCGCGGTGCGCAGAGGGCGCCTCCATCTGTGTCTGACACTGGCCTGCCTGGACCAGCGTCAGAGAACACTCACCATTTCCAGCATGATTCTCTCCTCTTCACCGCTGACGCTGGACAGGACCCGCCTCATCTCTTCATCCTCCCCCCATCTCAGGGACTTGGGTGAGTCCCAAGATGAAAACTTTTTTATGTATATACAGCAGTTGCACCTATATAATGTATATAAACTGCTGTATCACTGCTACTAATGTGTATATACATTATATGTAGGTGATACTGCTGAGTATATATATATATAAATATATATACTGTGTATATATATATATATACACCCATATATACACACCCCACATTGTCACCTATATATAACATATACACACATCAGTAGCTGTATCGCCTATATAATGTATGAAGACTGCTGAATATTCATTACATAGGTGATACAGTGATTATAAAAATATAGAATATACCGCACACTCTCAAGGAATTCTATGCAAAATTGTGTGTTTTATTTGACAGAACCAAATAAGGGAGCAATTATATACAGAGTGATTAGCAAAGCAATGAATTTGACGTTTCGACTCTCCCGAGTCTTAATCATAACATCGCTTAATACATAAATAAATTTCTGTACTTTCTTAACCCCTTAACGACTGCCGATACGCCTTTTAACGGCGGTCATTAAGGGTACTTAAACCACAGCGCCGTTAATTAATGGTTCTGTGGAAAAAGTGAATAGCGCCCCCCAGAGGCGCATTTTCTCCGTGGTCTCGGCTACCAGTGGTAGCCGAGACCCCAGAGAACATGAATCGGGTCGGTTTTTACCGACCCGATGTTGTGATCGCCGTTATTAACCCTATAACAGCGATCGCAACAAAAAAAATCTGATGTGCCATTTAATTTCTCTGTCCTCTGATGTCATCGGACATCAGAGGACAGAGAAAAAGGGTCCCCCGATCCCCCACCTTGTTGCCCCCAATGTGCCCCTTGTGGCCCCCGGGCCCACCTGCCTCCCGGTGGGCGCCACCATCTTGAATGGCGGGCGCATGCTCAGTGCGCCCGCCGCGATCTGCAGGGGGGTGGGCAATTTTCTCTGGGTCTCGGCTGCCGAGGGTAGCCGAGACACCAGAGAACATGATCCGGGTCAGTATTTACCGACCCCAGGTGTCGTGATCGCCGTTATACCGAGTATAACGGCGACCGCAGAAAAAAAAATGATTTCTCTCCCCTCTGATGTGATCGCACATCAGAGGGGAGAGAATTAGGGTCCCCAGTACCTCCCCCCCCATACCTCCCGGTGTCCTCCGTCCTCCGGCAGGTCCCAGGCTCCCGGGTCTTCTTCCTGTAAAAGAAAAAATGGCATGCGCAGTGGCGCCCGCCGAATCTGCCTGGCGGCAGATTCAGAAAAAGTTCATTCATTCTCCTAAAAGTACATTTTGATCACTGTGATAAACCCCCTTAGTTAGGGACATATAATAAAATATAGAAATTATATTTATTTTCATTTTTCCGTTAGGGTTAGGGCTAGGGTTAGGGTTAGGCTGGGTTCATACTGCGTTATGGCAGTCCGTTAGACGGACTGCGTTACACCACGGTGTAACGCAGTCCGTTAACGCTGCCATTCACCCCCATTTGAGGGCGCATCGCGACGCATGCCGTAAAGCGGCATGCGTTCGCGACGTGCCATCATTCAGTGACGGAGCCGCAGATGTGGGCTGCAGCGTCTGGGCTCCGTCACTGCTAGCGCAGATGAATCATCTGCTGATTCCTCTGTGCTAGCGGGTATAGCATAACGCGATCGCGTTATGCTATACCGTTACCAGCCCGTCAACGCTATGTGTTGAATGGGCTGGTAAAACGCAAAATGAACCTAGCCTTAGGGATAGGGTTATAATTAGGGTTAGGGTTACAATTAGGGTTAGGGTTACAATTAGGGTTAGGGCTACAATTAGGGTTAGGGTTACAATTAGGGTTGGGATTAGGGTTAGGATTAGGGTTGGGATTAGGATTAGGGGTGTGTTGGGGTTAGGGTTGGAGCTAGAATTGAGGGGTTTCCACTATTTAGGCACATCAGGGGGTCTCCAAACACGACGTGGCGTTCAAAAAGTCAAATGGCGCTCCTTCCGAGCCCTGCCGTGCGCCCAAACAGTGGTTTACCCCAACATATGGGGTATCAGCGTACTCAGGACAAATTGCACACCAATTATGGGGTTCTAATTTCTCTTGTTACCCTTGGAAAAATAAAAAATAGCTGGCTAAAAAAATCATTTTTGAGGAAAACAATTTTTTTTTATTTTCACGGCTCTGCGTTTATAAATTTCTGTGAAGCACTTTGGGGTTCAAAGTGCTCACCACACATCTAGATAAGTTCCTTAGGGGTCTAGTTTCCAAAATGGGGTCACTTGTGGGGGTTTTCCACTGTTTAGGCACATCTGGGGCACTACAAACGGAACATGACCCCATCAACGTCTGCATTCCAAAACTTTATTACTTCCTTTCCAAGCCCTGCTGTGCGCCCAAACAGTTCCCCCCCCCCACATATTTGGTATCAGCGTACTCAGGACAAGTTGGACGACAACTTTTGGGGTCCAATTTCCTTGTGAAAATCAAAAATTTGGGACTAAAAAATCATTTTTGTGGAAAATTGTTTTTTTTTTTTCACACCCAGGCATTATAAATTTTTTTGAAACACTTAGGGGTTCAAAGTGCTCACCACAGATCTAGATAAGTTACTTAGGGGGTCTAGTTTCCAAAATGGGGTCACTTGTGGGGGTTTTCCACTGTTTTGGCACATCTGGGGCACTGCAAACGGAACATGACCCCCATCAATGTCTGCATTCCAAAACGTTATTACTTCCTTTCCAAGCTCTGCCGTGCGCCCAAACAGTTTCCCCCCCCACATATTTGGTATCAGCGTACTCAGGACAAATCGGACAACAACTTTTAGGGTCCAATTTCCTTGTGAAAAATCAAAAATTTGGGACTAAAAATCATTTTTGTGGAAAATTGTTTTTTGTTTTTTTTTCACACCCAGGCATTATATACTTTTGTGAAACACTTGGGGGTTCAAAGTGCTCACAACAGATCTAGATAAGTTCCATAGGGAAATCCAAAAAGAAAAATGGGAAGCTTATATCACCATAAAAATACAAATTTTATTCAAAATGTTTAAAATACATATACGGATATAAAAATCAGAAAAATGGGGACACAAAATGCAGAAAAATGGCCCAAAAGCAGGTACAGACAAGATAGAAATATCCTAATAGCGCATATATCCGTGTTAATACATTCAAAAGGCTAATGGTTTTCTATATATCCGTGTTTCCACATTCAAAAGCTGTATAAGCTAAAGGTAAAGATACCAGACAGAATTCATCATGCCCATAAGTATATTTGGAGACATCCCTCAAACAGATATATATATGCGCATAAAATAGCCAAAGAAAGTCATAAACTTGCCCTCCCACTAATAATGCTAGCGCTTGTATTACCAATGTGCAAATGCAGAGTCTGCAGCAAGTGCTGTGTTGTATACGAAAAATCGCTTTCAGATGCACAGAGTGATATAGAGTATATATAAATAGAACCGCTAGTGGGAGATCATACCTGCCAGTAGCCTGGGCACCCCTGACGCGCGTTTCGCGTTAGCTTGTTCACATGCAACGCTCCCTTGTGAACAAGCTAACGCGAAACGCGCGTCAGGGGTGCCCAGGCTGCTGGCAGGTATGATCTCCCACTAGCAGTTCTATTTATATATACTCTATATCACTCTGTGCATCTGAAAGCGAATTTTCGTATACAACACAGCACTTGCTGCAGACTCTGCATTTGCACATTGGTAATACAAGCGCTAGCATTATTAGTGGGAGGGCAAGTTTATGACTTTCTTTGGCTATTTTATGCGCATATATATATATCTGTTTGAGGGATGTCTCCAAATATACTTATGGGCATGATGAATTCTGTCTGGTATCTTTACCTTTAGCTTATACAGCTTTTGAATGTGGAAACACGGATATATAGAAAACCATTAGCCTTTTGAATGTATTAACACGGATATATGCGCTATTAGGATATTTCTATCTTATCTGTACCTGCTTTTGGGCCATTTTTCTGCATTTTGTGTCCCCATTTTTTGGATTTTTATATCCTTATATGTATTTTAAACATTTTGAATAAAATTTGTATTTTTATGGTGATATAAGCTTCCCATTTTTCTTTTTGGATTTGTCAATGTTTGGAAGTACCGCATAATCTAGGCAAAACATTTATTGTGATGCTCATAAGTTCCATAGGGAGTCTAGTTTCCAAAATGGTGTTACTTGTGGGGGTTTTTCACTGTTTAGGCGCATCAGGGGCTCTCCAAACGCGACATGGTGTCCAATCTCAATTCCAGCCAATTTTGGTTTGAAAAAGTCAAACGGTGCTGCTTCCCTTCCAAGCCCTGCCGTGCGCCCAAACAGTGGTCCCCCCCATATATGGGGTATCAGCGTACTCAGGACAAATTGGACAACAACTTTTGTGGTCTAATTTCTCCTGTTACCGTTGGGAAAATAAAAAATTGGGGACTAAACGATCAGGGTTGTGGAAAAAATATGATTTTTTATTTTCACGCCCGGGCGATATAAACTTCTGTGAAGCACTTGGGGGTTCAAAGTGCTCACCACACATCTAGATAAGTTCCTTAGAGGGTCTAGTTTCCAAAATGGGGTCACTTGTGGGGGGTTTCCACTGTTTAGACACATCAGGGCCTCTACAAATGCGACATGGCGTCCAGCCAATTCTGCGTTGAAAAAGTCAAACGGCGCTCCTTCCCTTGCGACCTCTGCCGTGCGCCCAAAAAGTGGTTTACCCCCACATATGGGGTATCGGCATGCTCAGGACAAATTGCACAAAAACTTTTGGGGTCTTGTTACCCTTGGGAAAATAAAAATTGGGGTGAAAAGATAATTTTTGTGGAAAAAATATGATTTTTTATTTTCACGGCTCTACGTTATAAACTTGTGTGAAGCACTTGGAGGTTCAAAGTGCTCACCACACATCTAGATAAGTTCCTTAAGGGGTCTAGTTTCCAAAATGGGGTTACTTATTGGGGGTTTCCACTGTTTAGGCACATCAAGGGCTCTCTAAACGCGACATGGCATCCAGCCAATTCTGCGTTGAAAAAGTCAAACGGCGCTCCTTCCCTTGCAATCTCTGCCGTGTGCCCAAAAAGTGGTTTACCCCCACATATCGGGTATCGGCATGCTCAGGACAAATTGCACAAAAACTTTTGCGGTCTTGTTACCCTTGGGAAAATAAAAATTGGGGTGAAAAGATCATTTTTGTGGAAAAAAAATGATTTTTTTTTCATGGCTCTACGTTATAAACTTGTGTGAAGCACTTGGAGGTTCAAAGTGCTCACCACACATCTAGATAAGTTCCTTAAGTGGTCTTGTTTCCAAAATGGGGTCACTTGTGGGGGGTTTCCACTGTTTAGGCACATCAGGGGCTATCTAAACGTGACATGGCATCCAGCCAATTCTGCGTTGAAAAAGTCAAACGGCGCTCCTTCCCTTGCGACCTCTGCCGTGCGCCCAAAAAGTGGTTTACCCCCACATATGGGGTATCGGCGTATTCAGGAGAAATTGCACAACAAATTTTGTGGTTCATTTTTTCTTTTAACACTTGTGAAAATTAAAAAAATTGGTTCCGAAGTAAAGCTTTTGCAAAAAAAGTTAAATGTCATTTTTTTCCTTCGACATTGCTTCAGCTCCTGTGAAGCACCTGAAGGGTTAATAAACTTCTTGAATGTGGCTTTGAGCACCTTGAGGGGTGCAGTTTTTAGAATGGTGTCACTTTTGGGTATTTTCTATCATATAGATCCCTCAAAGTGACTTCCAATGTGATGTGGTCCCTAAAAAAAATGGTGTTGTAAAAATGAGAAATCGCTGGACAACTTTTAACCCTTATAACTTCGTAACAAAAGAAAATTTTGGTCCCAATATTGCGCTGATGTAAAGTAGACTTGTGGGAAATGTTATTTATTAAGAAATTTGTGTGACATATCTCTCTGATTTAAGAACATAAAAATTTTCGCCATATTTCCGTTTTTTTCATAAATAAAAGCAAGTCATATAAACATTTTTTTACCACTAACGTGAAGTACAATATGTCACGAAAAAACAGTCTCAGAATCAGCTGGATTCGTTAAAGCGTTCCAGAGTTATAACCTCATAAAGTGACAGTGGTCAGAATTGTAAAAATTGGTCCGGTCGTTAAGCTGCAAAATGGCTCTGTCACTAAGGGATTAAAGAGAATGAAAAAAATGAAAAAAGGGGGGAAGAATGCTTCTTATGGCTAGAGCATGATCAGAGAATCTCATATGTGGGTGAAGGTTAATACAACTCCATGAAGATATGCTACCTGTTGCTCTGTGTGACTCAACCTGTGAGTAAGGGTTAATGTCCGTCCATGAAGAAATACTGCTGCTCTATGCTTCTCAGCGGCGCTCACTGAGCCCACACGATTTTGCATAGAATTCCTTGAGAGTGTGCGGTATATTCTATATTTTTAGTCATTGGGACCATATAGTCCACTATACCAGCACCTCGTCTTCTTATGACCGAGTGCACACCATTTTCTTTCCAATACAGTGATTATATACCGAAATAGCAGCCACTGTCACCTATATATTGTATATACAGCAGTCTATGCACATTATATAGACAATACTTCTACTGATGTACAGTATACTCGTTATATATAGGTGACACTGCTGTGTATATATGTGTGTGTATATATACAGGGTGGTCCAAAAGTAGGTGGACAGTATGTGTAATAGGGTTATGAAGGGTTAGATTTATCAAACATGGTGTGAAGTGAAACTGACCCTTAGCAACCAATCAGATTCCACTTTTCATTCTACACTCTTTGGAAAATGAAAGGTGGAATCTGATTGGTTGCTAAGGGCAACTGAGTCAGTTTCACAGATCCAGTTTTCACAGATCAATCTCCCCCAAAATGGCAAATAATTTAAATACAGATCAAAGAAAATGGATTTTAAAAGAGTATTGGAAATCTCAAAATGCTGAAAAAGTTAGAGCAAATTGGGTTGAAACATTTGGTACTCAAGCCCCGAAGAGACAAACCATTTACCGCATTTGTGGCAAATTTGATGCCACTGGCTCAATCCTTATTGCTCCAAAAACTGGTCGACCCTAAACAGCCTGTATAGAAAATAAACAACTTGTTGCTGAAACATTTGTTCAGTGTCCAAAAAAGTCCACCAGAAGAGTCTCTATAGAATTGAAAAATATTTAGAATTGAGAGTCCTCAGTGGTTGATACCTTTTAATGGCTAAAAGGTATCAACCACTGAGGACTCTCAATTCTAAATATTTTTCTATCTACTGGCTAACACGGTACTAAGATATACATCTTTCCTATATCTATAGAATTGGGAATTTCACAAGCTTCCATCATGCGAATCCTGAAATCTGTTGGGTGGAAAGCTTATCGTCCACGTCTAATTCATGGTTTATTGGAGGATGATCCAGACAGGCGGCTGCAATTTAGTGAGATTATGCTTAACGAAATTGAAGAAGATCCAGTAATTTTAGATAACATTATGTGGAGTGATGAAGCTTCTTTCAAATTATCTGGCCATATTAACAGACATAATTGCATTTACTGGTATAATGAGAACATGCATTTAACATTAGAGCAACAACTAAATGAGCCTGGTGTCAATGTTTTGGGTGGTATTTCAAGTTTTGGTGTTTTTGGACCATTTTTTTTATGGAAGAGTCACAGGAGATGAGTATCTCAAAATTCTAATGAATCAAGTTGTTCCCCAGTTACAGCAACAGCCTAATTCAAATGACCTTTATTTCCAACAAGATGGGGCCCCTCCACATTATTCAAGAGTAGTCCACGGGTATCTTGATGAAACATTTCCTAATAAAAGGATTGGCCGACGAGGCCCACTTGATTGGCCGGCACGTTCACCAGACTTGACCCCAATGGATTTTTTCTTTTGGGGAGTACTCAAGGACAAAGTTTATAGTCGAAAACCAGTGACTTGAAAAATTACAGAAATTAATACCCAAAGAGACTTGTGCAATAATGTTTGTCGAAGCGTAAGAGGCAGACTACAAAGCTGTGCAAATTGTGATGGAAAACAATTTGAGCACCTGCGTTGATAAACTTTAAGGGCTTTTGTATTATTGTTGAGAATAAATTTTAATTGTCAATGTTATGTTTGTGTTAGTAAATATAATTTTATATATAAATCAAAATAAATGTTATAATTTTCTGTCCACCTACTTTTGGACCACCCTGCATGTAAAAACACACACCACAGTGTCACCTATATAACTAATATACACATCAGTAGCAGTATCACATATATATTGTATATAGACTGCTGTATATGCAATATATAAGTGATACTGGCTGCTACTGCTGTATATAATCATAGTATCAACTATATAATGTATATACAGCAGTCTATATACATTATATAGGAAATACTGCTACTGATGTGTATATACATTATATATAGGTGATACTGCTGTGTATATATGTATGTATATACACACACAGCAGTAACACCTATTTAACGTGTATACAGCATTGGCAGTATCACTATCACGCTGTTGCAATGCAGGTAAGTGCAGGCTCCACTAGATGGCAATAGAGTGAAAGCAGGGCTGCACCTAGACAAAGCAGGCCTGTCGTGCAGCAGTGAGGCTACCACAGGAGGCATCAGAATAGTCAAACAAGCCGAGTCAAGCAACAAACTAGCGCGGTACCAAACGGAATAAACAAACTCAATCATACATGTCCTCCATCCCATAGTCCAGTGTCCATATACCATCACACATCCTCCGTCCCATAGTCCCGTGCCCATATACCCATCATACATATCCTCCATCCCATAGTCCCGTGCCCATATACCCATTGAAAAAACAATATTCGTTGCCGACGGGAAAGAGAGAGAGCTCTCATCAAAGTAAGGGACTCAACATATAATTGTACATCATATGTTGGGGAATGAGTTAAAGGGGGGTTGTCTGGCCTTAGTCACAGCAGACCCTATGTGCAGACCCTGACTGCTTGCTAATTTGTGAATCAGATTGCTTGCTGTCAGGATTCTCCGGTGCCGGGAATGGCAGATGCGTAACCACAAATATGCAATTTGCATACATGCGCTGCCTCGCTCAATGCACGTAAATTTATGGAGGGAAACCGTGTGTAGTCAGAATGTGTTTGTCTGCAAATGTCATACTTGTGGTCACTTGACCACCCGCTCCTGGCACTGACGAATCCTCACAGCGCGTGTGGAGGATTCACAAGTCTGTAGTCACCTAGTGTAAGGTTCTATGTATATATTCCTGAAACTCAGTTTGTTCGTCAGCCATTTTACTTTCTGTCTTGCTGCAGCTATCTTGCCCTCAGTCAAAATGGAGTTTCCAGCTTGCATGTTCCCGCCCTGATTCTCTCCTTTGCTTCTTGAGCAGCCACAGCTGAGCAATCAGTGCTTCAGAATCTAGCCTGCAGTGAACCTGTGACTTGACTCCTGTAAGCCTTGGACCTTGTACTCCAGCTATTCCTACTGAGGAACTCTGAAGCACTTGTGGACTCTGAACCCTGCTCTTGAAAGACCCACGTTTGCATGGACTTACGGTAACAGAGAAGAAGATCCTGAATCTGTATTGGAGAGTGATTGCTGAGCTTGGATTACTCTGGCCTGCTGTGTCTCCTGTTTCTGTGTCTGCAAACTGTGTGACTATTTCTGCCAACTTGTATGAAGTAATACAGGACTTTTCTATATCAAACCTGTGACTCCTGTGTTTTCATCGCACCCAAGCACAAGACGCTATATGAACTGTACTACATACATTACAAGATTCTGAAGCCAAAACGTTAGTGTCTGCTGGGTCTGGAAGGCTGTGTCTGCTGTACTGTGGATATCAGACGTCCGGTTGTACTTTCTGTGATGACAGTGGTTGTGACTTCTCACAACCATTCCAGGTGAGCAATTCCCTTAAGTTTTTTCTTTTTTGCAGTGTTACCACAGGTAAACACTATTGTTTTTTTTTTTTCCTTTCTTTTCTCTTTTTTGTCTGCTGTAACTCTGGATATCAGATGTCTGGTTGAAACTTTCTGTGATGATAGTGGTTGTGACTTCTCACAACCATTCCAGGTGAGCAGTTCCCTTAATTTTTTTTTCTCTCTGCAGTGTTGCCACAGGTGAACACTATTGTTTTTTTTTTCTCTCCTCTTCTTCCAGTAATCCTGTCTTAAAAGATCTGGAAAATGGAGGCCCGCATAAAGGAACTTTGCGGAGTGACTGATAATATCCTTGCAGATTTGCAGAATATAAAGACCCGTTTTACAAATCTACAGGACCTCAATAATCACAATTTGCAAGTGGTTGGACAGACTACCCAGGATTTGCGAGCCAGGATTGAGGTTCTAGAGGGGCGAGTCCAGGCTCCTGCCGTAGCCCCGAGTGCTGGGATTCCCAAGTTGCCCCCTTTTCGTTTTGGCGGTGAACGTGAGAAATTCAGGGGATTTATTAATCAATGCAATCTTTTTTTTCTGCACATGCTTCACAATTTCCCACTGAACGATCTAAGGTGCTTACTATAATTATGTTGCTTACCAACAAGGCTTTAATGTGGGCAAACCCTCTGATTGAGACTGAGGATGATTGTTTGAATCACCTTGATGATTTTATTTCAGCCATGGGGCAGGTGTTTGATGACCCCAATCGAGGTGCAACAGCTGAAGCAGCCATGTTAGCTTTGCGCCAAGGTAAGCACTCGGTAGCTGAATATGCCTTGGATTTCAGGAGATGGGCCCTTGATACCACCTGGGACAGTTCCGCCAAAAAAATCTATTTTTCGAAAGGGGTTATCTCCACTGATTAAGGATGAACTTGCTCGTGCCGACCCTCCCACTGCGTTAGGTGACTTTATTAACTACTGCATCCGTATTGATACTCGTCTGACTGAACGCAGGCAAGAGAGATGGTTCGAAAGCAATCGTACTAACCTTTTCCTACATTCCTCTCCAGCTAAGGAACCTTTGAGTAGGATTACACGGGAACCTGAACCTGAACCCATGCAGGTAGACTCTTTACAACGACGGGTTAGTGATGCACGCAAGGAACATCGTTTTAAGGAGAATCTATGTTTCTATTGTGGTAAGTCAGGGCACTTCATTATAAACTGCCCCAGCCGTTCTCGTAAGACTACTGCAGCACTCATTCATTGTGAGTGTTGCGAGAGGGGATCTGTCAGGTCCGAGCCTCAGGCTCCAGAGAGATCTGCAGCAACAGATCTTGATTTCTCGGACTTAAACTCCGTTACCTCTGAGGACGTTGACTGTGTAAACGCTGCCATTTTTCAAGTTTCCTCAGCGGTGTCCCAGCTGAGTTGTAAGAAAAACAATTCTCATTGCTTTCTTTCCATCAAACTCTGGGTTGACTCAGCTTGGGTGTCTAGCTCTGCTATGATCGACTCAGGGGCAAGTGGAAATTTTATGGATGTCTCCTTTGCTCTGAAACAGGGAATACGTTCAGTGAAGAAGGCTACTCCAGTACAGATGGAAACTGTGGATGGCTCCCTGCTGACCTCTGGACCAGTGGATCAGGAAACAGAGCCTTTGAGGGTTCTTATGGGTAAAGATCATCAAGAGAAACTGTCCTTTATGCTTATCTCTTCTCCCCACTTTCCCATTATTCTAGGGCTACCATGGCTGCAGGCTCAGAATCCTACCATTAACTGGGAGACCAAGGAATTACACTTTCCAGAGAAACAGATGAGTCCAAAAGTTTCAGCTTGCTCTGTTCCTAAAGGAATCATGTCAGTCCCTGAACTACCAGCTGTATACCAGGACTATGTGGATTTATGTGACAAGAAGAACGCTGACCAGCTTCCTCCTCACCGTCCATATGATTGTCCAATTGAATTATTGCCTGGAGCAGAGATACCTTTTGGTAAGATCTACCCCCTGGCGGGGCCCGAGCTAAAGGCTTTAAAGGATTACATAGATGAAAATCTAGCCAAGGGCTTCATACGCCCCTCTTCATCTCCTGCAGGTGCACCCATCTTCTTTGTAAAGAAGAAAGATGGATCTCTGAGACCATGCGTAGACTATAGGGAACTCAATAAGGTTACTATTAGAAACCGTTATCCATTGCCTTTAATCCCTGAGTTATTGGAGAGAGTGCGACATGCCAAAATTTTTTCTAAACTAGATCTTCGTGGGGCCTATAACTTAGTCCGTATTAGACCTGGGGATGAATGGAAGACTGCATTCAGGTCACGCTATGGACACTTTGAATATCTAGTTATGCCTTTTGGTCTGAGTACCGCCCCAGCCACTTTCCAACACTTGGTGAATGACATCTTCAGGGATCTCCTAGATACATTCGTGGTAATTTATTTGGATGATATTCTAATTTTTTCTAACTCCACAGAGGAACATCATGGACATGTGAGAATGGTCTTGGAACGTCTAAGACAAAATCATCTTTACATCAAACTTGAAAAGTGTGAATTCCATAGGACCGAAATTCAATTTCTGGGGTATGTACTGTCTACACAAGGAATTAGTATGGATGGAAGCAAAACCCAAGCCATCAAGGATTGGCCAAGTCCTAGAAATGTGAAGGAGGTACAGCGCTTCATCGGGTTTGCCAACTTCTATAGACGTTTCATTAGAAATTTCTCTGAGGTAGTGTCACCTATCACTCAACTTACCCGGAAAGAGTCTAGGTTCTCCTGGACTCCCCAAGCCCAGGAAGCATTTTCCCGTCTAAAAGATAAATTTACCACTGCACCTATCCTAGTACATCCCAACCCCGAGCTTGCCTTCATAATAGAGGTGGATGCTTCAGACTGTGCCGTTGGAGCTATACTCTCTCAGAGAACAGGTGAGAAGAATGTCTTGCATCCCTGTGCCTTCTTTTCCCAGTAGTTGTCTTCGGCTGAGAGGAACTACGATGTGGGCAATAGAGAGTTGTTGGCCATTATTGCCGCCTTCAAAGAATGGAGACACCTTCTTCAGGGAGCTGCACAGCAAATAGTCGTCCTGACAGACCATCGTAACCTTGAGTTTATCAGGTCGGCTAAGTGCCTGACTCCTCGCCAGGCTCGCTGGAATCTTTTCTTAAACCAATTTAATTTTATCATCTCTTATAGACCAGGATCGCGCAATGGAAAGGCTGATGCACTCTCTAGGATTTACTCAGCAGAGACACGTCCAATTACTCCTCCTAAGACTATTCTTCCTGACTCTAGATTCCTAGGAGTAATTCATAATCAAGACCTACTTAAGGACATCAAGGAAGCATACCATGCGGATTCCTTTTTGGCACAACCCCCAAGGGACGTAAGTCTTGTCTTTAAGAATGGTGTGTGGATTCAGGGACAACGTCTGTATATTCCTGAAACAGTCAGATTAAGAGTATTGCAACTCATTCATGATTCCAAGATAGCTGGGCATAGAGGAATTCTAAAGACACAGGAATTTCTTTCTCGTTTCTTTTGGTGGCCCACTTGCAGGAAGGATGTTTTGAATTATGTCACTTCATGTGAGGTCTGTGCAAGATGCAAAACACCTCGCTCCTCACCAACTGGTCTGTTACAGCCTCTTCCCACCCCGTCCCGCCCGTGGGGATCCATTTCTATGGACTTCATTGTGGAGTTACCAACCTCTCAGGGGAAGAACACCATTCTAGTGGTGGTTGACCGTCTAACAAAGGCAGCTCATTTTATCCCTTGTGTCGGCTTACCCACTGCAAAACAGACATCAGATTTGATGATTAAAGATGTGTTTCGCTTACATGGAGTACCGGATGAGGTTATTTCGGATCGAGGGGTGCAATTCACTTCTAGGTTTTGGCAAAATTTCTGTGCAGCATTGGACATTAAAGTAAACCTTTCTTCTGCTTTTCATCCCCAGACTAATGGACAGACCGAACGAACCAATCAAACCCTGGAGCAGTATCTCCGCTGCTTTATCTGCCACCTACAGGATGATTGGGTGGATCTACTTCCATTAGCTGAGTTCTCGTATAACAACTCTCAGAGTGCCTCCACTAAACAGTCTCCTTTTTACTCTAATCTAGGTTATCATCCTAACATTCTACCACGATTTCCCATAGAAACGCCTTTACCAGCAGTGGGTGAAAGAATCACGTCTTTACAGAAGAATATGGATCTTCTAAAGGAAAATCTGGAATCGGCTCAAGAAAGGTACAAGAAAGCAGCAGATAAATTTCGTAAACCTGCACCAGCTTTCAAGGTAGGAGACTTGGTCTGGCTGTCAACCAGAAATCTTAAGTTAAGGATTCCATCGTCTAAGTTGGGACATAAGTACATTGGACCCTATAAAATCAGTAAAATTATAAGTGCCGTTGCTTGTCGTCTTCAACTGCCCAGAACTATGAGAATCCACCCTGTCTTTCATGTATCCCTACTAAAGGCTGCGACACCCAATACGTTTCCTGGACGTTCCTCTCCTTGCCCTGACCCAGTGCTAGTCGATGGTCAGGAAGAATTTGTGGTGGAAAGGATTTTAGATTCCAGGTTGTATAGAAATCAGTTACAATATCTGATTAAATGGCAGGGCTACCCAGTGGAGGACAACTCATGGGAACCGGTCAATAACGTTAATGCTCCTCGCTTGCTCCGTCAGTTTCATCAGAGGTACCCACACAAGCCTGGTCTGAGGTCATCCGGAGGTTGTCCTTAAGGGGGGAGTAATGTAAGGTTCTATGTATATATTCCTGAAACTCAGTTTGTTCGTCAGCCATTTTACTTTCTGTCTTGCTGCAGCTATCTTGCCCTCAGTCAAAATGGAGTTTCCAGCTTGCATGTTCCCGCCCTGATTCTCTCCTTTGCTTCTTGAGCAGCCACAGCTGAGCAATCAGTGCTTCAGAATCTAGCCTGCAGTGAACCTGTGACTTGACTCCTGTAAGCCTTGGACCTTGTACTCCAGCTATTCCTACTGAGGAACTCTGAAGCACTTGTGGACTCTGAACCCTGCTCTTGAAAGACCCACGTTTGCATGGACTTACGGTAACAGAGAAGAAGATCCTGAATCTGTATTGGAGAGTGATTGCTGAGCTTGGATTACTCTGGCCTGCTGTGTCTCCTGTTTCTGTGTCTGCAAACTGTGTGACTATTTCTGCCAACTTGTATGAAGTAATACAGGACTTTTCTATATCAAACCTGTGACTCCTGTGTTTTCATTGCACCCAAGCACAAGACGCTATATGAACTGTACTACATACATTACACCTAGTGACTGCAGACTTGTAACCCGAGGCTGGACAACCCCTTTAAGTACCTTTTTACAAAATTAGTAAGTCATTTTGATTGTGAATTTGTAAAGGTCAGGTTACATGGACCGACCGTCTGCATGGATACGACCGCCGATTGGTCAATTTTTACTGGTAGGCAGTCACTGAAGTGTCTGGCAGCCAGCCAAAGGCTGCCATCGTTCTCTGCAGTTTTGTCCCAGTCTACACAGGACAATGCACTGCAGAGGACGATGATCTTTTGTGCTTCATAAAAGATCATTTTATCCGATGAACTGAGCATTTTGCTTGTTCACTCTATGATTAACTGCTTGTTTACACGGCCGGATAATTGTGAAACGGAATGGTTTTAGTAATGCTCATTAATGATTATCTTGCAGTGTAAATGCCCCTTGCCTCTCATCTATATTGTTGTGAGCTCCTTTATGCTGATTTATGACCAGATTTCAGCTCAGCTTTGATGTGGTCATAAATCTGCAGAGAAAATTACAGATAAGCGTTATAAACTCCCCACATTCTGCAACTGGCAATACATTGAAATTCTGCGGCTATAGAAGGAAAATGATGCAAAACTTTTAATGAAACTCAATTGCAAAAAAATTTAGTTCAAAAGACCTGCATTTAAAGCGAACCTGTCACCAGGTTTGGCCGATATAAGATGCGGCCAGTGCCTTTCAGGGCTTATCTACAGCATTCTATAATGCTGTAGATAAGCCCCCGATCTGACCTGCAAGAGAAGAAAAATAAGTTTTATTATACTCACCCGGGGGGCGGTACGGTCCGATGGGTGTCGCAGGTCCGATGCATCCCATCTTCTTATGTTCGCCGTCCTCCAGCTTGCTTCACAAGCTCTCTGGAATCACGCTCCTGCAAAGGCATACTTATCTACCCTGTTGAGGGCATGGCATAGTATTGCAGTGCGCAGGTGCTGTGCCTCTGACATTTCCCGATGCCTGCACTGTACAACAGGGCAGATAAGTACACCTGCGCAAGAGCATGATGCCGGGGAGCCTGTGAAGCAAGCAGGAGGGTGGTATCGCAAGAAGATTGGAGGCGCCGGACTCAGACCTGCGACGCCCATCAGACCGTGCCGCCCTGCAGGAAAGTCTAATAAAACTTATTTTTTTTTATCTTTCAGGTCGGACTGGGGGCTTATCTACAGCATTATAGAATGCTGTAGATAAGCCCTGAAAGGTAGTGGCCGCAGCTTATATCAGCCAAGCCTGGTGACAGGTTCCCTTTAAGCTATTAAAAAAAATGTCCACACAGGTGTACTCTCTAACTACTTCTGGACAGTTCCACTCTTACGCGACAATTTAAAATTTCTAATGCAGCTACTCACAATTGTGTAGTTGTGGGTCTTTTATGACTTTATGGAAACCACAATTCGTGCAATTTATTTTTTTTATTTTTTCTTAAATGAAGAATAAATGTCTATCCAAATTTCTGTCACTAGCCTCT
>JARQOD010000001.1:845709064-845948493 GCA_033576555.1 Oophaga sylvatica
TTTGATTTCACTATGTCATGTAGCACTGCCCCTGGTGTCCAACCCTGTAAAACACCAGTGGCAGTTCACAAAACTAATGTTACTCCCACAGGGTTTCCTTACAGGGCAAGCAAGTCCTCCTCGGAGAAAGACAAACCTCAGGATCTCAGCAAACACTGAACCCTACACAAGAAACCACATCCTCTGCTAAAATGCAGAGACTTCAGGGAAAAGTCTCTAGAAGACCACTAAGGTTTCCTTAAAGAAAACAAGATATGTTTCAGATGCTGTGCGACGACCTCGCACTTTGCTAAGGACTGTGAAACCAGTGTGAAATGCGAGGAATGTGGTAGCGTGGAGCACAGCACAGCCTTACACTCTGAACAGTAGCGTAGCTACTGGGGGGGGGCAGAGGGGGCCATTGCCCTGGGCCCCGTCACATGCAGGGGCCCACTGGGAGACATAGCCACTTGCGTCATGTGGCCGTGTCTGAGGTGCAGGGAGAGCAGCACAATGCCGGCTCCCCTGTCTGACAGACTGCACAGCGGCCGGTTGCAGAGTCTCAGTCCCTGCAGTGTGCGGCTTTCTCACCCCAGAAGCTCCTTCCTGGCGCAGCAGCTGCAGTTACTTTCTGTGCAGACTCTGATGGGCTCAGGCACGCTGGGTCCTAAGCCCTCCCCACATGCACACTTCCTGGTCCTGCCTCACTGTGCCTGCAAGCTTCATCAGTAAGTGGGGATGGAATTGATTACATTTGTTTAATTTGGACATCTCATGGTCACTGTGGGTTGAAATGTGAGAGGATGGGGGGTATTGCGGGGGCTAGGGCACTTGGGGGCGTGAATGTGAGAGGATGGGGTGTTGTTGGGACTAGGGCAGTGGGGGGTTAATGTGTGAGGATGGAGGTATTGTGGGGGCTAGGGCACTGGGGGTTAATGTAAGAGGATGGGGCTAAGGCACTGGGGGGTTTGTGAGAGGATGGGGTATTATCGGAGAGGAGACAGGACACTGGGGGTGAATGTAAGAGGATGAGGGTATTAAGGGGAGAGGAGACAGGGTACTGGGGGTGTATGAGAGGATGGGGGTATTGTGGGGGCTAGGGCACTGGCGGCTTAATGTGAGAGGATGGGGGTATTGTGGGGGCTAGGGCACTGGGGGGTGAATGTGAGAGGATGGGGGTATTGTGGGGAAGAGGAGACGGCACTGGGGGTAAATGTGAGAGGATGGGTGTTGTGAATGGGTTTAAGATGAGTTCTGAGCAGAGGCTCCCTCTGGTGGTTACAAGCGGTGCTAGTGAAGATTGTGAGGACTGGGAATCAGGTGTTACTGACTGGTCTTATATAAGGGAGTCATTTTCCCATCAGGGTTGCCGGTGATCAATTGTTCTGGTCTGAATCCTTCATTCCAGTTTCCCTGGTAGCCTGCTGTGTCGTGTCTGCATCTCCTGCTATCAGATAAGACTTTTTCTTCTTTTGTGTTTGTGCTATATTTTTGCTTTTTGTCCTGCACTTCTGTGGGGGCCTTCAGGGTCCCCTCCGGGGGCTTTTGCCCTCTCAGTTTAGTTCAGCCACTGGGTTTTGTGCTTTTGCTTTTTCCAGTTTTTTCAGTGGCTGCTGTTTTGATTTTGTTACACCAGAGAACTAATTTAGGTGGTAGAGGTCGTGTGATCTCAGGTGATTCTGAAATTAGTAGAGTTGGTGCTTTTCAGGGTTTTCTGGGATTGCAGTAAGTACCCTTCCTATCCTTTTCTATTTAGATAGTTTGGGCCCCAGCGTTTGCTCATACTATTTTCTTTCTGTGTCAGTATTTCCTCTTGTCTAACCGCCATTACATGTTTGGGGGCTTTCTATTATCTTTGGGGTTCTGCTCCGGGGCAGATAGCTTTCCTATTTCTATCTTTAGGTGTAGTTAGTTTCTCAGGCTGTGACGAGGCGTCTAGGACCAACGTAGGAACGCTCCACGGCTGCCTCTAGTTGTGGTGGTTAGTCAGGGTACTGCAATCTCATAGATTCCAACTGCTCTGGTGTATTGCCTTTTTTACCTGCACTCCTCAGCTACCGAAACATAACAGTATCACCGGCCCAAAAATTTAAAATTGTATGGTACTCACAGAAGGGAAAAAATATTGTGAAAGAAAAAAGGTTGTCAGAGTTGTCAGAGATATTTTTCTGTTTGTTGCATTTTTTTTTTTCCCTCTGTATCTCTGGGTGCTGGGGAGGATCTTTTCTCCCAATGGAGTTTGCACAGTTGTCTGGCCGTGTGGATCAGCTTGCCACTGAGGTTCAGAGTATTGCTGCATATCTTGCTAGGTTGCCTGTTGTGGAGCCTAGGATCCCCATGCCAGATTTGTTTTTAGGGGATCGAGCTAAGTTTCAGAATTTCAAAAATAATTGTAAATTGTTTTTTGCATTAAAATCTAAGTCCTCAGGAAACGCAGCGCAGCAGGTTCAAATTATCATCTCTCTCCTGCGCAGCGATCCTCAGGATTGGGCTTTTTCCCTGATACCTGGGGATCCTGTTTTGAGTGATGTTGATGCGTTTTTTCAGGCTTTGGGGTTATTGTACGATGAGCCTAATGTCACTGATCAAGCTGAAAAAGCCTTGTTGGCATTAAATCAGGGGCTTGATGACGCTGAGTTATACTGTCAGAGATTCCGTAGGTGGGCAGTCCTGACCAAATGGAATGACGACGCTTTGGCGGCCCTTTTCCGGAAGGGTCTGTCAGATAATGTAAAGGATGTTATGGTGGGATTCCCTGTCCCTCTGGTCTCAATGATTCTATGTCATTAGCGATTCAAATTGACAGACGTTTGCGTGAGCGGAGAAGTATGCGTGGAATAGTGTTGCCTTGTGAACCAGCTTCTGAACCCATGCAGTGTGATAGAGTGGTGTCTGGGGCACAGCGTCATGAGTTTCGAAAGCGCAATGGGTTATGTTTCTACTGTGGTGATGCCTCTCATGCTATTTCAGTCTGCCCTAAGCGGGGAAGACGTTTTGCACGCTCAGTTGTCTTGGGTAGTGTTCAGACTAAGTTTTTATTAACTGTCACTCTGATATGCTCTCTGTCCTCATTTTCTGCTCAGGCTTTCGTTGATTCTGGAGCAGCTATTAACCTGATGGATTATGATTTTGCTAAACGTTGTGGGTTTCCCTTGATACCCCTACAGAAGTCTATTCCCCTACTGGGGATCGATTCTACCCCTTTGGCTGAGAATAAACCCCAGTTTTCTACTCAGGTGATAATGAGGGTTGAACCTGATCACCAGGAGTGCTGCAAATTTTTGGTTCTATATAATCTGCATGACATTATCGTGCTGGGTTTCCCTTGGTTACAGTCTCATAATCCTGTTTTGGATTGGAAATCTGTGTCTGTAACCAGTTGGGGCTGCCAATGTGTTAATACCAACACTCCTGTTTTTTCTGCCTCCCCCCAGGCTCAGGATGTTCCTGACTTTTTGATTGATTTTTCTGATGTGTTTAGCGAAAGTAAATCTGCATCCTTGTCTCCCCATAGGAGCTATGACTGCGCTATTGAATTAGTGCCGGGTAGTAAATTCCCTAAAGGTCGCCTTTTTAACTTGTCTGTACCTGAACATGACGCTATGCGGTCTTATTGTCATGTGTGCATTGCCACGAAGATCGTCGCGGTTGCACATTTTGACTTCTCACAGCTGAGCTGCTGTTTCTTTGTGTTTGGCAGCTAGGGAGTTAATTCTGTCTGTGCTCGGTGCTGGGACTGGGTGCAGTTTCTCCTGGCTGCAATTGATTATTTGTTGATTGGTTTCCTTTAAATTCCTGGTTGTCTGCTTGGGGAGTTGCCAGTGAAACCTTCATGCAGACCACAGATAGGAATGAATCTGTATAGACTTTAGTTGTGAGCTCCTTAGTTGTTCTAAGCTCAACTTGGTTAGAGTTTATTTCCCAGACCATTTATGTTCCTTTGGTGTTTGAGTGTGTATGCAAGCGAGTGTTATCCTGTCTGTCTTATATGTCTAATCTGTGTATTTAGCTAAGATCAGCCCATATCCCTTTGGTGGTAGTCAGGATCCTTCTTAGGACTGATTACAGGGTTCAGGGTCTGATAGGAGACAGGGTTAGGTTGGTGACTTGGACCTCTGAACCATTATCAGTACCTCCAAGGTGAGGGATTAGTTAGGACCCCAGTTTAGGGTCAGGTTAGATCCCGGTCCACCTCTTTCCTGTTTCAGCTCATCAAGTCCTCAAGATTAACCCTGAGTTCAGCAGATATCGTGTCAGGTAAATCTATTCTATACTTACATGCTGATGTTGCTATACTAGTTGTTGTATAGAGTGTTGTTCCTGTATTAATAGTTTACTGACATTGTATACATATCATTAGACAGCGTGACATTTTCACTGGCCATAAAAATTATCTCCAGTTACCATGGATCCAGTAGCCCAGCTGGCTCTGCAGTTGCAGGGATTATCCATGGAGCTGACGGACATTAAGTCCAAAGTTTTGTCTCCCCTGGAGCAAACCAGAGTTGAACCTAAGGTTTCTCTCCCGGACAGGTTCACTGGTGGGCGAGACAAATTTTTCACCTTCCGGGAGGCATGTAAATTGTATTTTCGGCTTCGGCCTCGATCATCAGGGAGTGAGGAGCAGAGAGTGGGAATTGTTATCTCACTTCTGCAAGGGGACCCTCAATCCTGGGCATTTTCCCTTCCTCCGGGATCCCCGGCTCTACTGTCTGTAGATCAATTTTTTACTGCCCTGGGATTGGTATATGATGACCCAGATCGGGTCTCTCTTGCTGAGACAAAATTACGTAAGATACAGCAGGGAGATCGTCCGGCAGAGGAATTTGCTTCTGAGTTTCGTAGATGGGCCACAGATACTCAGTGGAATGACCCAGCTCTTAGGAGTCAGTTTTGTCATGGGCTTTCTGATAAATTAAAAGACGTTTTGGCTCAGTATGAGTCTCCTCCTTCTCTGGAGGCTGCTATGGCCTTAGCTATCCGTACTGATAGACGGCTTCGGGAGAGGGGTGAGGTAACCCCACTCCCTGTTGTTTCTCCACCTACCACTAAAGTCCCTTATGTTGAGGTTCCCTTGTCTGTTCGGATGAGCCTATGAAGTTGGGAGGGACATCATTTCGTAGGAGGGGATTGGCGGTACGCCGCAGGACTAGAAGATGTTTTTTCTGCGGGAAAGAGGGACATTTTGTTGGAGAATGTCCATCCCGTGCCTTGTTGAGCCAAAAGTCGCCGGAAAACTGTTAATCCCAGGTTGTGTGGTGGACGACAACCTGGGAGTATGTATTTCATCCGCCAGTTCTTCTCAGTTCCTTGTACCAGTGGAGGTGGTAGTTGGTATGAGAGTGGAGAGATTGTCTGTTCTTCTTGATAGTGGTTCCGGGGCTAATCTGGTTGACGCTCAGTTTGCTCAGGCTCAAGGTATGCATCTGAGTGTATTGGTCAAACCGATCCCTATATTCTCCATTGACGCCAGGCCTCTCGGCCAAGGTAGCTTTGTTCATGAGGTTCATAACATTGACCTTCGGGTAGGGGCAATACATAGGGAACAATTATCTTGTTATGTGTTGGAGGGTCTACCTACTCCCATTGTGTTGGGACTTCCTTGGTTGGTTAAACATAACCCTGTGATTAATTGGCAGTCCAGAGAAATAAGCCAATGGGGTGAGTTTTGCAAAAGCAACTGCATGAACACAGTCATCAGTAGAGTTGAGCGATACTTTCCGATATCCTAAAGTATCGGAATCGGAATGGTATCGCCGATATCACTAAAATATCGGCGATACCCGATACCGATACCGGAAGTCCCATGTAAGTCTATGGGAACAAAATATCGAAATTAAAAAAAACCATTCTTGCCTTGTTGGTTAATTGTACATGAAGGAAAACAAGAAAGAGTAATGTAGAATGTATTGGGGAAGGTTGAGGAGACATTAAAGGCATAGATGTTTAACCCAATCAAATGGAATAGCATAAATATTTTTTTTTTTAAAGATGTTCGGATTGACGAAGAAATTGACAATGTTAACGTTTTTTATATTTTGGCAAATATGTATATTACACAACTTCCATGCTCTTCATCTTCACCTTTTTAACTTTTCACACACTTTCTCCTTCATAATCTTCTGCAGCATCATCTTTTTCATCAAATTATTCTTCATCTTCACCTTCTTTATCTTCTTCTTAAACTTCTTGCTATTCATCTTTGTTAACATTACTCATATTCTTCTTATTAAACTATTATTCTTATTCATATTCTGCTTCATCTTCTTCATCATATTCTTATTTGTGACAGAGAATCCTGTACTTGTAATCTGTCAAAGTATGAATTTTTCATCCTTCCGTTCTTGCTGTCACAAAAGATTTAAATTACAACAGTATTTGTCCGTGTTCAGTTTAGCCTGCAGCAGCAGGCATTTTCCAGGGGCACCACGAGGAGGAACGGACTCACCCCCATACACTGCTTAGTCTTCTTCTGCTTAGAATTTAGAGCATATATTTTGCTCTTCATTTTGGTCTTATACTTCATGTTCTTCTGCTTTTAGATCTTCTGCTTATTGTTCTTGTGTCTCTTGTTCCGTATCTTGTATTTGTAGCACAATCTTGTACCAGCTGATGTTACTGGGACACGGTTACTAAGCAGGAGGTACCTGTGCTCCAAAGCACTACCAAGGACCAGCAGACGTTGCTGGAACTCGGATACCGAGATGGAGGCACCTAGGCCAAAGGCACTGCGGAGAACCAGTTGACGGTACTGGAACCCGGAGGGGCAGCAGAAGGAAAAGAGCCAATGGCACAACCGAGGACCAGCTGACGTTACTGGGACACGGTTACTAAGCAGGAGGTACCTGTGCTCCAAAGCACTACCAAGGACCAGCAGACGTTGCTGGAACTCGGATACCGAGATGGAGGCACCTAGGCCAAAGGCACTGCGGAGAACCAGTTGACGGTACTGGAACCCGGACGGGTAGCAGAAGGTACAAGAGCCAATGCAAGTAACGAGGACCAGCTGACTGTGCTGGAACCCGGAGGGGCAGCAGAAGGAAAAGAGCCAATGGCACAACCGAGGACCAGCTGACGTTACTGAACCCCAGTAACACAGGAGCAAGTGTTGACTGTGCTAACAGCACTTCCGAGCAACAACTGGCGGTGTTGGAGCCCAGGGTCAAGGAGGATGTTTAAATACTAGATCAAGTAATTTCCTTGTTACCTGTCAATTTTAAATGTCTATACTTCAAACAAGAGAAAGATAACCTTTACTACCATAAGATGATGATTTCATTTAAACTAATATCTAGATAAATAAAGAATTGACAAACATAAACACATACATTAACATGTTGAACAGCAATGCAAACCACAAAATAAATTAGTTAAGGAATCTGCTATACGGTTGTACATAAAAGCATACAAGTACATATCTGAATCCATTAATGATGGATAAGTAACAGTATGTACACCATTTTTATTGTATAGACAATGAATGTCTGACTTCAAAACATCATCAGCATTACAAGTTATCTGTGATATTACTAAAAAGTTCCATTTGCTGAATAATGTCACTAAATATTTTATACAAAATTATACAATTTCCATCATGTAATACTCATAATATGTGGCAATAATCATTTTTATTAACAAACATAACCTTTCAAAAGTGCATAGTGCATAGTGAAAATTGCTATTTATGGCTGACTGTGACTGTCGACTTGGAAGCATGACAACAGATAGATAAGGTATATATAGATGAGACTGCATAGCCACAGATGGTGAATTGCGATGTAATACTGTACCTCAATAAAGTGTGCGTCACTACTACATAATTTTTTTTATATAGCTTTATAAACAGGGTACATGGATGTATGCTTGTGCCTTTGTTTTGACGCACAGACTGCCTTCCTGCTGAGACGCATTGGGTAGTGAACAGTTGTGTGCAGTGTTCACTGCAGTCTCTGCGGAATAACCACACTTAGACCTTATAACTTTTCAGAGTTTCTTTATCAATCTACCAAGATGAAGAAGGCAGGGAGTAAGGCACGTGGTCGTGGAGTTTCTTCAGGGAGAGGACGTGGGGATTCTGTGGCTGCTGCGGCC
Organism: Oophaga sylvatica; assembly: GCA_033576555.1. NCBI lineage: Eukaryota > Metazoa > Chordata > Amphibia > Anura > Dendrobatidae > Oophaga > Oophaga sylvatica. Next base: position 845,717,135 of record JARQOD010000001.1, read on the forward strand.
CCCAGTGACACAGCATCCACCAGTTTTCCCCGTGAGCGTTCCTTTATGCGCACTTTTGTAGGAGCTCGGAGTACCCCCTGCTGCGGGAAGAACAAATTGAAGCCGTTGTTGTTTGGATGTCAGCCAATGCATCGACTTCAATTGCTTCCACCTCCTCTCAGGACCACAGCACTGTTGGGCAACCATCTGTCTCTTCACCGCCTGGCAAATTGCCCAGGCAGTCAGAGAGTTCTGTACAGGAGCCAGCTGAGTGTCTGCTTCTGTTCTCAGAATCTATTGGCTTGCAAACACGGGCCCAGCCAAGCAGCATTCTGTAATGTGAAGAGGGAGTATGCAGTGATGCGCAACAGCTGTGTCTCTCTGAATCTGAAGAGGCGGGTGAGACAGTGCCGATGGTCAGCACACCGCAGAACGCATCTGATGATGATGAGACCCAGGTGCCAGTTTCTGTTGAGCATGGTGCTGGCCAGACCACCCAACAGCAGGTGTTGGAAGAGGGTAGTGGAGATGATGAGGTCCAAGACCCAACATGGCATGAGGAACAGGAAGGTGGTGGGAGCAGCTCAGAGGAATAATAATAATATTTATTTATATAGCGCCATCATATTCCGCAGCGCTTTACAGTTTAGCCGTTTCAGAACACAAGTCATAAGTAACAACGTTAACAATACAATAATTTAAGCTAAATAAGTCGCCCCTGCTCGTGACAGCTTACAATGTACAATGAGATGGGGGAGATACAAAGTATAGGTGTTTATATACAATGGTGCATTTACAATGATGTTCCAGCCATCTTAAGGGACTGAGGGATGGAGATAGTGAATGGCTAGAGACACACACACACTTACACAGAATACATAGAATGACTTTGATTAGTGAATGTGATAGGCCGCTCTGAACAAATGTGTTTTGAGGGAGCGCCTGAAACCATGCAAATTGTGGATAGTCCTAATTTCTTGGGGTACAGCATTCCAGAGGATTGGCGTAGAGCGGGAGAAGTCTTGGAGTCGGGAGTGGGAGGTACGTATTAGTGCAGAGGTTAGTCGAAAGTCGTTTGCAGAGCGCAGCAGTCGGTTAGGCCGATAGATAGAAATGAGGGAGGAGATGTAGGAGGGGTGCTGCACTGTGGAGAGCTTTGTGGGTGAGAACCAGTACTTTGGTTGAAAGCTGGGAGAGGCCTAGAGAAATGGTTAGTGATAGAAGGAAGATAGAGGAAGACATTGCCCCAACGGTACAAACAGGAGGGAGAGTTAGGCTGCAGACTCGGTTGCCTGTAGCCTCCAGTTTGGCACCTGTTCGGAGCAGTTGTCTTCCAAAAGTCAAAACGTGCGCTCCCAGGACTTGCACTGCGTGGTCCTTTTTTCACACACTTGCACATGATATTTGCTATGTGAAATGCAAGCTGTGTAATCAAAAATTAAAAATAGCTAAAAGTGTCAGTCACCTCAATACCACAAATATGTGGAAACATGTGCGGACAAAGCACGTAGTTGAGTTACAAAGACACACTAGAGATGTAGGCCAACCTACAGCAGCACCTACATCTTCAGGTTGTGTTGAAGCCTCTTCATCGAGCTCACACACAGCTGGTTCTGCTTCCTCACAGGATCGCCATGGAAGAACCTCGGCCACTGTTGTCCAGAGACAAACTGTTATTCCACACACAGCAGCAAGTTCCCTGTCATCCTCACACTCCCAGGCCACAAAACAGCCATCGGTAGCACAGGCATGGGATAAAAGACGGCCATACTCCGCAAACCATGCACGAGCACAGGCTCTGAATGCTGGCATTGCAAAACTCCTGTCCCTTGAAATGCTGTGATTCAGGCTGGTGGAGACAGACAGTTTCCGTAACTGAATATCATTGTCAATCCCACAATACAATGTGCCAAGCCGATTTCATTTCAGCAGGCAAGCCGTCCCTGGTCTGCAAAAGCATGTTGAGGGAAAAATTAAACATGCGCTACTAAAAGCCCTCAGTAGCAAGGTCCACCTGACCACCGATGCGTGGACCAGTACCCATTGTTATGATCTGCTACAACCAGTAAGGAAAGAAGGGAATTCTGTCCCTACAATACAACTAAGCTGAATCCCTACGATGTAACGGGGAACCTGATCCTGCGACCAGACCCGCTAAAGTCCTCATCTAGTGTGAACGAAGACCTATAGTTGCGAGGGAGTAATCCCTACAAGATCTAGGGACTGTGAGAAAAGGTGGACACCTCCTAACATAAATTGTAGCATGGATAATTAAACAGAAAAATAAATACTTTGTGATCCTAACATCAAGCAAAACTGACAGATTAAGGCACCTAAGCACCCGGCTAGCTTAACAGTAGATAATACAATGAAGTCAAGCAAAGCCAGAAGGGCGGAGCCAGACTAAATAGGGAAAAAAGGTCATGTGACCAGCAAACTGAAACAAAACCTAACAAGAGGGTTCTAACACCCATGGCCAGGGACAATACCTTTCCCTCACTGCCCATTGGGTCAATGTTGTGCAGCCGGGTACTGATCTTGCGAGTGGCGCTGTACGTGTTCTGCCAACTCCAAGGATTGCAGGAATCAAGTCTGTACACATTGATTCCTCCTCCTATTCCAGTTCCTCAGAATCATCGCTGCAGGAGCCGTCACGGTCTACCTCCACATGGACCCGTGAACGTTTACCTGTTGCGACCGATATGAGCACAGCCGTGTCCAAATGTCAACAGGCCATCCTGAAATTAATTTCCATGGGGAATCTTAGCCACACAGCGCAGGAGCTCTGTAATGCCATAAAGCAGGAGAGCGACGTGTGGTTTTTGGAAGAGAATCTACAGGCAGGCTTGGTAGTGTGTGACAATGGCCGAAATCTGGTGTCAGCTCTGGGCCTTGGCAACCTCACTCACATACCATGTCTGTCATATGTGCTCAACTTGGTCGTGCAGAGTTTTTTGAGGGACTATCCGGATCTTGATGCACTGCTGCACAAGGTCCGCCTAGAGTGCGCTCACTTGCGACGTTCCAGCATGGCCAGATCGCTGATTGCAGCTCTGCAACGCAGATTTCACCTTCATGAACATCGCATCATATGTGACGTACCCACCAGGTGGAATTCCTCGTTACATATGTTGGAGCGGTTGTGTGAGCAGCAGCCAACAGTAATGGAGTATCAGCTGCATCAGGCGCAGTCAAATCGCAATTTGCGCCGTTCACACTTCACCACTACTGAGTGGGCCTCTATAATAAGAATAATAATATTATTTATTTATATAGCGCCATAATATTCCGCAGTGCTTTACAGTTTAACAGTTTCAAAACACGAGTCATAAGTAACAACGTTAACAATACAATAATTAAAGCTAAATCAGCCGCCCCTGCTGGTGAAAGCTTACAATCTACAATGAGGTGTGGGAGATACAAAGTACAGGTGTTTATATACAATGGTGTTTTTACAATGATGGTCCAGCCATTTTAAGGAAGTGAGGGATGCATGGAGATAGTGAATGGGCTACACACACAGAATTACACATAGAATGACTTTGATTAGTGAATGTGATAGGCCACTGTGAACAAATGTGTTTTGAGGGAGCGCCTGAAACCATCCAAATTGCGGATAGTCCTAATTTCTTGGGGTAGAGCATTCCAGAGGATTGGCGCAGCGCGGGTGAAGTCTTGGAGTTGGGAGTGGGAGGTACGGATTAGTGCAGAGGTTAGTCGAAGGTCGTTTGCAGAGTGCAGCAGTCGGTTAGGCCGATAAATATAAATAAGGGAGGAGATGTAGGGGGGTGCTGCGCTGTGGAGAGCTTTGTTGGTGAGAACCAGTAATTAGAATTGGATCCTATAATGAATGGGCAGCCACTGCCAGTGTAATGAGTGGCGAATAACTCTATGAAGGATATCTGCCACGTTTTGCGTGCGTTTGATGAGTCAACGCGGATGGCGAGTGCAGATGATGCACTAGTCAGCCTGACTGTCCCCCTTATCTGCCTGCTTCAAAAAACTTTGCAAGCACTAAGGCATGAGGTTTTGGAAGAGGTGGAGGATGAGGAGTCACAAATTCCATCACCTTCTGGACAGTCAGCGCAACGTGGTTCCTCACAAAGGGCTGGAGGACTTTCAAAGTACCATGCTGTATCAACAATTGAACCTCCAGAGTCGCTGTCTATATTTTCATAACCATTACAAACTTTTAATGTATTTACAAAGCACATAATGTACATTTTTTGTCTATCCTTTTGTAATGGTATTGTGTTTCCATAAACTGATGTTACAGAATTATGATACAAAGTTTTTAAATTTTGAGTTTTAAATTTTGTAAATTTATATGTATTTGAAGGACTTTGTGAGGAGGATGAGGAGGAGTCAATGGAGGAGGAAGACATCGCTCCAGAGGGAGGTAGACAATGCTCTAGTCAGTATGTAGACCAAGGGTGGGGTGATGCACAGCAGGCGGAGATGACGCCTCTTGCAGGGGACAACGTTTCTTGGCCAGTTGGGAGTCTGCAGCACATGGTTGATTTCATGCTGCAGTGGCTGAGAAACGACCGCCGCATCGAACACATTCACACCACGTCTGATTATTGGGTGTACACCCTCCTAGACCCTCGCTACCGGGACAACTTACAAAGCCTCATCACACCGTTGAACCGGGAGCGTAAAATGCGGAAGTACCAAGACACACTGGTGCAATCCATAATGTTCTCCATTCCAGCCGAGAGCACTGCTGCTGCTACTGATTTACAAAGCAGCTCTGTGCGTCGAGGCAGTGGAGACAGCTCTGCAACAAGAGGGAGCACAAGCAGCGCCTCTGCACAGGGCAAGAACAGTATGTTCCAAATGTGTCGAAGTTTTGTGGCAGCGCCACCAATGTCTACACCATCCGAGATGGCTCCAGTCAGCAGGAGGCAACATTTCCGTAAGATGGTTACAGACTACATGTCTTGCCCTCTCAGTGTACTCTCAGATGGCTCTTCCCCATTCAAGTTTTGTGTCTCTAAGCTGGATACATGGCCAGAGCTTAGCCAGTATGCATTGGAGGTGCTGGCTTGATCTGCTGCCAGTGTATTATCGGAGCGCGTCTTTACTGCTGCAGGTGGTGTACTAACAGACCGTTGCATGCGACTATCCTACGATAATGTAGAACGGCTTACTTTTCTGAAAATGAACTAGGCATGGATCTCGCCTGAATTTGCCTGTCCGGTTTCAGATTAACTAACTGGTTGGCAACGTTTTCCATGTCTCCTGTTATGTTCATCTTTCTACCACCTGAGCTATACTCCCTGGGCTACAACACTGCCAGTTGCTGCTCAGAAGTGTCGTGTCCACAGACCAATACACAAGCTATAGTGATAGTGGGGTTCAGTAACGCCTGCTGTTCCCCTGCTGTGTGTCCGGCAAAAATTACTGCTACCTAGCTACACATGTTTAAAAAAACATGACATGTTAAAGTGGCTAGTGCTACACATAGATATCAGGCTACACCCTTATTTCTAAGCTGTAAACAAGTGAAACGTCAAATTTAAAACCATTCAATGATTAGTGTTGGTAACAAATCTGTAACTAAATAATTGTGACATATTATGGCAGATATCCACATGTCTAACACAAATGCTAACACAAAAGCATACTTATGCTATAGGGTACTGATGGTGAACCTTCTCACTCCATAACTTTGACCAATCCAACTCACATCATGCCTCAAATGCTGCAATGTTGGAAGTGCATAATGTGGGTTGAACTTTGACAACAGCTGCAGTGCGAAGGTTATCCTTCTGTGTTCTTGGCTTTTAAATAAAAGCATACAAGTAAATATAATAATACATTGTTGATTAAGGGACATGATGTACACCTGTAATATTGTGCAAACAATGGATGTAGGACTATTCCTCTTCAACATTACTTATATTTGTGTCATTTGAAAAAATACATATTTTAGTTAAAAATTAAAAACCCATGTTCAGTAGCTGTGAAAGGCCCGTTTGTGTACTTCTATATTGTTTGCAACCAATGTATTGTATACGGATGGAAGCGCGTCACACTAATAGATTAGATTTATTTTAAATGGAATGTAGCAGAACCAATTGGAGATAAATGAAAAGGATGAGCCACTGAGACACGCTCAGCAGAGTACAAGCAGCAGTGCTTGAACAAGTAACTGGAGCGTGATCTGCACTCAAAAAAGTAAAAAACACAGACTGAAGTGAACACTGAAACACAACTGTCCACAATCTGTGAAAAGCTCCTTTCTGTACTTCTATAGTGTTTGCAACCAATGTATTGTATACGGATGGAAGCGCGTCACACTAATAGATTAGATTTATTTTAAATGGAATGTAGCAGAACCAATTGGAGATAAATGAAAAGGATGAGCCACTGAGACACGCTCAGCAGAGTACAAGCAGCAGTGCTTGAACAAGTAACTGGAGCGTGATCTGCACTCAAAAAAGTAAAAAACACAGACTGAAGTGAACACTGAAACACAACTGTCCACAATCTGTGAAAAGCTCCTTTCTGTACTTCTATAGTGTTTGCAACCAATGTATTGTATACGGATGGAAGCGCGTCACACTAATAGATTAGATTTATTTTAAATGGAATGTAGCAGAACCAATTGGAGATAAATGAAAAGGATGAGCCACTGAGACACGCTCAGCAGAGTACAAGCAGCAGTGCTTGAACAAGTAACTGGAGCGTGATCTGCACTCAAAAAAGTAAAAAACACAGACTGAAGTGAACACTGAAACACAACTGTCCACAATCTGTGAAAAGCTCCTTTCTGTACTTCTATAGTGTTTGCAACCAATGTATTGTATACGGATGGAAGCGCGTCACACTAATAGATTAGATTTATTTTAAATGGAATGTAGCAGAACCAATTGGAGATAAATGAAAAGGATGAGCCACTGAGACACGCTCAGCAGAGTACAAGCAGCAGTGCTTGAACAAGTAACTGGAGCGTGATCTGCACTCAAAAAAGTAAAAAAACACAGACTGAAGTGAACACTGAAACACAACTGTCCACAATCTGTGAAAAGCTCCTTTCTGTACTTCTATAGTGTTTGCAACCAATGTATTGTATACGGATGGAAGCGCGTCACACTAATAGATTAGATTTATTTTAAATGGAATGTAGCAGAACCAATTGGAGATAAATGAAAAGGATGAGCCACTGAGACACGCTCAGCAGAGTACAAGCAGCAGTGCTTGAACAAGTAACTGGAGCGTGATCTGCACTCAAAAAAGTAAAAAACACAGACTGAAGTGAACACTGAAACACAACTGTCCACAATCTGTGAAAAGCTCCTTTCTGTACTTCTATAGTGTTTGCAACCAATGTATTGTATACGGATGGAAGCGCGTCACACTAATAGATTAGATTTATTTTAAATGGAATGTAGCAGAACCAATTGGAGATAAATGAAAAGGATGAGCCACTGAGACACGCTCAGCAGAGTACAAGCAGCAGTGCTTGAACAAGTAACTGGAGCGTGATCTGCACTCAAAAAAGTAAAAAACACAGACTGAAGTGAACACTGAAACACAACTGTCCACAATCTGTGAAAAGCTCCTTTCTGTACTTCTATAGTGTTTGCAACCAATGTATTGTATACGGATGGAAGCGCGTCACACTAATAGATTAGATTTATTTTAAATGGAATGTAGCAGAACCAATTGGAGATAAATGAAAAGGATGAGCCACTGAGACACGCTCAGCAGAGTACAAGCAGCAGTGCTTGAACAAGTAACTGGAGCGTGATCTGCACTCAAAAAAGTAAAAAACACAGACTGAAGTGAACACTGAAACGCAACTGTCCACAATCTGTGAAAAGCTCCTTTCTGTACTTCTATAGTGTTTGCAACCAATGTATTGTATACGGATGGAAGCGCGTCACACTAATAGATTAGATTTATTTTAAATGGAATGTAGCAGAACCAATTGGAGATAAATGAAAAGGATGAGCCACTGAGACACGCTCAGCAGAGTACAAGCAGCAGTGCTTGAACAAGTAACTGGAGCGTGATCTGCACTCAAAAAAGTAAAAAACACACTGAAGTGAACACTGAAACACAACTGTCCACAATCTGTGAAAAGCTCCTTTCTGTACTTCTATAGTGTTTGCAACCAATGTATTGTATACGGATGGAAGCGCGTCACACTAATAGATTAGATTTATTTTAAATGGAATGTAGCAGAACCAATTGGAGATAAATGAAAAGGATGAGCCACTGAGACACGCTCAGCAGAGTACAAGCAGCAGTGCTTGAACAAGTAACTGGAGCGTGATCTGCACTCAAAAAAGTAAAAAACACAGACTGAAGTGAACACTGAAACACAACTGTCCACAATCTGTGAAAAGCTCCTTTCTGTACTTCTATAGTGTTTGCAACCAATGTATTGTATACGGATGGAAGCGCGTCACACTAATAGATTAGATTTATTTTAAATGGAATGTAGCAGAACCAATTGGAGATAAATGAAAAGGATGAGCCACTGAGACACGCTCAGCAGAGTACAAGCAGCAGTGCTTGAACAAGTAACTGGAGCGTGATCTGCACTCAAAAAGTAAAAAACACAGACTGAAGTGAACACTGAAACACAACTGTCCACAATCTGTGAAAAGCTCCTTTCTGTACTTCTATAGTGTTTGCAACCAATGTATTGTATACGGATGGAAGCACGTCACACTAATAGATTTGATTTTTTTCTAATATAATGGAGCTGCACCAATTCCACTAAATAAAATAAAAAAAAAAAAAAAAAAAGTGACACGTGCAGATGCCTACAAACAGCGGTGGATGCAGAGCAAACTGCAGCGTCACCTGCACTGTCACACACACACCTTGCACAGAGCTGTTAAAACAACACTGGCAAAATGAAGCTTTACACAGCGGTTGGTAAACTAGCCTGCCTCAAGCACAGTAGTACACAAAATCGCAATATCTAACTGTCCCTCAGAGTCAGCACAGCAGCGTTCTGTCCCTAACTGAGTTCACAGCACAGTGACGCTAAAATGGCTGCGGCGCCTTTTATAGTGCATTCTGACATCATTTCAGCAGCCAATCACAGCCATGCCATTAGTTAAGATGACCGCATCATTACAGGATGTGCCCACACTTCGTAGGATTCCTCATTGGCTGACTAAAATCACATTGCCTCTCAAAGAATTATGGGAACTTCCGATTCCGGTATACGATATTGAAAAAGTATCGGAATTAAGTATCGGAATTCCGATAACGCGAATATCGGCCGATACCCGATACTTGCGGTATCGGAATGCTCAACACTAGTCATCAGTGCGGTCGTGCCTAGTACATTGCCTCCTTTTTTGGAGGATTTTGGGGATGTTTTCTCTGAGGAGGGGTGTCAGGAGTTGCCTCCTCATCGCGTGTATGACTGCTCTATTAATCTCCTTCCTGATGCTAAGTTGCCTAAAACTAGGTTGTATAATCTTTCTGGTCCTGAGAGGCAGGCTATGAAAGATTATATTTCTGAAAGTCTGGCCAAAGGGCATATTAGACCTTCATCTTCCCCAGTAGCCGCGGGGTTCTTCTTTGTGAAGAAGAAAGATGGAGGCCTACGCCCTTGCTTGGATTTCCGCGAACTTAATCGGATTACTGTTCGAGATCCGTATCCACTCCCTCTTATTCCTGATCTCTTCAACCAAATTGTTGGCGCCAAATGGTTTTCTAAATTGGATCTCAGGGGGGCGTATAATCTGATTAGGATAAAAGAGGGGGATGAGTGGAAAACGGCGTTTAACACGCCGGAGGGACATTATGAGAACCTAGTCATGCCTTTTGGTCTGACTACTGCACCAGCAGTATTCCAACATTTTGTTAATGACATTTTTCGTCACCTTGTGGGGCTGTTTGTGGTTGTATATTTGGACGACATTTTAATTTACTCGCCAGATCTTGTGTCTCATCAGGAGCATGTGAGACAGGTGTTGCAGATCTTGCGAGACAATAAATTATACGCCAAACTGGAGAAGTGTGTATTTGCCGTACAGGAACTTCAGTTTTTGGGTTTTTTGGTGTCAGCCTCCGGTTTCCGTATGGACCCTGAAAAGGTGAGAGCAGTGCTTGAATGGGATCAGCCAGGGGATCTTAAGGCTCTGCAGCGTTTTTTGGGGTTTGCTAACTACTACCGGAAATTTATTTGTAATTTCTCATCTGTCGTCAAACCTCTCACTGACATGACAAGAAAAGGGACGGATTTTTCTAAATGGTCGGACAAAGCTTGCCAAGCCTTTTCCTCTTTGAAGAAATGTTTTGCTTCGGCACCCGTTCTCATCCAACCAGATGCATCTCAGCCGTTCATTGTGGAGGTGGATGCGTCTGACGTAGGGGTGGGTGCTATATTGTCCCAGGGTCCGTCCCCTGGTAAATGGCATCCGTGCGCTTTCTTTTCTAAGAAATTGTCGTCCGCCGAAAGGAATTATGATATCGGCAATAGGGAACTTTTGGCCATTAAGTTAGCTTTTGAAGAATGGCGTCACTTTTTGGAGGGGGCAGTCCACCCGGTTACCGTTATTACTGATCACAAGAACCTGTTGTATTTGGAATCCGCTAAGCGTCTGAATTCCAGACAAGCTCGATGGTCGTTGTTTTTTACCAGGTTAATTTTGTCGTCACTTATCGCCCGGGGTCTAAGAATGTAAAGGCTGATGCCTTGTCTCGCAGTTTCCCAGGGGCCGGGAAAACGGATGACCGAGTCCTATCCTTCAGGAGGGGGTGGTAGTGTCGGCTGTATTTTCTGAGCTTGAGGAGGAGGTGTTAGAGGCTCAGGGGGACGCCCCTGCAGGACCTCCAGGGAGACTGTTTGTCCCAAATCTGTTGAGACAAAAGGTTATTGAGGCACATCATAATTCTGCTCTAGCAGGACATCCAGGGAGTAAGGCTACTTTAGATCTCCTTTCTCGCCGGTTTTGGTGGCCTAATGCTAATAAAGATGTTATAACTTTTGTCGCGTCATGTGGGGTGTGTGCTCGCTCTAAAACCCCTCATACCCGTCCGTCTGGGACCCTTTTACCCTTGAAACTTCCGGAGCGTCCATGGACTCATTTATCTATGGACTTCATTACGGACCTTCCTCCGTCGTCAGGGAATACTGTCATACTGGTGGTTGTTGACAGGTTCAGTAAGATGGCACATTTCGTTGCTCTTCCTGCACTCCCTAATGCTAAAACTCTGGCGCAGGTGTTCATTAGGGAGATCGTTAGACTTCATGGGTTGCCTTCTGATGTGGTGTCAGATAGGGGGTCTCAGTTTCTGTCCAAATTTTGGAGGGCATTTTGTTTACGTCGGGGGATGCAATTGTCATTTTCCTCGGCTTTTCATCCGCAGACCAATGGTCAGACAGAGCGTCTGAATCAGAGCTTAGAGACATATCTCCGGTGTTTTGTCTCAGAGAACCAAGAGGACTGGTCTTCTTTCTTGCCTCTGGCAGAGTTCGCTCTTAACAACAGGCGGAGCGAGTCCACTGGTAAGTCCCCGTTTTTTGGGGCATATGGTTTTCATCCCCAGTTTTGTACTTTCAATGGGGGGGGCCCTTCTGGGGTTCCTGAGGAGGAGTGTTTCTCGTCGTCACTTGCTTCTGTGTGGAGAGGTGTATTGAATAATCTGAGTGCGATGGGGAACCGTTACAAACGTATGGCTGATAGGAGGAGAGTTTCTGGTCCAGATCTGAATGTGAACGATCTGGTATGGTTGTCTACCAGGAATATAAAACTTAAAGTGCCCTCCTGGAAACTGGGTCCCAGATTCATCGGGCCGTACAGGATCAGTTCCATAATTAATCCTGTGGCATTTCGTCTGGACCTCCCTCCTACGTTTAAAATTCATAATGTGTTCCACAAGTCATTACTTAAAAGGTATGTGGCACCAGTCATACCGTCACCTCTACCTCCTCCTCCTGTGTTGGTCAATGGTAACTTGGAATTTCAAGTATCAAAGATCATTGACTCACGTCTGAATCGCCGGTCCCTTCAGTACTTGGTGCATTGGAAGGGGTATGGTCCAGAGGAGAGGACGTGGGTCCCTGCGTCTGATGTTAACGCAGATCGTTTGGTTCGGACCTTCCACAGAACTCACCCGGGCAGGCCTGGCCCTGAGGGTCCGGAGGCCCTCGTAGAAGGGGGGGTACTGTCATGTGTGCATTGCCACGAAGATCGTCGCGGTTGCACATTTTGACTTCTCACAGCTGAGCTGCTGTTTCTTTGTGTTTGGCAGCTAGAGAGTTAATTCTGTCTGTGCTCGGTGCTGGGACTGGGTGCAGTTTCTCCCGGCTGCAATTGATTATTTGTTGATTGGTTTCCTTTAAATTCCTGGTTGTCTGCTTGGGGAGTTGCCAGTGAAACCTTCATGCAGACCACAGATAGGAATGAATCTGTATAGACTTTAGTTGTGAGCTCCTTAGTTGTTCTAAGCTCAACTTGGTTAGAGTTTATTTCCCAGACCATTTATGTTACTTTGGTGTTTGAGTGTGTATGCAAGCGAGTGTTATCCTGTCTGTCTTATATGTCTAATCTGTGTATTTAGCTAAGATCAGCCCATATCCCTTTGGTGGTAGTCAGGATCCTTCTTAGGACTGATTACAGGGTTCAGGGTCTGATAGGAGACAGGGTTAGGTTGGTGACTTGGACCTCTGAACCATTATCAGTACCTCCAAGGTGAGGGATTAGTTAGGACCCCAGTTTAGGGTCAGGTTAGATCCCGGTCCACCTCTTTCCTGTTTCAGCTCATCAAGTCCTCAAGATTAACCTGAGTTCAGCAGATATCGTGTCAGGTAAATCTATTCTATACTTACATGCTGATGTTGCTATACTAGTTGTTGTATAGAGTGTTGTTCCTGTATTAATAGTTTACTGACATTGTATACATATCATTAGACAGCGTGACACTTATATCAAGGAATCATTGGAGAAGGGTCATATCAGACCATCCTCTTCACCCTTAGGTGCCGGTTTTTTCTTTGTGGCCAAAAAAGATGGTTCATTAAGGCCGTGTATTGATTATCGTCTCTTGAACAATATTACTGTGAAATATCAATACCCGTTACCCTTGATTTCTGACCTGTTTTCCAGGGTGAAAAACGCTACGTGGTTTACCAAGCTTGACCTCAGGGGGGCGTATAACCTTATTCGCATTAAGCACGGGGATGAATGGAAGACGGCATTCAATACCCCTGAAGGGCATTTTGAGTACCTAGTGATGCCCTTTGGGCTCACTAATGCTCCTTCCGTCTTCCAGTCCTTCATGAATGACATTTTCAGGGATTTTGTGGACAAATTTCTCATTGTTTATTTGGATGATATCTTGATTTTTTCTAATGACTGGGACTCTCATGTGAAACATGTTCGAACTGTATTCCAGATTTTGAGAGAGAATGCTCTGTATGTGAAGGGATCAAAGTGTCTTTTTGGCGTACAGAGGATCTTATTTCTGGGATTCATTTTGTCCCCATCTGTTATTGAAATGGACCCGGTCAAGGTTCAGGCCATCTGTGATTGGGTCCAACCTACTTCATTAAAGGCTCTTCAGAGATTTTTGGGTTTTGCCAATTTTTATCGTAAATTTATTGGTAATTTCTCGGTTATTGTTAAACCATTAACTGATTTGACCAGAAAGGGTTCTGATGTGGTGAATTGGCCTCCTGAGGCAGTCTCTGCATTTCAGGAACTTAAGCAGAGATTCACTTCTGCTCCTGTTCTACGGCAGCCTGATGTTTCTCTGCCATTTCAGGTGGAGGTTGATGCCTCTGAAATTGGGGCAGGTGCCGTTTTGTCCCAAAAAGATCCAGAGACCTCTAAAAGTAACCCTTGTGCCTTTTTCTCTCGAAAATTTTCTCCTACTGAACGTAATTATGATGTGGGTAATCGGGAGTTATTGGCCATGAAGTGGGCTTTTGAAGAGTGGAGACATTGGCTAGAGGGAGCCAAACATCAGGTGGTGGTCCTTACGGACCATAAGAATCTGGTCTATCTGGAATCTGCCAAGCGACTCAATCCTAGACAGGCCAGGTGGGCCTTGTTTTTCACACGTTTTAATTTTGTGGTTTCCTTTCTTCCTGGCACTAAGAATGTTAAGGCGGATGCCCTCTCGAGGAGTTTCCTTGCGGACTCTCCTGAGTTATCTGATCCTTCTGTTATTTTGAAAGAGGGTGTAGTTCTTTCCGCCATCTCGCCCAATTTGAGACTTGCTCTGGAGGGGTGTCAGGAGGATAGGCCCGAGCGCTGCCCTGTTGGAAAATTGTTTGTCCCGGACCAATGGAAAAAGAGTGTGATGTCTGAGATTCATTGTTCCGCATTGGCTGGGCATCCCGGAATTTTTGGTACCAGAGACTTGGTTAGTCAGTCCTTTTGGTGGCCTACCTTGTCTCGTGATGTCAGGGAATTTGTGCAGTCCTGCGGGACTTGCTCTCGCTCCAAGCCTTGCTCTCGCTCTAGTGGTTTGTTGATGCCTTTGCCTGTGCCCAAGAGACCATGGACCCATATCTCTATGGATTTCATTTCCGATCTTCCTGTTTCTCAGAGAATGACCACCATCTGGGTAATTTGTGATAGGTTTTCCAAAATGATACATCTTGTGCCATTACCTAAGTTGCCTTCCTCCTCTGAATTGGTGCCGTTGTTCCTTCAGCACGTGGTTCGTTTACACGGCATTCCTGAGAACATTGTGTCTGACAGAGGAGTCCAGTTTGTTTCCAGATTTTGGAGGACTTTTTGTTCTAAACTGGGTGTTCAATTGTCTTTCTCCTCTGCATTTCATCCTCAGACCATTGGTCAAACTGAGAGAACAAACCAGACATTGGAGACTTATCTAAGATGCTTTGTGTCTGCTGATCAGGATGACTGGGTCTCTTTTTTGCCTTTGGCTGAGTTTGCTCTTAATAATAGGGCTAGCTCTGCCACTTTGATGTCTCCGTTTTTCTGTAATTCTGGGTTTCACCCTCGATTTTCTTCAGGACAGACGGAGGCTTCTGTCTGTCCAGGTGTTGACTCTGTTGTGGAGCGTATGCAACAGATTTGGGACCAGGTAGTGGAGAGGTTGTCCCTCTCTCAGGAGAAGGCCCAGCGGTTTGCTAACCGGCATAGGACTGATGGTCCTCGGTTTAAAGTGGGGGACTTGGTCTGGTTGTCCTCAAAGAATATTCCTATGAGAGTAGCATCTCCTAAATTTAAGCCTAGGTTCATTGGACCTTATAAGATCATGGAGATTATTAATCCTGTTTCTTTTCGTTTGCTTCTTCCAGGGACATTTAAGATCCATAACGTGTTCCACAAGTCCTTGTTGAAGAGGTTTGTTGAGCCAGTGGTTCCTGCTGCTGTGCCTCCTGACCCTGTTTTGGTTGAGGGCAATCTGGAGTATGTGGTTGAGAAAATATTGGATTCTCGTTTTTCTAGACGGAAACTCCAGTATTTGGTTAAATGGAGAGGTTATGGTCAGGAAGACAATTCTTGGGTGTTTGCTTCGGACATCCATGCTAGGAGACTTATCCGTGCGTATCATAGAACTCATCCTGACCGACCTGGTTGCTCAAATGAGGGTTCGGTGACCCCTCCTCAAGGGGGGGGTACTGTTGTGAATGGGTTTGAGATGAGTTCTGAGCAGAGGCTCCCTCTGGTGGTTACAAGCGGTGCTAGTGAAGATTGTGAGGACTGGGAATCAGGTGTTACTGACTGGTCTTATATAAGGGAGTCATTTTCCCATCAGGGTTGCCGGTGATCAATTGTTCTGGTCTGAATCCTTCATTCCAGTTTCCCTGGTAGCCTGCTGTGTCGTGTCTGCATCTCCTGCTATCAGATAAGACTTTTTCTTCTTTTGTGTTTGTGCTATATTTTTGCTTTTTGTCCTGCACTTCTGTGGGGGCCTTCAGGGTCCCCTCCGGGGGCTTTTGCCCTCTCAGTTTAGTTCAGCCACTGGGTTTTGTGCTTTTGCTTTTTCCAGTTTTTTCAGTGGCTGCTGTTTTGATTTTGTTACACCAGAGAACTAATTTAGGTGGTAGAGGTCGTGTGATCTCAGGTGATTTTGAAATTAGTAGAGTTGGTGCTTTTCAGGGTTTTCTGGGATTGCAGTAAGTACCCTTCCTATCCTTTTCTATTTAGATAGTTTGGGCCCCAGCGTTTGCTCATACTATTTTCTTTCTGTGTCAGTATTTCCTCTTGTCTAACCGCCATTACATGTTTGGGGGCTTTCTATTATCTTTGGGGTTCTGCTCCGGGGCAGATAGCTTTCCTATTTCTATCTTTAGGTGTAGTTAGTTTCTCAGGCTGTGACAGGCGTCTAGGACCAACGTAGGAACGCTCCACGGCTGCCTCTAGTTGTGGTGGTTAGTCAGGGTACTGCAATCTCATAGATTCCAACTGCTCTGGTGTATTGCCTTTTTTACCTGCACTCCTCAGCTACCGAAACATAACAATGGGGGTGTTGGGGCTAGGGCAGTGGGGGGTTAATGTGTAAGGATGGAGGTATTGTGGGGGTTACGGCACTGGGGTGGTTAATGTAAGAGGATGGGGCTAGGACACTGGGGTGAATTTAAGAGGATGAGGGGTATTAAGTGGAGAGGAGACAGGGTACTTGGGGTGTATGTGAGAGGACAGGGGTAGTGTGGGGGCTAGGGCACTGGGGGTGGATGTAAGAGGATGGGGGTATTATGGGAGAGAGGAGACGGCACTGGAGGGTTAATGTGAGAGGATGGGGGTATTGTGGGGGCTAGGGCACTGGGGGGCTTAATGTGAGAGGATGGGGTATTGTGGGGGCTAGAGCACTGGGGACTGAATGTGAGAGGATGGAGAGTATTATTGGAGAGAGGAGACAGGGTGCTGGAGGGTTAATGTGAGAGGATGGGGTTAATATTAAGTATTAGTATAACCAGGATAAGTATAAGGCTGGCGTCACACTTGCGAGTGTGATGCGAGAAACTCGCGCTTCAACACCCAGCTCTGCCGATGGCACTCGGACCGGCATGTGCGGCTGCGTAGAAATACATAGAAATACATGCAGCCACACACTCCGCTCCCGAGTGCCGGTGGCAGTGCCGGGTGTTGAGGTGCGAGTTTCTCGCAAGTGTGACCCCGGCCTTAGCATAAGGGCGCAGGCAGACGGCCGTATAACTCATGCGAGGAGCACTTCGCAATCCTCGGACTGCCCGCTGCTGCTCCTGACATGAGCGTGACAGTGTGATGGATTACTATGCAGCTGTTACACTCAGGTCAGGAGAGCCAACTGTCAGTCTGAGGATGGCGATACGATCCTCGCATGAGAAATATGTCCGTCTGTCGGCCCCTTAACAAGTATAACAATACAGTAACCACGAGCTGCATTCTATTTAATAATTTCATAATTCATTTATTATTATAAAGTTATTAAAGGCTCGGGATAATTGTCTGCATTCACTCTGAGACTACATATGGCCAAATCATGATATGGTGCACCTGCTGTCATGAGACCCGAAGACCACTGCTGCGATCAGGTGGTCATGCGACCATGTTTGCTATTTGCACATGTCGACTAGATAAGTTTGACTTCTTTCAATAGAAGATAATTGGGAGAAGCCGAAAGTCATCACACGACCCCCTGCTCACATCAGTGATGCTGGGGCCACTACAACCGTGCATAGGGTGACTCAGTTAATTATTATGTGGGCACTTAAGAAGCATTATTATTTATAGGGGCACCAGTAGGGTAGTTACTGGGTGGGAGACTGTGCTGAGCCGGCTGTCAGTGCCGTGGTGCTCTTACAGCCGCCACTTTCTATACACAGCGGTGACTGAAACCGTGCCAGCGCAGCCCCTATGACTGGAAGAGCAAGGCTGCCGGTAGGAATAAAGTTAATTTCCTCCTGGCAGAGGGGCTCTTAGTGCAGGCGCCACACAGTGTCAGAACACTATTAACGATTATACTGTGTATTGGAGGAGCAGTGGGGATATCATTCTATATATAGGGGAACTCTGGGGGACATTATACTGTATGTACGGGAGCTGCGGGCCCATCATACTGTATATAAGGGAGCTGTGTGCCTACCATACTGTGTATAGGGGAGCTGTGGGATCATAAAGTGTATAGGGGAGCTGTGGGATCATCATAGTGTGTATGGGGGAGCTGTGGGAGTATTATAGTGTGTATAGGGGAGCTGTGGGATCATCATACTGTGTATAGGGGAGCTGTGGGATCATCATACTGTGTATAGGGGAGCTGTGGGATCATACGGTGTATAGGGGAGCTGTGGGATCATCATACAGTGTATGAGGGAACTGGGATCATCATACGGTGTATTGGGGGAGCTATGGGATCATAATCTCTTATATGTTCTGTAGGACTGGTATCTACCACTATATGTCACCATAAGGCAGTAATATCAGTGCTGGTGTATGTATGGAGATTTATTTTCAATGACAGTGCGGTCATCTCTTGAGGTTCCCCTATACCCCCATAGCTATAATCATGATTACCTGGTTAGGGGCCACAAGGAGACGCAGACAGAAAGGGCCCCTGTGCAAGAACAATATATGGGCACTTTGCAGCCCAAGAGCTCCTAAAAATGCAAAATTGCACCTTCTTTGGAGGAATATATGGGCCCCCTTACCTCTTGCACCCATATGCGGTTGCACAAGTTGCTCCATTGATATGTCCTACTGTTAGGGGCCCACTCAGATGTTTCGCCCCCCCCCCTGTGCTGAACCCCTAGCTACGCCTCTGACTCTGGACCACCCTCAGGGGTATCATCGCAAGTAGAAGAGTGCAGCGAAAGGCCGATGGTCACCGACGTAGACACTCAAATAATCACTTCTCAGTGTTCAGAGATCTGTAAGGAACTTGTAACAGTAAGATCCTGCTCGAAGATCTGCCTTGTCAGTCTACCCAGCGAGCCACCGAGATAAGGCAGTCAAGGTGTATGCAATCTTGGATGATCAGAGCAACAGGTCTCTAGCCAAGTCCTTGCTCTTCGACTCATTCAACATTGCTTGCCCCGGTTCTCCTTAATCCTTGAAAACATGCGGGTACTGTCGAGATGGCGGGAAGAAAAGCAACTGGGTTAAAGGTAAAGTCCATAGACGGTCAAACCTGCATAGCCTTGCCATCAATACTGGAGTGCAACCAGATTCCTGACAATAGGTGTGAAATACCTACTCCAGAGGTAGCAGCTCACCATTCTCATCTGAAGCATACAGTCCATCTGATACCGAAACTGGATCAAGAAGTTCAGATTTTCTTACTCCTCGGAAGAGACATACTACGAGGCCATAAAGCTAGAGGACAGATTAACGGCCCACAGAATGCCCCATATGCTCAGAGTCTTGACCTGGGATGGGTCATTGTAGGAGACGTCTGTTTAGGTGGAGCACACAAACCGACCTCAGCCAGCAGTATGCTCACCAATACTCTTGAAAATGGACGTCCGTCTCTTCCAGCCATGTAAGAATAGCTTCCTGATAAGAGTTGCCACGCAATGCTCCTCTACCTTGTCCGCTAGCTGATCCTTCCTGTAAAGACCACACTTGTGACGGCGACCAAGATCACATAGGGTGCACGGTTTTCCACAGAACAAGAGAAGACAAGGTAGCAATGTCCATAGAAGACAGACTTTTTGGACATCATAGATCGAGAGATGGTAAGAGATGAGTCAAAGAGTTGGATGGCCCCTTTACCATTTAAACCCCAGTGGCAACGCTTACCCAACAACAGAGAGCTTGTCTACAGTCGATTTGTCTCCCTCAAACGCAAACTGCAGAAGGCACCTGAAATGAGAGAGCACTTCTTTGCCTTCATGGAGAGAATATTTCAGAATGGCCATGCAGAAATTGCACCTGTACTTCCAGATTCCGAAGAATGTTGGTATTTACCCAACTTTGGCCTGTATCATCCTAAGAAACCTGGTCAGATAAGAGAAGTATTTGACTCAAGCACCAGATATGAAGGTGCTTCGCTAAACAATGTCTTTTTGTCTTGCCCAGACCTCAATAACAGACTTTTAGGAGTACTTTTTCACTTCCGCAGAGATGTAGTGGCATTCATGGCTGACATAGTACACACCAAAAGTTTGGACACACCTTTCATTCAAAAATTTTTCTGTATTTTCATTACTATGAAAATTGTACATTCACACTGAAGGCATCAAAACTATGAATTAGCACATGTGGAATTATATACTTAACAAAACAGTGTGAAACAAGTGAAAATATGTCTTATATTCTAGGCTCTTCAAAGTAGCCACCTTTTGCTTTGATTACTGCTTTGCACACTCTTGGCATTCTCTTGATGAGCTTCAAGAGGTGGTCACTGGAAATGGTTTTCACTTCACAGGTGTGCCATGTCAGGTTTAATAAGTGTGATTTCTTGCCTTATAAATGGGGTTGCGACCATCAGTTGTGTTGTGCAGAAGTCTGGTGGATACACAGCTGATAATCCTACTGAATAGACTTAGAATTTGTATTATGGCAAGAAAAAAAGCAGCTAAGTAAAGAAAAATGAGTGGCCATCATTACTTTAAGAAATGAAAGTCAGTCAGTCCGAAAAATTGGGAAAACTTTGAAAGTGTCCCCAAGTGCAGTTGCAAAAACCATCAAGCACTACAAAGAAACTGGCTAACATGAGGACCGCCCCAGGAAAGGAAGACCAAGAGTCACCTCTGCTTCTGAGGATAAGTTTATCCGAGTCACCAGCCTCAGAAATCGTAGGTAAACAGCAGCTCAGATTAGAGACCAGGTCAATGCCACACAGAGTTCTAGCAGCAGACACATCTCTACAGCAACTGTTAAGAGGAGACTTTGTGCGGCAGGCCTTCATGGTAAAATAGCTGCTAGGAAACCACTGCTAACGACAGGCAACAAGCAGAAGAGACTTGTTTGGGATAAAGAACACAAGGAATGGACATTAGACCAGTGGAAATCTATGCTTTGGTCTGATGAGTCCAAATTTGAGCTCTTTGGTTCCAACCACTGTCTTTGTGCGACGCAGAAAAGGTGAACGGATGGACTCTACGTGCCTGGTTCCCACCGTGAAGCATGGAGGAGGAGGTGCGATGGTGTGGGGGTGCTTTGCTAGTGACACTGTTGGGGATTTATTCAAAATTGAAGGCATACTGAATGAGCATGGTTACCACAGCATCTTGCAGCGACATGCTATTCCATCCGGTTTGCGTTTAGTTGGACCATCATTTATTTTTCAACAGGACAATGACCCCAAACACATCTCCAGGCTGTGTAAGGGGTATTTAACCAAGAAGGAGAGTGATGGGGTGCTACGCCAGATGACCTGGCCTCCACAGTCACCAGACCTGAACCCAATCGAGATGGTTTGCGGTGAGCTGGACCGCAGAGTGAAGGCAAAAGGGCCAACAAGTGCCAAGCATCTCTGGGAAATCCTTCAAGACTGTTGGAAGACCATTTCAGGTGACTACCTCTTGAAGCTCATCAAGAGAATGCCAAGAGTGTGCAAAGCAGTCATCAAAGCAAAAGGTGGCTACTTTGAAGAACCTAGAATATTAGACATATTTTCAGTTGTTTCACACTTTTTTGTTCAGTATATAATTCCACATGTGTTAATTCATAGTTTTGATGCCTTCAGTGTGAATGTACAATTTTCATAGTAATGAAAATACAGAAAAATCTTTGAATGAGAAGGTGTGTCCAAACTTTTGGTCTGTACTGTACAACAGATGTCTCATTGCTTCCTTGTCAAAAAAAGAACATAGAAGCTATTTGAGGTTTTTCTGATACCGCGATAATGACCCCTACAAAGACATCGTGGAGTAACGGATAAAAGTACACATCTTTGGGAACGGCCCTTCCCCTGCTGCCACCATCTATGGTCTTAGACATTCAGCCAGAGAGGGCGAATCAAAGTACGGGTCGGATGTTAGATCGTTTATGGAGAAGGACTTCTACGTGGACGACTGCTTGAAATCCACACCCACAGATGAATCGGCAGTTAGTCTCCTAAAAAGGACACAAGAAATGCTCGCTTTGTCCAATTTGAGGATGCACAAAATTGCTTTCAACAGCCAAAAAATGATGGCTGCTTTTCCCTTCCAGGATTACTCAACTGATCTAAAAGACTTGGATTTAAACACAGACTCCCTTCCCATGCAATGAAGCCTTGGTTTGTTCTGGGATTTGAAGAGAGATGCATTTACCTTTTGGATCAACGAAGAAGAAAAACCTTTCACGCGTAGAGGCGTCCTGTCCGTGATAAACAGCTTATATGATCCTCTAGGATTTGTAACCCCTGTAACTATCCAAGGTAAAATGATGTTGAGAGACTTCACCCAAGAGATGTCTGAATGGGATGATCTGCCTCCCATGGAGAAGAGAGATTTGTGGGTAAGATGGTAGAAATCTTTAGAGCCTTGTCAAATCTTTTTGTGGAATGACCATATGCTTCCGTACCATCAACAGAAGTCAAGATGCAAAGGCTCTGTATCTTCTGCGATGCCTCAAGCAAAGCGATTGCAGCAGTAGCATATCTGAAAACTACTGACATTAAAGAACAATGCAATGTAAGGCTTGTTATGAGCCGGACAAAACTAGCGCCAGTCCAGGAGCACACAATACCCAAACTGGAACTCTGCGGCTGTGCTAGCAGTAGAGTTAGCTGAACTTATCTCGGCAGAAATTGACCTGGAAATCAAGAACGTTGAGTTCTACTCAGACAGCAAGGTAGTGCTTGGGTACATTTGCAATGAAACTCGACGCTTTTATGTTTACGTCAGGTATCGGGTGCTAAGGATCAGGAGGTCCACTTGCCTTAAATAATGGCGCTATGTGTCCACACACCACAATCCTGCGGACCACGCAACTAGATCTTTCGAATCAAGACACCTTAAGGACACAACCTGGTTTACGGGCCTGCAATCTTATACCATTCAACGCCTTACAGTGACGAATCAGACACCTTTGAACTGATAGATCCAGATGCAGATAAAAAAAAAACGCCCTCAGGTATCCGTTCTACGTACGGTGACTTCAGACAATTACCTCAAATCCCACCATTTCAGCAGGTTTTCAACCTTGAACTCGCTTGTTCGTGCCATTGCTTGTTTAATTCATGTAGCTCAGTCTTACAAGTCAACATCACCTGCCAGTCTGAAGCCTTGTAAAGGTTGGCACCATTGCAAGCATGCCTTTACTGCTCTAAACCTGTAAAATGCCAAGAACACGATAATTTGTACCATACAACGTGAGTGTTACGCCAAAGAAATAGACAACCTTAACAAAGGTCAACCCATTTCTAGAGACAGTTTCTTGAAAAAGCTTGATCCAATCATTGACCAAAACGAGCTGTTAAGAATTGGAGGTCGTCTTCAAGAAGCCAAGGTGGAATTTGTGGAAAAACACCCTGTAATAATTCCTGGTCATCATGTTACTGCTCTGCTCACACAGCACCATCATGTTTTGGTGAAACATCAAGGCCGATTGTTTACCGAAGGGAATCTACGAACTGCTGGACTATGGATAGTCGGATCTAAGAGATGTGTGAGTAAACTCATCTTCAACTGTGTGACTTGTCGCAAACTCCGCGGCGTGACTCAAAACCCAAAGATGGCTAATCTCCCATCAGACAGACTTAGTATCGATCCTCCCTTTCCCAACGTCGGACTGGATATATTCGGGCCGTGGTCTGTGGTTGCACAACACACTAGAAGAACCCAAGCCAACGCAAAACGCTGGGCAGTTATGTTCACCTGTATGTCCATCAGAGCGGTACACATCGAAGTAATTGAATCCATGGACACTTCAAGTTTCATAAATGCACTCCGACGTTTCATTGCCATCAGAGGCACCGTGAAAAACATTCGCTCTGATTGAGGCACAAATTTCGTAGGAGCAGTGAAAGAACTTCAAATTCCTTCCAACCTACACATTACCAGAGTGGAAATATTCTTGAGTGAGCAAGTATGCACCTGGACCTTCAATTTACCACACTCTTCTCACATGGGAGGTGCTTGGGAGAGGATGATAGGAATAGCACGTAGAATCTTAGACTATCTACTTGCAAGAAGGTAGCACAAGACACACAAAGGTTTGACTACATTCTTGGCAGAAGTTTCGGCCATCATAAATGCCAGACCATTGACTGCACTCTCCAGTGCCGCTGAAGATCCAACCATTCTCACTCCCGCCATGTTACTCACTCAGAAAACCAACACTCCCAGCTCTCCACTGGGAGAATACAGCAACCAGGACCTCTACAGACGTCAATGGAGACAAGTTCAAAGTCTCTCCAATACTTTTTGGGACAGATGGAAAAACAATATCTCTCCACCTTACAGCCTAGGAAGAAGTGGCAGATCGACAAGCCGAACATCAAACCCGGTGATATTGTGCTCATGAAGGACAGCCAGTCACTTTGAAATGAGTGGCCTCTAGGCCTCATCACCAAGGTATTCACAAGCAAGGACGAGAAAGTGCACAAGGTCGAGGTCAAAGTGTGGAAGGCTGGGGAGAGTAAACTATTCCTCAGACCAGTTGCGGAACTAGTTTTATTGCTTTCGCCAAAAAGCCTGTAAGTGGCATCAGTTGATGCCAAGCGGGGAGTGTTCTGCCCTCTTAATATAGGGCAATATGTTTGTATTATGTGCTGGTTTAGTTATAGCACCATCTAGTGGTGGCTGAATTTATAGCTGTGTCTTTAATAGCATTTATAGCCTGTGTCTTTAACAGCAGAGTGTTGCATTGTGGGATTGAAGCAATGTATACTGAGACCATTTTCTTCTGTGAACTTCATAGGACACACGTGTTTATCCTCCTGTACTCCCCAACTTGAGTTTGCTATCCTGGTTAAGCATATCTGGTAAGATTAATATCTTTTCTTGCAATGCATTGTTGCAGAGATGTTATTAATTGTATAGCAGCCAGTGCATAGGAGATGTGATTAGAAACCTGTGTATTTCCATGTAAAGTTTCCATCACACTGTATACTTTCCTGTAAGTGTTAGCTGTTGTGAA
Organism: Oophaga sylvatica; assembly: GCA_033576555.1. Taxonomy (NCBI): domain Eukaryota; kingdom Metazoa; phylum Chordata; class Amphibia; order Anura; family Dendrobatidae; genus Oophaga; species Oophaga sylvatica. Next base: position 845,742,064 of record JARQOD010000001.1, read on the forward strand.
TACCTTGGAGGCGACTTCTGAGCAGGGGCTCCCTCCGGTGGTTGCTGAGGGTAATGAACTAATTACTGAATGGCCTTCAGCTGGCTATGAATCGTATGATATAAGTGACCTGAGTTCCCAGCAGCCATGCCAGTAATCAATTGTTCCTCCTGCTCTTGCTTGGAGCACATCTTGCTTTCCTGCTCTCATTCAGATAAGTGTTTAGCTTTTTTTTTTCCTCTGTTGGATTTTCTCTGCTGGTTAGCTGCTTGCAGTGGACTACAGCCTGGTCCCCTTTTGGGGTCTTGCGCTGTAATTGTGCTCATTGTGTGTTTGCATTTTTGCTTTGTTCCTTTGTCACTTTTTATTTGCTGTGTGTTACACCAGAGATCTGATTTAGGTGGTAGAGATTGTGTGATCTCAGGTTTTTTGTTAATCAGAAGTGTTGGTATTTTTGTCAGGGTTTTTTTGGGTTGCAGTCAGAATTCTTTCCTATACTTTTCTATCTAGACAGATTGGGCCCCAGCGTTTGCTCATTCTATTTTCTGTCTGTGTCCGTGTTTTCTTCTTGTCTAACCGCCATTACATGTTCGGGGGCTTCCTATTTCTTTGGGGATTCTGCTCCGAGGCAGTTAGCATTCAACTTTCTGCCTTTAGGTGTAGCTATCTCTCCGACTGTGACGAGGCATCTAGGATCACCGCAGGTATGCTCCACGGCTACTTCTAGTGTGGCGGTTAGTTTAGGTTACTGCAATCCAATAGTTTCCAGCCTCTCTGGAGTATTGCTACTTTGGCTATTTTTTGCAGGTTCTCCTCAGCTACCGAAACATAATAGTGACCTATTTTCGAGAGTGAAAAGTGCTAGTTGGTTTACCAAGCTTGACCTCAGGGGGGCATTATTCGCATTAAGCACGGGGATGAATGGAAGACGGCGTTTAATACCCCAGAGGGGCATTTTGAGTACCTAGTGATGCCTTTTGGGCTTACTAATGCCCCTTCCGTCTTCAAATCCTTCATGAATGATATTTTCAGGGATTTTGTGGATAAATTTCTGATTGTTTATTTGGTTGATATCTTGATTTTTTCCAATGACTGGGACTCTCATGTGAAACATGTTCGGACTGTGTTTTCCTGATTTTGAGAGAGAATGCACTGTATGTGAAGGGATCAAAGTGTCTTTTTGGCGTACAGAAGGTCTCATTTCTGGGATTCATTTTGTCTACGTCTGTTATTGAAATGAACCCGGTCAAGGTTCAGGCCATCTGTGATTGGGTTCAACCTACTTCATTGAAGGCTCTTCAGAGATTTTTGGGTTTTGCCAATTTTTATCGCAAATTTATTGGTAATTTCTCCTGTATTGTTAAACCATTGACTGATTTGACCAAAAAGGGTTCTGATGTGGTGAATTGGCCTCCTGAGGCAGTTTCTGCATTTCAGGAACTTAAGCAGAGATTCATTTCTGCTCCTGTTCTACGGCAGCCTGATGTTTCTCTGCCGTTTCAGGTGGAGGTTGATGTTTCTGAGATTGGGGCAGGTGCCGTTTTGTCCCAAAGGGATCCAGAGACCTCCAAGAGTAACCCTTGTGCCTTTTTCTCTCGAAATTTTTGCCAACTGAATGTAATTATGACGTGGGTAATCGAGAGTTATTGGCCATGAAGTGGGCCTTTGAAGAGTGGAGACATTGGCTGGAGGGAGCCAAACATCAGGTGGTGGTCCTCATGGACCATAAGAACCTGGTTTATCTCGAGTCAGCGAAGCGACTTAATCTTAGACAGGCCAGGTGGGCCTTGTTTTTCACACGTTTTAATTTTGTGGTTTCTTTTCTTCCTGGCACTAAGAATGTTAAGGCGGATGCCCTCTCGAGGAGTTTCTTTGCGGATTCTCCTGAGTTATCTGATCCTGCTGTTATTTTGAAAAAGGATGTATTTCTTTCCGCCATCTCGCCCAATTTGAGACTGGCTCTGGAGGGGTGTCAGGAGGATAAACCTGAGCGCTGCCCTGTTGGGAAATTGTTTGTCCCTGACCAGTGGAAAAAGAGTGTGATGTCTGAGATTCATTGTTCCACATTGGCTGGTCATCCCGGGATTTTTGGTACCAGAGACTTGGTGAGTCGGTCCTTTTGGTGGCCTACTTTGTCTCGTGACGTCAGGGACTTTGTGCAGTCCTGTGGGACTTGCTCTCGTTCCAAGCCTTGCTCTCGTTCTAGTGGTTTGTTAATGCCATTACCTGTACCCAAGAGGCCATGGACCCATATTTCTATGGATTTTATTTCCGACCTTCCTGTCTCTCAGAGAATGACCGTTATCTGGGTAATCTGTGATAGGTTTTCCAAGATGATACATCTTGTGCCATTACCTAAGTTGCCTTCCTCCTAATTGGTGCCTTTGTTCTTTCAGCATGTGGTTCGGTTACATGGCATTCCTGAGAATATTGTGTCTGACAGGAATCCAGTTTGTTTCCAGATTTTGGAGGACATTTTGTTCTAAACTTGGTGTTCAGTTATCTTTCCCCTCTGCATTTCACCCTCAGACCAATGGACAAACCGAGAGAACAAACCAGACCTTGGAGACTTATTTGAGATGTTTTGTGTCTGCTGATCAAGATGACTGGGTCTCTTTTTTGCCTTTGGCTGACTTTGCTCTTAATAATAGGGCTAGCTCTGCCACCTTGATGTCTCCATCTTTCTGGAATTCTGGGTTTCACCCTCGATTTTCTTCAGGACAGGCGGAGGCTTCTGTCTGTCCGGAGGTTGGCTCTATTGTGCAGCGTATGGAGCAGATTTGGGACCAGGTAGTGGAGAGGTTGTCTCTCAAGAGAAGGCCCAGCGGTTTGCCAACCGGCATAGGACTGATGGTCCTCGTTTTAAAGTGGGGGACTTGGTTTGGTTGTCCTGAAGAAATATCCCTATGAAGGTTGCATCTCCAAAATTTAAGCCAAGGTTCATTGGACCTTATAAGATCATGGAAATTATTAATCCTGTTTCCTTCTATTTGCTTCTTCCAGGGACATTTAAGATCCATAACGTGTTCCACAAGGCCTTATTGAAGAGGTTTATCGAGCGCCTCCTGATCCTGTTTTGGTTGAGGGCAATTTGGAGTATGTGGTTGAGAAAATATTGGATTCTCGTTTTGCTAGACGGAAACTCCAGTATTTGGTTAAGTGGAGAGGTTATGGTCAAGAGGACAATTCTTAGGTGTTTGCTTCGGACATCCATGCTGGGAGACTTATCCGTGCCTATCATCGAGCTCATCCTGATAGGCCTGGTTGCGCAGGTTAGGGTTCGGTGACCCCTTCCCAAGGGGGGGGTACTGTTGTGAATACCTTGGAGGCGACTTCTGAGCTGGGGCTCCCTCCGGTGGTTGCTGAGGGTAATGAACTAATTACTGAATGGCTTTCAGCTGGCTCTGAATGGTATGATATAAGTGACCTGAGTTCCCAGCAGCCTTGCCGGTAATCAATTGTTTCTCCTGCTCTTGCTTGGAGCACATCTTGCTTTCCTGCTCTCATTCAGATAATAATCTTTATATAATAATAATCTTTATTTTTATATAGCGCTAACGTATTCCGCAGCGCTTTACAGTTTGCACACATTATCATCGCTGTCCCCGATGGGGCTCACAATCTGGATTCCCTATCAGTATGTCTTTGGAGTGTGGGAGGAAACCGGAGTACCCGGAGGAAACCCACGCAAACACTGGGAGAACATACAAACTCCTTGCAGATATTGTCCTTGGTGGGATTCGAACCCAGGACTCCGGCGCTGCAAGGCTGCAGTGCTATCCACTGAGCCACCGTGCTGCCCGTGCAGATAAGTGTTTAGCTTTTTTTTTTTCCTCTGTTGGATTTTCTCTGCTGCTTTATGCTTGTAAGCAGCGCATGGCAGGGAGATCATGCACTGCTTACAAGCCAAGGACAGCTGCCGGAATACTCACTGCTCTCCAAGCTGGGACTATGTGCGTGGAGGGCAGTGAGTATTCATTGCTCTTTACATTTATTGCTATTTACATTGCACAGTGTCTGTCGCAGACTTCCTGCAGCTGTCAGGCTTTCACGTGTGTCACTGCTGAAGGGAATGAATAAAGCAGCTGCCGGCATCGGAACAAGATGCGTGGGAGCACTGGAAGGTAAGTGTAATTTTTTTTTCTGATGGGGCCCTGCATACCAGGATGGAGTTGGAGGCAAATCATACCAAGATGCTATTAAAGAGAAATGAATATTCACTGCCCTCCATTTCCATGGGTTTGGATTCACTGAATATTTCTCTTTAGGAGTGGGTACAGGAGTTAGCTGCAAAAGCTGTCTCTTGCCTCCTGTGACCCGCTACTCCGCAATTGCCACTCCCCCACCACAGCCAGAGCAGGTACATCCGGAGTATAAGATGCACCCCTCATTTTCCTCCAGATTTTTGGAGGAAAAAAGTGCGTCTTAGGCCAGATTCACATCGTGTTGTGTTACAAAGTGGCATTAACGCGATGTAACGCATCCGTTAACGCACTCATAGACTGCCATAACCTAGTGCATCGCTAATGCATGTCAAAATCGGCATGCGTTAGCAATGTCCCATGATGCTGAGACGGACCATCGGACACTGTCTACCGCGTTCGTGGGTCAGTCACAGCTAGCGCAGAACGAGCAGATGCGCTAATGTGATAGCACAAACGCGATAAAAAAAGACTAGCGTTAGCGCAGTCTGTTTAACCCATGCGTTAAATGGACTGCACTAACGCAATGTGAACCTGGCCTTAGGCAGCGGTCAGACTTGCGAGTGTGATGTGAGAGACTCGCATGAGTTTCTCGCATCACACGTGTGACCCCAGCCTTATAATCCAAAAAATATGGTATGTGCTGTCATGGTGTGCATGCCAGATCGGTATATTGTACCTTCAGTTCCAGGAGATAGTGATCAAAGCCCTAATGTTTGGAAGTCAGGAAGGAGAGTGCTCCAGTACTTCCAGAACTGAAGTTGATCTTATCGTACCAGGCCAACATTTCCCCCAGGGAAGTCCCTCAAACCACAAATAAATGAAGGTCGCAAAAGTGATGCTGTGTGTGTTACAGAAGGGGGGATACGCAAGGACACCACTTATCAATGCGACTCCTGACAATCCTGACAAACCTGGTCTGTGTGTAAAAGAATGCTTCGAACTGTACCACACATCCATGGACTACTAAATTAATTTATGACTTACACAACTCATGCATGCCAACCTGATGCACTTCACTCACCTTACGTATGACTCTGCATTATAAAATTCACATACTAGGAATCACTAGATCAGTTCCAAAAGGGAGTCACTTGTTTGTTTTCCACTCTTTAGGTACATCAGTGGCTCTCCAATCGCGACATAACGTCCGCCGACCAGTCCATCAAAGTTTGCTTTCCTAAAAGTCACTTCTTCCCTTCTAAGCCCTGCTGTGAGCCCAAACAGTAGTTTTCCCCCAAATAAAGGGTATCGGCATACTCAGGAGAAATTGCACAACAAATTTTGGGGTCCATTTTTTCATGTTACCCTTGTGAAAATAAAAAAGGCTAAAAATTAGATTTTTTTTTGTTTTCATGACTAAATTATTATTTTCTGTGAAGCACCTGGGCGTTCAAGGTGGTAGGTACACATCCAGATAAGTTCCTTAACCCCTCTCTGACATAAGACGTACTATCCCGTCCATAAAACCCGTGCCATTCTGCCCATGGACGGGATAGTACGTCATAGGCGATCAGCTGCGCTCCTGAGGGGAGTGCAGCTAATCGCCGCCGGGTGTCAGCTGATTATCACAGCTGACACCCGTGACTGTGTGTCAGGAGCGGTCACGGACCGCTCCCGGCACATTAACCCCTAGCACACCGCGATCAAACATGATCGCGGTGTACTGGGGGCACAGGGGAGGATCGCGCAGGGTGGGGGCTCCCTGCGCGCCCCCCTGAGACCCTCAGACCAGCGCGATGTGATCGCGCTGTTCTGAGGGCTTCCTCCCTCCCAGGACCCGGATCCAAGATGGCGCCGGGGTCCTGGAGGGAGGCGGCTTCTATGAGAAGCCTGCAGCTATGCCTGAGCGATCGCTGGTGTGACAGAGTGCTGTGCACACTGTCACACCAGCGATTTGATAAAATACAGTGATGTCCCACCCTGGGACAAAGTAAAAAAGTTAAAAAAATAAAAATAAACATGTTATAAAAAAAAATCCAAAATAAATAAAAAAAAAAAAAAAAATATTCCCCAATAAATTCATTTCTTCCTGTAAATAAAAAAAACAAAACAATAAAAGTACACATATTTGGTATCGCTGCGTCCGTAACGACCCCCCCTATAAAACTGTCCCAAAAAATCAATGCTTTATCATCATACCGCCGAACAAAAAGTGGAATAACGCGCGATCAAAAAGACCGATATAAATAAACATGGTACCGCTGAAAACGTCATCTTGTCCCACAAAAATCGAGCCGCCATACAGCATCATCAGCGAAAAAATAAAAAAGTTATAGCTCGCAGAATAAAGCGATGCAAAAAATAATTATTTTTTATATAAAATTGTTTTTATTCTATAAAAGCGCCAAAACATAAAAAAATGATATAAATGAGGTATCGCCATAATCGTACTGACCCGAAGAATAAAACTGCTTTATCAATTTTACCACACGCGGAACAATAAAAACGCCTCCCCAAAAGAAATTCATGAATTGCTGATTTTTGTTCATTCTAACCTCCCAAAAATCGAAATAAAAAGCGATCAAAAAATGTCACCTGCTCAAAAATGGTACAAATAAAACGTCAACTCGTACCGCAAAAAATAAGACCTCACATGACTCTGTGGGCCAAAATATGCAAAAATTATAGCTCTCAAAATGTGGCGATGCAAAAAACTATTTTTGCAATAAAAAGCGTCTTTTAGCGTGAGATGCCAATCATAAAAACCCGCTATAAATAGTAAATCAAACCCCCCTTTATCACCCCTTAGTTAGGGAAAAATAATAAAATTAAAAAAATGTATTTATTTCCATTTTCCCATTAGGGTTAGGGTTAGGGTTGCGGCTAAAGTTAGGGTTAGGGTTGGCGCTAAAGTTAGGATTAGGGTTAGGGTTGGGATTAGGGGTGTGTTAGGGTTAGGTTTGTGGTTAGGGTTGGGACTAGGGTTAGGGGTGTGTTGGGGTTAGGGTTGGAGTTAGAATTGGGGGGTTTCCGCTGTTTAGGCACATCAGGGGCTCTCCAAATGTGACATGGCGTCTGATCTCAATTCCAGCCAATTCTGCGTTGAAAAAGTCAAACGGTGCTCCTTCACTTCTGAGCTCTGCCATGCGTCCAAACAGTAGTTTATCCCCACATATGGGGTATCAGCGTACTCTGGACCCCAAGAGTTATTGTGCAATTTGTCCTATTTCTTCTGTTACCCTTGGGAAAATAAAAAACTGGGGGCGAAAATATCATTTTTGTACAAAAAAATTATTTTTTTGTTTTTACGGCTGTACATTATAAACTTCTGTGAAGCACTTGGGGCTTCATAGCGCTCACCACACACCTAGATAAGTTCCTTGTGGGGTCTATTTTCCAAAATGGGGTCACTTGTTGGGGATTTCCACTGTTTAGGCGCATCAGGGGCTCTCCAAATGCGACATGACGCCCCCAGACCATTCCATCAAAGTCTGCAATCCAAAACGTCACTACTTCCCTTCCGAGCCCCAACGTGTACCCATACAGTAGTTTTCTCCCACATATTGGGTATCAGCGTACTCAGGACAAATTGGGCAACAACTTTTGGGGTCCAATTTCTCCTGTTACCCTTGTAAAAATAAAATATTGGGGCGAAAAAATCATTTTTGCAAAAAAAAAAAAAGATTTATTTTTACGGCTGTGCGTTATAAACTTCTGTGAAGCACTTCGGGGTTCAAAGTGCTCACCACACATCTAGATAAGTTCCTTCTGGGGTCTATTTTCCAAAATGGGGTCACTTGTGGGGGGTTTCCACTGTTTAGGCGCATCAGGGGCTCTCCAAATGCGACATGACGCACCCAGACCATTCCATCAAAGTCTGCAATCCAAAACGTCACTACTTCCCTTCCGAGCCCTGACGTGCGCCCATACAGTAGTTTTCTCCCACATATTGGGTATCAGCGTACTCAGGACAAATTGGACAACAACTTTTGGGGTCCAATTTCTCCTGTTACCCTTGTGAAAATAAAATATTGGGGGCGAAAAAATCATTTTTGTAAAAAAAAAAAAAGATTTTTTATTTTTACGGCTGTGCGTTATAAACTTCTGTGAAGCACTTCGGGGTTCAAAGTGCTCACCACACATCTAGATAAGTTCCTTGTGGGGTCTATTTGCCAAAATGGGGTCACTTGTGGGGGGTTTCCACTGTTTAGGTGCATCAGGGGCTCTCCAAATGTGACATGACGCCCCAGACCATTCCATCAAAGTCTGCAATCCAAAACGTCACGACTTCCCTTCCGAGCCCCGACGTGTGCCCATACAGTAGTTTTCGCCCACATATTGGGTATCAGTGTACTCAGGACAAATTGGACAACAACTTTTGCTTTCCAATTTCTTCTGTTACCCTTGTGAAAATAAAATATTGGGGGCGAAAAAATCATTTTTGTAAAAAAAAAAAAAAAGATTTTTTATTTTACGGCTGTACGTTATAAACTTTAGTGAAACACCTGGGGGTTCAAAGTTCTCACCACACATCTAGATAAGTTCCTTGAGGGGTCTAGTTTTCAAAATGGTGTCATTTATGGGGGTTTCCACTGTTTAGGCAGATCAGGAGCTCTCCAAACACGACATGGCGTCCAGCCAATTCTGCGTTGAAAAAGTCAGACGGCGCTCCTTCCCTTCCAAACTCTGCCATGCACCCAAACAGTGGTTTACCCCCACATATGGGGTATCAGCGCACTCAGGACAAATTGCACAATAACTTTTGGAGTCTTGTTACCCTTGGAAAAATAAAAATTGGGGTGAAAAGATCATTTTTGTGGAAAAAATATGATTTTTAAATTTTACGGCTCTACGTTATAAACTTGTGTGAAGCACTTGGGGGTTCAAATTGCTCATCAAAAATCTAGATAAGTTCCTTAGGGGGTCTAGTTTCCCAAATGGGGTCATTTGTAGGGGGTTTCCACTGTTTAGGCACATCAGGGGCTCTCCAAATGCAACATGGCATCCAAACTCAATTCCAGCCAATTTTGGTTGGAAAAAGTCAAATGGTGCTCCTTCCATTCCGAGCTCTGCCGTGCGCCCAAACAGTGGTTCCCCCCCACATATGGGGTATCAGCGTACTCAGGACAAATTGTACAACAACTTATGTGGTCCAATTTCTCCTGTTACCCTTGGGAAAATAAAAAATTAGTGACTAAAAGATAATTTTTGTGGGAAAAAAATAGGATTTTTTATTTTCATGCCCGGGCATTATAAACTTGTGTGAAGCACTTGGGGGTTCAAAGTGCTCACCAAAGATCTAGATAAGTTCCTTAGGGGGTCTAGTTTCCAAAATGGGGTCACTTGTGGGGGGTTTCCACTGTTTAGGCTCATCTGGGGCACTGCAAACGGAACATGACCCCCATTAACGTCTGCATTCCAAAACGTTACTACTTCCTTTCCAAGCCCTGCCGTGTGCCCAAACAGTTTCCCCCCCCCACATATGGGGTATCAGCGTACTCAGGACAAATTGGACAACAACTTTTGGGGTCCAATTTCCTTGGGAAAATTCAAAAATTTGGGACTAAAAAATCATTTTTGTGGAAAATTTTTTTTTTTTTTTCCACACCAGGCTTTATAAACTTTTGTGAAACACTTGAGGGTTCAAAGTGCTCACAACAGATCTAGATAAGTACCTTAGGGGGTCTAGTTTCCAAAATGGTGTCACTTGTGGGGGTTTCCACTGTTTAGGCGCATCAGGGGCTCTCCAAACGCGACATGGCATCCAATCTAAATTCCAGCCAATTTTAGTTTGAAAAAGTCAAACGTCGCTCCTTCCCTTACGAGCTCTGCCGTGTGCCCAAACAGTGGTTTTCCCCCACATATGGGGTATTGGCGTACTCAGGAGAAATTGCATAACAACCTTATCTGTCCATTTTCTCCTTTTACCCTTGTGAAAATAAAAAAAAAGTTTGTAAAAGATCATTTTTGTGGCTAAAAAGTAAAATATTCATTTTTTCCTTCCACGTTGCTTTAGTTACTGTGAAGCACCTGAAGGGTTAATAAACTTCTTGAATGTGGTTTTGAGTACCTTGAGGGGTGCAGTTTTTATAATGGTGTCCACTTTTGGGTATTTTCTGCCATATAGACCCCTCAAAGTGACTTCAAATGTGAGGTGGTCCCTAAAAAAAATGGCTTTGTAAATTTTGTTGTAAAAATGAGAAATCGCTGGTCAACTTTTAACCCTTATAACTTCCTAACAAAAAAAAATTTTGTTCCAAAATTGTGCTGATGTAAAGTAGACATGTGGGAAATGTTATTTCTTAACTATTTTGTGTGATATATTTCTCTGTTTTAAGGGAATAAAAATTCAAAGTTTGAAAATTGCAAAATTTTAAAAATTTTCGCCATATTTGCGTTTTTTTCAAAAATAAACGCAAGTTATATCGAAGAAATTTTACCACTAACATGAAGTACAATATGTCACGAGAAAACAGTCTCAGAATCGCGAAGATCCGTTGAAGCGTTCCAGAGTTATAACCTCATAAAGAGACAGTGGTCAGAATTGTAAAAATTGGCCCGGTCATTAACGTGCAAACCACCCTTGGGGTTGAAGGGGTTAAAGGGCTCTAGTTTTAAAAAGTGGGGTCACTTGGGAGTGTTTTCATTGTTCAGGCACATCAGGGGTTCTCTAAATGCGACATGGCGTCTGCTCTCGATTCCGGCCAATTTGGAGATCAAAAAGAGAAACAGTTCTACTTCCCTTCCAAGACCTAAAGTGCACCCAAACAGTAGTTTTCCCCCACATATGGGGTATCGGCATGCTCAGTAGAAATTGCACAATAAATTTTGGGGTTATTTTTCCCATTACCCTTGTGAAAATTAAAATTGGGTCTAAATTAAAATCTTTGAAAAAGTTAAATGTTCAATTTTTTTTCCTTCCACGTTGCTTCAGTTCCTGTGAAGCACTTGTAGGGTTAATAAACTTCTTGTGGTTTTGAGCACCTTTAGTGGTGAAGTTTTTAGAATGGTATAAATTTTGGGTATTTTCTGTCATGTAGCCCTCAAAGTTACTTTACATGGGATGTGTGGTGGGGTGATTGCATGCATTCAGCAAAGCATTGCATTAGCTAAGCATCAAGCAAAAGCAGTTATTCCATGGCAGAATCTAACACACATCTCTATTCTCTTCATACAGGTAATCATTTCATTCAACTACTGCACTGACGATCCATCTTACATGTGTTCACTCTATTCTATGTCAGCAAGCATTTTGTACTGGTAATCATTTCATTCAACTCCTTTGCTATAATTCATCTGTTACATTGTACTCAGTACTTAATATTGTATATCCATGGAGGGGTCACTGTAGATGTTATCTTGGGAGAGGTGCTATAGCATAGAGATGGAATCAGGACTAGCATCTTTCATCATCTTTTCTACAACAGGATGTGTTGAGCAGCTGTTGCAAATTTATAACAAACCAGCTCTAAGGGGTGCATGCAGTGTGGAGTGCTTGCACGCATTCAGCAAAGCATCGCAATAGCTAAGCAGCAAGTAAAAGCAGTTATTCCATGGCAGATAGGGCAAGAGTCAGGTAACTCACACTTTGTACTCCCTTTTAACCATGTGCTTTATTTCTTTCCTCCTGTGTTCCCTTGCCATCCACATTCACCGCCCCATCCCCCCTCCATCGCGACTCATACACATCAGCCCCTCTATACTTCCCTCTCCCATGTACAGCTCTCATGCATTTCTCAAACCTCAGCCCATCTTGCCCATACACATCGTAGAAAAAAGTCTTACAATTATAATAACTACTTACTCTTTATCCTCCTACTACTGATTTTGGGGGACATCTCCCCCAACCCCGGTCCACCATCCCCCAACCTCAACCCCTACCCTACCTCATATCGAAACCATACTAACCTCATTAATATTACTTGCACTTCCTCATCTCCTTCTTTTAATTGTGCCCTCTGGAATCCACGGTCTGTTTATAACAAACTTCCTTTCCTGCACAATTACTTTCTGAACAACTCTGAATTGGCCCTCACTGAAACCTGGATTCAGGATTCTGACACTGTCTTCCCTGCTGCCATTTCCCATGGTGGCTTAAAATTCTCCCATTCCCTGAGATGCCACTTTCCTGGTCATCCCCCCAGTTCCATCACTCTCATTCCCTTCTTTTGGGGTCCAAACCATCAGGCTCTTCCATCCCCTCTCCCTCAGAGAAGTAGTCATAAACCGGCCCCCAGACTCACCCACCCACTTCCTTGACCCCTTCTCAGCCTGGCTGCCGCACTTCATGTCCTCAGAACTCCCAACCCTTATCCTGAGAGACTTCAACATCCCCATTAGCAGCCCCACTTCCACATCTGCATCCCAGCTTCTATCACTAATCGCTTCTCTAGGCCTCTCACAGCTTTCAACCTGTGAGACACATCAGGACTGTAACACCCTTGACCTGGTCTTTGTCCGGCTCTGTTCGATCTCCTACCTAAATAACTCACCGCTTCCCCTCTCTGACCACAACATTCTCTCCTTCACGCTCACAAATCCTCGCCCACCCCAGCACACTCCTACCTACCACAGAATCAGAAATCTACAAGCCATTAACCCTCATACACTTTCAGACTCCCTACACTCATCACTGTCCCCAATCTCCCTTTTTCCTGTCCTGATCTGGCTGTTTATCAATACAACGACACTCTTAGAAGCACCCTTGACCAAGGAGCGCCGCTCACCCTAAGAACATCCAAACAAAGAGTAAAACAGCTCTGGCTCACTTCGCAAACTCGACTTCTCCAGCGATGCTCTAGGAGTGCTAAACGCTTATGGAGAAAACCCGCACACCTGAAGACTTCATCCACTTCAAATTTATGTTAAGAACCTATAAATCTGCCCTTCACCTCACCAAACAGATCTACTTCACCACCCTGATCTCCTAACTATTCAACAACCCAAAGAAAATTTTTGACACTTTTCAATCCCTCCTCAGGCCAAAAGCACAAGTCCCTATCACAGACATTTGTGCTGATGACCTGGCCTCCCACTTTATAGTGAAAATAGATAACATCCATCAGGAAATCCGCTCCCAACCACCAAGTGCTGTGAATCCCATCCCTCCCTGCATTTCCCCTGGCTCACTCTCCACATTTGACACCCATCACAGAAGAAGAAGTCTCCAGACTCCTTTCTTCCGACTACATGCACTACTGACCCCATTCCCTCACATCTCCTCCAGTCTCTCTCCAGTTGTCAAAACTCATCTAACTACAATCTTTAATCTCTCCCTCTCCTCGGGAATTTTCCCATCCTCCTTCAAACACTCTATTGTTACTCCATTATTAAAGAAACAAGCTCTCGACCCATCCTGCACAAACAACTACAGATCAGTCTCCAATGCCCCCTTCATCTCTAAACTCTTGGAACGCCTAGTCTACTCCCGTCTTACCCGTTACCTCTCCACTAACTCCTAGACCTTTCACAGTCCGACTTCCGCCCCTACATTCGACTGAAACTGCACTCATGAAAGTTATCACTGACCTTCTGACAGCAAAATGGTGAACACTCTCTGCTCATTCTTCTCAACCTTTCTGCAGCTTTTGACACTGTTGACCACCGTCTCCTACTCTCTAGGCTCCAGTCACTAGGCATCCTCTCTCCTTCTGTACTTGTGTGTCCCTTGTCTAGCACACATTTATTGTACCTGTCTATATTTTCCCTTTTCATATGTAAAGCGCCATGGAATAAATGGTGCTATATAAATGTGTAATAATAATAATAAAATAATAATTAAGAACACTGCTCTCTCCTGGTTCTCTTCCTATCTTTCTAACTGCTCCCTTAGTGTTTTGTTCGCTGGCTCCACGTCATCTCTTCCTCTCGCTGTCGGGGTACCTCAGGGCTCAGTCCTTGGCCCCCTTCTCTTCTCTCTCTACATGGCCCCAATTGGACAGACCATCAGCAGATTTGGCTTTTAGTACCATCTTTATGCTGATGACACATTACTATACACGTCATCCCCTGACCTTACCCCGCTGTACTACAGAACGACAGTGACTGTCCGCAGTCTCCAACATCATGTCCGCTCTCTATCTTAAACTCAACCTCTCAAAAACTGAACTTCTTCTGCTCCCGCCGTCTACTAACCTCCCTAAATCTGACATTTCCCTCTGCCGTGTGTGGCACCATAACAACACCCCGGCAGCAGGCGCGCTGGCCTAACCGCTATTGGCGCTGTATAAATATAGATTATTATTATTACCTAATAAAAAAGTTTTGCAAATTTTGTTGCAAAAATTAAAAATCGCACCAAAAAAATTGTTTAAAAAATGGTGCTGATTTAAAAGTTTAAAAATTGTAAAGGTTTCCGAATTTTCGCAAAATTTCCCACTTTTTTCCGCAAATAAACGCCAGTCATATTGAATAACTTTTACCACTATCATGAAGTACAAAACGTCACAAAAAAAAGTAGGGCTGAATGCCTCCTTTAGTGCCTAAATCTAATGATGTCCTGTCAACAGAGGGACTGTGCGCTGTACACTTGAGAGAAACGGAGACCCACATGGCTGGTTGACGTAATCATAGATCACCACAGAAGGAGTTCGGGTCACTTCATAGCTCACCAGAAGACCAAGAAGGAGACATCCCAAAGTTGAAGAAGGTATTGGAAGGGGTATAATGCAGAGAAGTTTGAAAGCATACAACTCTTTTAACCCATTCACAACACATGATGTACATTTATGTCATATGTTGTGTCATTGATTTTGATGCAGGCTGGTAAACAGCCTTCATCTTTCCTGGCTTATGATCTTCTACCTCTAACAGCCACACTGTTAACATGTCCAGTGCCATTGTCAATCTGTGACTGGCATTTCACATGCGTCTTCAGTTCAGGGAGTAAAAAAAAAACCCTTACACAGCCCCAGATCCCAACAAATGAAAATGTTATGGGTCTCGGAAAATGGCGGCAAAATATATAAATATAATTATTTTTTTTTAAACAACATTCCAATTTTTTTTTAACCAATTACCAAAAGTGTATATATTTTTAAAAAAATGTATGTAATTATATCAAGAGGTCAATTTTACCATATACTAAACATGGAAAATAAAGCAAAATTTGTACAATTGGATATTTTTTTGCAATTTCAAGGCACTTGGAATTTCTTTTCCCGTTTTACAGTAGATTATGTGGTAGAATGAATGGTGTCATTCAAAAGTACAACTCGTCCCATAGAAAACAAGCCCTCATATGGCTAAGTGGGCAAAAAAATAAAAAAGTTATGGCTCTGGGAAGGAGGAGAGAAAAAACGCAAAACTGGGGGGTCAGGAAGGGGATAATATAAAATAGCTAAAATTGTTAATA
The DNA here is from genome assembly GCA_033576555.1 of Oophaga sylvatica. NCBI lineage: Eukaryota > Metazoa > Chordata > Amphibia > Anura > Dendrobatidae > Oophaga > Oophaga sylvatica. Next base: position 845,757,541 of record JARQOD010000001.1, read on the forward strand.
ATTAGATATTTTTTAAAAACAGATTTATGATAAACCAGACCACTTTTTTTCAATCTTGCAGAGATAAATAACACAGAATCTGCAGAACAATATTGTATTTTTGCAATATATTAGTCTCCTCATCTTGCACTGCTCTCAGTAGCATAGCTACTGGGAAAGGCAGAGAGGGTGGTCACCCTGGGCCCCGCGCTCTGAGGGGTTCCACCCGGAGCTACACAGTTACATTCTGCGGCAGGGCAGGGAGACACGATCTCCCTGTTTTGCAACCCGGCCGCTATGGAGCCCTTGAGCAGGAAGGGTTAGGCGGTGCCGGCAGTGGCCCCCCACCAGTCATCACAAGTTCAATTGTATCGGCTGGATGCTGATACAGCTGACCGCATTGATGAGACTGGGAGCGTTACACTCCCATCATCCCCCTCTCTGCGTCTGACGTCCGTCACACAGACACTGACAGGGGTCGTGAAGACATCACTACTACCATATTAGTCTGCCTATGGGGAGTGCATTATACAATATAGAATCTGCTTATTGGGGCTGCATTATACTGTATAGAGTCTGCCTATGGGGGAGTGCATTATACTATAAATTCTGCCTATGGGGGCTGCATTATACTATAGAGTCTGCCTATGGGGGTGCACTATACAATATAGAGTTTGCCTATGGGGGGCTGCATTATACTATATAGAGGCTGCCTATGGGGGCTTCATTATACTATGTAGAGTCTGCCTATGGAGGGGCTGCATTATACCATAGAGTTTGCCTATAGGGGGCTGCATTATACTATATGGAGGCCTATTATGCAAGTACGTTATAGTATATGGAGTCCTTTGTGGCGTGCATTTTTCTATATGGAGGCTATCTTGGGGGCCATCATACAGTGTGGGATTACTGTGAGGTGGCCATCATACAGTGTTGGAGCCATCAAACAGTTTGGGGATACTAAGGGGTCAATATATATGCAGTGAGGGGGTATAAGAGAGCATCATACTGTGTATAGGGGAGCTGTACAGGGAGACTCAGGACATTATTAAATGTAAAGTGGGCACTTATTGTTATATGGGAACTCAGGTTACTGTGACTGTCAGGGTCACACACAGGGCATTATTACTTTCTAGGGGACAAAATGTGGGTACGGTTTTCTAGGGCACTTGCAGCCGGCATTACTATATTCTAGGGGTGCTTTAGAATTTAGAGGTTACACATAACCACACCGCAGGTGCAGTAATAAGGACACATACAGCAGCTGCGGCTCAGTATTGGAGTTTGTGCAGGTTGGGGATAGATGGTGACGGTGCTGAAAATATGGGATGTGAAATGTCTTAGTTGTAATCTCTGCCGCTGAGTCCTGGTTGAAGATGTTGTCATGTCGGTCTGGGCCAGATGGAAAAGTGTGAAAAGTGAACGATTCCATCAGAAAGAATGTCCTCTGTAAGTCACCATCTATAACTGTGCTGTTATGTCTTACACACATGGTCAAAATTGTTGGTACCCCTCGTTTAATGACGGAAAAACCCACAATGGTCACAGAAATAACTTGAATCTGACAAAAGTAATAATAAATAAAAAAATCTATGAAAATAAACAAATGAAACTCAGACATTGCTTTTCAATCATCTTTCCACAGAATTAAAAAAAAAATAAAACTCATGAAATAGGCCTGGACAGAAATGATGGTACCTCTGAAAATAATGTGACAAAAGGGACATGTTAAAACAAGGTGTGTCCACTAATTAGCATCACAGGTGTCTACAATCTTGGAATCAGTGAGTGGGCCTGTATAGAGGGCTACAGATACTCACTGTGCTGTTTCGTGACATTTGGAGACCCACTCAGAAGTTTTGCCCCCCCTGAACCAAAACCTTAGCTATGCCTCTGACTGCTCTGTGTGATTCTGCTGTTAGATCTGAGAACACGTTGACTGGAAAGGTTCCCTGCAAATATTAAAAGGTTCCCTTTAAAAGAGACACATTGAATATAATGTAGACTAAAAAACTAGCCTGAAAAAAATGGTTACCTAGAGATTGCAGCCACTAGATGTTAACGTGATAAATATGTAGAAAGAGGAAATAGCAGGATGTAAAAACTAGGGGACAAATACAACCCCATGTCATGGCTAATAATTGGTTTTGACCAAAGTGTTCCATTAACATCTTTAGGCAGATGATGAAGGATTTGGTGAGGAGACAAAAACTGCTTTGTGTATAAGCACCATTTAAAATATTCTCAATAAAAGATGAGTAGATCCAATGCTTCAAGAAATCGCTCTTCATATTCTATTGGCAGCATGTCCGATACGTTTCACCCTTATTTCTACATTAATGTCAGATAACAGATTGTGGCCATTTTATTTTAGTGTTAATAACTTATGTTTGTCAGCATAGAAAATGCCAGATTATACCGGATCAAACCGTTTGAAACTTGGCCAATGACAAATGTGACCTGCCTATGGCTGCACGGATGACATCACACCCCTTCGAGTAGCAGCACAGTGACCATGACAACTGTTTTTCCTCAGCAGTTTGGTGAGGAAAGATCTCGCTGCGGCTAGCTTACTACTAGTGCTTGCTACTTGCGATTTTTTTTTTGTCTATTTTCTACTAGCGCCTTGTTGATGTCTATGACTCAACATGTGGTGTTGTATAAGAGGAAAAAACAAACAACATCTTGAAAAGAAGAGAGAAATAGTGGAGAGAAGGAAACACCAACAGGTCCTGACATTGAGGATCCAGAGGAAGGATGCAGCCATCAGGTGAGCAAACCTGAAACGGCTACTCATCTGCCGAAAAGAAACTCCCTTCTTCAAGGACTGCAGAACCAGTGGAGAAGGTTAGTAGGATCCATAAGGAAGAAGAAAGCCACTGCAATAAAAAGAGGAAGGCAACGGTTGGGACGGCAGAATTCAAGAGACACCCCCGAAAATCAGATTGGATCTCACGAATGGGAAGTAGAAGACCCTAGTGCACCTGCTGAAAGCCCAACAATAGAAAGTGCAACGGAGGAAAAATCAATTGAAGAATCTGTTGCATGTAATGAAGAAAAAGCAACAGTGACGCACCAAGGTGGCATAAAAAGACCCTACATAGAGAGCGGATCCAGCATTACATCTGATGAACAATATCTAGTGCCAATGAAAAAAGCAAAACTAGATACTGAACATTCTCAAACAAAGACCTCAGAAGAAGGAGAAATAACCACAGTGCCATTACAGTGGACAAATTCACTTTTCATCATGTTCTTGGATCAGGTTGCAATGGGTTGGTGATGCTGGCAACAGAGTCCATACAAAAAGAGCGTGTTGCCATTAAAGCAGTTAAAAAAAAACCCTATGGGATGGAATGAAGAAGTAATAATGGAAAGCAAAATCCTGCAGATGACTCACAAGAGCATCTTTATAGTTCACAGCTTTCGAGCTTTTCATACTAAGACCTACCTCTACTATGTCATGGAGCTAGTCACCAGCGGGACCCTCCTTGACGTTTTTGAAGAGAGAGCACCGCTAAGCCTCTGCATCTTACAGTTTCTAGTGGCAGAGATAGTGTGTGGAATACAATTCCTACATTTCATCGGCATCATTCACTGAGATCTGAAATACGATAACATCCTGTTAACCAGCCAAGGCCACATTAAAATCACAGATTTTGGATTGTCAATGAGAATAACAAAAGAAGGAGACTTTGATGGGACCCCTGCACTGGAAAAATTTATTGGTGATCCATATCTTGCTGCAGAAGACTGGTTTAGTTTAGGCATATTTATCAATGGTTTGGTCTCCATCCCAGAACCTCTAGGAATGTTCACAACAATCATTGACATGGCCGAAAACCCAGAAACATCTGAATACTTTAACCCTACAATTGTAGACTTGGTACTGGGTCTGCTTTGTAAGGACAAGTCTCTGAGGTTAGGAATAAAAGGAAACATACGTGAGCATGACTTTTTCCCTTCAATTAATTGGGAAGATGTAGAATCAGGATTAATGACATCACTACTAAAAATCAGTTCTCAAGATGCTACTGATGAGCATGTGATAAGTGAGATACCTGTACCACACAGTGAGGAGAAGGAGGATCCATTCCTTTTGGAACACCAGCAGTTCTTTCAGAACATCTCATTTGTTTGTCCTGTTTGGAGAGCACACTACCACACTGCTCCAATGCACCCAGATGATTCACCTGTCTGCCCCTCCATTACCTAACCAGCTAAGCCAAGAGACTGATCTACCTGGATATTGTGGAGGACTGCTCACAGACCCATCAAAAAGCACAAGATCTATGCAATCTGTATGTTCACCACTCATAAACGCAGATATGTATACCAGTTACAGAATAAAAAGATTTCAAAATTTCAACTTTTAAAAATAGTTCCTTTTTGTTCCGACTTTAGTAAACTTATTTGGGCTGCAGGTTGTGCACCCCTGATTTAGACTGATATCAGTTACTTTATTTTTTTAAATAATAGCGGTCCAATGTGATCAGGCCCGGATTGAGCTTTTGCCGAGGTGGGCAGATGGCCATTTGGCCGGCAGGTCCCCACCACAAAGAGGGCCGCCGACACTAAATCTGTGTGAAGGACCTATGTGCGTGCGCTGTTTAGTTACACGCGCTGACAAGGGCCGCGGCCGCAGCGGTGCTCAAGCTCAAACATGGGCCGCCACGGCCCTTGTCAGCGTGTCCGACTAGACAGCGCGCACACATAGTTCCTTTAGACAGAAGATTTAAAGGGCTGGTGGCCCACTTTGTGGTGGAGACCTGAATCATTGCGAGAGCATGGCCGTGGCCGTCGTTCGTGCGTGCGCTTAGCTGCTGCCACCCTTGTCAGCGCAGGAGACCGTGTGCGCACACAGGGCCAAGTTAGAGAATTAAAAAGGCCACCGCCGCGGTGCGCAGAGGGCGCCTGCATCTGTGTCTGATGCTGGCCTGTCTGGACAAGCGTCAGAACACTCACCATTTCCAGCATGATTCTCTCCTCTTCACCGCTGATGCTGGACAGGACCCGTCTCATCTCTTCATCCTCCTCCCATTTCAGGCACTTGGGTTAGTCCCAAGATGAAAACTTTCTTGATGTACTGTATCTACAGCAGTTGCACCTACATAATGTATATAGACTGCTGTGTCACTGCTACTGATGTGTATATACATTATATATAGGAGATACTGCTGTGTATATATAATATATACAGTATATATATATATATATATATATATATAGTACAGACCAAAAGTTTGGACACACCTCATTTAAAGATTTTTCTGTATTTTCATGACATTCAAAAAGTGTGAAATAACTGAAAATATGTCTTATATTCTAGGTTCTTCAAAGTAGCCAACTTTTGCTTTGATGACTGCTTTGCACACTCTTGGCATTCTCTTGATGAGCTTCAAGAGGTAGTCACCGGAAATGGGCTTCCAACAATCTTGAAGGAGTTCCCAGAGATGCTTAGCACTTGTTGGCCCTTTTGCCTTCACTCTGCGGTCCAGCTCACCCCAAACCATCTCGATTGGGTTCTGGTCTGGTGACTGTGGAGGCCAGGTCATCTGGCGTAGCACCCCATCACTCTCCTTCTTGGTCAAAAAGCCCTTAAACAGCCTGGAGGTGTGTTTTGGGGTCATTGTCCTGTTGAAAAACAAATGATGGTCCAACTAAAGGCAACCAGATGGAATAGCATGCCGCTGCAAGATGCTGTGGTAGCCATGCTGCTTCAGTATTCCTTCAATTTTGAATAAATCCCCAACAGTGTCACCAGCAAAGCACCCCCACACCACACCTCCTCCTCTATGCTTCACGGTGAGAACCAGGCATGTAGAGTCCATCCGTTTACCTTTTCTGCGTCGCACAAAGACACGGTGGTTGGAACCAAAGATCTCAAATTTGGACTCATCAGATCAAAGCACAGATTTCCACTGGTCTAATGTCCATTCCTTGTGCTCTTTATCCCAAACTAGTCTCTTCTGCTTGTTGCCTGTCGTTAGCAGTGGTTTCCTAGCAGCTATTTTACCATGAAGGCCTGCTGCACAAAGTCTCCTCTTAACAGTTGTTGTAGAGATGTGTCTGCTGCTAGAACTCTGTGTGACATTGACCTGGTCTCTAATCTGAGCGGCTGTTTACCTGCGATTTCTGAGGCTGGTGACTCGGATAAACATCCTCAGAAGCAGAGGTGACTCTTGGTCTTCCTTTCCTGGTGCGGTCCTCATGTGAGCCAGTTTCTTTGTAGCGCTTGATGGTTTTTGCAACTGCACTTGGGGACACTTTCAAAGTTTTTCCAATTTTTCGGACTGACTGACCTTCATTTCTTAAAGTAATGATGGCCACTCGATTTTCTTAACTTAGCTACTTTTTTCTTGCCTTAATACAAATTCTAACATTCTATTCAGGAGGACTTTCAGCTGTGTATCCACCAGACTTCTGCACAACACAACTGATGGTCCCAACCCCATTTATAAGGCCAGAAATCCCACTTATTAAACCTGACAGGGCACACCAGTGAAGTGAAAGCCATTTCCGGTGACTACCTCTTGAAGCTCATCAAGAGAATGCCATGAGTGTGCAAAGCAATCATCAAAGCAAAAGGTGGCTACTTTGAAGAACCCAGAATATAAGACATAATTTCAGTTGTTACACACTTTTTTGTTCAGTATATAATTCCACATGTGTTAATTCATAGTTTTGAAGCCTTCAGTGTGAATTTACAATTTTCATAGTCATGAAAATACAGAAAAATCTTTAAATGAGAAGGTGTATCCAAACTTTTGGTCTGTACTATATATATATAAATATATATTGTAAAGATTGTACTCAGTTGCGTAGGACGAAACAGGAGACACATTCTCTTGAAAGTCCATGTGGGTTTATTTGCTTCATAAACCGTTAAGTCAGCAACAAAAAAGGTAAGCAGTCTTTACATCAGGCAGACACAGTATCAATGTCCATAGCAGAGCTCTTTTCTCTCAGTCCTGTGTGCAATGTCCAGCACTCAGGCTCTATCTGGAGTCACAGACACAGAAAGACTTCTCCCTCTCAAGACACAGACCTCTCTGTAATGTCCAGCCTGGACACATGGAAGTCTGTCCACCCTGGCAGACTCCCAAACACTCACTCCCATGTGCCAAACACACCTCATTTAGGTAGCCTCTAACCACACGCACAAGTGAGGTAACATCACATGCACTGGTCAGGTGATCATGACATCACCACAGGTCCTTAAACATACACAACCACATACAGGCTTCATTTTGGGTATTCAGACACACACCCTTTGGGTGGGTATGTGGGTGACTGGACCCACCCAACGCTCCAAGTCACCTGGAAGCCTCCCAATGTATAGCAAAAACCCTTTAGCAGTAGATCTGCTGAGCAAAACACGCCCAGGCTTCCATCACAGGGCCACACAGCTCTGCGATTTTGGTCAATATTTGTGTATATTTATATATCGAAAATTTGGCAAAACATTAGAAAATTTCACAATTTTCAATTTTACTTTTTTATGCCTTTAAAACAGATTATACCACAAACAAATTAATAAATAACATTTCACATATGTCTACTTTACATCTGCATCATGCTTTAAACATTTTTTTTGTTAGGAACCTTAGAAAAATTCAAAATTGATCAGCAATTTCTAATTTTTCCAGCAAAATTTACAAAACTGTTTTTTTAGGGATCACGTCACATTTGAAGGGAATTGGGGGGGGCAAAATGACCGAAAATAGCCAAAAGTGTCACTATTCTAAGAATTACACCCCTCAAAGTCCTCAAAACCAAATTCAAAAAGTTTATTAATGCTTCAGGTGCTTCACAGGAATTAAGGAATGTGGATGGAAAAAATTAAAATTTTACTTTATTCACCCAAAATTTTGCTTTAGCCCTAAATTCTTTACTTTCACTAGGGTAACAGGAGAAATGAACCCCATTGTGCAATATCTCTTGAGTATGCAGATCCCCCATATTGTGGAGGAAAACTATTATTTAGTCACATGGCAGGGCTCGGCAGGGAAGAAGCACTGTTTGATTTTTTGAATCTTTTTGAGTTAAAAAATGGCTGGAATTGAGAGCAGAAGCGATGTCGCCTGATGCTCCTAAACTGTGGAAATCCCCCGCAAGTGACTATGTGTTACTCTTTGATGTCAATATTGTTTGTACAAATCACCACTTCATTATAATGTGCAGCGGAATATGTTGGTGCTATTTAAAGTGAAGCTGTCAGTAGGATTGTGCTCAGTAACCTACAGACACTTTCAGGTCGGCGCCGTTATACTGATTAAAATGATACCTTGGTTGTTGAAATCCGTCTTGTGGTTGTTGTTAAATCTTTATCTTCAGTTAATGAGATTTTCGTGCTTTGGGGCAGCCTATGGGGGGTCTTTATGAGCTTAGATATTCATCCTTGTGGCATATGACATTCCGATATATGCTACTGCGCAGGCCCTGCCGCCGGCTCCATTTTTGGCATGGAAAAAAAAATAGGCTTCATCAAGATGGCGCCGGCGATGCCTGCACAGTAGCATCTATCAGAAACGCGATAGATGCCAATGCGCAGGTGCCATTTTGGCAGAGAAAAAAAAAATTAGGCTTGATCAAGATGGTGCCGGTAGCGCCGGCACAGTAGCATCTATCAGAACGCAATAGATGCTGCTGCTCAGGCATCGCCGCCTGTGCCATCTTGGCAGAGAAAAAAAAACTAGACTCCGTCAAGATGGTGCCGGCGGCGCCTGCGCAGTAGCATTGTTCTGATAGATGCTACTGCGCAGGTTCCGCTGGAGCCATCTTGAGGAAGCCTAATTTTTTTTAATCTCCAGCAAAAAGGCAACGGTGGTGGCGCCTGTGCAGTAGCATCTATCATGCTCTAATGCTACTGTGCAGGTTCTGCCAGCGCCATCTTAATAAAGCTTAATTTATTTTTCTCTGCCAAAATGGCACAGGCGGCGATCAGAATGCGATAGATGCTAGTGCGCCATTTTGTTTGAAAAAAAAAAATTTAGTAAACAAAACTATAAGTTTACAGTTTATCCCCCTGATGAATATGAATGTTTTTTTCCAAACCATATTATATTCAGTATGTAAAATAGGGGGCAAGTCACTGAGGGACCAGTGACCTATCATTAGCCATCAGTATGAATACCTAATTAGAGCACCACACAGTCCACCCCAGAGCCCGAGCATATCATTAACCTGAAACTGCTACTAAAGATTAAACAACAACCAAGACGGATTATAACAGCGGCAACATGATATTGTAGTTTACGGAGCACAATCCTGCTGACAGGTTCCTTTTAACCCCATAGTGACAGAGCCAATTTGCAGCTTAATGACCGGGCCAATTTTTACAATTCTGTCCCTTTATGAGGCTATAACTCGGGAATGCTTTAACAAATCCAGCTGATTCTGAGATTGTTTTTTCGTGACATATTGTACTTCAAGTTAGTGGTAAAATTTTTTTATATGACTTGCATTTATTTATGAAATAAGCGGAAATATGGCGAAAATTTTGAAAATTTAGCAATTTTCAAACTTTAAATTTTTATGCCCTTAAATCACAGAGATATGTCACACAAATTTCTTAATAAATAACATTTCCCACATGTCTACTTTACATCAGCACAATTTTGGGAACAAAATTTTTTTTTGTTACGAAGTTATAAGGGTTAAAAGTTGACCAGCGATTTCTCATTTTTACAACACCATTTTTTTAGGAACCACATCACATTTGAAGTCACTTTGAGGGGTCTATATGATAGAAAATACCCAAAAATGACACCATTCTAAAAACTGCACCCCTCAAGGTGCTCCAAACCACATTCAAGAAGTTTATTAACCCTTTACGTGCTTCACAGGAACTGAAGCAATGTGGAAGGAAAAAATTAACATTTAACTTTTTTTGCAAAAACTTTATCCGGAACCAATTTGTTTTATTGTCACAAGTGTTAAAAGAAAAAATGAACCACAAAATTTGTTGTGCAATTTCTCCTGAATACGCCGATACCCCATATGTGGGGGTAAACTACTTTTTGGGCGCACGGCAGAGATCGCAAGGGAAGGAGCACCGTTTGACTTTTTCAGCGCAGAATTGGCTGGACGCCACGTCGCGTTTAGAGAGCCCCTGATGTGCCTAAACAGTGGAAACCCCCAATAAGTGACCCCATTTTGGAAACTAGACCCCTTAAGGAACTTATCTAGATGTGTGGTGAGCACTTTGAACCTCCAAGTGCTTCACAGAAGTTTATAACGTAGAGCCGTGAAAATAAAAAATCATATTTTTTCCACAAAAACGATCTTTTCACCCCAATTTTTATTTTCCCAAGGGTAACAAGACCCCAAAAGTTTTTGTGCAATTTGTCCTGAGCATGCTGATACCCCATATGTGGGGGTAAACCACTGTTTGGGTGCATGGCAGAGCTTTGAAGGAAAGGAGCGCTGTTTGACTTTTTCAACGCAGAATTGGCTGGACGCCATGTCGCGTTTGTAGAGGCCCTGATGTGTCTAAACAGTGGAAACCCCCCACAAGTGACCCCATTTTGGAAACTAGACCCCTTAAGGAACTTATCTAGATGTGTGGTGAGCACTTTGAACCTCCAAGTGCTTCACAGAAGTTTATAACGTAGAGCCATGAAAATAAAAAATAATTTTTTTCCTCAAAAATTATTTTTAGCCCGCAATTTTTTTATTTTCCTAAGAGAAACAGGAGAAATTGGACCCCAAAAGTTGTTGTGCAATTTTTCCTGAGTACGCTGATACCCCATATGTGGGGTGGAACCACTGTTTGGGTGCATGGGAGAGCTTGGAAGGGAAGGAGCGCCATTTTGTAATGCAGACTTTGATGGAATGTTCTGCGGGCGTCATGTTGTGTTTGCAGAGCCCTTGATGTGCCTAAACAGTAGAAACCCCCTGCAAATGACACCATTTCAGAAACTAGACCCCCCAAGGAGCTTATCTAGATGTGTGGTGAGCACTTTGAACCCCCAAGTGCTTCACAGAAATTTATAAACACAGAGCAGTGAAAATAAAAAATCTTTTTTTTCCTCAAAAATGATTTTAGCCAGCTATTTTTTATTTTTCCAAGGGTAACAAGGGAAATTAGAACCCCAAAATTGGTGTGCAATTTGTCCTGAGTACGCTGATACCCCTATGTTGGGCTAAACCACTGTTTGGGCGCACGGCAGGGCTTGGAAGGGAGGGATCGCCATTTGACATTTTGAACGCCACGTCGTGTTTGGAGACCCCCTGATGTGCCTAAATTGTGGAAACCCCTCAATTCTAGCTCCAACCCTAACCCAAACACACCCCTAACCCTAATCCCAACCCTAACCCTAATCCCTACCCTAATTGTAACCCTAACCCTAATTGTAACCCTCCCTAACCCTAATTTCAACCATAACCCTAATTATAACCCTAACCCTAAGACTAGGTTCATATTGCGTTTTACCAGCCCATTCAACACATAGCGTTGATGGGCTGGTAACGGTATAGCATAACGCGATCGCATTATGCTATACCCGCTAGTGCAGAGGAATCAGCAGATGATTCATCTGCGCTAGCGGTGACGGAGCCCAGACGCTGCAGCCCGCGTCCGAGGTTCCGTCACTGAATGACGGCACGTCGTGAACGCCTGCCTCTCTACGGCATGCGTCGCGATGCTCCCTCAAATGGGGGTGAATGGCAGCGCTAACGGACTGCGTTACACCGCGTTATACCGTGGTGTAACGCAGTCCGTCTAACGGACTGCCATAATGCAGTATGAACCCAGCCTAACCCTAACCCTAATGGAAAAATAAAAATAAATACAATTTCTTTATTTTATGTCCCTAACAAAGGGGGTGATAAAGGGGGGGGTTTGTGTACTGTTTTTTTTTATTTTGCCGAGACCCCGGAGAACATCTGACTCTTGGGGGGCGCTATAGGCTTTTTCCACAGCGCCGTTAATTAACGGCGCTGTGGTTTAAGTACCCTTAATGACCGCCGTTAAAAGGCGTATCGGCGGTCGTTAAGGGGTTAAATAAAAAAATATTGTTATTATTATAGCTTATATTGTATCACAATTTTGAGGTGATTTATCTAGGTATCACGTAAATATCCATTTTAGAGACAGTTACGGACTATTTTTGTTTGAAATAGAAATGAGAGAGTAAATCTGAGTGGAATTGAAGGTCATCAAAATGTTAATAAAAGCAAAAAGAAACAACCTATACTCATCTCACCTCTCCAGTCCTGTCGCTCCTCACCACTATCGTCAGATCGCAATTGGCTATGCTGAAATCCACAGGCCTCGCACGTTAGGCTGGGGCTTCTGTGTTTAATAGGCCTGGTAGGGTTCCGTGCTTGCGCCTGTAAAGATCATGGCCCACGCCAAGACGATGGGCGAGCGTGCTCGGATAAGGTGTTATGCGAGCATGCTCGTGTGCTACCCAAGTGTCTTCGGCATGGTCGAAAAATATGTTCGAGTCCCCGCAGCTGCGAGTCTCGTGGCTGTTCGACAGCTGCAACACATGCAGGGATTGCACACGAGCATGCTCAGATAACACCTTCTCCGAACATGTTCGCTCATCACTAATCATGATCAATATTGAAATACATTCTATGCCAAACATTGATGGGTCCACTTATGCCTTAAAGCGGAATTTTTCAAACTTTTTCTACTAAGGCCTAATAAGACTGACCAAGATGATGTCTGGGCCTTACTATTTGTAGTGCAAGTCCATAATAACATTAAAATTATTTCCTGGTTTTCTCTTTTTTGTTTCCTGAACCCTGGATGTCATTACAAAAAGTAGAGAATGAGTAAGTTATGCTGCTGGTCTAGTTTGCTGCAACCATATAAAGGACTGTGTAGAATATGGTCACTTGCGTGAAAATCTCCCCAGCTGCTCCTCACCAACAACTAGAGGATTTCTCAGGCCACCCTCGCCGGTGGAGAAGCACTAAGTGTGTAACCCTATTAAATCTCCCACAGCTGTGTCCATCACATGCAGCAGTTTGGATGAGAACTAGTGTTGGTGCGAATCGATCATTCATCAGCCAAGTCAGTCATCTGTGGTCGCTGGGCAAGAGCCATAAGAACTACGTCCTTACAGGATGACATTCTCGGCTCCTGCCTTGATTAGCCGGCATAGTGCGACGTCACATGTGCATCACGCCGCAACAATCAGTAGCTTTGGAATTTTTTTACATCTGTTTGCCGGCCCTGCTACGTTTTTTAAAGAGTAGGTGAAGCTTTGCAGAGATGTTCTTTGTGAGCACAGCACGCAGCGATAGTACATGAATTGCCATAGATGGGTATTTCTATACTGCTACTGATTTATGGTGATACAATGAGATGAATGTTGATACTTCCCCAAGAGAGAAAAACTAAGAAAAAATAAATAATTCCTATTTCTTTGACATAGTCACCACTCTGGACAAGTCTCATGTCTACAGTATGGCTGAACAAGAGAAAAACATGTTTTAAAAATGTGCTCATTTTTAATAGCATAATAACTCCCAATGGTACAATGAAATGTCGTAATATATCCATAACACAATTCAAGTAACGAATCTGTTTCTGTATTTCACTGTAAACTATGCACGTCCGAATGTATATCAAGCTAGTCACTATAGATCTCTCATCCATAGAAAATATGTTTTCTCTGTAAATTCATGGTTCAGTCTAAGTAAACCATCCAAGAGACATTGTATGCATTATTATAATAGTAGAAATCCGGCACTCAACTTGGATTTGTGAATTTTTTTATTGTGTCCAAAGAAATAAGGAGACAGCAATCAGCAAAACGTTTCGGTCCACAACCGGACCTTCGTCAGTTGCTGTATAACAAATATTTGGGTAAAGGTCATAAATAAGGTATATACAAAGACATGGTATGGTCAAAATATCGGCATATTCATAATGTAAGGTATAGGAAGAAGGCACATTTAGCACAGTCTTGATTCCAAAGTGGAGTAGAGGACATATAAAGAAACCTGTATCAACATACCGTTTTTAAAGAGCTGTATCGATTATAGAGCCAAAATGGAACAATGAAAGAAGATAACCTACAAACAGTTGGTGATATCAGAAAATTACTGTGTTCAAAAACACCATGGTGATATCTAGTGTGAGACAGTGAGAATATGTGGGTTAGATGGGGTGTATATTTCACCTGGGTGCTTTGCTGACTGGTATAAGGGAGGTGTATGGCTTTGTAGACCTGGTGGTAGAGAAAGGTCATTACACCTTCCACTCAGTGCATACTTGCAGCTCAAACCTGTAACCACTCAGCTGTTAATTAAGAAGCCAGAAATAGGTGTCTGGAAACACAGTCAGAGAGCTAGTTTAGCCTGGACACAGGGAGGTGTCCTGGCACAAGAAACAGTCTCCAAGAGTGTTAGAGCTAGTTTAGCCTGGACACAGGAAGGTGTCTCGGCACAAGAAACAGTCTCCAAGAGTGTTAGAGCTGTCTTTAGCCTGGACACAGAGAGGTGTCCTGGCACAAGGAAGCAGTCTCCAAGAGTGTTAGAGCTGTCTTTAGCCTGGACACAGAGAGGTGTCCTGGCACAAGGAAGCAGTCTCTGTGAGAATGCATGCGGATAAGCTACTGAAGAGGAGGAGAGCCGTCTCAGTCTGGGTTAGATGTACCCCGGACACAGGAGTGTCTCTGTGAACCTCCATGCTGATGATTACTGAAGAGGAGGGGAGCCGTCTCAGTCTGGGTTAGAGGTACCCCGGACACAGGAGTGTCTCTGTGAACCTCCAGGATAATGACTACTGAATAGGAGTGGATCTCTCTCAAGTCTGGACGTCGGGTGGACCTTCAGACATAAGGAGGAGTATCTGGGAAACTCCATACTGGTAACATATATCATATGTGTTGTTTTGGGCACAGACTGATAGAGTCTGGGTTCCTGATAGAAAGGGACATTACATAAGTGTAATTTAGTGGCTAGACAAGCCTAGGTCTTTTGTTTATGCTTTGTTTTATCTGTGTGCTGTGGACTTTAATAAAACTGGTTGCGGCCAGTTTTTACCATAATTGCTGTCTGAATGAACTGTTTCCATGCCATTCTGTCTACCCAGACAGCGATCCTAGAGCTAAACCCCCTGGAAATGTCACAATTGGTGGAGAATGCTGGGGCAGCGCAGGGCCTGGTACAGTTAGTGCTGGAGTGTGCATGCAGCACAGTGGCAAGAGACAGCATTAAAGGTGAAGTCTATTGAAATAGCAACAGAAAAAAAAAAAAAAGAAGTGTGTGTCAGCAGAAACGTCTGTTTGGAGCAGTCTTGGAGAGACAGTGGCCCTGATAGGGTCTGCAGAGAGGAAATGTATGCACAGCAAAGCTGAACTTGTTGTGAAATGACTGTGGAATGTGCAGCAGCAAAAGAAAAGTTTGTGGAGCAGTCTTAAAGAGACAGTAGCCCTAATAGACTTTGCAAAGGAAAAAAAAAAAAAAAAAAAGTGTCTGCACAGCAGAGCTAAATTTTTCTATGGAAAAGACTGTAGAGTGTGTGTATGTCTTGAGTGAAGACTACAGTTGTGAAGACAGAGAAGTCTGACAGCATGTATGACAGCATGGAGGCGCTGTTTGAACAAATGGCGCAAGTTATTGTGCAACATAAGACTGCTGTGATTGAGACAGATGAGTCTGGCAGTATGGAGGGGCTCGTTGAGTACCTGGTACAGGCCCAGCGGAGCATGGAGCAGCAGCGCCTGCAGCACCAGCAGCGCATGCAGGAGCACCGGCAGCAATTCCTGCAGCAGCAGCAGGAGAATAACCGGTTGTTGCAGCAGATTGCAGCTCTCCGCACCGCGTCTCAAGGTAATGTTGTGAAGGCACCTGACTTGTCCGATGTAAAGAAGGCGGTAAGACGGTCCCTGGAAAAGATGACACCTCGTGATGATGTGGAGGTATATCTCACTAGGTTTGAGAGACTGGCAGAGAAGGAGAATCTGCCCCTATCTGAGTGGGCCATGATGGTCGCACCCTATCTGATTGGAGTGCCCCAGGTGGCCTATGCTGACCTGAGCAAGCAGGACAGCGAAGACTATGCCAAGTTGAAAGCGGAGATTCGTACCCGGCTGGGTGTTACGGTGACAGCCCATGCCAGGGGAGTTCATGACTGGAGATACAGTTGGGAGTCTGCAGTCAGCAGGCCTGATTATGGAGTTGAAAAGGTGGTAGTGAACCGCTACACCCGAGCATGTCCTACAGTGAACCGCTACACCCGAGCATGTTCTCCTGAGGTACAGCCGTCTGAGAGGACGTCACTTCAGAGTTCCCGGACGTCGAACTCTCCCGGTAAGAGCGTTCCAGCTGTTGGGGACATGGGGTATGCTGATAAGTGGGTTCAGGCCCGAGGGGACATGTGGGTGGAAGAGTGTGATGGACAGTGTTGGAGATGTCGTGAAATTGCAGCCAACTGTCCATTAGAGTGGGAGCCTATGTGCCGTGATGTTGGCAGATCCCTCTCTCTCTGCGCAGAACCTGTGTGTGTGACCACCGCAACCGAAGAGACTGGACCACAGGTGTCCCCGGTGGTTACAAATGGTTGCTTAGCGCAGGCCCTCTTGGACTCAGAGAGTCCAGTGACTTCCGTATGTGACAGCCTGATTGATAGGGACTTCATCCCTGATAAGCACCTGAGTATGGTGTGCATCCATGGAGACACCAAAGTCTACCCAGAGACTGCCGTGGACTTGGTCCCCAAACTCGGGGAGGTTTCATGTGAAGTGGGGGTAGTGAAGACCCTGGTGCAACCCGTTATATTGGGTAATGACTTTCCCCGGTCTAAGGATCTCTGGGGGAAAAATGTTTCTGATGGACAGTGTGATGAAGCTCCTATTGAGGGTGCGCAGTCCCGAGGGGCGGAACACAATGCTAGTGGGCCGTTTATCTTGTGTGATAGTGATGATGATATTGATAATGATGATGATGCTAATCATAATAGTGATGATACTGATGATGACCGTGATAAAGATGAAATTTCTTTGCAGGTGATGTTGGGAGACGAGGATGGTGGTTCTCGGGAACCAAGTGTCCCTGACCTGCCTGTGTCCTGTGACAATTTTGGGAGAGAGCCGGTGCGAGACCCCACTCTTAAAACGACACAGGAAAATGTAATTGTTCTGAATGAGGTTCCCCAAGAGCCTGGCTCTGAGGAGAGGTTTCCTCATGCTGCCATGAACAATAACCTATTGTTTAGGGACACTGAAGTCCAGGGAGAGGTCGTGAGTCAGCTCCTGGTACCTGAGCTATATGGAGGTATAGTGCTGGGGTTGTCACATAGTCACATACTTGAGGGACCAGATGGTGAAGTTAATGTTGAGGATAACATGTTAACTAAGGTTCCAGATCAAGATGTGAATGGGAATGAGTTGTATACCCCTGACAGTGAGCAGGATGTGAATGAAAATGAATTGTATAACCCTGACAGTGAGCAGGATATGAATGAAAATAAATTGTATACTCCTGAAAGTGAGCAGGATGAGAATGAGAATGAAGTGTCTAACCCTGAAAGTAAGCCGGATGTGGCTGAGAAAAAGGGGTCAGACAGGGATAGTGGGAGTGATAATGAATCATCTGATGACAATAAAGCAACCAGTGCAAATGAGGAAGGCATGGTAGCAGAAGAGGTTGAGAGTCCTGAGAAGAAGGCTGATGCTGACCTTACAGCCAGACAGAAGATGCCATCTGAGGATGTTTTACAGTTGGAACAAAGAGAGCGACTACTTCCAGCCCAAGAAAGGGAGAGACGAGAGGCTTCCCTGGGGATTGGCAGTAGACGTGCTAAAACAATGAGGGGTAGAGATGACGCTTCTGTTAGCTCACGGCTGAGTGTGAGACCCGGTGGCGGACGAAAAGACAGAGAGTCAGACTCAGAGCTACCAGTAAGCTTGACTGGACGATGGACTCGTGGCCGCAACGACGGTAGGAGTCAGTTCGGGAAAGAAAGGTCGGGTGAGGTGACACCGACACAAGGACAAGGCCAACGTTCTGACCGCTGGGGGCGGGAGAGGCCTAACAAAGAGGTGATATTGCATAGTGCCCAAAATCAACTGAGACGGGGTGACTGGCAGAGGCGACCGAGGGGGATCTCTGGTCGGGTGGCAGGTGTTCGACCCCACAAATTTGAACAGAGGGGGCACTGGGTATGGCCCTCAGGATATGCATGGAGGCATGTGATGGATGGACGGTATGTATCGCAGAGGTGGGTGGCCCTGTGATGGAAGCCTGGATATATTTTGGTTCAGCAGATCTACTGCTGAGACTTGTGCTATACATTGGAGGCTTCCAGGTGACTTGGAGAGCTGGGCGGGTCCAGTCACCTACAAACCCACCTAAGGGGTATGTGTCTAAATACCTAGGATAAAGCTGTATGCAGAGGGGACGGATGGGTAATGCAGCGCTGGCTGGCATTCATTTAATGGATCAGTATGTATGTTTTGACTGTCCATGTTCCTTCTCCTCAGTTGACTGGTCACATGACTGTGACATCACACAGTGTGTGTGTGTGTGGTGTGTAAGGGTATAGAAACCCTGCTTAATGGAAGATAAAGATGAAGATGGTGTGGGCCATGACTTGAGCTGTGTTCACTGTCTCTTGAGGTTTGTTGACCAGTCCTCCGGTCTGGATGACCAGCCCTCCGGTCTGGAGAAGAGGGGGGGGATATGTGAGACAGTGAGAATATGTGGGTTAGATGGGTGTATATTTCACCTGGGTGCTTTGCTGACTGGTATAAGGGAGGTGTATGGCTTTGTAGACCTGGTGGTAGAGAAAGGTCATTACACCTTCCACTCAGTGCATACTTGCAGCTCAAACCTGTAACCACTCAGCTGTTAATTAAGAAGCCAGAAATAGGTGTCTGGAAACACAGTCAGAGAGCTAGTTTAGCCTGGACACAGGGAGGTGTCCTGGCACAAGAAACAGTCTCCAAGAGTGTTAGAGCTAGTTTAGCCTGGACACAGGAAGGTGTCTCGGCACAAGAAACAGTCTCCAAGAGTGTTAGAGCTGTCTTTAGCCTGGACACAGAGAGGTGTCCTGGCACAAGGAAGCAGTCTCCAAGAGTGTTAGAGCTGTCTTTAGCCTGGACACAGAGAGGTGTCCTGGCACAAGGAAGCAGTCTCTGTGAGAATGCATGCGGATAAGCTACTGAAGAGGAGGAGAGCCGTCTCAGTCTGGGTTAGATGTACCCCGGACACAGGAGTGTCTCTGTGAACCTCCATGCTGATGATTACTGAAGAGGAGGGGAGCCGTCTCAGTCTGGGTTAGAGGTACCCCGGACACAGGAGTGTCTCTGTGAACCTCCAGGATAATGACTACTGAATAGGAGTGGATCTCTCTCAAGTCTGGACGTCGGGTGGACCTTCAGACATAAGGAGGAGTATCTGGGAAACTCCATACTGGTAACATATATCATATGTGTTGTTTTGGGCACAGACTGATAGAGTCTGGGTTCCTGATAGAAAGGGACATTACATAAGTGTAATTTAGTGGCTAGACAAGCCTAGGTCTTTTGTTTATGCTTTGTTTTATCTGTGTGCTGTGGACTTTAATAAAACTGGTTACGGCCAGTTTTTACCATAATTGCTGTCTGAATGAACTGTTTCCATGCCATTCTGTCTACCCAGACAGCGATCTCAGAGCTAAAACCCCCTGAAAGGCTACAGTAGGTTATCTTCTTTCATTGTTCCATTTTGGCTCTATAATCGATACAGCTCTTTAAAAACGGTATGTTGATACAGGTTTCTTTATATGTCCTCTACTCCACTTTGGAATCAAGACTGTGCTAAATGTGCCTTCTTCCTATACCTTACATTATGAATATGCCGATTTTTTGACCATACCATGTCTTTGTATATACCTTATTTATGACCTTTACCCAAATATTTGTTATACAGCAACTGACGAAGGTCCGGTTGTGGACCGAAACGTTTTGCTGATTGCTGTCTCCTTATTTCTTTGGACACAATAAAAAAATTCACAAATCCAAGTTGAGTGCCGGATTTCTACTATTATTATTATGGTTTTGGAACCTATCTTGGCACCAGTTCATTGAACACATTGCTGTGCACACGGTTCTCCTCCTGGTATAATTCCTCTCATTGTATGCATTATTGACATGGACTAACTAGTCCACAAAGTGCCCTATAAAACTTAATTATTTATTTTAACCAGTCTAGTCCACAAGCTTATTATGAGCTAACATCAGGATCGTAATGATCGAAGTAGCAAGGGGTACAGCCACGACCAGGCCCATAGAGGAGAGGGGCCATTGCTAATTTAAAATGGAGGATGCACGTCCAATTGAAAACTGTTACACAGCAGAGAGCCACTGGCCCCACATCTTGTACTTGCTCTATAGCTCCAGGCCTATCAGAGGCCACAGAGAATGCTGGCAGGCGAAGCGCCACCAAGGACAACATCTGCAAGGAGTTTGTACATTCTCTCCATGTTTGTGTGGGTTTCCTCCGGGTTTTCCAGTTTCCTCCCACACTCCAAAGACATACTGATAGGAAACCTAGATTGTGAGTCCCAATGGAGACAGTGATGATAATGTATGTAAAGCGTTGCAGCATATGATAGCAATAGTGTGAGGACCACTGTGGGGGCAGACTGCGGCAACACAATCGGTGCATTACTTATAGATGGGACCACATAGGAGAATAGTATTACTGTATCGGCTCCATATAGGTGGATATTAATAACATAAGTGGACAATATTACAGAAATGGTCACATATGGGGTCTTTATTATTGTTTGGGGACCACATAGGTGGGACATAATTATTGCAGGGGAGCTACATAGGTTGAAATTATTACTGAATGGTAACTACATTGACAAATATTATTATATGGAGGCCAAGTAAGAGGACATTATTATTGTATGGAGCCACAAAGGGGAACATCGTTACTACATGGGGCTGCATATGGCAGCATTATGCTGCACAGGGGACACATATGGGGTCATTGTTTCATGAGGGTCACATAGAGGGACATTTTAATTGTATAATGGTCACATGAGGGCATTACACTGTATTGGGGTCTTATAAGGAGTCATTATTATCCTGTTGGAGTCACAAAAAAGGACATTATTATTGTACAGGAGCTAAACAAGGGACATTATTTGTAATGAGTGTGTCACATCCTCCTAGGAGATCTGGGGTTAGAAAGTCATTACATATTGTGAATTTCAGGTCACCCATCTGTTTCATGTCATGGATTTTGTTTCCTTTGGTGCTGAAAAGATTAATAATATTTGTCTTCAGCCCAGAAGTACAAATCATTATTATTATTATGTTGAAATGCCAATGCAATAATTAACTTTACAGGCTGGAGAGATATAGAATACATAATTCTAAACAAACTATCTTTGAAGGCTTCAAAAAATAAGAAATACATCCCTGACACTCCCCGATGAAGCACTAGCGAAACCGCGTAGGAATAGTGTGAGGGGGTTGAGGTATGTTGTCTTCATTTGGTGATCTCTTGATATTTATCACACCATGTATGGATAATGATCCTAAACACACATAATTTTGATCAAAAGAATGTACAAGCCATTCCGCCACGTCAAGGCAACCCTTGTGGGACAGTCCTAACTCTTGCAGGGTGTGACTGTCCTGTTTCTGAGCTGAGAAATCCATCCTGTCTGGCCTGTGCTTTTACTGGTGGTTTCAGTCCTCTGTCCTTGTTCACATTTACGTCACTTGACAAGTGGAAAGGTTTTTAATACAAGAGTTAGGACTGTCCTATAAGGGTTGCCTTGACGTGGCGGGATGGCTTGTACATTCTTTTGATCAAAATTATGTTTACTAAATACCCTTATAATTATTACTACCGTCATGCATTTTTTGCAAAAAAAAAATTATATTTGTTTTATTTTAGGATATTTGTTTTTTTGTGTCTGGATTTCTCTGTGTAATGGTCATGTGTTAATATGCATTTACATTTTTGCATACACATTAACTTACTTTTTCAGCTCAGGTCTAGTTTCTTACTTTTTTTTTGAGGAAACAGCAATCAGGGTAGTGTCCCCAAAGTATTAGAAAATATCTGATTGAATACAACAACCAAATTTACCCATTTACCTTATATAATTTTCAACCGAACATTTGTTCAGCTGACACTTAACCACTTAAGGACCACCAATATGCATAAAAATGGCAGCCGCTAAGGGGGCCTTACTACCTCATTGTCGTTTTTAAACGGCAATCGAGAATAAGCGCACAGCGCCCCCTAGGGTCTGGAGAACACGATCCGGGCTGTTTTAACAGTCCCTATCACATGATCGCCGTTATTCAATGAGAAATCCACTATGCTCAAGTGCTGTCCTGTCAGTGAAAGAAAATAAAATTACTTCCACTAAATCCTTTTCCAATCTCCTAAACACCATCTTGATCATCCCTCCCCATGTTATTCCCCAATCAGATTATTTTTTTTTTACATTTTTTATTTCTTTAATTGTTTACCATTAGGGCTAGGGTTAGGATTTCTTCAAAAGTTGCAGAAAAAAAGGTAAAAAAAAAAAAAAAATAATAAAATCTTAAAAAAATGCTAGATTAGGTTTATGTTTACTAGTGTAAGATTAGATTTAGGGTTTTCTTTTGTAAGGCAGGCAACTATAATATAACGCTGGATGCGTCCTTTTGTCCGAAGCAGGTATTAAACTGCGCCTGCACAGTGTGGCTGAAGTCAGAAGGACGTATCAAGCAGTCCAGTGCCTCAAGGTGACTGGGAGGAGTGCAAGGCTGGAGGAGTGTGGAGCTGGAGTCAGCGCCTATCTTCAGCGCCATGAGGACAAGGCTGGAGGAGTGTGGCGCTGGAGTCAGTGCCTGCACGTACCGCGATCTCCAGTGCCATTTTATTGAAGACTAATCGCATATATTTAGGTTAACAGTGTTATTTCTGGTTCCATTAAATTTTGTAGTACAATACTTCAATAAAATGGCGCCGGAGTCAGCGCGTGCTCTTACCACGCTATCCGGCACCATTTTATTGTAGAAACTGTATATGCGAATTTTCAGACTCAGTGGCTTAAAAAAATGGTGCTGGAAATGTACCAATAAAAATGCTCTCCACCTGGGCTAGAACAAGTATCAACAGATAGTAAAATATAATAATGTTCCCCAAAATATTTACTGAGGAGCAAATGTGTGCTCTGCTTTTCTCCAGCAGTTCAGAGAGCGAAACGGAATCTGCTTCTGAAGCAGAAGTCAGTGACGACTCCTCTTCCTCCACGGGATCAGACAGCTCGATGGTAGCGGAGTACGTCGATACTACTGAAATGTCAGAAGTTAATTTCTGCAGTTTCTCCTTTATTGTGATATCTCAACAATTCCTTTTCCCCACAAATGACCCCTATTTCAGCAACCCCTGGTATAATAGTTGCCACCAAATTTTTGTCACCCCAGAAGTCCTAAAATTACTGCCCACCAAACAAACATATGCCCAACAATATATTTCCCAAACCCCCACTGCTTTTCATTCCCATTCATAGAACCCCATAAATATCCCTGAAATAAAACATTTTTTAGGTATTACCATGAACATGGGTTTAGTAAAAAAAAAAAACGTTCCGCTCCTACTGGGCAACAAAATCTGCCCCTGTATTTGCAGCTGTCATGTTCCAAGCCTGTTATGAAACTGTAAGGGTGGGCCCGGGCTGTAGTCATGACCTGGATTACTGTAACATCCATGTCCAGCCCTTCCCCTACGGTGTTCTGCCTTCTGGCGTACCTGCATCTCCAGATTCCACTCCTTCTGGGCACCTCCCAGGTATCAATGATCCCTCTTCCATGCCACCCCCAGTAATGGAGACATAGTCTAGAATAACTTGAACACATTCTTTACTTAGCTCTTCACAAGTTACATCCACAGTTGGCACAACAGGTGTTTCATTCATTTCCTTATCCCTCCCTGCTTTGCTGTCACTTCTGTGCAGTAAACGACCGGACCGTCCTAGACTGCTCCCCAGTTCCTTCCAGGCTTGACTGTTGTGAACACTTTTAATCTGACTTCTGAGTTTGGGCTTCCCCTGGTGGTTGCTATTGGTAATGAAGCTGCTTTGGCTAACAGAAGTCTGTCACCTGAGAGCGATGATTGGCAATCGGGTGTTACTGACTGGGGAGATTTAAGTGAGCGGCCTTCCCATGATCCTTACCGGTGATTTGTTTCTCCTGAGCCTTTTGGAAGTCTGTTTGCTTCCTGCCATGTCCTGCAACTTTCAGATAAGTTATTCTGCTGTTTTTTTTCAGTGGCGTTTGTTTTCCTTTAGCTAATCTCAGTTTTCTGCCTTTCTGGAGTTAGTGAAGCCAGGTTCCCTGCGGGAGCCTGCGCAGTACTCTGTTTCTCATTTGCCACAGTTTATGTATTTCCAGTTCCCTGTTACTTCAGTATCTGCTGATTTGCTGTCAGTTCACACCGAAGTTCTGATCTAGCGGGGGAGAGATCGTGTGGTCTCAGTATTTTTGCATATCAGACGTGTTGGAACTTTCTTAGGGTTTTTGCTGGATTGCAGACAGTATTCTTTCCTGTCCTGTTCTATCTAGACAGTTTGGGCCCCAGCATTTTCTTTTTCTATTTTCTGCCTGTGTCTGTATTTCACCTTGTCTCACCGCCAATATATGTTTGGGGGCTACCTATTCCTTTGGGGCTCTACTCTGGGCATTTAGCTTTCCCCTTTCTCTCTTTAGGTTTAGTTAACTCTTCGGCTGTGACAAGGCATCTAGGGCACCGTAGGTACATCCCACGGCTAATTCTAGTTGTGCTGTCAGTTTAGGGGTCTGTAGTCTGCTAAGTTACCAACCTCTCTGGGTGTCTGGTTGCCTGGCCTATTTTTGCTACTGTCCTCAGCTACCGAATCATAACACCTGACCTCACCATAATGACACTTCCTTCAGCCTGCTTCTCCTCAGTACTGAATTCATCAATCATTACATTTGGTGGCCCCCGGTGAAGCATCCGGCCCATCTGTACCGAACTTATTGAAGCTCCAGCTCCCCTCAGTTCCTTAGACTAGCCAACTTCTGCCCTAAAAGCATTGGCCCAGGTGGTAAGATGCCACATCTTTCTTCTTCTGTCTAGGCCCACGGCGAGACTATGCAGTGGCCGTGGGTAATGTGAGTTGCTGCACTTAAAACATTGCGTGGCTGCCGGTTGTCTGGCCCTAAGCCCTTGTGGACACTTGGGCACACTGGCTCCGTCTGAGCTAACTTCCTAGGAACCTCTCACTACTACCCGGCAGCCCCTCCTACACTTAACCCTATGTGGAACTACCTAACAACTATACTTAACGATGCCCATTAGTATGCCCCCACCTAATGGCCCGCAACAGTACTACACTTACCCAGCTATAGAAACTATATGTTAAAGTGCCCTCCTCTAATATCCCAAAAGGATGCACTCAATTTTCCCTAAGCTATACATATGTCAGGAAACATTACATAATACAATGTTACACAGAGAATACAAAGCATATATACACAATGGTAACACATCTTGGATGTGGCAGTACCATAACTATTAGCAGTAATACATAATATTATGTAGCAATACCACCAAATATTTATAAGTACACAGTGGCTATTTATATAAGAAAACATTAAGTACATTTAGGGGTGGGCGAAAAGTAATACTCCTTCACCCCCATACAAAGCCCTAATGAGATTGCTTCATTTTAGTGATAATTCCTAAGTCCCACCTAGAACTGACCCCTACTATTATCGCCTTAACAAATTGAGACCCCTAATTTACCTCTTCAAAAATACATTTTTAAATTCCTACACCCCTGAGCAAATTGTTGCCATTTATAAGTTCCTTAATGAGTTTCATATACCATGTTTCATTCTGCCAATTCATCCCATCCAACCAGGCCAAATACAGTGTCAAATTGTATAAAATGTGCGGGACCAAAACACATGCATCTTTTCAAGTTATGAAGGTAAGGACCACAAAATTATTGACATCTCCAGGAAAATTGTCTGAGGGCTAATGATGCCATTTTTACATCAAGGTTACCACTTATACACCGTGCGTATCCTCCTATATACAGTATATATATCCCTCCAAATACAGGATCCTGTGGGACAGTTGGTCTTTTGTCACAGTTGGTGTCCAGACGTTTGGAGAAGGGGTTGTAATTCTCACTGACAAGTGACCAACTTCTTGCAGTGAAATGGAATGACAGAAAAGCTAACCAAGCTGCAAATGGACAGCGCGGTGATGCTCAGAGACAGGGATGCCACCAGGGACGAACAAACTTGTCTGCATCACAGATTATAATAAATTTATCGGTGGCTTTGACCTGTCAGACCAGGTGCTTTAGCCGTATCTGGTGAAGCAAAAGATCAGGGCTTGGTATAAAAAGGTAGCCATCTACCTCATCCAGATTGCTATCTACAACAGCTTCGTCCGCTACAAGAAGTCTCAAGGAGCCCTCATTTTTTCCCAATTTCAGGAGAAAGTCGTTGAGTTTGACTCAACGGCACAGGAGGCAGCCTTCAAGTTGGAGGATGTCTGGAGACTATCAGAGCAACATTTTATTCTCCCTATCCCTACCACTCCCACCAAAATCGTCACCAAAAAAGATGCCAGGTTTGTAGGAAGCACAGTAGAAAGAGTGATTCCCAATATTGTTGCCCCATATGCACATCTCAGTCAGACCTTTATGTCACCCCGTTTTGAGATCTCCTACACAACTTCCCATTATTAAATTTACATGAATAGCAACAAATTGTATGGTAGGGTCTTTTTATCAAATAATTTATTTTTTCTCTTTAGTGAGCCCCTTTAGAGAGGAATTTTTATTGGACAAGTAATAAAAAGAATAATTTTATCAGTAAAACATATCTGTACACTCCAAAATGTTGACCCCACAAATGTTCTTGAAAAGTCAGGTAATATAACAATTCCAGGACTTGATCACTCGCATACCAAACTATTATTCAGACAAATTCTCATCCACATGCCCACGTCTATATACTCCAGAATGTGGAGCCCATCTGACCATTAATTCTTGATCACTCACATAAACATTTTTGACCATTTATCTTAGTTTAACTGTTTTTATGACTATATCTTTCTACACAAAACTTGTCTTTGCATTTATACTACTTATATATTATATTAGTGATATATTGTTATATATATTTATATTGGTGATACGGGCATGATCATTTTATTGGAGGATCTCTAATAAAGAGTCTGTTTGGTGTTTATACTGTCATGACTCCGTTTTGGGGATTTGATCCGGTGACCTGTTACTTCATGATCAAGTTTTCTGTCTGTTGAGCTGTTGCTCATTTCCTGTTCGATGCTGAATGTTCCAATTTCCAATTTTGGTTTTCCCTATCGTGTTCTGGATGGAGCAAACTAGCACTTCCTTGCTGGCTATACTTCAAGGTGGATTTCTGCTCATAGTTCCAGCCCTTTAACGAAGGGTTTTTCTGTGCTAGACTTACAACGCTTATATTCTTGATGTGTCTGTTCTCCTTTTTTGGTTCTCCTTACTATTACCTTTCTCCTATTTTATGAACGTACTTTAATTTTTTCACCGTTACACCTGCACATCTTCTTCTTTCCTTGTTGAAATTGTATTATGGCCTTGTGGCCTTGTTTGGCAGTGAAGGGTATTAACCCTTCAAAGGTTTCATCCCCTTTAATTGTGTCAACATGTGTAAATGTATGCCTGGTATGATGTAATGTATTAGTGTCATGTCTAGTATGTGGGGGTTGAGTTATAGGTAGATAGTGCATCCTAGGGGTCACTAGAGGAGGGCACTAGAAGGGTAGTGTATATATTTATGGGTTAAGTGTAGTTTGCGAGGAGTCACTAATGGTGGCACGTTAGAGATCCAGTTAGAACGTTATAAAAATATGTCAATGCAGTAATTGGCTTTGGTCACTAGAGGGTGGCATTGAGCACATCCAGTCCAATAGGGACAATAGTTAGGGACTTGTTGCTAGGGAGAGATTGCCTCCAAGCGGGAATCTGTCAAGAAGACTTCCTCTTAGCGGGAGTCAGTCGGGGGTGGACCTTGCTAGTGTGAAGATGTCCACGTTCCTGGGCCCTGAGCATAGGGTAGGAAGAAGAGGAGACCAGCAACCCCTGAAGAAGCCGGTGAAGGATTCACCGTGGGAAACGTGAGCCCAAAGAGAGTGAGTTTATGTAGCAGTAGTCCAGTGGAAAAACCACTGTGAGAACGCTCAGCAGAAGAGGTCGTGCATGAGCGTAGAAGTGAGTGGGCCATCATAAGTATCCGGGCAGTATAACCAGAGAGGGGTGGCGACCTAGTAGATGTGTCTTTCTTGTGCTGGATTGAAATGTCTCCAGGGGAAGAGATCAAAGTGCCATTTTCACCGGGCTCCTCATCTCGTCAATACTTAGTGGTCCATTCTGGTGTAGCAGAGAAGAAGAGGCAGAATTGTGAAGAATGTATTGCTGGTATCGATTAAGATGTGCTTATGGTGTCTTGGATGTGCTGTGTCCAGAGGAAAATAAAGCAGAACTGTTTGACGTGATTTGGGACTCTGACGCTAATTGCTCTGTACGCTCCCTCACGGGAGGAGAACACCCCAGGCGAATGGAGACTACAGAGGTAAAATACGTAGCAGCTTCCAGTTACAGCCTCCCCTGTGGATCCCCAGGAGGCATGATAAACCCCTCAACGGTCTTTTAGGGAGTCAGGTCTAAGTTGGTGTTTTTAGTTGTGACAGTGAGACAAATGCTAATTTAATTTTGAGGCATTTCCAATATATAGGCCCCTCAAATTCCATTTAAATCTGAAAAGGTCCCTAAAGAAACAGGTTTTGTAAATTTCTTGAAAAAATAGAAATTGCCCCTCTGACTGTCATGCTGTGACGGTCTTCGGTAAGGAAGAGGGGGCGTCAAACTGTCCCTGGTACTGGGATCCTAACTATCCCTGTCCCGAGGTACTCTTGAATGTAGAGAAGCCTGACTCTCTGACTCTCTGACCTTACTATGCTCCTGTTAATGTCCTAAGCTGTCCCCTCCCTCTTCCCCAGGAGGTCTGGGACAGATATGTTAGTGTATATACATGTAAGACAAACAGGGATAATAAAAGGCAACTTACATACAAAAGCACAAATGGTAGAGAGGAATTAAGGGAAGGATAAGAAGGTACAACCCAAATGGGAATAGGATGATGGAGAAAGCATGCACCCAAAAAAACAGCAGACAACAATCTCCAGCAGCAACTACGAATTCCAACTTCAGCGCCCCAACTCCAGCAAACCAGGAAGCAAAACTTTCACAGGCAAGGATGAGAAGGTTTAGTCAGGTTTTATAGAGAGCAGGTCAGGAGCAGCTGTGAGATAAAGCTGCATGTCTCTAACCAGCATAGAAAGAGTCATTAACCTCTTCAGCTCCAAAGGAAATGATGTCCATTTAATATGAGGGACAAAACACACAGGCTAAATGGAAGACCTGCAATTCCCAATGCATAATGATTGCCTAACCCTAGATCTCCCAGGAGGAAGTGACACACTCGTGATACTAACATCCTAACAAATTAAAACTATATTTGAAAAATGTTGCAGATGTAAATTAAACATATGGGAAATGTTATTTATTAATTATTTTGTACAGCATGACTAACTGGTCTAAGGATATAAGAATTGAAAAGTTTGAAAACTGCAATATTTTTCAACATTTTCACGAAATTGCCAGATTTTTACAAATAAACGCAAAAAATATCGACATAAATTTGCCACTAACATAAAGTAAAAATCTAAAGAGAAGAATTGGACTGTAAGTTGGTATGCATGCAGCGTATAGGCGCATGTTCACACTGGCCAAAAAAACAGACAAAACCTAAGATAAAAATAAAGTCAGCAAATATCCTGAAAGTTATCTTAGGTATTGTCTGTTTAGTGGACAGCGTTGGCATGTGCCTATGCGCTGCATGCATACCAACTTATATTCCAGTACATCTCTTTAGGTTTGTGTTTCAGGTTTTTACACTCTGCTCAAATAAGGGCATGGCTTCTCTTTTCTTTGAGCAGGATAATGTGTTTATATAGCGCCCCATTGCTGAAAGTCCATTAATCGGGGCCTCGGTCCTTCTCAACCCTTATTCACATTCAGGTTTTAATACTAGAGGTTAGGACCGTACCAAATAGGGTCACCATGATGTGGTTGAATGGCTTTTATGCTTTTTTTATCAAAATTATCTTAACCAAGTACCTTATGTTATTTTCATGCACTATTGCTATTTATTCACTATTTATTCAAGTACAATGAGTCAAGAAAAAATTGTCTCAGAATCACTGGGATATGTTGAAGCATTCCAGGGTAATTACCACATAATGTGACACTGGTCAGATTTCTAAAATTTGGCTTGGTCATTAAGGTCAAAATTAGCTCGGTCACTAAGCGGTTAATAATAATAATATTTTTATTTCTATAGCGCCAACATATTTCGCTGTCCTCTCTGGACTTCTCCATATACATGAATCAACGTTCATCTGTAGAACGGTGATAACTCTTTGGAAATGGATAATAAAATCCTTTGATAACAAGATCCTTACCCCCTCCACCCCATCAACAGATGATGGTTGGCTGATTCCACCAAAATAGCCTTATTTAGATGTTTTTACTCGTATATTGGAGGTACTAATGTGTATGGAGTTGGGAGGCTACAGTTTCTGACTATGGCACTTGAATGCTTATAGTGATTACTAGATGGTGGCCCGATTCTAACGCATCGGGTATTCTAGAATATGTATGTAGTTTACGTATAGAGGCTGCTGGGATGTATATAGAGGCTGCTGCTGGGGTGTATATAGAGGTTGCTGGGGTGTATATAGAGGCTGTTGCAGCTGGGGTGTACATAGAGGCTGCTGCTGAGGTGTATATAGAGGCTGCTGGGGAATATATAGAGGCTGCAGGGGTGTATATAGAGGCTGCTGGGGTGTATATAGAGGCTGCTGCTGGGGTGTATATAAAGGTTGCTGGGTTGTATATAGAGGCTGCTGGGCTGTATATAGAGGCTGCTGGGTGTGTATAGAGGCCTGCTGCTGGGGTGTATATAGAGGCTGCTGCTGTGGGGTGTATATAGAGGCTGCTGTGGTGTTATATAGATGCTGCTGCTGGGTGTATATAGAGGCTGCTGTATGAGGGTGGTGTATATAGAGGCTGCTGCTGCAGGGGTGTATATAGAGGCTGCTGCTGCAGGGTGTATATAGAGGCTGCTGCTGGGGTGTATATAGAGGCTGCTGCTGCTAGGGGTGTATATAGAGGCTGCTGCTGCAGGGTGTATATAGAGGCTCGCTGCTGCTGGGGTGTATATAGAGGCTGCTGGGAATATATACAGGCTGCTGGGGTGTATATAGAGGCTGCTGGGGTGTATATAGAGGCTGCTGCTGGGTGTATATAGAGGCTGCTGCTGGGGTGTATATAGAGGCTGCTGCTGGGGTGTTTATAGAGGTTGCTGGGGTGTATATAGAGGCTGCTGGGCTGTATATAGAGGCTGCTAGGCTGTATATAGAGGCTGCTGCTGCTGGGTGTATATAGAGGCTGCTGTGGTGTATATAGAGGCTGCTGCTGGGTGTATATAGAGGCTGCTGCTGCTGGGGTGTATATAGAGGCTGCTGTGGTGTATATAGAGGCTGCTGCTGGGGTGTATATAGAGGCTGCTGAGCTGTATATAGAGGCTGCTGCTGGGTGTATATAGAGGCTGCTGTGGTGTATATAGAGGCTGCTGCTGGGGGTATATAGAGGCTTCTGGGCTGTATATAGAGGCTGCTGCTGGGGTGTACGTGGAGGCTGCTGCTAGGGTGTGTGTGGAGGCTGCTGCTGGGGTATATAGAGGCTGCTGCTGCTGGGATATATAGAGGCTGCTGCTGGGGTGTATATAGAGGCTGCTGGGGTGTATATAGAGGCTGCTGTGGTGTATATAGAGGCTGCTGGGGTATATAGAGGCTGCTGCTGCTGGGTGTATATAGAGGCTGCTGGGGTGTATATAGAGGCTGCTGTGGTGTATATAGAGGCTGCTGGGGTATATAGAGGCTGCTGCTGCTGGGATATATAGAGGCTGCTGCTGGGGTATATAGAGGCTGCTGCTGGGGTATATAGAGGCTGCTGCTGGGTATATGTGGAGGCTGCTGCTGGGGTATATAGAGGCTGCTGCTGGGGTATATGTGGAGGCTGCTGCTGGGATATATAGAGGCTGCTGCTGGGGTATATGTGGAGGCTGCTGCTGGGTATATAGAGGCTGCTGCTGCTGGGATATATAGAGGCTGCTGCTGGGGTATATGTGGAGGCTGCTGCTGGGGTATATAGAGGCTGCTGCTGCAGGGGTTTATATAGAGGCTGCTGCTGGGGTATATGTGGAGGCTGCTGCTGGGGTATATAGAGGCTGCTGCTGGGATATATAGAGGCTGCTGCTGGGTATATAGAGGCTGCTGCTGCAGGGGTGTATATAGAGGCTGCTGCTGGGGTATATGTGGAGGCTGCTGCTGGGGTGTATATAGAGGCTGCTGCTGCTGGGATATATAGAGTGCTGCTGGGGTATATAGAGGCTGCTGGGGTGTATATAGAGGCTGCTGTGGTGTATATAGAGGCTGCTGGGGTATATAGAGGCTGCTGCTGCTGGATATATAGAGGCTGCTGCTGGGTATATAGAGGCTGCTGCTGGGGTATATAGAGGCTGCTGCTGGGGTATATGTGGAGGCTGCTGCTGGGGTATATAGAGGCTGCTGCTGGGGTATATGTGGAGGCTGCTGCTGGGATATATAGAGGCTGCTGCTGGGGTATATGTGGAGGCTGCTGCTGGGTATATAGAGGCTGCTGCTGCTGGATATATAGAGGCTGCTGCTGGGGTATATGTGGAGGCTGCTGCTGGGGTATATAGAGGCTGCTGCTGCAGGGGTTTATATAGAGGCTGCTGCGGGGTATATGTGGAGGCTGCTGCTGGGGTATATAGAGGCTGCTGCTGGGATATATAGAGGCTGCTGCTGGGGTATATAGAGGCTGCTGCTGCAGGGGTGTATATAGAGGCTGCTGCTGGGGTATATGTGGAGGCTGCTGCTGGGGTGTATATAGAGGCTGCTGGGGTATATAGAGGCTGCTGCTGGGTGTACGTAGAGGCTGCTGCTGGGGTATATGTGGAGGCTGCTGCTGGGGTACATAGAGGCTGCTGCTGGGGTATATAGAGGCTGCTGCTGGTGGGGTCTGCGTGGAGGCTGCTGCTGGGGTTTACGTGGAGGCCACCGGTCAGGGTACTTCCGCTAGCGCCGGTCATCTCCCGGCTACGTCGCCGCTGACCTCCATGCGGCAGGAGATGACCAGCGGCTAATGTTGAGAGATCAGCGGCTAGCGCCACTGATCTCCCGACGATAGCAGTGGCGTGCGTGATTCTAATCCTGTGCCAATTCACGGCCGGACTGCGCCTGTTGCATCGGGTATTCTAGAATATGTATGTAGTTTATTTATGAAGATTTAAGAATAATGCAATGAATACACAGGATTTTCCGGGTAAAATATATACATTATCATTAAATGTTATTGCTCATAGAACTGCTCTAAAACACAGGTTCTGTGACAGTCCCTGTGACGTTGCTAAGGCCACGGTCGGGTATCCAAGGGGCGTGCTCGCACCACTCCCTCAGCAACAAACACATCCAATCCGGAGGCAGCTGAGCAGAGAGGTCGCGACCAATCAGCGACGCGGGATTTCCGTTACAGACAGAACTGACAAAACATGTTCAGTACATCATGGGCAGTTGGTGAGTCACAAGACCACATGGGCGGAGTGTGCCCTGCGTCGCTGATTGGCCGCGGCCGGACCAATGAGCGATGTGGGATTTCCTGGACAGACAGATAGACAGACAGACAGACAGATGGGATAAGACAATTATATAGTAGATTGCATCTTTTGTGTACTCTTTACATATGGGCCATCAGCGACTCTGACCGATCGTGCTCCTTTCTCTTACAGCTCCCCGTCACCTAACCCAACTTGACCCAGTTTAGATCACAAAAAATGAGTCTGGATGAGAAGATGGTAAATGACGTCCCCTGTGATGTGTCCAGCTTGGAAGGAGCTGTTGCCTTAGGCTACTTTCACACATCAGTTTTTTGTCATCAGGCACGATCCGGCTTTTTTTTTAAAAAAAAAAAAATGGATCAGTTTTTTTATACCGCCGGATGCGTTTTTTTCTCATTGATTTTCATTAGCGCCGGATCGCGCCGCATGTCTTTCCGTTTCGTCCGTTTTTTCCTGATCTGGCATAAATTTCCATTCGGACGGACGGAAAAAACGGCCAGAGGAACGTTTTTGTTTCCGGTGCAAAAACTGTACAGCGCCTGAAGCGGCACATCAGGCTACTTGGTACTATAGAAGTCTATGGTGCCGGATCAGGCAAAAGACTGATCTGGCCTCCGGAGTGCGTTTTCTTCCTCTGAGCATGCCTGGAAAGAAGAAATCAAGGTCTCTCTCTCTCTCTCCTCGTTCCAGGCATGTTCACACTGCATTTCTCGGGTTCAAAAGTTCACAACAGATCCGGCTAAAAACCTGATCCGTCGCATCAGTTTTTTTTCACTCTATGCTGGATCCGTCTAATTACATATTGGACGGATTGTGCCTGACGCCAAAAACCTGATGTGTGAAAGTAGCCTTAGTGATCTTCCATCTTCAATAGCACAAATTTTCCTATATTTTCATTTGGTTCTGAAATAAGATTTTCTAAATAAACTGGTTACAATAATAAAACATAGAAAAATGCTAAATAATTGGCCGTTAACTGCTGCAGCCACCTACATAGAGAATTACAACACTGGAAAATGACCAATTCTTGGTTAATGGAAATATTAAAGCAGCAGTGTTAGCTGTTTTACAAGTCATAACTTAAAAAAAAATGCCAAATTATGCAGAATGGAGAACGAGTGAAATGGTAATGTACATTATTCTGCATTATACAAAAATGAGCATTCTGGTAAGAGTTTATCCATTCTTGATGCTATCATGAATTTAAGAAATTCTAGATTTTTTCTTTGTATTACTTGTAATTGGGTTTGTATTTCCCTCATTATGTTTGGTTCTACAGGGAACATGATCCTAGACCAGCGGCACTTGGTCGAGTTTTTGTATTGTTTTCATTGTGAATAATTCCTTGGTTTTTACAGCATTTTCACTTAATCCACATTATCCCATGTAACAGCTAGAATGACATGGAGCAAAATAAAAATAATGTTTAGTACATTGATACCGTAAATGAACTGGACTAAAGCAAACAGCAATGTTATTTCTTTCTATCTACAGATATCTGTTGATTTATGTGGAAACATGAATCATACATTTGCAGTGACAAGATTTACAGCATGGAGAGCCGGCCAGTGTTTTCTTTGTGCATTTACAGGCTCTGCTATTTTACAGCAGAAATGTGATACTTTTCCAAGTTCTAATTTACCTGATTAAACATTTGAAAAACTATTTCCTTATGAAGTCTTGCAAAGTTTTGTTAGGGGAAGATTGAGAAATATGTGAGCTTCTAGTAAAGCAAAATTTATGTGACATATTGGATTTTTATCACAAATTTGCATATTATTGTGTACAGAAATATTAGATTGAAGGCAAATGAAAATTATAATGAAAGCATTGAAAAATATTTAGACTTGAGAGTCCTCAGTGGTTGATACCTTTTAATGGCTAACTGAAAAGATGGTAACAAATTGCAAGCTTTCGAGACTACTCAGGTCTCTTCATCAGGCAAAGACTAAAACAAAAACTGAAGAATCACATATTTATACACAAAAGGACACAGGAATAGTGCAATAGGTAAGACAAGTGACGTGAAGCAAAATGAAAGCATTGTCATTTATACAAATATTCTAAAGTTTTGTAAAATACATATACAAATTCAAGGAATATACAGTGGGTACGGAAAGTATTCAGACCCCTTTACATTTTTCACTCTTTGTTTCATTGCAGCCATTTGGTAAATGCAAAAAAGTTCATTTTTTTCTCATTAATGTACACTCTGCACCCCATCTTGACTGAAAAAAAACACAGAAATACAGACATTTTTGCAAATTTATTGAAAAAGAAAAACTGAAATATCATATGGTCATAAGTATTCAGACCCTTTTCCTCAGACACTCATATTTAAGTCACATGCTGTCCATTTCCTTGTGATCCTCCTTGAGATGGTTCTACTCCTTCATTGGAGTCCAGCTGTGTTTAATTAAACTGATAGAACTTGATTTGTAAAGGCACACACCTGTCTATATAAGTTCTCACAGCTCACAGTGCATGTCAGACCAAATGAGAATCATGACGTCAAAGTAACTGGCCAAGGAGCTCAGAGACAGAATTGTGGCAAAGCACACATCTGGCCAAAGTTACAAAAGAATTTCAGCAGTACTCAATGTTCCTGAGAGCACAGTGGCCTCCTTAATCCTTAAATGGAAGAAGTTTGAGACCACCAGAAGTCTTCCTACACCTGGCCGTCCAGCCAAACTGAACAATTGTGTGAGAAGAGACTTGGTGAGAGAGGAAAGAAGAAACTAAAGATCACTGTGGCTGAGCTCCACTGATGCAGTAGGGAGATGGGCGAACGTTCCACAAAGTCAACTATCACTGCTGCCCTCCACCAGTCAGGCCTTTATGGCAGAGTGGCCTGATGGAAGCCTCTCCTTAGTGCCAGACATATGAAAGCCCGCATAGAGTTTGCTAAAAAACACATGAAGGACTCCCAGACTATGAGAAATAAGATTCTCTGGTCTGATGAGATGAAGATAGGACTTTTTGGTGATAATTCTAAGTGGTATGTGTGGAGAAAATCAGGCACTGCTCATCACCTGCCCAATACAATCCCAACAGTGAAACACGGTGGTAACAGCATAATGCTACGGGGGTGTTTATTAGCTGCAGGGACAGGACGACTGGTTGCAATTGAAGGAAACATGAATGCTGCCAAGTACAGAGATATCCTGGATGAAAACCTCTTCCAGAGTGCTCTGGACCTCAGACTTGGCCGAAGGTTCACCTTCCAACAAGACAATGACCCTAAGCACACAGCCAAAATAACAAACAAGTTGCTTCAGAACAACTCTGTGACCATTCTTGACTGGCCCAGCCAGAATCCTGACCTAAACCCAATTGAGCATCTCTGGAGAGACCTGAAAATGGCTGTCCACCAACGTTCACCATCCAACCTGACGGAACTGGAGAGGATCTGCAAGGAAGAATGGTAGAGGATCCCCAAATCCAGGTGTGACAAACTTATTGCATCATTCCCAAGAAGACTCATTGCTGTACTAGCTCAAAAGGGTGCTTCTACTTAATACTGAGCAAAGGGTCTGAATACTTATGACCATGTGATATTTTGGATTATCTTTTTTATTAAATTTGCAAAACTTTATACATTTCTGTTTTTTTTTCAGTCAAGATGGGGTGCAGAGTGTACATTAATGAGAAAAAAATGAACCTTTTTGAATTTACCAAATGGCTGCAATGAAACAAAGAGTGAAAAATTTAAAGGGAATCTGTCACCCCATTTTAGCCATATCAGCTAAAGATATGGCTGAATAGTGTGTCCCATAAGCAACCTATCGGTATGTTGCTTATATCCTGATACCCCCGTTTTGATAGAAAAATACCTTAGTAAAGTTGGGATTATTTTCTGTAAATCAGGGTGGTCAGGTCCGGAGGGTGGCGTTTTCTCTGTCCTCCCTCCTGCTCCTCGGCATCACTTGCGTATGGCCGTCTGTGAATCCCACAGACGGCTTTCGACTTCCCGCGATTGCGCATTTCAAATTCTGCCCCGCACATGCGCAGTGTGCTTATGGGACGCACTTTTCAGCCATATCTTTAGCTGATATGGCTAAAATGGGGTGACAGATTCCCTTTAAAGGGATCTGAATACTTTCCGTACCCACTATAGAATCCTCTTCTAAAGGAAAAAGTCCAGGGAGAACCATGAAGAAAACTAGGGGTTGTTTAAGATTAATATTTTTTTAACCCCTTCACGATGTTGGACATATCCATACGTCCAGGTCGGCTGGTACTTACTGACCTTGGATGTATGGATACGTCATAGCGATATTATTCACTCACAGGCTGTACATGCGCGATCGCCGCCGGGGTCAGCTGAGACCCGGCACTCAGTGCATGTGAAGGCACCGCTCGTGGCACTTTAACTCGCTAAATACTGTGATCGTTTGCGATTGCAGCATTTAGCAGGAATGCAGAGGGTTGGAGCCCCCTCTGCACTATAATCGGCGACCCCACAACATCATCGCAGGGGCCCAATTGTTGCCATGGTGACCCGATGTCGTCATGAGAACATCCGGGTCACCAGCCACTAGCAAGTTACTTAGATCATGCGCAATGAATGATCTAACTAACTTGTGTCAGTGCAGCTCCGACAGTTCTAATGCATTACAACTGTGATCAGACTGCAAAAAAAGTGAAAGTCCCATGGAGGGACTTAGTAAAAAATAAAAAAAAAAGTTAAAGAAAATTGTAAAAAGATATTTTTTTTAAATCACAAAATAATAAAATAAAAATATATTGTGCAAAAAAGGGGGGAGAAGCCAGCGCTGCATATGGTCAGCATGCAATACATAAAGTGCATATGCACATATTGGTTTCTAACTGTTTTTTTTAAAAATGAGACATTTGGCAAATAATTGATCAATTCTTTGAGCCATCCCGCCACGACAAGGCATTCTCATATGGGGCAGTCCTACTCTACGTTTTTTATATTCGCTGTGCCATTACGGCCTCCTAAATGTATTAAAAGCAAGACTGCAAAAAAAACTGCAAAAGTACCTGAAGCATTGCTGAAAAAACAGTTAGAAACCAATATGTGCATATGCACTTTATGCATTGCATGCTGACCATATGCAGCACTGGCTTCTCCCCCCCTTTTTTGCAAAAATATATTGTACCCATAAATAAATATTTTAATTATAAAAAAAAAGTACACATATTTGGTATTGCTGAGTTCTGAATGACCTGACCCATAAAACTGTCCCACCAGTGAACCCCTTCAGTGAACACCGTAAAAAAAATAAAACGAGGCAAAAATGTATGCTTTTTCATCAGACCACCGAAAAAACGAGATGAAAAACACGAATGTAAATAAAAATGGTATAGCTGAAAATGTCAACTTGTCCCACATAAAACAAGCTGCCATACAGCTCAATTGGTGGAAAAATAAAAATGTTAACGCTCTCAGAATAAAGCAATGCAAAAATAATTATTTTTTCTATAAAATAGTTTTTATTGCGTAAAAGTTAGATAAATGTGGTATCACAGTAATTGTACTGACTGAAAGAATAAAGCTGCCTTATCTATTTTACCACACGTGGAACACCATAAAAAAAACCCTGTGAGTAATTTGCACCTCCTCACCCTGCCTGATGTCACAATTGCATCAGATGGATCACACAACGTGGTCTCCCCACTTTCACCAACCGAGAAACGGACATGTGGATTCTTGGATCGAGATAAAAGAGCAGCCCAAGGTTAAATTATATATTTCATTGCCTTAAGGGCACACTAGACAATACACTATATACACAATAGTTATACATATATAATGGTCAGCTATGCAAATACAATAGTGGTAGGACAAAAGATATAAGCAAATGGATCGTGTCAATTACCGGGTTGATGTTTGACCCTATGTGCGCTGGGCTACATGGGGCATGGGCTGCCAGCTTCCTTCTACATCCTTCACAGCATGTTATTCGATGCAGCCCCCACTGTCAAAGTGGACCGCATGCATAACAGAGAGACATACCACATGGTCTTAGACTACCTTTTATCCCCTTTGGGTCATTCCCTTCCTGCCCTCTGGGCTGAACCTAATTCCCCTCCACTTGCCTATGGAGCTAAAAATTCAAATATCTAAGATAGGTCATAATTCCTTAATAGACAGTCCTAAGGAGGCAGTTTTGGCGCCATTGGATTCAACTGGGCCCCTGCTACCACTTAAGACAAAACACAGCTTTGCTAACTGGTTTCTGTTAGCTGTTCTATGCATCTCCATACCCCTGGGTGCTAGGATTTGTTGAAATCCTGGCAGGCGTTCGCCATATTCTGGGGATCTCGGAAATATACCCGATGTATGGCTATGACGTATAGTATTTCCTTAACTCATTATGAAATTATGTTTCTGGAATGTTCCAGAAGGTGTCAGCAGCTTCAGTAGTACTCTATATTTGAAGAAAGGCTTTGTCCTGCACTGAGCTGAGGTGTGAGACCTGTCACTCACAGCCTTCCAGGCTTTTCCCCCCTGCTGAGCTAAGTGTCAGCTTTCTCATACAACTGCACACTGAAGGGTATTTTATAATCCCATGCCAAATAGGATACAATTGATTGGGATGAAGTTATATCTCCAATACTCTTCATACACCTCCAACAACAATTCCTGAATTGTGTTTGTTTATTCTGCCTCCCAAAAATTGGAATAGAAAGCGATCAAAAAAAGTCATGATAAAAATGTAATTATTTTTTCTTCATAGCCCAATGGTATAAAATTCTGTGACCCTAGATGAATTCATTGAGAGGTGTAGTTTGTAAAATGGGGTCTTTCATGGGGATTCTGCTGTTCTGGCACCTCAGAGGCTCTGCCAATATGACATGGCACCCACAGACTAGTCCAGCAAAATCTTAACTCCAATATGGCGCTTCTTCTCTTCTGAGCTGTGCATTGTGCCTCAAAAGTAGTTTTCGACCACATATGGGGCTATCCTTATAAAAATGAAAAAATTGGGGACTAACATATTTTTGGGTGAAAATTTTTTTTTGTCATTTTCACAGATCAATGTTGTAAAATTCTGTGAAGCACCTGTGGGTTCAAGGTGCTCACCACACATCTAGATAAGTTCCTAGAGGGTCTAGTGTCCAAAACAGAGTCACTTGTGGGGATTTTCCACTGTTTAGGCACATCAGGCGCTCTCCAAATGCAACATGACACCTGCAGACCATTGCATCAAAGTCTTTGTTGTAAAACGTCACTCCTTTTCTAAGCCCAGTTGTGCGACCAAACAGTAGTTTACCCCCACATATGTTGTATCTGCATACTCAGGAGAAATTGCACAACAAATTTTGGCTTCTATTTTCTCCTGTTACTTTCGTCAAAATAAAAAATTTGAGGCTAAAACAAAATTTTTGAGGGAAAAATGTGATTTTTTTTATTTTCACAGCTGTACATTATAAACTTCTGTAAAGCACCTGTGGGTTCAAGGTGCTCACCACACATCTATATAAGTTTCCTGAGGGGTCTATTTTCCTAAATGGTGTCACTTGTGGGGGATTTTCCACTGTGTAGGCACATCATGGGCTCTCCAAACATGTCAAAATATTCCAGCAAATTTTGCATTAAAAAATTCAAATGTTCCTTTCCTTCCGAGCTAGGCCATGTTCTCAAATCAGTGGTTTTGACCCACATTTGGGGTTTCAGCATGCTCAGGAGAAATTGCACAACAAATGTTGGTGTCAATTTTTTCTTGGTACTGTTGTGAAAATAAAAAAAATTAGGTATACACGTGTTTATTAACTGTTTTGCATTAAGAGACTCGACACTCAACTTAAGTGATCAGATAATTTAATTTTGTCCACACTAGTAGTAAGCAAAACGTTACGGTCTTACATCAGACCTTCATCAGTTACTGCAAATAAGATACAAAAATTAGGAAAAACAAATAAATAAAACAAAGTATATACAATAAACAGAGACGTGGTCAAAAATAGATTACACTAGTAATTAAGATCAATGCTAATGAACATAGCAGCTAGAACCAGTCAGATTATCTCAGGTACAGAAAAATAGTCTCAGGTATTGAACAAATAATAATCTAAGGTGTAGAAAAAATGAGGACCATAGAAGTGAGGCCAGAGAGTGTTTGGTGGAGGAAATAATACAGTATATGTTAATGGTGTGGGAACTTAGTCTGGCACCTACTAAAGCTGTGCACACGATTATCTATCCAACTATTAACTGTTTTGCGTGACATAACTTTCTGATTTAATGGCATAAAAATTTAGAGTGTTAAGTTTGCAAAACGTTCAAAATTTTCGACGAATTTCTGTTATTTTCACAAATAAACAC
This sequence comes from Oophaga sylvatica, assembly GCA_033576555.1. Taxonomy (NCBI): domain Eukaryota; kingdom Metazoa; phylum Chordata; class Amphibia; order Anura; family Dendrobatidae; genus Oophaga; species Oophaga sylvatica. The sequence goes on from JARQOD010000001.1 coordinate 845,799,580, forward strand.
AAGTCACTATCATGAAGTCTCAAAATCAGTAGGATCCATTGAAGCATTCCAGAGTTTTTACCTCATAAAGTGACAGTGGTAAGAATTGTAAAATTTGGCCTGGTCATAAAGGTGAAAGCAGGCTTGGGGGGCCTGAAGGGGTTAAATAGCATATATGTTATTAAACAATATGCTGAAGATGTGCCGTTCCAGTCACTTGACTCTTGTGGCCATTCACAGGCCTTAGGGAGTTAGGTGACTAAAGAATAAAAGGTCATATTTTCTGTTCCCAACACTGGCCACCAGAGAGGCCTGTGCTAGATCAACAGGGGATTAGAACAGGTCATTATGCCTCAATTTATTTTTTGCCATCTATAAAAAAGAGAATATCGTCTGCACCAGTACCGTATTTCTTTAACAACCTCACTATTTCTATTGTGAGATAATGAGGGCACTTATATGTAAGGGCAGTTATGTATCCCCTAGAATGTGCTTAGAAGCATATTGAACTTGCTGGAGAGCATTGTAATCACAGCTACAGCTATGGTTGCAATGCAAAATAACAGTGTAGAATTGGTCGTTATTTGACCAGGTCAGATTTAGGAAAACCTGACATACAGTATGCTTTTATTTTTTGGAGACCTATAGGATTGGAAGTGGGATGGATCTCTCCCTCCACTCTAGGTTTTGGGAAGGCTGATGTCCACGATTCCCATTTAAACTTTCAGTTTAGCTTTGGGTGTGTCAGTGTGTTGTTTGCAAGCATCTGGTCAAGGAGCTCTGTGCAGTACAGGACTGAACACAGGCCAGAGAAGGCAACGCAATTGACGCACCCACGAGTCATCCGGCATTGCAGTCGCCCACAGAAATGGGTTTGGTACGGACTGTATTGGTTGACCTGGCTGCGATCCAGAGGCTAAGTTTTGCCTTTACTTTTTGAGTTTTGAGAATAAAATTTTTTAAGTTGAACTAACCTGGGTACAAGCCCCCCGGGGTATCCCATAGCCGAAACGTGTGTCAGGGCTAAGGATTAGCCCATTTCTTGTCCCACATGGGTAAGCACTATACTCAGCACTTTAGTTATTTGTAGGCATTTGTACTTTCCCTTTATTGTGTGTTTATCTTCCATTGCAGTGTGGACTAGGATTGTGGGCATAGTGTGAGACACTATGTCTATGCCATTTGGCAACCTTGATAACACGCTTTTCATATGTATACACTACCGGTCAAAAGTTTAGGGTCACTTAGAAATTTCCTTATTTTTGAAAGAAAAGCAGTTTTTTTTCCAATGAAGCTAACATTAAATGATTCAGAAATACACTCTATACAGTGTTAATGTGGTAAATGACTATTCTAGCGGCAAACGTCTAGTTTGTAATGAAATATCTTCATAGGTGTATAGAGGCCCATTTCCAACAACCATCACTCCAGTGTACTTATGGTATTTTGTGTTCGCTAACTGTGTAAGAAGGCTAATAGATGGTTAAAATACCCTTTAAAACCCTTGTGCAAGTATGTTAACACAGCTGAAAACCGTTTGGTTGATTAGAGAAGCTATAAACCTGACCTTCCTTTGAGCTTGTTGAGAATCTGGAGCATTACATTTGTTGGTTCCATTAAACTCTCAAAATGGCCAAAAAAAAAGAACTTTCTTGTGAAACTCGACTGTCATGTATAGTGTACAGTTCCTATAGAGTCTTGTGCTTGGGTGCGAGGAAAACACAGGAGACATAGGTTGATATGAAATGACTTGTATTACTTCATACAAGCATGCTGAAAAGTTCACACAGTTTGCAGGAACAGCGACAAGAGACACAGCAGGCCAGAGTAACTTCAAGCACTACAATAAATCTCCAAAGCAGGTTCAGGATCTCTTCTCTGTACCGTAATTCCTCTGCAAACATGGATTCACCAAACAGCAGGTTTCCAGAGTCCAAAAGTGTTCCAAGGTTCCTCAGTAGGGAATAGCTGGAGTACAAGTCCAAGGCTTCCAGGAGTCAGGTCACAGACTGACTGAGGCTTGATTCAGGAGCACTGATTGTTCAGCTGAGGCTGCTTAAGAAGCAAGAGGGAAGAATCAAGGCGGGAACATGAAAACTGGAAACTCCATATTAACTGAGGGCAAGAGCTGCAGAAAGACAGAAAGCAAAATGGCCGACGGAAAACTGAGTTTCAAGGAACATGTCAACAGAGACAAAGAACCTTACATTACTCCCCCCTTAGGGACAACCTCCGGATGACCTCAGACCAGGCTTGTCAGGGTACCTCTGATGAAACTGGCGGAGCAGGCGAGGAGCATTTACATTATTGACTGGTTCCCATGAGTTGTCCTCCACTGGGTAGCCCTGCCATTTAATCAAATATTGCAACTGATTTCTGTACAACCTGGAATCTAGAATCCTTTCCACCATAAATTCTTCCTGACCATCGACCAGCACTGGGTCAGGGCAAGGAGAAGAACGTCCAGGAAACGTATTGGGTGTTGCAGCCTTTAGTAGGGATACATGAAAGACAGGGTGGATTCTCATAGTTCTGGGCAGTTGAAGACGACAAGCAACAGCACTTATAATCTTATTGATCTTATAAGGTCCAATGTACTTATGTCCCAATTTAGACGATGGAATCTTTAATTTAAGATTTCTGGTTGACAGCCAGACCAAATCTCCTACCTTGAAAGCTGGTGCAGGTTTACGAAATTTATCTGCTGCTTTCTTGTACCTTTCCTGAGCCAATTCTAGATTTTCCTTTAGAAGATCCATATTCTTTTGTAAAGAAGTGATTCTTTCAGCCACTGCTGGTAAAGGCGTTTCTATGGGAAATCGTGGTAGAATGTTAGGATGATAACCTAGATTGGAGTAAAAAGGAGACTGCTTAGTGGAGGCGCTCTGAGAGTTGTTATAAGAGAACTCAGCCAGTGGAAGTAGATCCACCCAATCATCCTGTAGGTGGCAGATAAAACAGCGGAGATACTGCTCCAGGGTCTGATTGGTTCGTTCTGTCTGTCCATTAGTCTGGGGATGAAAAGCAGAAGAAAGGTTTACTTTAATGTCCAATGCTGCACAGAAATTTTGCCAAAACCTTGAAGTGAATTGCACCCCTCGATCCGAAATGACCTCATCCGGTACTCCATGTAAGCGAAACACATTCTTAATCATCAAGTCTGATGTCTGTTTTGCAGTGGGTAAGCCGACACAAGGGATAAAATGAGCTGCCTTTGTTAGACGGTCAACCACCACTAGAATGGTGTTCTTCCCTTGAGAGGTTGGTAACTCCACAATGAAGTCCATAGAAATGGATCCCCACGGGCGGGACGGGGTGGGAAGAGGTTGCAACAGACCAGTTGGTGAGGAGCGAGGTGTTTTGCATCTTGCACAGACTTCACATGAAGTGACATAGTTTAAGACATCTTTCCTGTAAGTGGGCCACCAAAAGAAACGAGAAAGAAATTCTTGTGTCTTTAGAATTCCCCTATGCCCGGCTATCTTGGAATCGTGGATGAGTTGCAATACTCTCAATCTGACTGTTTCAGGTATATACAGACGTTGTCCCTGAATCCACACACCATTCTTAAAGACAAGACTTACGTCCCTTGGGGGTTGAGCCAACAAAGAATCCGCATGGTATGCTTCCTTGATGTCCTTAAGTAGGTCTTGATTATGAATCACTCCCAGGAATCTAGAGTCAGGAAGAATAGTCTTAGGAGGAGTAAGTGGACGTGTCTCTGCTGAAAGAATCCTAGAGAGTGCATCAGCCTTACCATTGCGCGATCCTGGTCTATAAGAAATGACAAAATTAAATTGGTTTAGGAAAAGATTCCAGCGAGCCTGGCGAGGAGTCAGGCACTTAGCCGACCTGATAAATTCAAGGTTACGATGGTCTGTCAGGACGACTATTTGCTGTGCAGCTCCCTGAAGAAGGTGTCTCCATTCCTTGAAGGCGGCAATAATGGCCAACAATTCTCTATTGCCCACATCGTAGTTCCTCTCAGCCGGAGACAACTGCTGGGAAAAGAAGGCACAGGGATGCAAGACATTCTTCTCACCTGTTCTCTGAGAGAGTATAGCTCCAACGGCACAGTCTGAAGCATCCACCTCTATTATGAAGGCAAGGTCGGGGTTGGGATGTACTAAGATAGGTGCGGTGGTAAATTTATCCTTTAAACAGGAAAATGCTTCCTGAGCTTGCGGGGTCCAGGAGAACCTAGACTGTTTCCGGGTAAGTTGGGTGATAGGTGACACTACCTCAGAAAAATTCTTAATGAAACGTCTATAGAAGTTGGCAAACCCGATGAAACGCTGCACCTCCTTCACATTTCTAGGAATTGGCCAATCCTTGATGGCTTGGGTCTTGCTTCCATCCATACTAATCCCTTGCGTAGATAGTACATACCCCAGAAATTGAATTTCGGTCCTATGGAATTCACATTTTTCAAGCTTGATGTAGAGATGGTTTTGTCTTAGGCGTTCTAAGACCATTCTCACATGTCCATGATGTTCCTCTGTGGAGTTAGAAAAAATTAGAATATCATCCAGATAAATCACCACAAATGTATCTAGGAGATCCCTGAAGATATCATTCACGAAGTGTTGGAAAGTGGCTGGGGCGGTACTCAGACCAAAAGGCATAACTAGATATTCAAAGTGTCCATAGCGTGACCTGAAAGCAGTCTTCCATTCATCCCCAGGTCTAATACGGACCAAGTTATAGGCCCCACGGAGATCCAGTTTAGAGAAAATTTTGGCATGCCGCACTCTCTCCAACAACTCAGGGATTAAAGGCAATGGATAACGGTTTCTAATAGTAACCTTATTGAGTTCCCTATAGTCTATGCAGGGTCTCAGAGATCCATCTTTCTTCTTCACAAAGAAGATGGGTGCACCTGCGGGAGATGAAGAGGGGCGTATGAAGCCCTTGGCTAAATTTTCGTCTATATAATCCTTCAAAGCTTTTAGCTCGGGCCCCGCTAGGGGGTAGATCTTACCAAAAGGTATCTCGGCTCCGGGCAATAATTCAATTGGACAATCATATGGACGGTGAGGAGGAAGCTGATCAGCGTTCTTCTTGTCACATAAATCCACATAGTCCTGGTATACAGCTGGTAGTTCAGGGACTGACATGGTTCCTTTAGGAACAGAGCAAGCTGAAACTCCTTGACTCATCTGTTTCTCCGGAAAGTGTAATTCCTTGGTCTCCCAGTTAATCGTAGGATTCTGCGCCTGCAGCCATGGTAGCCCTAGAATGATGGGAAAGTGGGGAGAAGAGATAAGCAAAAAAGACATTTTCTCCTGATGATCTTTACCCATAAGGACCCTCAAAGGCTCTGTTTCTTGATCCACTGGTCCAGAAGTCAGTAGAGAGCCATCCACAGTCTCCATCTGTACTGGAGTAGCCTTCTTCACTGAACGTATCCCCTGTTTCAGAGCAAAGGAGATATCCATAAAATTTCCACTTGCTCCTGAGTCGATCATAGCAGAGCTAGACACCCAGACTGAGTCAACCCAGAGTTTGATGGAAAGGAAGCAATGAGAATTGTTTCTTTTACAACTCAGCTGGGACACTGCTGAGGAAACTTGAAAAATTGCAGCGTTTATACCGTCATCGTCCCCAGAACTAACAGAATTTAAGTCCGAGAAATCAAGATCTCTTGCAGCAGATCTCTCTGGAGCCTGAGGCTCGGACATGACAGAGCTCCTCTCGCAACACTCACAGTGAATGACTGCTGCAGTAGTCTTACGAGAACGGCTGGGGCAGTTTATAATGAAGTGCCCTGACTTACCACAGTAAAAACATAGATTTTCCTTTATACGATGTTCTTTGCGTGCATCACTAACCCGTCTTTGTAAAGAGTCCACCTGCATGGGTTCAGGTTCTGGTTCTCTTGTGATCCTACTCAAAGGTTCCTTAGCTGAGGAGGGAGGTAGTAAAAGGTTAGTGCGATTATTTTCGAACCATCTCTCTTGTCTGCGTTCAGTCAGACGAGCATCAATACGGATACAATAGTTAATAAAGTCACCTAACGCAGTGGGAGGGTCGGCACGAGCAAGTTCATCCTTAATCAGTGGAGACAACCCTTTCCGAAAAATAGATTTTTTAGCGGAAGTGTCCCAAGTGGCATCAAGAGCCCATCTCCTGAAATCCAGGGCATATTCGGCTACTGAACGCTTACCTTGGCGCAAAGTTAACATGGCTGCTTCAGCTGTTGCACCTCGATTGGGGTCATCAAACACCTGCCCCATGACTGAAATAAAAGCATCAAGGTGATTCAAACAATCATCCTCAGTCTCAATCAGAGGGTTTGCCCACATCAAAGCCTTATTGGTAAGCAACATGATTATAGTAAGCACTTTGGATCGTTCAGTGGGAAATTGTGAAGCATGTGCAGAGAAAAATAAATTGCATTGATTAATAAATCCCCTGAATTTCTCACGTTCACCGCCAAAACGAAAAGGAGGTAATTTGGGGATCCCAGAACTTGGGGTTATGGCAGGAGCCTGGGCTCGTTCCTCTAGAGCCTCAATCCTGGCTCGCAATTCCTGGGTAGTCTGTCCAAACACTTGCAAATTATGATTAGTGAGGTCCTGTAGGCTTGCAAAACGGGTTTTTAAAGTCTGTACATCTGAAAGGATTGTATCAGTCACTCCGCAAAGTTCCTTTATGCGGGCCTCCATCTTCCAGATCTTTTAAGGCAGAGGTGCTGGAAGGAGAAGAGGAAAGGAAAAAAAAAAAACAAAAAAAACAATAGTGTTTACCTGTGGTAACACTCCAGAGTAAAATTTTAAGGGAATGCGCTCACCTGGAATGGTTGTGAGAAGTCACAACCACTGTCATCACATAAGGTATTAAACGGACATCTGATATCCACAGTCACAGCAGACACGGCTTTCCCAGACCCAGCAGACACTAAACATTGGCTCCTGAATCTTGTCATATATAGTGTACAGTTCCTATAGCGTCTTGTGCTTGGGTGCGAGGAAAACACAGGAGACATAGGTTGATATGAAATGACTTGTATTACTTCATACAAGCATGCTGAAAAGTTCACACAGTTTGCAGGAACAGCGACAGGAGACACAGCAGGCCAGAGTAACTTCAAGCACTACAATAAATCTCCAAAGCAGGTTCAGGATCTCTTCTCTGTACCGTAATTCCTCTGCAAACATGGATTCACCAAACAGCAGGTTTCCAGAGTCCAAAAGTGTTCCAAGGTTCCTCAGTAGGGAATAGCTGGAGTACAAGTCCAAGGCTTCCAGGAGTCAGGTCACAGACTGACTGAGGCTTGATTCAGGAGCACTGATTGTTCAGCTGAGGCTGCTTAAGAAGCAAGAGGGAAGAATCAGGGCGGGAACATGAAAACTGGAAACTCCATATTAACTGAGGGCAAGAGCTGCAGAAAGACAGAAAGCAAAATGGCCGACGGAAAACTGAGTTTCAAGGAACATGTCAACAGAGACAAAGAACCTTACATCGACAGTCTATTCTTGTTCTTAGAAATGAAGGCTATTCCATGCGAAAAATTACCAAGAAACTGAAGAATTCATACAATGGTGTGTAGTACTCCCTTTAGAGGAGTGCACAAACAAGCTCTAACCAGAGAAGAAAGACAAGTGGGAGGCCCCGCTGCACAACTGAGCAACAAGACAAGTACATTAGAGTCTTTAGTTTGAAAAATTGACGCCTCACAGGTCCTCAACTGGCAGCTTCATTAAACAGTTAATCTTTTCCTTTCATTTAAGCCAGTCTTAAATATGGCTTTTGTTTTGCCAATCTGCCCTGAAGGCCAGCATCCCCAAATCGCCTCTTCACTGTAGATGTTGACACTGGCGTTTAATGTGTACTGTTTAATGAAGCTGCCAGTTGAGGACCTGTGAGGCGTCAATTTTTCAAACTAAAGACTCTAATGTACTTGTCTTGTTGCTCAGTTGTGCAGCGGGGCCTCCCACTTGTCTTTCTTCTCTGGTTAGAGCTTGTTTGTGCACTCCTCTAAAGGGAGTACTACACACCATTGTATGAATTCTTCAGTTTCTTGGTAATTTTTCGCATGGAATAGCCTTCATTTCTAAGAACAAGAATAGACTGTCGAGTTTCACAAGAAAGTTCTTTTTTTTTGGCCATTTTGAGAGTTTAATGGAACCAACAAATGTAATGCTCCAGATTCTCAACAAGCTCAAAGGAAGGTCAGGTTTATAGCTTCTCTAATCAACCAAACGGTTTTCAGCTGTGTTAACATACTTGCACAAGGGTTTTAAAGGGTATTTTAACCATCTATTAGCCTTCTTACACAGTTAGCGAACACAAAATACCATAAGTACACTGGAGTGATGGTTGTTGGAAATGGGCCTCTATACACCTATGAAGATATTGCATTACAAACTAGACGTTTGCCGCTAGAATAGTCATTTACCACATTAACACTGTATAGAGTGTATTTCTGAATCATTTAATGTTAGCTTCATTGGAAAAAAACTGCTTTTCTTTCAAAAATAAGGAAATTTCTAAGTGACCCTAAACTTTTGACCGGTAGTGTACATGTTGCTCCACTCCTAAAGCCCGGCAAAGCAATTTCTGGTTTGTAAAACAAGTCATGCAATTCATTGAAATTTGTTTGTACCTCAAGCTAACCAGTATAGTTATACTAAACATCTTTAGATGGTGTCGCTTATCCTTTTTCATCACCATTTATCCATCTGTTATGTCTTGTTCTTGTTTTTCATGTTTTTGTATGGTTAATACAATTTTGTAATTTTTATACAAATTGATTTCAATTTTCATTTGCATATACAATTTTGGGGCATTATACTCCAAATCTCTTTAGGATTCATCCATCGCGGGAGTTGCCCCTCCCCTTTTGTTCAGAGTTACTTCTCCCCTCATGGGGACTTAGTATATACTTATATGTCCATCGTCTTGGCCCCTTCCTATAATAATGTCCTCCGTCTTGGCTCCTTAATATAATAATATCAGCCATTTAAGCCCCTTCCTGTAATAATGTCCCTTGTCCTGGCCCCATCTCATAAGAATGTTCCTGTCTTGGCCGATTCCTGTAGTATTGTCCCCCATCCTGACTCTTTCCTGTAATAATGTCCCCCATTCTGGACATTGTTATGCCACGTGAGCACTGCACCAAATCAGCGGTCAATAATGGCCTGAAGTTTTCACACTTCCTTGGCTGATTGGCTGCAGTGCTTACTTGGCATAACAATGTTACATGAGCACTGGGAAACAAGGAAAAAAAAATATTGTAACAGATAGTGTACTTAGGGAACGGTGGGGAATATTTAATATTTAATAAGAAAATATCTTAGATTATGGCACTAAAGAGGGATTTACAATGAAATATAGTTTGACTTTGTACTACCCTTTTAATGTGCAGGTTAGTAGTGCTGCGAAGCCATGTGGCCACTGCACTGAAGTCACGGCTGCTGGGTGGAAATGGACTTTATTCCTACTGGCAGCCACTGACTTTCAGTGTATATGTATTTATTTTATGTCTAATTTTGGAATAAATATAAAATAGACTTTGGCCTTCCATACTGTTATATTGTTACATCTACTCATAAGTGACAGTGTTCTGCTTCAGAAAGAAAATTGTCTCTAAGGCCACATTCACACGTACAGTATTTGGTGAGTTTTTTACCTCAGTATTTGTAAGACAAAACCAGGAGTGGAACAATCAGAGAAAAAGTATAATAGAAACACGTCACTATTTCTGTATTTGTCACCCACTCCTGGTTTTGGCTTATGAATTCGGATGTAAAAAGCTCATCAAATACTCAACGTGTGCACGTAGTCTAACAAGGTATGCCTAATAGTGGGTGTCCAAGGTTTGGCTTGTACCCAAATACCCAAGACATAGAAGCCATTGCCTTTTTTGCTGGATCTCCTCAAGTCAGTTTTCTAGATTGCTCTGTGCAATGTTCAGCAAAGCTCTGAGATTTACACCAAAATCAAACAGTAATAATCCCAATTTGTAGCTTTAAGGCATACCATAAATTTTACTAATGTCAACCATTTTCCCCCATTCCTAAAGAATCGAGACAAACATTCTTTACGTTCACTTAGCCAGTGAGAATTTTCTAAGGAAAATACACTGATATGATTTGTGAAAACATTTAAATCTGGCAACATAAAATAATGTATTATGATTACTTTTCCCAAGACACAACTTTGGAAATGACCATTGGAGAAAGTATACAGGACTGCCCCAGCCGAGGTCCCCAGTGTGCATTTATCTGCATAGAAATATTACTCACAAAACACAGATGCAGTGACAGGCATTGCTCAGAGATGTGTGGCACAGAAAGTAAATCAGCCCATTCCTAAAAAGGTGATGATTGGTACAGGTCAGAAGTCGTGGCTTAACAAGAGCTAAATCCAGTCCTTCCCAATTTCCATGCCACATAGCAAAGTACATGACTTCATACCATTATTTTCATTAGAAAACAGTATTAAATCATTGAGACATTCAGGCTTCACTATCCTGCCGCAATAAACCTGCTGCCATATAAAATGATGTTAGGCTTGACATTTGAAATGCACAAAAAAAGGGAAAATAATCTTTTATTAAAAGAAGATATGTTGTTTTATTTAGGGATTTTTTAGCATTTTTTATTGTTTAGTTAATGTAATTATTAAAGAGGATCTGTCACCTTCTTAAAAAAAACTGAAGCAAATACATTGTAACAATCCCTGAGTTCGCCCGATAACGCAGCTCTTTTTGTTTTTGAGCTGTGTTGCTCCATTGCTGAGATATTCAGATTTATTTTTTTTCTTGCGTACACTATGTGAAATCTCTGCTTTGCAGTCCCACTGGGCGTTTCTTCACAGTCTACTCTAGGGGGGTGTGCTTTTACCCCTCCCTCCCAGATGCTGCCGATCACATCTCAGCAGGATCTGAGACTGATAGACTGCTAGATCAGCTGCTAACTTGTGAATAACAACATCTGGGAGTAAATTGTGAAAGCACCCTCCCCCCAGAGAAGACTGTAAAGAAATGCCCAGTTTGACTGTAAATCAGAAATTTCATGTGTTGCGCTCCAGAAGAAACAAATGTGAATATCTCTGCAATGGAGTGACACAAGGCAAAACAAAAAACAATAGCAGAACTGGGGGAACGCAGGGATTTTGATTAGATATTTAGCACAATTTTTTGGAGCAAGTGATAAGTCCTCTTTAAATTAGGTTATTGTTTTAAATGTTTATTTTATCCACTTTACCACCCAGCATGTTTTCACCTTCCTGACCTGACCAAATTTTACAGTTCTGACCTGTGTCACTTTGTGGTAATAACTCTGGAACACTTCAACGAATTCCAGTAATTCTGAGATTGTTTAAATCGTGACATATTGTGCTTCATATTAGTGGTAAATTTAGGCCGATATTTCATGCGTTTATGTGTGAAAATATCAGAATTTTGGTAAAAATTTAGAAAATGTAGCAATTTGCAAACTTTTTATGTCCTTAAACCAGATAGTTATATCACACAAAATAGATAATAAATAATATGTATTACATGTCTACTTTACATCAGCAACATTTTTTAAACATAATTTTTTATTGTTAGGAAGTTAGAAGGATTAAAAGTAGGTCAGCAATTTCTAAACTTTCCAACCAAATTTACTAAACCAATTTTTTTAGGGACCACATCACATTTGAAGTGACTTTGAGGGGCCTATATGACAGAAAATACCCAAAAGTGACACCATTTAAAAAACTGCGGCCCTCATTGTGCTCAAAACCACATTAAAGAAGTGCATTAACCCTTCAGGTGCTTCATATGAAATAAAGCAATGTGGAATTTTTGGACCATACAACTTGTTGTGCAGTTTCTCCTGAATACGCCGATAACTCATATTTAGTGGAAAACGACTGTTTGTGAGCTCGGCTGGACTCTGAATTGAAGGAGCGCCGCTTGAGTTTTAGAGAGCAATATTGACTGGAATAGATAGTGGACACGATGTTGCATTTGTAGAGCCTCTGATGTGCATAAACAGTGGAAACCCCCCACAAGTGACCCCACTTTGGAAACAAACTACACCCCTCAAGGAACTAATCTAGAGGTGTGGTAAGCACCGTGAACCCACAGTTGCGTCACAAATTTTTATAATGTTGAGCCGTGAAAATTAAAAAAATCTTTCCCACAAAAATGTTGTTTTTGCTCCAAATTTTTTATTTTCACAAGGGTAACAGGAGAAAATGGACTGTACACTTTGTTGTGCAATTTCTTCTGAGTACACCGATAGCGCATATGTGGTGAAAAACTACTGTTTGGATGCATGGCAGGGCTTGGAAGGGAAGGAACACCTTTTGACTTTTAGAGAGCAAAATTGTCTGGAATGGATATCTGATGCCATGTTGCATTTGCAGAGTCCCTGATGTGCCTAAACAGTGGAAACCCCCCACAAGTGACCCCATTTTGGAAATTAGACCCCTTAAGGAACTAATCTAGAGGTGTCGTAAGCACTGTGAACCCACACTAGCTTCACAAGTTTTTATAATAATAAAACAATATGGCAATAAACATATTATAAATGTGTAATAGAATCTGTAGTGCCAGTGTCCCTGAATGCTGCTGCTTTTCCTCGGCAGGGAGGTATGCTGGCTCACTCACCACCAAAGCCCCTGTCCCGCACTTCCTCCTTCTTCCTTGTCAGCAGATGCTTGGGGTGCCCCCCCTCAAAGGGGCTGCGTGAACCATCTTAAAGTGTCCCCAGCCAATGGCTGGGGGACACTTACCATTTAAGGCACCTCCTCCTGCATGGAGGCACCTGAGCAATGCGGTTGTCCTTAGAAACATTTCTAGTTGTCAGGTCCTCAGTTCCTGCCAGTCAGTTACCTGTTCCGTACCTTGTACTTGCTTGTCTCTCTGTATTTGAACAATATCGGTCTACACCTGCCAGTGCTCATCTGTATACCAGCTGTTCTAGCCTGCACTTACTAGAGCTCATCTGTATACCAGCTGGTCCAGTCTGCACCTTCCTCTGCTCATCTGTATACCAGCCGATCCACTCTGCACCTGCCAGTGTTCATCTGTATCCCAGCCATTCCACCCTGCACATGCCAGCGCTCATCTGTATACCAGCCGGTCCACTCCACACCTGCCTGTGCTCATCTGTGTACTAGCCAGTCCACCCTCCACCTGCCAGCACTAATCTGTATACCAGCTGGTCCACTACGCACCTGCCAGTGCTCATCTGTATATATGCTGGTCCAGTCTGCACCTTCCTGTGCTCATCTGTATGCCTGCCGGTCCAGTCTAAACTTTCCTGTCCTTATCTGTATACTGTCATGATCCGTTCCAGGGTTTAGTCCTGTCTGCCCTTGGTCCGGGCGGATCATGTCAAGGGTTAACTTTGCTCTGCCTCATTCTGGGTTCAGGTTGGCTATTTAGCTCTCACACATCCTGCTAGCAGTGTGAGCTATACTGCTACCTTCGGCTTGTGAACCTGACTGGTAACCCTTGATTTGTCCTGCTGTTATCCCTGACTTGTCCCGTGTCTGTTGTTCCCCTCTGTCTGCCCTGTTCCCTGCATTTCCCTGTTTGTCTGTTTGATTCTCTGGTTTTTGACTCGGCCTGTATTCGGACTCGCTTCTGCTTTCTGTCTTTGTCTTATCTGCTTCTGACCGTTACTGACCTCCTGGCTTTCTCCTGACCACATATATTGCTTATTCCTTTTGTCCTGCTGCCTCCGTACGGTTTTGACTTGGCTTGCCTGACCACGCTCCCGCCACTTGGTGGCGCCTGTGTTTCTGCTCTGTAGAGGGCTTGCTGAGACCTGTGATACTTCAGATGACTGATTATTCCTGACTCAGTCTTGGACGTTTTTGCTGCCACCTGGTGGTGGTTTTGGCTGCTGCAGTGCAGGCCTACTCTGGTAGTGTGTAATTCCTTCTCCCCTCTGTAACCTACAGGTGGAGCACACACCAGCCTGCATTACAGCTGCGTGACATATACCAGCTGGTCCAGTCTAAACCTTCCTGTCCTCATCTGTATACCAGGGGGCCAATCCACATCTGCCGGTGCTCATCTGTGTACCAGCCAGTCCACCCTCCACCTGCCAGCGCTAATCTGTATACCAGCTGGTCCAGTCCGCACCTGCCAGTGCCTATCTGTATACCAGCCAGACCTATCTGTATCTGTGATTCCTGTGTTTGTGCAGTGCCTGCCTGCACCAACTGTCCTCTCCTGGGCCGTTCCAGCTAACAGTCGCTTGGAGGTCAGCTGCCAAGCATCCATGGTCTGTCCCGGAGTAGCACCTTGTGTTCATTGAGAGCCAAGCCCAACCCCACCAACAGAGGCTCTAGTGAAAAGTCAGGCGCTCACCTAGTCACGCCCCATAATTCACCATAATTGTAAAATTCTGAAAACTGTACTCATCACTTTTGACCTTGGGTTCTCTTTCAATGGCCTGTATAACTTTTTATGAAATGTACAATTGTGTATTTTATGCTTTAAAGTTTTTTATAATTGATTTAGCACCTCATGCTCTCTGAAAATACCGCATAGTGTCCACAATCTATTCGAGCTCTAAAATTCAAATAGCGCTTTTTGACTACCGAGCCACACTTTGTGCGAAAATAGTAGTTTTTGATCACATATGGGATATTACCAATTTGGGAGATGTTGTATAACAAATTGTGTGGTCCATTTTCTTCTATTAGCCCTTGTGAAAATTAAAAATTTGTGGCTAAATCAATATTTTAATGGAAAAAAAATACATTTATTATTACACTTTTCATTAACTCCTGTAAAGCACCTGAACTGTTACAACATTTGTTGAAAGCAGTCTTGAATAATTTGAGGTACATTTTTTTAAAATTGTTTCAAGTTTTGGAAATTTTCCAATATATAGACCTCTCAAAGTCACTGTAAAGCTGAATAGATCCATAAAGAAATAGGATTTGCGAATTTCCATGAAAAAAAAAGAAAAATTGCTGCTAAATATTAACCCTTACTAACATGCTAACAGGTTAAAAAAAATTACACTGACATAAAGTAGACATTTGAGAAATGTTGTTTATTAACTAATTTGTGTAGTATGACCTTCTGGATTAAGGGTGTAACATTTAAAGTTTGAAAATTACACATTTTTCAGATATTTTCATTAAAAAAAATTGCTAAATATATCAACCTAAATTGAACACTAGCATGTCATGCTTTTTCATGACAATGTGTCATGAAAAAGCAAGCTCAGAATTACGGAGATATTCTAAAAAATGACCCATGTCAGATTTGAAAAATAGAGCTTAGTCATTAAAGGAGTTTTTCACTAGTATTTGACTCTTTTTCATAAGTCCCAAGTCTTCCTAACAATCACTTTTCTAATATACTTTTATTATTTGCGCATCTATGTGAGTCACATAACCCTTTATTGTCATGCAGCCACTGCTTCCTTCTCTGTTACTTCCCATCTGGGCGCTGGAATCAAATGAAATGACAAGAGAACATCACTGAAGTGGGCGAAGCTGCCTTTCAATTATTGACAATGTCCGGAAACATTGAATGACAAGAGGACGTCACTAATGGGAGTAGAGCTGTCTTTCAGTGATTGACAGGAGTCTGAGCACGCATGCTCAGATCACTGACTTCATTGTCCATTTCTGCACAAATCCTGCTGATGCTTTGGAGCGTTGGTCCTTTTGCTGACAGGTGCTGTGATGTGCGCCTTGTCTTTAGAAAGCATATCACAGCGCTTGTCTGCTGAAGGTGTCTGCAGCGTCATGCACCACACATCGCCAAGCTCAAATCAGGCTTCACTGTTGTCACGATTCCTCCACTCATGGTGTCCTAAGGACGCTGTGATTGACAGCTCAGCCACCCTATGGGTTCAAGGATGTGCTGGGTTTTCACATATTGTCCATTTAGCCTATTTGGCCAGCCCTGTAGTTTCTACAGGTGTCACATGTTCAGGGTGATTGGCTATTTAAATAGCTAGTGATGAGCGTGCATGCTTGTCACTAATCGTTACTTGAGCTCAAGTCTCCTCCCCGCATGTTTGGCCCTTTTTAGACAGCCAATGAACATGTGGGAATTGCTTGACAGTCGCTGTAATGCCATAGCCATCTTGGTTTTGGCATTACTGTGATTGGCTGACTGCATAGCGTCCTCAGGTCTATATAAGACCAGTGACATTATGCTCGTCACACTGTACCCCGGACACATGCAGCGTAGGAAGATTTGCTGAAGAGAGAGGGACAGAATTGTAGCTGTGTACAGTATTAGCAAGGAATTAAACCTCAATTATATTTCTGTTAAGTGCAAAAACAGTCCTTAGGGATAATTATAATAAACTGTAACACTGCTGTTAGCAGCACTTAGGGAGAAATTGTGCTGAAGGAATCATGTGGGACAGGATAGGGTGAATTGTACGTCCTTTATGCTGCAGCCTGCAACTCATACCAAAACTCCTTCTCAGGGCTAGTAATATTGTTTTCTCTTTAAATCCTGCAAATTGTTCTGAGCAGGGTAATATTATACATTATTTTTACGGTGGCAGTTGTGCGTCAATAGCATACAGTCAGACTTGGTTGGGTCTCAATAGCACTGTTATACACAAGTGGTCAAAATTATTGGTACCCCTCGTTTAATGACAGAAAAACCTACAATGGTCCCAGAAATAACTTGAATCTGACAAAAGTAATAATAAATTAAAAATCTATGAAACTGAACAAATGAAAGTCTGACATTGCTTTTTAACCATGCTTCCACAGAATTAAAAAATAAAAAATAAAACTCATGAAATAGGCATGGACAGAAATGATGGTACCCTTAACTTAATATTTTGTTGCACAACCTTTTGAGGGAATCACTGCAATCAAACGATTCCTGTAACTGTCAATGAGACTTCTGCACCTCTCGACAGATATTTTGGCCCACTCCTCAAGAGCAAACTGCTCCAGTTGTCTTGTATTTGAAGGTTGCCTTTTCCAGATGGCATGTTTCAGCTCTTTCCAAAGATGCTCAATAGGATTTAGGTCAGGTCTCATAGAAGGCCACATCAGAATAGTCCAATATTTTCCTCTTAGCCATTCTTGGGTGTTTTTAGCTGTGTATTTTGGGTCATTATCCTGTTGCAAGATCCATGACCTGCAACTGAGAGCAAGCTTTCTGACACTGGGCAGCACATTTCTCTCTAGAATCCCTTTATAGTCTTGAGATTTTATTGTACCCTGCACAGATTCAAGACACCATGTGCCAGATGCAACAAATCAGCCCCAGAACATAACAGAGCCTCCTACATGTTTCACAGTAGGGACAGTGTTCTTTTCTTGATATGCTTCATTTTTCCATCTGTGAACATAGAGCTGATGTGCCTCTCCAAAAAGTTCAATTTTTATCTCATCCATCTGTCCATAGGACATTCTCCCAGAAGCTTTGTGGCTTGTCAGCATGTAGTTTGGCAAATTCCAGCTTTTTTATGATTTTTTTTCAACAATGGTGTCATTTTTGGTCGTTTGCCATAAAGTCCACTTTGGCTCATACAACGACGAGTGGTGCGATCTGACACTGATGTTCCTTGAGCTTGAAGTTCACCTTTAATCTGTTTAGAAAATTTTCTCGGCTCTTTTGTTACTATTTGTATTATCCATCTCTTTGATTTGTCATCAATTTTCCTCCTGCGGCCACGTCCAGGGAGGTTGGCTACAGTCCCATGGAGCTTAAATTTCTGAATAATATGTGCAACTGTAGTCACAGAAACATCAAGCTGCTTGGAGATGGTCTTATTACTTTTACCTTTAACATGTTTGTCTATAATTTTCTTTCTAATCTCCTGAGACAACTCTTTCCTTTGCTTCTTCTGGTCCATGTTGAGTGTGATACACACCATGTCACCAAACAGCACAGTGAGTATCTGTAGCCCTTTATACAAGCACACTCACTGATTC
Organism: Oophaga sylvatica; assembly: GCA_033576555.1. Lineage (NCBI taxonomy): Eukaryota > Metazoa > Chordata > Amphibia > Anura > Dendrobatidae > Oophaga > Oophaga sylvatica. Next base: position 845,817,442 of record JARQOD010000001.1, read on the forward strand.
CAACATGGTAGACACCTGTGATGCTAATTAGTGGTCACACCATGTCCCTTTTGTCACATTATTTTCAGGGGTACCACAATTTCTGTCCAGTCCTATATCATGAGTTTTATTTTTTTAAAAAATCTGTGGAAGCATGGTTGAAAAGCAGTGTCTGTCTGATGTATTTTGAATTTATTATTACTTTAGTCAGATTCATGTTATTTCTGTGGACATTGTTGGTTTTTCTGTCATTAAATGAGGGGTGGCAACAATTTTGACCACGGGTGTATTTATACTGCAGTCTCATACATCCATCTCAACTGAGCAAATTTTGTTGACATTGCAATACTGCAATTTTTTTGAGCTGTGACATTTTATACGGCATTTATTGTGCTAGAGTTGGGCTTCAAACCACCTCCCACCCCTCCTCCAAAAAACTGTTTGTTAAAAAAAATTTCAATGCTATATTGGTACTGCAGTCTTAAGGCACTGTCACACTTAGCGATCGCACTAGCGATCACGACAACGACACAACCTGATGAGATCGTTGGTGCGATCGCTATGTGGTTGCTAGTTAGCTTCCAAACATAAGGATCTCATCAGAGATCAGCGATCTGTATAACGACCTCTACGGTCGTTGGGAAAACCTAGTCCCACCTGCGACGCTGGTAAAGTCGTTCATAAAGGGTGTCACACTCAGCGATTCAGGCACACCAGCGGGACACCAACGACCAAAAAACGTCTCAGAACGTTCATAAGCGATCAGCGACATCGCAGCGGGGGCCACATCGCCGCTACATGTCACACACATCTGCGTCGCTAACGACATCGCTACTGCATCATAAAATCGCTGATGCTTTAGCGATCTCGTTAGCGATCTCGCTTAGTGTGACAGTACCTTTATATGGCCATCTGTAGCTGGCAAATTTTTCTGTTATTGTTATACTTTCTGCAACATTTTCTCAACAGGGATATATCATACGTAATTAAAAATTGGCTAGGCGCGTGGTAAGGAGCAGGGAAGTGGACGTAAGGCTGATGGTGAGTGCAGAGGCCAAGGCCATGGGCAAGGTGAAACCGTGCCTGCCGCGAGTGCACAACAAACACACACATCATGTCGATCTAGCTTCCTGTCCCACTTTGTAGGGGGCATGGATCACCACTCTGGAAGCCAGACCAGTGTGAAAAGGTTGTTGGATGGATAGCTGATATTTCTTCCAGTCCTTTTGCCAGCACCAGCCTGTCTACCACATGGTCAAGTCTCAGTAGCCGTGATTCTGGACAACATAATCCGCTCCCTGATCCTCCTTCCTCCCACCATGGTGAGTGAAAAAAATGATCCCAGACTTGGACACTCCGAAGAGCTGTTCACATTTCCGTTTATAGATTATGGCCTTTCGCCCTGCCCACTTCAAGCAGGACATGAGGAGATCGCATTTAACAATGCTCAAATATTTGAGCAACAATGCTCACAAGAAGGCGATGGTGGGAAAATTCAATTACTGTCACAACAGCTGGATGATGATGAGACACAATTACCAGCAAGTGGTGTTGTTATGTTAGCAAGTCAGACGGATGACCAGTGTGTGGCAGTAGAAGTCGAGGTGGTGGACGATAAAGCTACTGCCGCAACCTGGAAAGGTGACATGCAGAGCAAGGACAGCAACTCAGAGGGGGAGGGATCCTCAGCACCACAAAAGACAGGAAGAGGCAGTGGGGTGGTGTCACGGGGCAGTAGTGAGAAAACAGGGGACGAGGAACCTGGGCCCCTGAACTGCCCCTCAGGCTAAGGGGGTGCCCTGTCTTTCCTTAACTTCGGGGTACCCTTGAAGGTAGGGAGGCCCAAGTCACCGACCTGTCCCTGTGTACTGTTTAGCCCTGAGCTAAACCCCCTAACCCCCTCCCCTGCTGCCCTTACTGGAGAAGAAGAGGACTGTTGTAGAAAGACGGCAGAGAGAGTAGCCCCCGGGCAACAGTCCTCACACGATTGATCCCAGCTGAAAACTTCCCTGGACCGCCAATCTATGACCAGGTTGTGTTTTTTCAACCAAGGGAGGCCTAAGACGATGGGAGTTGGCATACCCTCCAAGATGTAACATGACAGGGACTCTTCATGACGAGTCCCTACACGCAGGTGTATATAATCTACGACTTGGGTCACCTTCCCCTGGCTGAGTGGGACAGAGTCAATGGCCTAGACGCTTAGGGGTTTGCTAGCGTCCTACACCTCAGGCCATGAGTTTGGACAAAGTGAGCATCCACTGTCTACAAGCACCGGTATACGCTCAGTTACCCCACCAACCACCACTTCAGCAGACAGGGTACACTGAGGGGAAAAAATGGAGGAAATATGCACTCCCTGGTCGCCTCCCTCCACACGACCAAGGGGGGCGCGGCCTATTAGATGGTGTAGATACTTTGGTGTGAGCAGACACCGATAAAATGTCCTGTCTGCCCAGAGAAGAAACATGCCCCCACACCACGGCGAAACGCAGGCAACCCCGTTTAGGAACCAACTCCTCCCACCTGCATGGGTTCGTCTGCCTGCACTGGTATGTCCTCTTCCCTAGCAAGGGCAACAGGGGTCAGATTTGGTGTATGCCTCTCCCTGAGGCATCTATCCACCCGGATGGCAAGGGACATGGCGGCCTCCAAGGACCTGGGAGCAGCGTACTGCACCAGAGTATCCTGCAACCTTGGGGACAGACCCTGCACAAAATGACTCCTAAGGGCAGGGTCATTCCACTGTATGTCAATGGCCCACCTCCTGAACTCTGAGCAGTACTCAGCCATCCGGCCCCCCTGCTTGATTTTACGGAGTCGGGATTCCGCCAGAGAGACGCCATCAGGATCTCCATACACCAACGCCAGAGCCGCGAAAAACCCGTCCACCGACCGTAAAGATGGTGAATCGGTCAGCAGGGAGAAGGCCCAAGATTTGGGGATCACCCTTGAGAAGGGACACAATAATCCCGACATGCTGTTCCTCATTCCCTGAAGAACGGGGGTGTAACCTGAAATATAATTTACAGGCCTCCTGAAAAACCAGAAATTTATCTTTCCCTCCAGAAAACCTGTCAGGGAGAGATATCTTAGGTTCTGGTTGAGTCTGCACCTGAGCTGAGGCCCAGAACCCCACCAACTGCTGCTGCTGCTGCACCACCTCACCCTGCAGCACCTTACACTCATCGGTGAGGGTCTGAAGCAGTTGGGCAAAGGCCTGCATTTGGGCTATGGCTTACCAGAAACAATGTGTCGGTTGGTGACAGTGTCATGGGGCAGTAGTGGGAAAACGGGACGAGGTACCTGGGCCCCTGAACTGCCCCCCAAGCTAACGGCGTGCCCTGTCTTTCTTTAACTTGGGGTACCCTTGAAGGTAGGGAGGTCCAAGTCACCGACCTGTCCCTATCTCCTGTTTAGCCCTGAGCTAAACCCCCCAACCCTCTCCCCAGGTAGTGAGACAGGGAATAAAGTGAAAGAAAGAAAAGACAGACACCTAGGGGACAAGGCAACTAAAAAGCAAAACTTAGCTTTCTCTGCTGCAATGCACCGCACAGCAGAGTAAGACACCAGATTAAGGTAATAGCTGACGTACCACTGCACTCAGCAAGCTCTTGACTCCAGTTTGGTTGGTCTCCATAGAGGAAGTGTATCATCAACAGTCAGCTGAAGCATCAGGTGATCTTTTAAAGGATTGTAGGAGTGGTCACCACCTGCATCAGCAAACTCAGCAGCAATGTAATTACACCAGCGGCCATCGGGGGAAAAGACTGACATTAACCCCCGATGGCCTGAAAGGAAAAAAGTTTTAATATGAAAAGCAAAATCTGCCACAGATCCAAAAATAGATCGTGACAGGTAGCCAGAGACACAAGGTAGGCAACTGTTCCCCAGAGCACCAACACGGGTGAAGTTGCCAAGCCAAGGTTTAGGTGTTCACGAGTCTGGCACTTTTTAAAGACAATTCAGTTAACCTACAAAAGGCCATTTGCAACATCTGCCATGCCAGAATCAGCAGAGGCAGCACAACTACCAACCTGATTACCACCAGCATGCTCGGGCACATACAAGCAAAGCACCGGACTTTTTGAGCCGAACGCTAGGGTCCAGAAACAGTGTCTGCAGGTGACTCCACTGCCTCTTCCCCTGTTCTAAGTACACTCCAATCTACTGTCCATGACGTAGGCAAAGATGCCTTTCATCCTGCACCTGTCGTTGAACACTTGCAACCACCGTAAGCAATCATGTCCAAGTCCTTGTCCCAGCACAGAGTTCAGTTGTCCCTACTAGAGTTGAGCGAATATCTTTGGTTCCTCGCTTATTCAGCAAGCTATAGCGCTTGCCAAATAAGCTACAGCGGGAGCCCGGCTTCCTGGATCGCGCCAGCTGAGACCTAGTCAGACCCTGAGACGGAACACGTGCTACCAACACCAAGGGTTGTGGGCCCTAAATCAGTCAGGGTTGTGCCCACCTTCTACAGCAGTTCCTGCACCTCCTCACCCTCCATCTCATAAACATCAACATCAGTCTCAAGCTGGAAGCACTGCAGCACTTCCTTGGCCTAGCGGCAGTAAGCTCTGCTGAAGTTAATCTACGTAGGTGATAAACCGCACACCGCCACAGAGTTGTTGAAAGGCCTTACAGACCAGACTCATCTGTTGTTCTCGCACCTGAACCTACAACAGGCATGGTCATATGTAGAGTTGAGCAAATTTGTTTGGGTTCCCTCTTATTAGGCAAGCTATAGCGCTTACCGAATAAGCTGCAGAGGGAACCCGGCTTCCTGGATCACGCCGGCTGATCAGCTGATTGGCGCCGCAGCTGCATGTGTCACGGCTGTGTCACAGCACATGTATGGAGATCCTGTTTGTTGGGCTCACATGCATGTGCTGTGACTGTCACACATCCGCGACACATGCAGCTGCGGTACCGATCAACTGATCAGCCGGCGCAATCCAGGAAGCCGGGTTCCTTCTGCAGCTTATTCGGTAAGCGCTATAGCTTGCCGAATAAGAGGGAACCCGAAAAAATTTGCTTAACTCTAGTCGTATGTAACAATTTCCATAACCTGGTGGCAGCTCTGAAGCCTGGCAACCTTGCACACGTACAATACCTTGCCCACGTGCTCAACTTAGTTGTTCAGCAGTTTTTCAAAACCTACCCAGACCTTCCTGAGCTACTGGTGAAAGTACCTTCATGCCATCTGTTTAGCGTGAATGGCATGAAGACGAGGAGGAGAGGGAGGATGAGGAGGAGAACGAGGAGGACAACATGGACAGTCACCCTTCCCACCCAAACATGAGTATACGCTTCAGGATTTTGTCTTTTTGTGTCGTCCTCCTTCTCCACGACCATATCAACAGGGTGATCATGCTACCCTTGCTATAAATTTTTTAAGGGTGTTTATGATACCCGCAGTAACAAATTTTAGAGGCCTACCTTGAACATTCTTGTATATATATATGTATATCCCCCAGGGTAAATGTTTTTAAGTTGATGCACTTAGTGCATGGGCATTACCAATCTAGGATATCCACTCCTTAATAATGGGAAAAAAATAATTTCTGAAGTCCTCCACTACATCTCTTCAAAGGGGTATTGGAGTGACTTCTTCTAATTTTTGGCAGTCCCTTGCACTTAGTGCATACACTTCACCTCCTTTAATAACGGGAAAAATGTGTATCTGTGGATAGACCTTCTAGTTAAGGGAAAAAATGTTTAAACCTAAAAGCTGATGGGTTCTTTTACTATATGATCCAGTGCTTTGTTGTGGGCTGGCAGGTGGTAGTCACATAGGGAGTTCTCACACTGCATACAGGATTTCACAGCCAGGACAGGAGACTTTGTACAGTAAGTACAGAAGATCCTGGTATTCTACATATCAGCCTGAGTAGATGCAAAATGCTCCACGATATTCCCCAGAAGGGTTAATGAAATAATAATCCTTGATGCTGCTACATTAGACTAATCGCTTTTTTCAGGTCTAATTCAAATATATTCTATTTTGTTATAATAATACTGCTCTTATCTGTAATTCATGTAGGTTGAGGTGTGGCAGTAGGTATAGTGTCTAGTCAGGGATTATTGCCTTATAAAGTCTAAGCCTTCCTGATGGACTCATTGACCGATTCATGTTTTTTACCATAATCTGTACTCAGAAATTCATCAAAGGAGGCCAAATTAAATGATTTAATGTGTCCATTCACAGTTTCTTTATAGCATCTGTATGTAAGAGTTAATCGTGGGAAGCTTCTGGAGCTTGAATTAAAACTTCTGAACTCTCCAGTACTTTGTTTCCATCTATTTCTGGGTGGTTCTTGAGGTATGTTTGGGGTCATTGTCCTGCTGGAAGACCCATGGCCTACTGAGGGGTAAACCCAGCTTTCTGACCCTGGGCACTACATTGCGACCCAAAATCCTTTGAGAATCTTCACATTCTAGGCACCTAGAAGCAGCAAAACAACCCCAAATTATCTTTGAACCACCACCATTTGACTGTAACTACTGCGTTCTTTTATTTGTAGGCTTCATTCCATTACAGTAAACAGTAGAATTATGTGCTTTACCAAAAAACACAGTGATGGCCAACTGATGACCTTGAATAAAAAATTTTAACTTTCAATGTGTCTGATCATCTCTCACACACCACATGACCAGATAAGGTATTAAAATGATAAAATTATATTTCCTGTTGAATGTTTTTTTTCACCATTGAAACCAATGCAAACGTGCAAAAACACTGCGTGTAAACTTAGCGCAGAGGTGTGGTGAAGCCTTTTTTTTTCTCCTATTTCTTTTGCAATATATACAGTTCATTATCCTGAAAAGAATGGTTGTTAACATTTTTTTCTAGTCAAATCCATTTTAAGTGCAGTTTTGTATGTTTTATTGTCAGTCCATAAAAGTGGCGTAATACTCTGACAACATTATTCTCAGCACCGACCTGGAATTCAGAGATGCTTCCAGGTGTTTTCCCCATGCGGTTCCCATGCCATTTCAGTGCTGTTTTCACCATTTTCAGCAATTTTTAGACCCCCTCCAAACTTGCAGTGGGGGGTCAGAAAAATGCTTGAGGTTCCCATTGATTTCCATTATACTCGTTACTTGGGTCGAGCACCCAAGCATTACAATTTGCTTGACTCGAGTACCCGAGCATTTTAGTACTCGCTCAAAACTCATGGCTAGCAATAGCTAGACCATTGCCAGTTGTAGCTTTTCTCAGTGATGTGTTGCTCTGTACTCTGTTCTGATTTCCTGATCTATGTTGCCAGACTTTGGATTTGCCTTTTCAATACATGTCTGTATTGCTCATTTTGCCTTCGTCGAACTCTTACCTTACCTTACTTGACCCCGGACTTTGTGTCTGATTATCCGTTTGTCTTATGCCTTTGTCCTTGACATACCTTCCAGGCTTTTGACCTCCTGCTCCTTGACTTCCCCCCCTCACAGCTTGCCCATAAGTGACTCAGTATCACAACTGTCATCCTTTATATACAGATCCTGCCAATGTATTGGACCGCCCACCCCTTCAGTGAACTGTGATATGCTTTCTAATTACAAGCAGCACATCGCAGTGCTTGTCAGCTCAAGGGGCCAACGCTCCAAAGCATTGTCAGGATCTGTGCAGAAGAAGACAGGTATCTGAGTATGCATGTTCAGACTCCTGTCAATTATTGAAAGGCAACTTTGCCATATCAGTGACATCCCCATGTCATTTCATCCAATTCCGGTACCCAAGTCTAAGGTAACAGAGCAGAAAGCAGCGGCTATGTGACAACAAAGAGTTATGTGACCCACAGAAGCAGGTAATAAAAAGTATATTAAGTGATTTATGGGAAGAGTTGGAACTTATGAAGGTGGTCAAATAGTAGTGGAAAACCCCTTCAAGATCAAAATTGGTTACAGAATTAAGGGGTTAGTGCATATGCTAGCTTTTTTTCACACTTGCTTCTATGTGCTTTGGTTTTTTGCTTTTAGTTTCATTCTACAATGTGCCAATTCCAATAAGAACAAGGAAAACCATTGCATGAACAGGTGAGCCCAAACTTTTGACTGGAACCATACAACTAGTATGCTTATTTGTCACAAAGTAACATAAAAATTACAAATAAGGGAAATAGTTTCTATACTTCTCAACATTGAAATTACAACATGAAAGAAAGAAAAGTAGTGTAATTATGGAAATATAAATGAATAACTGAACGAATGATGAAAAAACATAAACAAAATTTTAAAAACATTTCAATGTATTCAATATCAAGTATAAGGCCTCGTGCAGAAATATGTGCACTTACACATCTTAGCATGCTATTAATGAAGTTATTAATGTTGTCTGAGGAATGTTCTGCCACGATGAATGCACTTGGTTACGCCGACTAATCACTTCCCAGTGTCACGATTGGCTGCAGCCGCCGAGAAGCGGCCCAGCCCATAATCGCCCCCACGCTGACCGACCACCACGGCGTGGGGTGGGCGTCCCCCGGGGACGCAATATGGACCCTCCATACCGCAGAGGGGGACCCGGGCCTACCCGAACTAGGGAAGGGCAGAGACTGGGGTTCTGTGGCAGCTGAGCATGTGCACAAGGAAGAGACACGTAGAACTTGATTACACCGCACAACTTCAGGTATAGAGAAAGTAAAGTTTACTAAAGTAATAAAGTAAAGACACACACAGTACATAAATCAAACATGACTATGCCAGGCTCCCGATTCCACACCTCCCAGAAGGGTACCACCCAGAGGACCCCAAGGCACCAACGGATCACCGCAGCACACATAGGTGGGACATCAGGACACAGGCATGACATCAGGGTACACAAGGTCATCCGGACGCAGGCAAAACATCAGGGTACATGAGGTCATCAGGACGCAGACAGGACACACGAGGACATCAGGATCCCGAACTCAGGAACATGAACTGGACCTCAGGAACATAGACACAGGAACATGGAATCAGGAACAAGGACCGGACATCAGGAACAAGGACCGGACATCAGGAACACGGACTGGACATCAGGAACACGGACTGGATCTCAGGAACATAGACTGAATCTCAGGAACATGGACAGGACATCAGGAACACGGATTCAGGAACATGGAATCAAGAACACGGACCGGACATCAGGAACACGGACCGGACATCAGGAACACGGACCGGACATCAGGAACACGGACCGGACAACAGGAACACAGACTGGGCATCAGGAACACGGACTGGACATCAGGAACACGGACACAGGAACACGGACTGGATCTCAGGAACATCAGAACACTGCCATCGGACTCCGGACATCTGGCAACGATCGACAGGTTCCGGACATCGGCCTGCGGACATCAGGCTCCAGACATGAGGCCGCAGTATCAGGCTCAGGACATCTGGCAACGATCGGCAGGCTCCGGGCATCAGGCAGGGAAGGATAGGATCCGGACATCTGGAAGTGGTCTTCAGACATCGGAAATCAGGCCGTGGTCATCAGGCTCCGGGCAAGAGTCCACGGTCATCAGACTCCGGACATCTGGCAGCGACCTAAAAAGGAACCCAAGCGGTCTGGTGCAAGCCCCACCGGGTTGAACATGAGCCGGCTGGGGATAGCACCGAATAACAAGCTGAGCACAGAGTAGCAGAAACTCAGCAGACACACTGCACTCCTACTTCCAAGATGAACCCAGGTTATATCACAGAAAGTCAGTTAGCAAAGAGTCACAGTCACTGGGCACAGGGTTCAGGACACAGAAGGACTTCCAGGACCATAACTCAGCAGACACAGTTCAGACAGAGTCAGGTACAGGACAGGTACAGGGTCAAGGATTCAAGCCTGGATATACCGCCTCCAGGACAGGCGCAGGAAGAGGACCAAACAGGAATCAAAGCAAGGACTTTGGTACCAAAACATAAACAGGAGAGGTGCAGGATACAGTTCAGACAGGGTCAGGTACAGGATCAAGGATTGAGGCCTGGATATACCGTCTCCAGGACAGGTGCAGGAACAGGACCAAACAGGAATCAAGGCAAGGACTTTGGTACCAAAACATAGACTGGAGAGGTGCAGGAACACACAACACACATGGCAAGATTCAGAAGCTTTGTGAGTAGCTAAGGCCCTGCCCATAGGGCAGGGAGCCTTTATATAGGAGCTGCCCCTCAGCAATTGGCTGGGGACAGCATTTCAAGTACACACACTAACCCTGATAAAAGCAGGGAGATGTAGCCATGCATGCCCTTAGCAGAATCAGAAACCATTACACACAATCAGTGCAGGAACTGAGGCTCAGGGCACCTGGCAGCGGCTGAACGCCCAGACACACGTGGAAAGTCATGCACCAGCTGCAAATGACCTCGCAACCCGCGAACAGCTTCCACAGCGGCAACCAGGGACCGCACATGTGGATGGTCATGCAGCAAAGCAAAGACCTAACACCACATGAACAGCTACGCAGCAGAGCAGGGAACTGAGCAGGCTCCATACAGGTAACAGCCAACAGTATCTCAGCTCAATTAGGGGAAAGGAGCAAAGGGTTAAAGCAAAGACATGCATTGTCACGCCGACAACCAAGTACAGACAGAACAGCTTGACACCCAGATGTGCATGATGGGAGACAAGTCCAAAGACACTCCAGGACATAGTAGCACGGGCAGTGTGTGGCCTGGAATTTGTTATGATAAAAAACAGCTTTTGGGACCCTTCGGTGATGGTACCACTGGGTCTAATCAAATCATTGTAAATCTGAGCTGCTAGTGTACCTGGAGTAAAGACTAGAGTGGTCCGGCTGATGTACATTATACCTCTTCACATCATAATCTGTGGAATAGGACTGGTATGACAAATGCTCTTGAAGGCCTCTTCATGATGTTGCCCACGTAATATTCAGAGGCAGGAATGGAGGCTAAATGGAAGTCTATCCTTTTCAGCAATGAGTCCCACTTTTATCTTGGATGCGGTTATAACCAATTGTGAGGATTTGCGTGCCCAAGTGCATTCAGCATGGTAGAATATTCCTCAGACAACCATTAATAACCTCAATCATAGCAGGCAAGGGGTGTAAATCCATGTATTTCTGCATGTGCTGTACATACTGGCTGCTGAACAAATCAAGATATTATTAAAATTTTGTTTTCATTTTTTATCATTTGCTTATCCAGTTAATTAATTATCCAATTAATTCCAAGACGTTTCCTTCTTGTTGCAATTTCAATGTTGAGGAGTGGAAATTGTGACTAGACTCCCTGTGATCCTATTAATTATCAAGCATTGCACTCATAAAATAATTTACCTAATGACACAAACAAGTGTCGAGCAGTTAATTGACAACCACACTGTCCTCTTGAACCCTTCCATGGGCAAGCCTGTATATTCACTTCCTCCTAAGCATAAGGGATGCTGACTTTAAAGAGAGTCTGTCAGCACTAAATGACTTTTCAAAACAAGCACATGCCCATGGTCGACCCTAGCCATGGCCAAACAGTTCAGCACATCTTCTCACCCAATTGTTGTGCATCTAAGTCCACCCCGCTCTTTCTTAATTGACAGCTCTGGCTTCAGAGCTGGATGTGTACAATTGATGGAAAACAAGCAGGTGGGAAGGTGCACTGAGACTTTTGGCCAAGGGCGCACTAGCACCTGTGTTTGGTTTGAACAGTCATTTTGTGTTGACAGACTCCATTTAAATTCTTTACTGCCCTAGACTACTAGTGATGTTGGATTGAACCCCTTCAATACCCTATATCACCAGAAATGTTGGTTTTGACCCCCTATTTCCACTCGGAATGTAATTATTAAACTTGAGCATCAGCGTGGTTATCATTACCTCTTTTACTCCATAGACTGTGTAAGTATTCTTTGTGTTACTACTGTAGACAACTAGATTGTTACCATTAAACCTCATCTCCTCAACCACTTGATAATACCAGCCAAATTACTGCTGCTCTGATTATTCTACATGTGGTGTGAAAACACATTTAATTATAAGCTATTGGCTGTATTTTTTTTTTAGAATAGGGATACAATTGCCGTAATATTGTAAGGTAGGGAAAGTAGATATGTGCAATATAACATGGTGGTCAGGGGTGCCAGAAATTCCCAGACAACCTGTATCATTAGGGAACTTTTATGTTCTGTCTGTGAAAAAGAAAGTAAGAAAATTTTTTTTGAAGCTAAAGAAACTTATACAGATTTTTTTTTACTATAATTATCATAATTTTACAGATTACAGTGAATGCAGCTGAAGTCTTCATATCAGAATTATGGGCTATAGATGTGTGTCACTTATAATAATAATGATTTACTACGGTTTTCCAATGTGTCTGTATAACAAATTGTCTTTTCGTGATTTTATAAAAAGCTCTGCAGAAAAATTAAAAAGTTGGCAAACCTGATGGTGGCTATGATAGCAAACACTTGAATCCATGCCAATACAATTGTTAGTATAAATATATTAATGAATAAGGTTAATATGTTTGGTAACGAAATACAAAATGATTCGGCTTTGTGTTCTCAAGAACATAGGACTTCATTCAGAAAGAAAGTGCAGAACAAATGTGTCTAGACATCAGAAACCCTCCTCATTAACAACTAGTGAACTTCCAGCAGTCGTCCCATTATGACCAGTTAGCTTTAGCTCTTAATAAATCTCATTAATCTTCGTATGTTCTTATGGAAGTGCCGGCAAGTAGCTAGATGATTATCACAGATAGACTAAGCTTACAGATCGTGACACATGTCACACACTAATATGGTTATTAATCACATGCCTCTGACCTGTCATAATATTGATTACAATGGTATGTTCAGCATCACCGGGTTAACCTAATTGCTCTACAGCCACTTGACTTCATCCACAAACTAAAGCAACCCCCATTCACTCCTACTCTTGTTATGATAACATCCATCAAAATACATAAAAAGCATATCCCAGCTGTCTCTGCCTTCCCATAAACTCATAGGAATTTCTGCTTATTCACCCTTTACAATATAAATAATAAGATACATCAAAGTAAAGGATTATGATGTTAAGGTGCAGTGCCGCAAAGACATGAGACTAATTGGCAGGTCACAGCCCGAGCCTCTATCTGACTGCTGTTCATAGTCAATAAATGATGTGTGAGTGTAGGGCGCAGCTTCCATGAAGGGAGTGCTTTTGGCAAATCCACCACATTCAGATACTTGCATTGTAGATTTCAGGTATATTTTTCTTCATCAGTCACAGATATTGTTGCTGGAGTACACATTTGCGATTGAAGAGCAGATCAGAGGCATCAAGGACTGATTTATGTCTGTTTTAAAAAGGACTACCTATGAAACATCACTTTATTTTAGTGTTATATTGAAAAGAAATAATACAATGTAAAAAGCTTATCGGAGCTCATCTATCAGAGCTAATGTATTTGTTGCACCTCCCCCACCAAGGCTGAACAACACAATGATACTCAACATGAAAAAATAGTAAGAATGATTGTGCAATTGAAACAAGAATAAAAACGTAGTGATGAGCAAACACAGATCATGTAGTGTATGTGTTGTTTTGCCCCTGTAGATATTTCTACATTGGTAAGACAATCCGCCCTTTATATGTCAGATTGAGAGAGCACTTTAAATCAATTACGTCGGGTAAAGTAGTCCCCCGTCTTATAAATCATATCAGGGAATGTCACAATGGTGATCCACGGGTCTTTTTGTTTGCTGGGCTAGAAAAAGTTGTCCAACCCCCACAAGGTGGAGATTTACATAGGTTCCTCCTGAGAAGAGAGGCAAAGTGGATCCTACGCACAGGTGCAGTGCAGTCCACTGGCTTTAATGATAAGATCGATATGTCTGTTATACTTTAATTCCATTTTTTGTGGTAAGAGTTTTTTGTGGAGAGTTGTGGTAATGGGCGATTCCCTGTTGAGAGGAACAGAGGCCGCTATCTGCAGACCGGATATAACCTCAAGAGAAATGTGCTGTCTTCCAGGTGCAAAAATTAAAGATGTGTCTGACAGGATATCAGGACTCTTCAGACCTAAAGATGACTACCCATTCCTGCTAATACATGTGGGGACAAATGACACCGCTAGAAACGACCTGGAAACCATCTGCAGCGACTTTGAAAACTTAGGTAAGAAAGTGAAAGAACTGGGAGCGCAGGTGGTCTTCTCTTCCATCCTCCCAGTGGATGGCCATGGAACAAGGAGGTGGAATAAGATTCTGCAGGTGAACAACTGGCTACGTCGATGGTGCCGTCAGCAAGGATTTGGATTTCTGGATCACGGAGTGAATTACCTATACGATGGACTACTTGCTAGAGATGGGGTGCATCTTACGAAGACTGGAAAACATGTATTTGGAAGTCGCCTTGCTACACTCATCAGGAGAGCTTTAAACTAGAACAATGTGGGAAGGGAAGCAAAACGCCAGCAAAAGCCATACACTTGACAAATACTATTGAGATTTCTTCTATTAGAAGAGAAGGGAAGAACAAAGACAAAAAAATTTACATAATAAAAATATTGAAGGAAGAGAAACCAATCACAAACTAAAGTGTTTCTATACGAATGCACAAAGCATGGGCAACAAACAAGGAGAACTGGAGCTACTAACGCAGGAGAAGAAATATGATGTCATTGGAATCACTGAGACTTGGTGGGACGATACACATGATTGGAATACAAGGCTAGAAGGATACAACTTATTTGCAAGAAACAGACTTGATAAACGAGGAGGAGGTGTTGCATTGTATGTTAGAAAAGCGTATATTTGCACAGAGATTGACGCTTCAGAGACTGGGAGTTCTGTGGAAACTGTTTGGGTAAGAATACAAGGACAGAACAATGGAAAGGACACCATTGTAGGCATTTACTACAGGCCGCCTGTGCAAGCTGAAGATATGGATGAACTCTTTATGCATCAAATGGCCAAGTTCTCCAAAAAATATGACATAGTGGTCATGGGAGATTTCAACTATCCAGACATTTGTTGGGAATCTCTCTCAGGCAAAACTAACAGGTCCAGGAAATTCTTATCCTCTCTTGCTGACAACTTTATCTTCCAAAAGGTAATGGAGAAAACAAGGGGATCTGCTACCTTGGATCTAATCCTCATAAACAGGGAGGAAATGGTGGAGGAGGTAAGAGTGGCTGGGACTCTAGGAGGTAGTGACCATGCTATTTTAGAATTTTGGATAACAAGAGGAGGAAGACCTGTGAAGACTCAGACGTCAAGGTTAGATTTCAGAAAGGCAGATTTTAAGGAACTCAGAAAGAGAATTGGAGGGATCCAATGGCTGGATATCCTTAAGGACAAAAATGTCCAGGAAGGATGGAAAATCTTGAAAAATGAGATTCTCAAAGCACAATCGTTAACAATTCCGAAAAGAGGGAAGAATGGGAAGCATTTAAGGAAACCAGGATGGATGAACATAGAACTTAAACACATGCTAAAAAGGAAGAAAGAAATGTTTATCAAATGGAAAGAGGGAGGCATATCTAAAGAAGAATATAATGCCGTCTGCAGAACCTGCAGGGCACAAATCAGATTATCTAAAGCTGACAATGAATTAAGGCTTGCAAGTGACGTCAAAAGCAACAAAAAAGGATTTTGGGGATACGTCAAAAGTAAAAGAAAAGTCAAAGATGCTATAGGATTTTTACAGGATGAAAATGATGAAATGGTAAGTCAGGATGTTGAGAAGGCTGAACTTTTAAATTCCTATTTTGCATCTGTTTTCTCTCAGAAAGGAAATGTAACATCAACTGATCTTCACTGTCCTATTAAAGGAATAGAAGAATCCAGGATATCTATAAACAGAAAGACAGTGAGGAAACACTTAGCTAACATAAATGAATTCAAGTCTCCAGGTCCAGATGAATTACACCCCAGGGTACTGAAGGAGATAGCAGAAGAAATTCTTGAACCACTGTCCATAATCTTTGAAAATTCTTGGAGAACAGGAGAAGTCCCAGAAGACTGGAGAAGAGCAAATGTTGTTCCTATCTTCAAAAAGGGGAAGAAGGTGGACCCAGGGAACTACAGGCCGGTGAGTCTGACTTCTATACCAGGAAAGATCTTTGAACAAATTATTAAAGAACATATATGCAAGTACCTGGATAAGAATGAAGTGATTAAACAGAGTCAGCATGGGTTTGTAACTAATAAGTCATGTCAGACTAACTTAATTTCCTTCTATGACAGAATCACTGACTGGTGGATCAGGGAAATGCTGTAGATATAGTATATCTTGACTTCAGCAAAGCATTTGACAAAGTATCTCACACAATCCTTATTGAAAAAATGACTAAGTATGGAATGGACAAGGCAACTGTTAGGTGGATTCATAACTGGCTTAGTGATCGGACCCAAAGAGTGGTTGTAAATGGCTGCACATCCAGTTGGAAGAATGTCTCAAGTGGGGTACCACAAGGCTCTGTTTTGGGCCCTGTATTGTTCAACATCTTTATCAATGATTTAGATGAAGGAATTGAGGGTAAACTGATCAAATTTGCTGATGACACAAAGCTAGGAGGGGTAGCTAATACTAGAGAAGAGAGAGAGAGGATTCAAAAAGATATACATAAACTGGAGCAGTGGGCAGCAACTAACAGAATGGATTTTAACAGGGAAAAATGCAAAGTACTACATGTGGGCAATAAAAATGAAAAAAGCATATACAAAATGGGAGGAATAGGGCTAAGTAACAGCACATGTGAAAAAGACTTGGGTATACTAATTGATCACAGACTTAACATGAGTCAACAGTGTGATGCAGCAGCAAAAAAGGCAAATGCAATTCTAGGATGTATCAACAGAAGCATACAGTCTAGATCACGTGAGGTCATTATTGCCCTCTACTCCTCTTTGGTCAGACCTCATCTGGAATACTGTGTCCAGTTTTGGGCACCACATTTTAAAAAAGACATCAACAAACTGGAGCAAGTTCAGAGAAGAGCCACCAGAATGGTGACCGGTCTGCAAACCATGTCCTATGAGGAACGGTTGCAGGATTTGGGAATGTTTAGCTTGCAAAAAAGAAGACTGAGAGGAGACTTAATAGCTGTCTACAAATATCTCAAGGGCTGTCACATTGTAGAAGGATCATCTTTATTCTCATTTGCACAAGGAAAGACTAGAAGCAATGGGATGAAACTGAATGGGAGGAGACACAGATTAGATATTAGAAAAAACTTTTTGACAGTTAGGGTGATCAATGAGTGGAACAGGCTGCCACAAGAGGTGGTGAGTTCTCCTTCAATGGAAGTCTTCAAACAGAGGCTGGATAGACATCTGTCTGGGATGATTTAGAGAATCCTGCTTTGAGCAGGGGTTGGACCAGAAGGCCCAGGAGGTCCCTTCCAACTCTACCATTCTATGATTCTATGATTCTATGATTCATTACTATGTTTTTATTCTTGTTTAATTCCACAATCATTATTACTATTTTTTATATTGTGTATCATTGTGTTGTTCAGCCTTGGTGGGGGAGGTGCATGCTTTGCATCGGGTATATACCTCGTCACTTCCTTTGATTTACTGACCCGTAGAAGCTCAATAGAGCGAAACGGCCGTCATCAGCCGCACACTCCTGATCCCTTTCTCCCTTTGAAGATGCTGTAACCCGTGTGTATAATAAAGTATGGACTTTTACTGGTGAGTGCCACCGCAACTTTTTTTCTTTGCTTTCAATGTGGACATTCCTCTTTTTTTCCTCTGTGTGCACCCAAAGTATTGGCTCAACCATGCAGGTCATGGTCTGATACATTTCTATGCACTGTGAATTGTTGGCACTGTGGTTTCCTTGCGGTGCAGCCTTTTTTTTCTTCCTGTATCATTAATGTATTTGTTGTCCATAACAACCAATAAATGCATAGATTTCATTGTTACAGAGTAGTATAGGAAATGAAAACTGAGCTCGGATTGATTGCTGTGGGCAACAAAGAATTACACCCCTTTCGCACCGCCTGATTTTTCCGGTACTGGAAAAAAAAGTACCGCTGTTATCCATGTCTGTGTGTCAGTGTGCATCATTCATGTTTGTCATCAATGTACCGTCTTCTCAAGCTTGAGAAATTTCCACACTTGGAACAAAGTGTTGTCATCACAATGGGTCAATAAACAATTAATTTTTTTAACCTTGGTGTGCTGCCTCCATTCTTCTGGATATAGATACATACGGGGTAAATAGATAGATAAATAGATGTACAGTTGTGCTCAAAAGTATACATACTCTGGCAGAATTTTGGCTACAGCAGAACAAAGTAAAGATCCACCCAACCACTAACCATGAGTGGAGAAAAAGTTTTGGTGTTATCATTCATATTCTCTGTAAAAAGGCCAAGAAAGCAAAAATTCTGCCGGGTATGTAAACTTTTGAGAACAACTCTATATGGTGTAGACAGATAGGTAGATATCCGTGATAGATAGTGAATTGCGTGTGTAGCTTGCTGTAAATGTATTAATCTAATAAATAAATGAAAAAAAAATGATGTTGGGTCCCCCCCTCTTTTTGATAACCAGCAAAGGTAAAGCAGACAGCTGTGAGCTGATATTATTAGGCTGGGAAGGTCCCTGGTTAGTGAGCCCTTCCCAGCCTAAAATTATCAGCGCGCAGTCACCCGGAGTGTCACATCTCATGAGATGTGCTAATTCTGGTTCGCTGCCTTTGCTCCTCCCGATTACCCTGGTGCATTGGCAAACTGGGTTATGGGACTTGGGGTTGATGTCAGCTGTGAATTTTTTGTCATCAAGCCCTGATGTTAGTAATGGAGAGGTGTGTATCATACACCCCCATTATTGACCTAGTAATAAAAAAAATTATTCACACACACAAAAATACTTTACTCCCCCACACTTTCCCTGGTTCACCAATTTATATAGAAAAAAAAACCAAGCAGGTTCAATGTAGTCCAGAGAAGTCTGATGTAGTCCACAAATGGAAACCTGAAAAACATAAAAAGAGAGAAAAAAATACACTGTCCCTTGTTCACTCATTTATTAGAAAAACAGTTCCCAAGCAGGTCCGCCATAGTCCAGAGCTACCCACGTTGTTCTCTGAATCCAACTCTCGGTGTGGTCAGTGAAACCCTGTGACTGTGATGAGCAGTAGCTTTACAAGTGGACATATAAAATAGACTTTAAAAAAGACAAAGGTGTAAATTAAAAGATTAAAGTGCAACTGAAAAAAAACAAGTGAAAAACAAAAAAATCTAGACAATAAAAGGCACAAATGCAATGATGAATCAAGCCCACAGATTTTTTTTTAATTTTGATTATTTCCAATTCACCAACCTTGATATTATGTACTATGTATGCAAAGACATAGGACCCAAGTCATCAAAGCTTTTTACACTAGAATCCTGGAGTAAAAAACTTTGAAAATTGCATAATTTTTTGCGCTAAAAGTTTGCAAACTCACTAGGAGTGAATGGAAAGCCATGCAAATAGAATCTTCAGAGTGGAAGAGGATTTGAATTCTAGACCCTTCATTTGATGTAGCAATTCTAAAAGTCAATATCGACCCTTTAACAAACCTTGCCACGTTAATTAACATAAGAAGCCAAACCACGAACTCCATTTGCAGACACATGTTTTGGGATTAATCCAAATATAATAATTTTGCTTAGGGGGCACTTCCTAATCAAATATAAATCCAAAAAAAGAAAAAGAAGCGTATCATGCCATAAAAAATCTCTTTAATTTTTATTGTAGAAAAAAATATATCATAGCAATGGTGTATCAATATAATATTTTAAAAGTAGGGACAGCAATACAAAAGAACCGCATTCAGATTAAAGTGAATAATTATTCAATACACAGATCGTTGTGACAAATGGAGACAAGGTATTTTCTCATAGAACAGAGACAAGATGGTAAAGGTCTCAGAAAAAAGTCAATATAAGCAAATGCTCAACTTATCCTAATTGGTGTTTGCGCCCATATGGCTGCAAATGCATATAAATGAGTTTACAACAGTTTCAGATTCTAATGAACAATTCTCCAGACACAACATAAAGTGTTAAATCACATTTAGAATATACCTGAAAAACGGCTGACACCCCGACGCGCGTTTCGCTCTATAGCTTCCTCCAAGGGATGTGCGTGTCTAGTACTGAAAGCTTGCATGCTTTTATAGCCCAAGGAGAGTCGCTAACAATGAAAATTTAGATGCGTCATATCCTTTTAGAGGAATTAAAGCCATATCAATCCCAGCTGAGTGTAATAGCAGTTGGTATGGTGACCATAGAAAGCGTCCGCTCAATGCTGGGTGATCGCAGGAGCTGATTCATCAAGGACGCGTTGCTAGGGTGACGCAGAGGCCTCGAAGGAACAACAGACCACCCACTGCTCGACGTCAGAGCAGGGGAGTGTTGAAGCTGAAGCGTCTGCGCTGTACCCGATGCCGAAGGTAAGGACGAAATAAGCTTCAAAGATATCCTGTCCCATCCTCAGCTCGACATGTCAGAGCTAGGAGGAGATTAAGAACCCAAAGCTATCGTTCTATCCAGGCATAATGTGCGTCTCAGCAAGGAGAGATATGGGAGAGATGAATTGAAAATTAAAGTGAATATACCGAGGAGGTGAAATAAAAATATGTGAAAAAGTGCATATTTAGGAACATTAGGGATAATATAATAAATGTGATAAGGGATGGAAGCTGTATAATACAAGTGTGAAATATACCGGGGAATCAAACAAACAACCCTAATAATATAATTGATATATAAGAAAATTAAGAAACTGAAAATAAAAAAATAAATAAATAAATAAAAAGGAAAGGAAAAATGAGTGTTAATGAGTATTCTTCTTTGTTGGGGATTCGACCAAACTTCCCATGGTGATCCAGGTCATGTGTGTCTTCAGATCAATACATCTCCTCTTTCTCAGGGATGGAATGATAAGGCATCATAAACTATATCAACGGCGACTCAAAGGCATATGAGTGATAGATACATGGCAATATATAACTATAATGAGAAAAATATAAGGTTAAAATCAAATTTAAAAAGCAGGCAGGAAATAATTAAAAATGGATTATAAGAAAGGGGCATAACTGAGCACCTCATTTAGGCCAGCAGGATGGACCGATCCAACTTTGGAGATCCATCTGGCTTCTAATTGGGCCAAATTTTTTTTCCCAGTTCCCTCCCCTGATATCAATCCAGACCTTGTCAATGCCTCTGACCCTTAATAAGCCGGCATCACAATTGTGGGAGACCTTAAAATGCCTGGCTACAGGTTTCAAAAGAGTCAGATCACTGATGTCAGAAGCATTGACAATGTCACGAAAATGCTCTCTAGTACGGATTTTAAGGGCTCTCGATGTAAGGCCTATATATACTTTAGGACAGGGGCATGTAGCATAGTAAACCACCCCTATAGTGTCACAGGTAATATGTTGTGTGATTTTAAAAATTTTTCTGCCATCACATGATTCAAAATGAGTGGCATGCTGCATATTTGGACAGGAGATGCATTTCCCACAGGGGAAGAAACCCCACTTTTGGACAGTGGGTTTTAACAAAGATTGTAGTTGCGGTCCTGGATAGTGGCTGTGCACTAATTGATCCTTTAGGTTTGAAGAGCGTCTGTAGGTGATGGAAGGATTTTTGGGAATGAATTTACATAAAGTAGAATCTAAGCGAAGGATAGACCAGTATTTTTCCAGAGCTTGCCTCATATCACTCCATTTATGGCTATATGTAGAGATGAATCTCACCGTGGAATCATTACTATTTTTTTCTCGTGATTGAAGGAGGTTATTCCTTTCAGCTCTCTTTGCTTTGTTGAAGCCTTTTTTGATGCTTCTTTTAGAGTAGCCACGTTCTTCGAATCTCTGAGACAGATCTTTGGCTTGTCTCAGAAAGTCATTTTCATTAGAACAAATCCTCCTTATCCTCAAAAATTGCCCAGTTGGTATACCCCTTATGAGAGGTTGTGGATGGGAGGATTTGGCATGGAGGAGGGCATTGACCGCAGTCTTTTTACGAAAAATGTCAGTTTTCAAGAAATGATTACTATCCTTAGAAATCATAACATCCAAAAAATCAATATGGCTTTGGCTATATTTACAAGTTAGCTTGATATTCAAGGTGTTTTCATTTAATATATCTACAAATTGTAGGAGGTCCTGCTCTGGGCCCTGCCAGAGGACAAATATGTCATCTATATAGCGGGCCCAGAACAGGACCCGCTCAATGAAAGCCACTGGCTTAGAGAAGAATAGATCCCTCTCCCACATGCCCAAAAATAAATTAGCGTAAGAAGATGCGAATGACGCCCCCATTGCAGTTCCCTGCTTTTGTAAATAGATATTCCCTTTAAAGGTGAAAAAGTTGTGTTCTAAGGCAAACTGCAACAGGGTTAACAGGAATAGAATAAAATCCTCATCATAAGTTGACATATTCAAAAAACTTTTGACTGCCTGTATACCATACTTATGGTGGATTGAGGTATATAAGGACTCAACGTCCATGGTGACTAGCCAGATATCATTATCAACAGGTATTCCTTCAATCCTTTTCAGGATATCTCCCGTGTCCTTCACATAAGAAGGTAAATCTTTGACTAATGGTTTAAGATGAAAGTCCAGAAATTTACCAATGGTTTCACAAAGATTCCCATTTCCGGAAACAATGGGGCGACCAGGAGGATTTTTCGGGTCTTTATGAATTTTGGGCAAAAAATATATACATGCCATCTTAGGATATTGCGGTATTAGATGGTCTTTCAAATCCTTAGTGATTATACCATTGGTAAAGGCCTCGTCAAGTATTTTTTGAAGTTCAACCTGGAACTGCGAGGAGGGATTGAAGGTAAGTTTCTTATAACAGTTAGAGTCCTTCAATTGCCTAAATGCCTCCTTCTCATACATTAGGGTAGGCCATACCACTATATTACCCCCTTTATCCGCAGATTTAATGACGGCCCCCTTCAAATTTCTCAATTCTTTGAGGGCCGTTCTTTGAGTCCGAGTTAGATTGTCATAAGTTATTCCCCTTGGAATAGATTCAAATTCCTGCGCGACAAGTTTAACGAATAACTCAATATTGGGGTATAACTGCAAAGGTGGAAATTTTTTTGGGGTCGGGGGGTAAATTTACCTATGTTGGTAGTGGTGGCGGCTTAAACTGAATCCTCCAATTCCTCCAAAGTAGAAATAGCTTCTAATTCACGTTCAGTCCACATTTCTCCATTATTAGATTTATTATGCAACTTCTTGAGAACAAGCTTTCGTGCAAATAATGGAGGTCTTTTATGGCTGAAAATGAATCAAAAGATGAAACAGGCGAGAAAGATAAACCAAGACCCAATACTTCAGTCTGAGACTGTGTAAGCTGTATATCGGATAAATTAATTACCTGTAGCTTTGAGGAGGAGGAGGAGACAGAAGATGAAGGAGTGGCATGTTTACTGTGCTTTTTGAATGCATCATTTTTTCTCCTATAATTATTTCTTCTTAGATTATATACTCGATCACTGATTTCACCATCTTCTCTTGATGATAATGATGAGAAGGATGAGGATCTAGAGGAGCTACGCTCACCCCTATTATTTGCAAACCATTTATATACTGTACCGGATTTAAAGTCTTGCAAATCTCTCTGAAATTTTTTTGTTTTAACGCCTTTAACTTCCTTCTCCCAAGATTGGAAATGGGAGTCAACTTCTTTATTGAAGGCTTCCAATTCTTGTGAAGAGAGGCTTTGAGATAATTTCAAACGCAAATTTTCAACTTCCAAATCCAAATTATCAAGGCTCTTTTTGTTATTGCCAATGAGTAATTCAATGAAAATTTTGGAACATGAGGTACAGGCTTCCTCCCAGCGTGCCTTAAAATTTAAATCCTCTACAGGGAAGGATGGCATAACTCGGACACGAAGTCCCCTGGGGATTAACCCCTTAACAAGATAGTTTTCTAAGGATGCCTTATTCCACCATGTACGTGTTCTTTTTTTCAAAACAAATTTCATAGAATTCTTAAGCTCAGTTTTCTGCCCACTTTCAGTACTAACAGACTGCATGCTGTCCCCATTAAAAACAGAGTCCAGACAGGAGAGCCAGTTTTGATCTCTGGCCTTAATATCCATTAAAGCAACAAAAGGCTGTAAACAAAGTACAGTAAACAATATTAATCCAAATATAATAATTTTGCTTAGGGGGCACTTCCTAATCAAATATAAATCCAAAAAAAGAAAAAGAAGCGTATCATGCCATAAAAAATCTCTTTAATTTTTATTGTAGAAAAAAATATATCATAGCAATGGTGCATCAATATAATATTTTAAAAGTAGGGACAGCAATACAAAAGAACCGCATTCAGATTAAAGTGAATAATTAGTCAATACACAGATCGTTGTGACAAATGGAGACAAGGTATTTTCTCATAGAACAGAGACAAGATGGTAAAGGTCTCAGAAAAAAGTCAATATAAGCAAATGCTCAACTTATCCTAATTGGTGTTTGCGCCCATATGGCTGCAAATGGCATATAAATGAGTTTTACAAAGTTTCAGATTCTAATGAACAATTCTCCAGACACAACATAAAGTGTTAAATCACATTTAGAATATACCTGAAAAACGGCTGACACCCCGACGCGCGTTTCGCTCTATAGCTTCCTCCAAGGGGATGTGCGTGTCTAGTACTGAAAGCTTGCATGCTTTATAAGCCCAGGAGAGTCGCTAACAATGAAAATTTAGATGCGTCATATCCTTTTAGAGGAATTAAAGCCATATCAATCCCAGCTGAGTGTAATAGCAGTTGGTATGGTGACCATAGAAAGCGTCCGCTCAATGCTGGGTGATCGCAGGAGCTGATTCATCAAGACGCGTTGCTAGGGTGACGCAGAGGCCTCGAAGGAACAACAGACCACCCACTGCTCGACGTCAGAGCAGGGGGAGTGTTGAAGCTAGAAGCGTCTGCGCTGTACCGATGCCGAAGGTAAGGACGAAATAAGCTTCAAAGATATAATTAATTTATCCGATATACAGCTTACACAGTCTCAGACTGTAGTATTGGGTCTTGGTTTATCTTTCTCGCCTGTTTCATCTTTTGATTCATTTTCAGCCATAAAAGACCTCCATTTATTTGCACGAAAGCTTGTTCTCAAGAAGTTGCATAATAAATCTAATAATGGAGAAATGTGGACTGAACGTGAATTAGAAGCTATTTCTACTTTGGAGGAATTGGAGGATTCAGTTGAAGCCGCCACCACTACCAACATAGGTAAATTTACCCCCCCGACCCCAAAAAAATTTCCACCTTTGCAGTTATACCCCAATATTGAGTTATTCGTTAAACTTGTCGCGCAGGAATTTGAATCTATTCCAAGGGGAATAACTTATGACAATCTAACTCGGACTCAAAGAACGGCCCTCAAAGAATTGAGAAATTTGAAGGGGGCCGTCATTAAATCTGCGGATAAAAGGGGGTAATATAGTGGTATGGCCTACCCTAATGTATGAGAAGGAGGCATTTAGGCAATTGAAGGACTCTAACTGTTATAAGAAACTTACCTTCAATCCCTCCTCGCAGTTCCAGGTTGAACTTCAAAAAATACTTGACGAGGCCTTTACCAATGGTATAATCACTAAGGATTTGAAAGACCATCTAATACCGCAATATCCTAAGATGGCATGTATATATTTTTTGCCCAAAATTCATAAAGACCCGAAAAATCCTCCTGGTCGCCCCATTGTTTCCGGAAATGGGAATCTTTGTGAAACCATTGGTAAATTTCTGGACTTTCATCTTAAACCATTAGTCAAAGATTTACCTTCTTATGTGAAGGACACGGGAGATATCCTGAAAAGGATTGAAGGAATACCTGTTGATAATGATATCTGGCTAGTCACCATGGACGTTGAGTCCTTATATACCTCAATCCACCATAAGTATGGTATACAGGCAGTCAAAAGTTTTTTGAATATGTCAACTTATGATGAGGATTTTATTCTATTCCTGTTAACCCTGTTGCAGTTTGCCTTAGAACACAACTTTTTCACCTTTAAAGGGAATATCTATTTACAAAAGCAGGGAACTGCAATGGGGGCGTCATTCGCATCTTCTTACGCTAATTTATTTTTGGGCATGTGGGAGAGGGATCTATTCTTCTCTAAGCCAGTGGCTTTCATTGAGCGGGTCCTGTTCTGGGCCCGCTATATAGATGACATATTTGTCCTCTGGCAGGGCCCAGAGCAGGACCTCCTACAATTTGTAGATATATTAAATGAAAACACCTTGAATATCAAGCTAACTTGTAAATATAGCCAAAGCCATATTGATTTTTTGGATGTTATGATTTCTAAGGATAGTAATCATTTCTTGAAAACTGACATTTTTCGTAAAAAGACTGCGGTCAATGCCCTCCTCCATGCCAAATCCTCCCATCCACAACCTCTCATAAGGGGTATACCAACTGGGCAATTTTTGAGGATAAGGAGGATTTGTTCTAATGAAAATGACTTTCTGAGACAAGCCAAAGATCTGTCTCAGAGATTCGAAGAACGTGGCTACTCTAAAAGAAGCATCAAAAAAGGCTTCAACAAAGCAAAGAGAGCTGAAAGGAATAACCTCCTTCAATCACGAGAAAAAAATAGTAATGATTCCACGGTGAGATTCATCTCTACATATAGCCATAAATGGAGTGATATGAGGCAAGCTCTGGAAAAATACTGGTCTATCCTTCGCTTAGATTCTACTTTATGTAAATTCATTCCCAAAAATCCTTCCATCACCTACAGACGCTCTTCAAACCTAAAGGATCAATTAGTGCACAGCCACTATCCAGGACCGCAACTACAATCTTTGTTAAAACCCACTGTCCAAAGTGGGGTTTCTTCCCCTGTGGGAAATGCATCTCCTGTCCAAATATGCAGCATGCCACTCATTTTGAATCATGTGATGGCAGAAAAAATTTTAAAATCACACAACATATTACCTGTGACACTATAGGGGTGGTTTACTATGCTACATGCCCCTGTCCTAAAGTATATATAGGCCTCACATCGAGAGCCCTTAAAATCCGTACTAGAGAGCATTTTCGTGACATTGTCAATGCTTCTGACATCAGTGATCTGACTCTTTTGAAACCTGTAGCCAGGCATTTTAAGGTCTCCCACAATTGTGATGCCGGCTTATTAAGGGTCAGAGGCATTGACAAGGTCTGGATTGATATCAGGGGAGGGAACTGGAAAAAAAATTTGGCCCAATTAGAAGCCAGATGGATCTCCAAAGTTGGATCGGTCCATCCTGCTGGCCTAAATGAGGTGCTCAGTTATGCCCCTTTCTTATAATCCGTTTTTAATTATTTCCTGCCTGCTTTTTAAATTTGATTTTAACCTTATATTTTTCTCATTATAGTTATATATTGCCATGTATCTATCACTCATATGCCTTTGAGTCGCCGTTGATATCGTTTATGATGCCTTATCATTCCATCCCTGAGAAAGAGGAGATGTATTGATCTGAAGACACACATGACCTGGATCACCATGGGAAGTTTGGTCGAATCCCCAACAAAGAAGAATACTCATTAACACTCATTTTTCCTTTCCTTTTATTTATTTATTTATTTTTTTATTTTCAGTTTCTTAATTTTCTTATATATCAATTATATTATTAGGGTTGTTTGTTTGATTCCCCGGTATATTTCACACTTGTATTATACAGCTTCCATCCCTTATCACATTTATTATATTATCCCTAATGTTCCTAAATATGCACTTTTTCACATATTTTTATTTCACCTCCTCGGTATATTCACTTTAATTTTCAATTCATCTCTCCCATATCTCTCCTTGCTGAGACGCACATTATGCCTGGATAGAACGATAGCTTTGGGTTCTTAATCTCCTCCTAGCTCTGACATGTCGAGCTGAGGATGGGACAGGATATCTTTGAAGCTTATTTCGTCCTTACCTTCGGCATCGGGTACAGCGCAGACGCTTCAGCTTCAACACTCCCTCTGCTCTGACGTCGAGCAGTGGGTGGTCTGTTGTTCCTTCGAGGCCTCTGCGTCACCCTAGCAACGCGTCCTTGATGAATCAGCTCCTGCGATCACCCAGCATTGAGCGGACGCTTTCTATGGTCACCATACCAACTGCTATTACACTCAGCTGGGATTGATATGGCTTTAATTCCTCTAAAAGGATATGACGCATCTAAATTTTCATTGTTAGCGACTCTCCTTGGGCTATAAAAGCATGCAAGCTTTCAGTACTAGACACGCACATCCCCTTGGAGGAAGCTATAGAGCGAAACGCGCGTCGGGGTGTCAGCCGTTTTTCAGGTATATTCTAAATGTGATTTAACACTTTATGTTGTGTCTGGAGAATTGTTCATTAGAATCTGAAACTGTTGTAAACTCATTTATATGCATTTGCAGCCATATGGGCGCAAACACCAATTAGGATAAGTTGAGCATTTGCTTATATTGACTTTTTTCTGAGACCTTTACCATCTTGTCTCTGTTCTATGAGAAAATACCTTGTCTCCATTTGTCACAACGATCTGTGTATTGACTAATTATTCACTTTAATCTGAATGCGGTTCTTTTGTATTGCTGTCCCTACTTTTAAAATATTATATTGATGCACCATTGCTATGATATATTTTTTTCTACAATAAAAATTAAAGAGATTTTTTATGGCATGATACGCTTCTTTTTCTTTTTTTGGATTTACATGTTTTGGGATGTTTGCCACTCATCAGTGTAAAGCAGGAGCTCTAATGTAGCCCGGTGAAAGGCCTCTGACTGAAGGTCTATACACGAAAAACAGGACTATTATTTTGCTCAGACTCTGATCAGACTTTGATTAGAGTTTGTTCAGAGTGTGGTCTGAGTGTCATCAGTTTATCTCGCAAATGGAGAAAAAGAAGTATTCATCTTACTATGACAGTTCGTTAAAATCAGACCGCACTTGGATGCCTTTGTGATTTTTTTCTCGTACCCATAGACTTGCATTGCCGATTTTGATCAAAATCAGACATGTCTCCGGGATTTTCAGGAAAACTCATCGACATGTGAATGGCACCATAGACTATCACATGTATGAGATCTATGAGTGCTATCCATGAAACCTTGGATAGCAGTAATAAGCAAAAATCAGACTTCTGAATGAAGCCTTAGGCTGTTTTTAGCTATTGCTGTATCCCACCTGCCCTTTAAATTAGTAGGCTTTTAGTCCAAGAGAAGCATGTTTGATAAATTTTAGGCTAGTGTCCCATCAAAGAAAGGTATACCTTGTCATGGCTGGAGGGCTCTCATGAATTGGCCAATTTATGACCTAAGTACATAAATTTTTTTCTAAATATATTCTATACAGTAGTAATGCAATCCCAATTTCATATATTCAGTGTTTGCATGCATTTTAGCGCTTACATAAAGCTGCTGTATTCTTTTACTCGTATATTATTCAGTTAGCGCAGCTTTTTCCTGTTCACACTTGCTTTATTCTGTTTGGAGGTGCTGGTCTGTTTTTGGAGATGAATACTTTTACTATCTTTCTAATCACTGCTGAATACAGGGTTTTATCATTGTACACTACAGTGATAAATCCTGGAGTATATTTCTTGGTTGTAGTGGCATAGTGTGGGTTGCCAGCACCTGCTGCAAGGCTTCCTGAGTCCCTTTCACCATATTGTTTCTACTATTTCCACACCATGACACTGAGAGAGAAGGATGTTAGCATGCTGCTCCTTCATTGCTCATTTGTGGATAGCTCCTGAGCTGCACAAATCAATAGTGATTTATTGGCTTTTGTTCATCATCCACTTTTGCAGTTCCACTCTAATAGTTTACTCCTGATAGCGCCTTTGTGGTGTTTGTGACAGGATCCACACAGTAAATAATAGTGTAACTGTGAAATGAGCAGGGTGGAGAAGATGACTGTAGCTTGACTGAAAATCTTCTAAGACAAATGGATTATTGATAGATTTGTTCCAATTTGTCGCCAGAACCAAGGACAGTAGTTACTGGTCATCTGATGTACTGCTGACTAATGAGATGTATGCTGCCTAATGGCGAGAAAATCACTACACAAGGTAAGAATGATTTGATGAAATGAATGTTGTTTATCTTCTGTCAAGTCGACAAACCAACTAATTTTACATGCACGGGTTACTGTGTTGCCATCCTATAGTCAGGGATTATATACAGTCATCGCCAAAAGTGTTGGCACCTATGAAATTGTTCCAGAAAATAAAGTATTTTTCCCAGAAAATTAATGCAATTACACACATTTTGTTATTCACGTTTATTTCCATTGTGTGTACTGGAACTAAACAAAACAGAGTAAAAAGGGAAATTGGACATAATTTCATACAAAACCCTTAAAATGGGCCAGACAAAATTCATTCTCATTTTCAAGGATGCCAATACTTTCGGTCATGACTGTACAACACTACATGTTTGCAATAGTTCACGGCACAGTCCATTGAGAATAAAGGAGATGTAAGCATACAGTGGGTACGGAAAGTATTCAGACCCCTTTAAATTTTTCACTCTTTGTTTCATTGCAGCCATTTGGTAAATTCAAAAAAGTTCATTTTTCTTCATTAATGTACACTCTGCACCCCATCTAGACAGAAAAAACACAGAAAGACATTTTTGCAAATTTATTAAAAAAGAAAAATTTAAATATCACATGGTCATAAGTATTCAGACCCTTTGCTCAGACACTCATATTTAAGTCACATGCTGTCCATTTCCTTGTGATCCTCCTTGAGATGGTTATACTCCTTCATTGGAGTCCAGCTGTGTTTAATTAAACTGATAGGACTTGATTTGTAAAGGCACACACCTGAGACCTCACAACTCACAGTGCATGTCAGACCAAATCAGAATCATGAGGTCAAAGGAAGTGGCCAAGGAGCTCAGAGACAGAATTGTGGCAAGGTACAGATCTGGCCATGGTTACAAAATAATTTCTGCAGTACTCAAGGCTCCTAAGAACACAGTGGCCTCAATAATCCTTAAATGGAAGAAGTTTGGGACCACAAGAAGTCTTCCTAGACCTGGCTGTCCAGCCAAACTGAGCAATCATGGAGAAGAGCCTTGATGAGAGAAAAGATAAAGGTAAAGAAGAACCCCAAGATCACTGTGGCTGAGCTCCACAGATGCAGTAGGGAGATGGGAGAAAGTTCCACAAAGTCAACTATCACTGTAGCCCTCCACCAGTAGGGCCTTTATGGCAGAGTGGCCCGACTGAAGCCTCTCCTCACTGCAAGGCATATGAAAGCCTTCATAGATTTGCTAAAAAACACATGACTCCCAGACTATGAGAAATACGATTCTCTGGTCTGATGAGATGAAGATAGAACTTTTTGGTGATAATTCTAAGCGGTATATGTGGAGAAAAACAGGCACTGCTCATCACCTTCCCAATACAATCCCAACAGTGAAACATGGTGGTGGCAGCATCATGCTATGGAAGTGTTTTTTCAGCTGCAAGGACAGGATGACTGGTTGCAATTGAAGGAAACATGAATGCAGCCAAGTACAGAGATATCCTGGATGAAAACCTCTTCCAGAGCCCTCTGTACCTCAGACTTGGCCGAAGGTTCACCTTCCAACTAGAAAATGACCCTAAGCACACATCTAAAATAACAAAGGAAAGTCTTCAGAACAACTCTGTGACCATTCTTGACTGGCCCAGCCACAATCCTGACCTAAACCCAAATGAGCATCTCTGGAGAGACCTGAAAATGGCTGTTCACCAATGTTCACCATCCAACCTGACGGAACTGGAGAGGATCTGCAAGGAAGAATGGCAGAGGATCCCCAAATCCAGGTGTGTAAAATTTGTTGCATCATTCCCAAGAAGACTCATGGCTGTACTAGCTCAATAGGGTGTTTCTACTCAATACTGAGCAAAGGGTCTGAATACTTATGACCATGTGATATTTCAGTTTTTTTTTTTAATAAATTTGCAAAAATGTCAACATTTCTGTTTTTTTCAGTCAAGATGGGGTGCAGAGTGTACATTAATGAGAAAAAAATGAACTTTTTTGAAGTTGCCAAATGGCTGCAAAAAAAAAGAGTAAATCAAAACCACACTACGCACCGAAAGTGGAAAAGAGAGGGAAGAGCCAAGCCAGTGACTAAATGATGTAATAGATGTATATAAATGATGATCAGTAAACAAATTGCAAAACAAAATGTATATAAATTTTATTGAACAATGTTGTACAGAATAAAAATATCAATATAATTATAATGAAAATTGTATATTAAAAAAACAGAAACATCTGACAATGCACCTTTATAATTACAGGCTCCAATTAATACACCAGGAGTATAGTAAATGAAAATTGAATAATATTAAGTGATATAAGTGATATAACACAGAATAATATATAAAAAAATATATATCAAAAATGAATATATAATATATATGTGTATCACTATTTATGTATGTAATATATATGTGAGAACTGAGCACAAATTAAACATAAAAGTGCTAAAGATCTTCAATTAAGAACCCATGCTGTGACAGAAAATCAAAAATGAAATAAATTCACATAATGTGTAACATAACATGTGCATCAACTTATATATGTGAGAACTGAGCTGACGAAGGAATACAGTTCCGAAACGCGCGTCGGGGCGCGTTCTCCAGACCATCTGCTTCACCCACAGGCTCCCAGGTAGTGTTTTTGGCCAATTAGGTCACTTTTGAACATTTTTTTGGGCTCACAGCACCGTGGTTGTATTGACATCTGATACACGGTGCCTTATATGTATAGCAGTTGATGCACATGTTATGTTACACATTATGTGAATTTATTTCATTTTTGATTTTCTGTCACAGCATGGGTTCTTAATTGAAGATCTTTAGCACTTTTATGTTTAATTTGTGCTCAGTTCTCACATATATATTATATACATAAATAGTGATACACATATATATTTATATATTCATTTTTGATATATATTTTTTTATATATTATTCTGTGTTATATCACTTATATCACTTAATATTATTCAATTTTCATTTACTATACTCCTGGTGTATTAATTGGAGCCTGTAATTATAAAGGTGCATTGTCAGATGTTTCTGTTTTTTTAATATACAATTTTCATTATAATTATATTGATATTTTTATTCTGTACAACATTGTTCAATAAAATTTATATACATTTTTTTTGCAATTTGTTTACTGATCATCATTTATATACATCTATTACATCATTTAGTCACTGGCTTGGCTCTTCCCTCTCTTTTCCACTTTCGGTGCGTAGTGTGGTTTTGATTTTCCGGGTGGTCTGCCATCTTATTTTCAGGATTTGTGGTATCATTTTTGTGTTCATTACACTATATTGGATTGGTCCATATTTGGGTGTATTTATTAGTTCCACAATTCTTGTTTTTACCTTAAAAAAAAGAGTGAAAATTTAAAGGGGTCTGAATACTTTCTGTACCCACTGTATATGTAAAAACTGTCATAGATAGTTTTCATAAATTTGCTTCATGTCTGGGAGTTTTCAGATGAAGAGCTTTGTTCAATTTGTTGCTAGCATGCTCTAGAGTGAGGAGAGTGCATGCGACATTTTACCATTGAGGACTCTCAATTCTAAATATTTTGCAACATTTTAGAATCCCATAGCGCCCAGTGCCAACAGAGAATAGGCTCCCTGTGCGAGGACTGTATATGGCCCCTTTGTAGTCCTACAGCTCATGATAATGCATAATTCCACATGCTTTTGCAGGAGCAATGGGCCCCCTACCTCTAGGGCCCCTGTGCTGCTGATATGTCCTCCCCTCATAGGGCCGTTATCTGTCACACCAACTGCTTTCCTTATAGAAATCAATAGACAGGTGACTGCACTCTCCATTGCAGTCTGTTGAGTTGCAGAAAGGAACAGTCTATGAGACCTGGCATTTATGACACATCCTGTGCAAAATAACAATTTAGATGAATACGGGCAACTAAACTGGGCTTGGAATCATCGTCGTTTTCTACAATAACAGATGGACATATGAATTTACAAGCAAATGTTGCGTAGAAGAATTTGCACAAATGTTTCCACTCACAAAGGAAAGTGAAGAACTAGACCTGTGTCTATTGATATTAAAATGCTGCTTATTCCTTTGTCCAAATTGTGTCTAAAGGAGCATTACAAGTAATTAAAATATTAACAGATATGGACTGACCTCACCGCATTCACTGTCAGATTAAGGTGCCAAGGGGTCACCAGTAAAATTGGTTCCAGTGCCAACATACAGATGCATTAAATTAGTACATATGAAATTGCACAGTTTCTGTTTCTGGGGGACTTGTTCTGATGTTCGGCATTGGATGAAGTATACCTAATTTTTAATTGGTATATGAGATAATATTCCAATGCAACGTCACCCGTGACCATAAGCAAATGTTACTCACACACTGCATTTCTCCTTTTAGTGTATTAAAAGAAGTGACCCAACCATTCCTTAGTCAGCTTCTGCATGGAAGCCACTCACTAATTTATATAAAAAAGGAGTAAAATAACACCCCAACCAAAAATTACCGAAACAACACCAAAAAAGCATGCTTTAGGACAAAAGATGTGTGTCCTGAAGTGTCGTCTTCCCAGAAAGCACAGTAGTGCACTGTTGTCTTTAAGTTGTCTTGTACACATACCTTTAAGATGGCGTTAGGGACAGTTAGGAGCATTTTTGCTAGTGAGTTAGATTTATTAAAATCATCTGTCTATAGCTGACCACAGTTATATTAAATAAAAGGACAGACACAGACTGGTGCTAGGTACTCTGTCATTTACATTACAGTGTATGAAGGCTTTCTCAAGCAATTTCTACAGTACATGACTGTCCTAAGATAATAAGTTAGAGACATACTGTACATATTAATTAATAGCACCACAGATTAAGCTAGTGGAGATTAGTTGTTAGGCTTAGGCTAGATTTACACATGCGTATGAGTGTTACCACCTGAGAGAGAAATGGAATGATTTTTATTCATGTGTCTCTATAGTTACATCCTAATTTTATTACTTTTTTCTCTTCCTTTTTTAATGAAGCAGGTAGATTGGATGAACTATTTCATATTTAAGTGTCAAAAAGGTGTAATTTTTGTTTTTTTAAATTGATAATAATCCTGAATGTACCATTTAGTTTCTTGACTAGACCCAGAACTTCTGACTCTATGGCTAGTTGTTCACTCTCATGACCTCCCATGGGCGTACCCAGGATCAAAACTAGGGGGGGGCAAGCCAATGTCGCATCTTATACAGGTTACATCATATACACTATACATTATACTGCATATTAGGTATGGAGCATTAGAACTGTTGTATATTGTATAATACAGCAGTGTATGAGACACTACGCTGTATATACCATATATTATAAATGGCAGTCGTGCTCATGTCAGGAGTAATACCAGCAAGTCCGAGGATTGCAGTGCGATCCTCGCATGAGTTATACGGCCGTCTGTCTATGCCCTTGTTATAATAATACTGAAATATTAATCTATTATTAAAGTATTAAGGAGCTCACAAGTAAAAAAAAAAAGCCCCCTACCTCCCCTGTCCCCCACCCCCACCCCAACAGCCCATTGTCTCACATGCACCCCTTAGTGTTCTGTCCCACTGACCCCACAATACCCCATCCTCTCACATGCACCCCTCAGTGCTCTGTTGCCCCTCCCCACTTCAGTCCCCACAATACCCCCATCCTCTTACATTCAACCCCAGTGACCTGTCCACCCTCCCTCACAATACCCTCATCCTCTCACATCAACCCCTGTGCGCCAGCCCCCACAATATCTCCATCCTCTCACATTCACCAACCAGTGCCTTGTATCCCCTCCCCCACAATACCCCATCCTCTCACATTCACTCTGTGCCCTGTTGCCCCTCCCCCACTTCAACCCCCACAATACCCCATCCTCTCACATTAACCCCCCAGTGCCCTAGCCCCCACAATACCTCATCCTCTCACATTAACCCCCCAGTGCCCTAGCCCCCACAATACCCCCATCCTCTTACATTCACCCCAGTGCCCTGTACCCCTCCCCCACAATACCCCCATCCTCTCACATTA
Organism: Oophaga sylvatica; assembly: GCA_033576555.1. Taxonomy (NCBI): domain Eukaryota; kingdom Metazoa; phylum Chordata; class Amphibia; order Anura; family Dendrobatidae; genus Oophaga; species Oophaga sylvatica. Next base: position 845,853,432 of record JARQOD010000001.1, read on the forward strand.
ACCCCCCTAGTGCCCTAGCCCCCACAATACCCCCATCCTCTTACATTCACCCCAGTGCCCTGTACCCCTCCCCCACAATACCCCCATCCTCTCACATTAATCCCCCTAGTGCCCTAGCCCCCACAATACCCCATCCTCTTACATTCACGCCCAGTGCCCTGTACCCTCTCCCCCACAATACCCCCATCCTCTTATATTTAACCCCCAGTGCCCTGTCCACCCTCCCTCACAATACCCCCATCCTCTCACATTAACCCCACAGTGCCCTAGCCCCCACAATACCTCATCCTCTTACATTCACCCCAGTGCCCTGTACCCCTCCCCCACAATACCCCCATCCTCTCACATTAACCCTCCAGTGCCCTAGCCCCCACAATACCCCATCCTCTTACATTCACCCCAGTGCCCTGTACCCCTCCCCCACAATACCCCCATCCTCTCACATTAACCCCCCAGTGCCCTAGCCCCCACAATGCCCCATCCTCTTACATTCACGCCCAGTGCCCTGTACCCTCTCCCCCACAATACCCCCATCCTCTTATATTTAACCCCCAGTGCCCTGTCCACCCTCCCTCACAATACCCTCATCCTCTCACATTCCCCCCCACAGTGACCATGACATGCCTAAGCTGAATAAATTTAATAAATTCCATCCCCTCTTACCATGCAGGTAGTGGCTGAGGCAGGAGCAGGAAGTGTCCAGTGTCTGCACACAGAGGGCACTAGGACCCAGTGTGGCGGAGACAACCAGAGCCTGCAGGGCAGAAAGTGAAACTACAGCTGCTGCCGGCCAGGAAGAAGCTCCTCTGGTGAGACAGCAGCTCCGTGCACTGCGCACACAGACAGGCTCTGCAACCAGGGGCAGAGGGAGCCGGCATTGTGCTGCTCTCTCCGCTCTCTTTCATTGTGTGCCCCTGCTTCTAGGGGGGGCACCTGCCCCCCCCTGCCCCACGGTGGGTACGCCCATGTGACCTCCAGAGTGGTGTGAGCATGAAGGTCCGCCAAGGAATATGACAAATTTCTAACTGTAGGTCCGTCCTTGTTATGTCTAATTTTGAGTTGCTGTAAGAGATGTTTTCCCAGGTCTGGATAAAAAGGGAACCTCCTTTCTCAGAGGAGGGATGAACATTTGATCCTCTCTGGACACTGAGGAGACCAGAGTAACTCTGTTCCTCAGGCTGGTTCTGCTCTCGCTCCAGCCACTTGAACAATTGCCCCCACTGTGTCCACGCTGCTGAGGTTACTGCTGCTTATGATCCTCCATGGTAATCAAGAAGGAGAGGTGGAGCACAAGCACTCTACCTGTGGTCAGACCTAATTTTGATTGAGGGAACACCACGGCATCTCCCTCCTGAACACGCCTCCTCCTGCCCCACCGGAAGTGTCTTACTTCTGGTCACTTGCTGGTCTATGTGACTCCTCAGTGCATGCCATTTCCAATGTCCCAGCACACCCTGCTTTAGTGACGCCAGTGAAGTGTGTCACTGCTGCCATCTTCCCAGCACTCTCCCTCCATGACCTCACATTCCGCACCATCTTCCAGTGTGCCCCACACAGTTTGGGACTGAGCAGCAGCTGAAGACATGCGGGTCATCAGTCACTGCCACCTGCAGGCATGCATGAACACCTAGTGGACCAGCGGATGGAGCTTCCAGCATCTAAAGCCGGTGTTGTAGTCTCACAGCCGCTCTTCCAGACATCGGGACAGGCCTAGGTAAGTGCTTCTTCCACTTCCTTGTTTCCCACATCAGGTCTCCTATTAAGGACAGGAAACAGATGTGGCGGAGAGTTGCTGAAGGCTGGGATGAGGGGGTGTTCGGTACTGAGATCTCATCTCCCGAGATCTTGATGCCGAGATCTCCATCTGCGCATGCAGCTATTTTCCCGGAGTCTACCCCATAGGAAACCATGCAACTGCGGGGGCTCTGGCCTTTCACAAAATGTCAGCAGATCCTCCGCAGCACTGAACACCCGCTGCGGGGCGCTGCACATCTGAACACCCCCTCATCCCAGCCTGCAGCAATGCTCCACTCTTGCCTCCAGCAACGACGCTGGGACCCCGCTTCACTGCAGCCACCACCCCCCGGTAAGCAATAAGACTCATGGATTATAAGAAGCATCACCATTTTATTAAAAAAAGTTTTTTTCCTATTTATCTCCTCAAAATTTGTGGTGCTTCTTATAATCCGGAGTATCTTATAATCCGCAAAATACGGTAGCTTGGAATTCATTTCATAATTAATAATAATAATAATTTTTATTTATATAGCGCCAACATATTCCGCAGCGCTTTACAGTTTAACAGTTTCAGAACACAAGTCATAAGTAACAATGTTAACAATACAATAATTAAAGCAAAATAAGCCGCCCCTGCTCGTGAGAGCTTACAATCTACAATGAGGTGGGGGAGATACAAAGTACAGGTGTATATATACAATGGTGCATTTACAATGATGGTCCAGTCATCTTGAGGGAGTGAGGGATGGATGGAGATAGTGAATGGGCTACACACACACACACTTACACATAGAATGACTTTGATTAGTGAACGTGATAGGCCGCTCTGAACAAATGTGTTTTGAGGGAGCGCCTGAAACCATGCAAATTGTGGATAGTCCTAATTTGTTGGGGTAGAGCATTCCAGAGGATTGGCGCAGCGCGGGAGAAGTCTTGGAGTCAGGAGTGGGAGGTACGGATTAGAGCAGAGTTTAGTCGAAAGTCATTTGCAGAGCGCAGCAGTCGGATAGGCCGATAGATAGAAATGAGGGAGGAGATGTAGGGGGTGCTGCACTGTGGAGAGCTTTGTGGGTGAGAACCAGTACTTTGAATTGGATCCTATAATGAATTCAGCTCTCTAAATGCAAATGGGTGAAATCCTTGGTAAATATTAACAATAATTATCAACCTCATCCACATGACTGGTACTGATACTGATTTGTGCAGCGTTCAAGCCCGAGTGAATGTCACCTTTCCGTGTTAGCGTTATATTGTATTTCTCTTACCTAGTGACTTAGTTGCATGACATGTAATTATTTTTATACATTTGGAAAATTGACTTTTTGACTTTGAAATGTCAATTGTTAAAGTAAACCTGACAGCTGATGCAAGATGCCGATCAAACATTACAGTCTATGGCCCATACGTCCAAATCCCATTTTGCGGGGGGTTCGGACATAAACTCCAACGGGGCTACTGAACTAGTGCCTAAACGCAATGTGAAAGCAGCCTAAGCCATATTCTTCAGATTTAACTATTCTGTTTATTTATTTGTTACATAAGAAGGATTAGTTATATTCAAATATATATATATGTTCAAATAATATTCTTGACTGTTGAATACCATGTGCTGTTTTGTGATATAGTAGCAGGAAGATGTGTAAAAAATTAGAATAATTTGATGATGAGGATCATGTATATTATTTCTTGTTTGCAAGTTCTGTTTTTATGTTGTCCCGGGTAAATTAGTAGAGAACTGGTATTAAACAGTAGTGATACATAACTAGTTAAAAGACAAACAAGACTACACAGATCTGCTGACAGTAACATTCCTCTAGTTTTAAAGTTACCCATTTGATCACATACTTGTGTTATTCATGCAGAACTTTTATGTACTTGAAATGTTGGTCAATTAAATAGAAGCAGATGACGCATCATAACAATAAGCTTTATTTATATTTTTTCCAACATATTCCTCTGTGATTTATAACAGAGCAAGAATGTCAAATGACTACATGATTAAAAAAGTGAGAAATAGCAAATATAAAATGAGATAAAATATGAACCCTTGCCTGTAAGGCCTCTTTCACACTTCAGGCTTTTTGAATCAGGCGCGATCCGGCGTGTTTCTAAAAAAACGGATCCGGTACCGGATGCGTTTTTTTAGCATTGACTTACATTAGCGCCGGATCGCGCCTGATGTCATTGCGTTGCATCCGTTTTTGGCCGGATCCGTCGGAATTGTACATTCCGGCGGCCGGACAAGACGGTTGCTGTAACGTTTTTTTTTTTTCTGGAGGCGTCTGACAGTGCCTGAATCGGCACTTCAGGCGGCCGGAAACAATGCAAACCTATGGAGCCGGACCAGTGTTTTGACAAATCCGTCAGAAATCTGATCCGGAGTCCAAGGTCTCTCTCTCTTTCTCTCTCTCTCTCTCTCTCCTCTGTCCGGACATTCATACCTGCATTTTCAACATGGAAAATTTTCTTTTTCCGGGTTGAAAAGGTCAGGACGGATCAGGCAAAAAACCTCATCAGTTGCATCAGTTTTTTTAAAATCAGCGCCGGATCCGTCCTATCAGGCATAGGACGGATATGCCTGATTCAAAAAACTGATGTGTGAAAGTAGCCTAAGAGTTTAGAATCTAAAGTAGCAATAATATCTACGTCATAGTTCTGTCTTGTATCATTAGCAAAAAAAGTTAAAATTGTTCAGCATATCTTAATAGAATGCTAAAGGAAAGCTATCATTAGGAAATGGCCTATTACTTATTTTTTTGGTAAATATATTTTTTAAGTATTTTTGACAATGTAGTTTTTTTCTTATTTTTTATCATGTTTCTATTAAAAAATGAAATAGAAATCCTGCATTTTTTTCCAACTGCCACTGGATCTATTTTAGACTCTAACGTCCTGTTTTTTCAGAAAATAACGTGCACATATCCATTAGACCACACTCTACCTTTTGTATTGAAGAGTCTAATAATCATTTTGAAGGAAGTCATCAGGGTCATCTGTGACAGCACCTGTTGTGAATGGTGGATAAGCTGTGTGAAGAGGTGTAACCTATCATTGTAATCCTGCCTCCGACTATATGGAGCCTTGCTGAAAACTCTTACAGAAGGGACAGTAAGTGCGAGTCTTTAATAGCCATCTGTGAAAAATGCAAGATTAATAATTTTTTTTTAGAATAAAGATTTTTTATGTAAAAGTTTTTTTTAAATAAAAATACATGTAAAGCGAAAACTACATTTAAAGCACCACGCCAGCATTTTTTTTATTTCAGTACTGGAGTGATGCTACAAATGTAAGTTTTTAGACGCTAATGATATATTTACCCATCGCCATCTTCAGCTGTTCCCAGCACCACTCTGGTCCTATTCGCCATCTTGTGATTGCAAGTTTTGCATGGTCGGAAGTCAGAGGTAACAGTCAATGCAAGTCTCGGTCTGGCCTCATTCTAGCTTCCATACTCTCATAGACTTCCATTGAAAAGTGACTTCTGACTCACGCAGTAAACACTGATGCGATCTGGCAGATCACAACCTGCAGAAGACAGACCGGAGCGGCACCATTAACAGATGAAGATGGCAGCTGGTAAGTAGAATACTTGAGGCAGGGAACTTAGATTAGTGACACCACTCCAGTTGTAAAGTAAAAAAAAACAAAAAAAAAACGCTGGAGTGTTGCTTTAAACACGTGATCATGTGTGGTAGAAGCTCTGTCTCCTCCCTTTATGTGTAGGAAGATGTACTGACAGTGAATATTGTGGAAAGGTAGGGGAGGAAGAAGAGGGATTATGGAGCTTGTCATGTTGCTTATGAGCAGGCGAATTTCAAATTGGAGTTTCTCCTCAGGGTGCCGCACCCAGTGGTGATCGCAGGCAAAATAGTAGAAAAGTGAAGTTCACCGACACCGCCATCCAAGATATAATAAAATTGATTCTTTATTAAGAAAAAAATGATTAAAACATTAAAAAAGAAACCTCAGATCCTAGGGTTTTTATTTTAACCCCTTTCCGACATTGGGCGTAACAATACGCTAATGTCGGAATCCCTCCCTTTGATGTGGGCTCCGGTGCTGAGCCCATATCTTTCCCCGACATGTGCCTCTAACAGCCGCGGGTGGAATCACGATGCACCCACGGCTGTTAACTAGTTAAATGCCGCTTTCAATCTCTGACAGCAGCATTTAACTAGCGCTTACTGAAAGCGAGTCGGAAATCCTGCCCATCGGTGACCTCGTCACATGATCATGGGTCACCGATGGGTTGGCATGACAACAAGAAGTCTGAAGCAGACCTCCATGGTTGCCATAGCCGGATTGCTATGAGTGCCACCCGGTGGTCGGCGCTCATAGCAAGGGAGCATTTCTGCTACACACAGGCGATCTGATCATCAGCTGTGCATAGCAGAGGAAATCAGACAACTGCAGCTTCTTGTCTCCCATGGAGACTATTGAAGCATGCAAAAAGTAAAAAAAAAATGATTTTAAAAATATATAAAAAAAATAAAAAAGTATAAAAAATCAAATATACACATATCTGGTATCTCCAAGTTAAGAATCGCCCGATCTATCAATATAAAAATAGAATTAACCTGATCGCTAAACGGCATAATGAGAAAAAATTCAAAACATCAGAATTACGTTTTTTCGCTCGCCATTATATTGCAATAAAAGGCAATAATGGTCGATCAAAAGATCGTATCTACAGCAGAATGGTATCAATAAAAACACCAGCTCGGCACGCAAAAGATAAGCCCTCACTCAGCCTCGGTTCACGAAAAGTTTTACCAAAGTTTGGAATTTTTTTTCATCAGTTAAATAAAAAGAACCTAGACATGTTTCGTGTCTATGAACTCGTAATGACCTGGAGAATCATAATAGCAGGTCAGTTTTAGCATTTAGTGAATATTGTAAAAAGAAAAACAAAAAATAGCTGTGGAATTGTAATTTTTTGCAATTTCACTGCACTTGGAATTTTTTCTTTCAAAAGTACATCTTGTCCTGCAAAAAACAAGCACTCACATGGCCATTTTGACTGAAAAATAAAAAAAAGTTTTGGCTCTAGGAAGAAGGGGCGCAAAAATGAGAACACAAAAATGTAAATACCTCCGGTTGTGCAGGGTTAATGTTTTAATCATTTTTTTGCTATTAAAGACTCAATTTTATTTTATCTTGGATTGCTCTGCTGATGAACTTCACTTTTCTACTATTATGCCATAGGAATATTGTGGTATAATCCTGGATACCAGGACTGCTAAGGTAAGAAGGGGCTGCTTACACAGCTGTTCACCCTGTCTTTCTGATATAATACTGGTGATTCCAGTGGTCCTGATGTAAAGAAGATGCTGTCACACTGCAGCTCACTGTGTCATTCTGATCTATTGCTGGAAATAACAGGATTGCGGAAATAAAAAGAGGCCATAATAACAGGGTCTGTACCACAGGACTGGCGTATAGCAAATGTGGTGCTAATATTCAAAAAGGGGGCAAAAACTGAACCTGGAAATTATAGGCCAGTGAGCTTAACATCTACTGTGGGTAAAATCCTGGAGGGTTTTTTAAGAGATGCTATACTGGAGTATCTGAAGAATAATGACCTCATGACCCAATATCAGCATGGGTTTACGAGGGACCGTTCTTGTCAGACTAAACTGGTGAGTTTCTATGAAGAGGTAAGTTCCAGACTGGACCAAAGGAATGCAGTGGACGTGTTGTACATGGACTTCTCAAAAGCTTTTGATACAGTGCCACACAAAAGGTTGATACATAAAATGAGAACAATGGGGATAGGGGAAATGTTTGTAAGTGGGTTAAGAGCTGGCTCAGGGATAGGAAACAAAGGGTGGTTATTAATGGAGCACACTCGGACTGGGTCACGGTTAGCAGTGGGGTACCACAAGGGTCAGTATTGGGGCCGCTTCTCTTTAACATATTTATTAATGCTCTTGTAGGGAGCATACAGAGTAGTATTTCAATATTTGCAGATGGCACTTAACTCTGCAGGGTAATCAATACAGAGGAGGACAATTTTATATTACAGGAGGATTTATGTAAACTAGAAGCTTGGGCTAATAAATGGCAAATGAGCTTTAATGGGGATAAATGTAAGGTCATGCACTTGGGTAGAACAAATAAGATGTATAATTATGTGCTTAATTGTAAAACACTGGGCAAAACTGTCACTGAAAAAGACTTGGGTGTATGGGTGGACGACAAACTCACATTTAGTGGCCAGTGTCAGACAGCTGCTGCAAAGTATATAAAATAATGGGATGCATTAAAAGAGGCATAGATGCTCATGAGGAGAACATAATTTTACCTCTATACAAGTCACTGGTGCGACCACACTTAGAATACTGTGTACAGTTCTGGTCTCCGATGTATAAGAAAGACATAGCTGAACTGGAGCGGGTGCAGAGAAGAGCGACCAAGGTTATTAGAGAACTGGGGAGTCTGCAATACCAAGACAGGTTATTACACTTGGGGTTATTTAGTTTGGAAAAATGAAGGCTTAGGGGTGATCTTATTACAATGTATAAATATATGAGGGGACAGAACAAAGACCTTTCTAATGATCTTTTTACTCTTAGACCTGTGACGGGGACAAGGGGGCATCCTCTACGTCTGGAGGAAAGAAGGTTTAGCCATAATCACAGACGCAGATTCTTTACTGTAAGAGCAGTGAGACTATGGAACGCTCTGCCATGTAATGAGTGATTATCTACTAAAATTTAAGAAGGGACTGGATGCCTTTCTTGAAAAGTAGAATATTACAGGCTATATTCACTAGTTTCCTAGATATTGTGTTGATCCAGGGAGCTAGTCTTATTACCGTATGTGGAGTCGGGAAGGAATTTTTTTCCCCAATGTGAAGCTTACTGTTTGCCACATGGTTTTTTTTGCCTGCCTCTGGATCATCATGTTAGGGAAGGTTAGGATAGGATATGGGTTGAACTAGATGGACTAAAAGTCTTCCTTCAACCTTAATAACTAAGTTACTATGTTACACTGCAATATACCCTGTTTACCCAAATATAATACTGGAGATACCAAGGACACTGAGGTAAGAAGAGGCTGCTCAGACCGCTGTCTATCTGATTTAATGCTGAAGATACCAGGGGTGCTGATGTAAGAAAGGCTTCTAACCCTGCTGTCCACCCTATCTTTATGAATGCTGAGCAGCTGCTGTGACCTGGAAATAAATCACACCATGTAGGTCATAGCAACTGTGCTTACTACTGCACATGCTCACAGTCCCCTGTCCGATTATCACTCTAGGATAGGCTTCCGTCAGTATAATAATACAGCCGCTATATTAAAAGGCTTGCCCACTACTTGGACAATCTCTACTCAATCCGCATATTTCCCACTTGTAAAATAATAACACCTATACACATCTCCGCTGCTGACACAGTTCCAGCAATGTCGGCACTAGCTGTCCCAGGGATTGCGTTACATTGTAATGTTATGCAATCCCTGAGGCAAATCATTGGCAGCTGCACATTCCCTGCCTTCAGACAAAACACATACATCTGGAGGAAGTGAGACAGCAGCAGCTGGTGACTAAGGGCCCCGTCTCACATAGCGAGATTGCTAGCGAGATCGCTGCTGAGTCACAAGTTTTGTAACCAACAGCGATCTAAGCAGCGATCTCGCTATGTCTGACACGTACCAGCGATCAGGCCCCTGCTGTGAATCGCTGGTCGTGTCAGAAATGCCTGGACATTTTTTTGATCGCTGGTCTCCCGCTGGCCAGCACGCATCGCTGCGTGTGGCAGGCAGGAGACCAGCGATCACCTGGTAACCAAGGTACACATCGGGTTTCCAGGCGCGGGGCTGTGCCTGGAAACCCGATGTGTACGTTGGATACCAGCGCGCTGCTGCAGGGGAGTTGGTAACCAAGGTACACATTGGGTTTCCAGGCACCGCGCAGCGCCTGGAAACCCAATGTGTACCTTGGTTACCAGCTCCCTGCATCAGCGGGCTGGTATCCAACGTACACTGCGGGTAACTAAGCGATGTTACCCGCAGTGTTGCTGTCCTGATCGCTGCCTGAGCTGCCTGATTGACAGCTCAGCAGCGATCATGTAGCGACACACCAGCGATCCTGACAAGTTCATATCCTTGTAGGGATCGCTGGTGCGTCGCTATGTGAGACGGGGCCCTAACTCCCTAGACAAAATGTGTGACTTCATAATTAAAGGTATTTACTTGGAATTCATTCATAATGACATTTTCTTTCTTCAGGTTTTTTTTTCTATTTCCGGAGTAAAACATTCACACGTTGCGGAATTGCCGCGGAAATTTCAGCGGCAATCCCGCACTTCTCCCGCAGGAAATACGCACGTTTTTTGTATGCTGATTCCCGCCAGAATAATAGCGTTTTGCAAGCGTAATTAGCTTGCAGAATGCTAGCGTTTTCCTAGCGATCTGTAGCATCGCTTGGAAAACTGATTGACAGGTTGGTCACACGAGTCACACATAGTGTTTGACACGTGTGACCAACTTTTTACTATTGATGCCGCCTATGTCGCATCAATAGTAAAAAGATCTAATGTAAAAATAATAAAAAAAAATAAAAAATCGTGATATTCTCACCTTCCGGCGGCCCCCGCAGCCTTCCCGCCTCTCAGTGACGCTCCCGGCAACTCCGGTCCCAGGAGTGCTTTGCGACAAATCACACCGATGACGTACATCTCGCGAGACCGCTATGCCATCTGGGTGATTCTCGCAAAGCACTCCTGGGACCGGGAGTTGCCGGGAGCATCGCTGAAGGCGGGAAGGCTGCGGGGGCCGCGGGAAGGCTGCGGGGGCCGCCGGAAGGTGAGAATATCATTATTTTTTATTTTAATTATTGTTTTACCAGGGATATGGTACCCAGGGCCTGGAGGAGAGTCTCCTCTCCTCCAGGCCCTGGGTACCACCGCACATGAACCGCTTACATTCCGCAAAATTAATGAACATGTTGCTATTTTTTCCGCGAAGCGTTTTTTTCGCGGAAAAAAACGCAACATGTGGCCAAAACATGCGGAATCAATTAACATGTATAGGATGCTTAATGCTTGCGTTTTTATCGCGTTTTTACCGCGGAAAACCGCGGAAAAAACCGCGAAAAAAACGCAATTATTCCTGATCGTGTGCACTTAGCCTTAGTGTTGGCTTCTGTAATGGGATCTGAATCTTCTTTATCTACAACTATTGGAAGATATATCATAGTAATGTGATAATTTTTCTAAATGAGCACATAATGTGATGGCAGTTACAGCAAACATAACACTATAAATCAGAATTATGTTTTTATGGTTCGCTAACTATAATGGCTGTCAGCTAGTGTTGAGCATTCCGATACCGCAAGTATCGGGTATCGGCCGATATTCGCGTTATCGGAATTCCGATACTTAATTCCGATACTTTTTCCATATCGTATACCGGAATCGGAAGTTCCCATAATTCTTTGAGAGGCAATGTGATTTTAGTCAGCCAATGAGGAATCCTACGAAGTGTGGGCACATCCTGTAATGCTGCGGTCATCTTAACTAATGGCATGGCTGTGATTGGCTGCTGAAATGATGTCAGAATGCACTATAAAAGGCGCCGCCGCCATTTTAGCGTCACTGTGCTGTGAACTCAGTAAGGGACAGAACGCTACTCTGCTCACTCTGAGGGACAGTTAGATATTGCGATTTTGTGTACTACTGTGCTTGAGGCAGGCTAGTTTACCAACCGCTGTGTAAAGCTTCATTTTGCCAGTGTTGTTTTAACAGCTCTGTGCAAGGTGTGTGTGTGTGACAGTGCAGGTGACGCTGCAGTTTGCTCTGCATCCACCGCTGTTTGTAGGCATCTGCACGTGTCACTGACTCTTTTTTTTTTTTTATTTAGTGGAATTGGTGCAGCTCCATTATATTAGAAAAAAATCAAATCTATTAGTGTGACGCGCTTCCATCCGTATACAATACATTGGTTGCAAACACTATAGAACTACACAAAGGAGCTTTTCACAGATAGTGAATAGTTGTGTTTCAGTGTTCACTGCAGTCTGTGAGGTTTTGATTTTTTGAGTGCAGATCACGCTCCAGTTAGTTCTTCAACCACTGCCGGTTGTAGTCTGCTGAGCGTGTGTCACTGCCTCATCCTTCACATTTTTCTCTAATTGGTGCTGCTCCATTTTAGTGGAAAAAAATCTAATCTATTAGTGTGACGCGCTTCCATCCGTATACAATACATTGGTTGCAAACACTATAGAACTACACAAAGGAGCTTTTCACAGATAGTGAATAGTTGTGTTTCAGTGTTCACTGCAGTCTGTGAGGTTTTGATTTTTTGAGTGCAGATCACGCTCCAGTTAGTTCTTCAACCACTGCCGGTTGTAGTCTGCTGAGCGTGTGTCACTGCCTCATCCTTCACATTTTTCTCTAATTGGTGCTGCTCCATTTTAGTGGAAAAAAATCTAATCTATTAGTGTGACGCGCTTCCATCCGTATACAATACATTGGTTGCAAACACTATAGAACTACACAAAGGAGCTTTTCACAGATAGTGAATAGTTGTGTTTCAGTGTTCACTGCAGTCTGTGAGGTTTTGATTTTTTGAGTGCAGATCACGCTCCAGTTAGTTCTTCAACCACTGCCGGTTGTAGTCTGCTGAGCGTGTGTCACTGCCTCATCCTTCACATTTTTCTCTAATTGGTGCTGCTCCATTTTAGTGGAAAAAAATCTAATCTATTAGTGTGACGCGCTTCCATCCGTATACAATACATTGGTTGCAAACACTATAGAAGTACACAAAGGAGCTTTTCACAGATAGTGAATAGTTGTGTTTCAGTGTTCACTGTAGTCTGTGAGCTTTTCATTTTGTGAGTGCAGATTACGCTCCAGTTTGTACTTCAACCACTGCCGGTTGTAGTCTGCTGAGCGTGTGTCACTGCCTCATCCTTCACATTTTTCTCTAATTGGTGCTGCTCCATTTTAGTGGAAAAAAATCTAATCTATTAGTGTGACGCGCTTCCATCCGTATACAATACATTGGTTGCAAACACTATAGAAGTACACAAAGGAGCTTTTCACAGATAGTGAATAGTTGTGTTTCAGTGTTCACTGTAGTCTGTGAGCTTTTCATTTTGTGAGTGCAGATTACGCTCCAGTTTGTACTTCAACCACTGCCGGTTGTAGTCTGCTGAGCGTGTGTCACTGCCTCATCCTTCACATTTTTCTCTAATTGGTGCTGCTCCATTTTAGTGGAAAAAAATCTAATCTATTAGTGTGACGCGCTTCCATCCGTATACAATACATTGGTTGCAAACACTATAGAACTACACAAAGGAGCTTTTCACAGATAGTGAATAGTTGTGTTTCAGTGTTCACTGTAGTCTGTGAGCTTTTCATTTTGTGAGTGCAGATTACGCTCCAGTTTGTACTTCAACCACTGCCGGTTGTAGTCTGCTGAGCGTGTGTCACTGTCTCATCCTTCACATTTTTCTCTAATTGGTGCTGCTCCATTTTAGTGGAAAAAAATCTAATCTATTAGTGTGACGCGCTTCCATCCGTATACAATACATTGGTTGCAAACACTATAGAACTACACAAAGGGGCCTTTCACAGATACTGAACAGTTGTCTGCAGGGTTCACTGTAGTCTGTGAGGAATAACCACACTTAGGCCTTAACTTTTCTGACTTTCTTTATCAATCTACCAAGATGAAGAAGTCAGTGAGTAAGGCACGTGGTCGTGGTCGAGGCCGTGGATTTGCAGCAGGGAGAGGACGTGGGGATTCTGTGGCTGCTGCCGCACCCAGTGACACAGCATCCACCAGTTTTCCCCGTGAGCGTTCCTTTATGCGCACTTTTGTAGGAGCTCAGCGTACCCCCCTGCTGCGTGAAGAACAAATTGAAGCCGTTGTTGGTTGGATGGCAGCCAATGCATCGACTTCAATACCTTCCACCTCCTCTCAGGACCACAGCACTGTTGAACAACCATCAGTCTCTTCACCGCCTGCCAAATTGCCCAGGCAGTCAGAGAGCTCTGTACAGGAGCCAGCTGAGTCTCTGCTTCTGTTCTCAGAATCTGTTGGCTTGGAAACAGGGGCCCAGCCAAGCAGCATTCTGGAATGTGAAGAAGAGGCAGTATGCAGTGATGCGCAACAGCTGTGTCTCTCTGAATCTGAAGAGGCGGGTGAGCCAGTGCCGATGGTCAGCACACCGCAGAACGCATCTGATGATGATGAGACTCAGTTGCCAGTTTCTGTTGAGCATGGTGCTGGCCAGACCACCCAACAACAGCAGGTGTTGGAAGAGGGTAGTGGTGGAGATGATGAGGTCCAAGACCCAACATGGCGTGAGGAACAGGAAGGTGGTGGGAGCAGCTCTGAGGAAGAGATTGCACCAACGGTCCAAACAGTAGGGAGAGGTAGGCTGCAGACTCGCTTGCCTGTAGCCTCCAGTTTGGCACCCGTTCGGAGCAGTTCTCTTACAACAGCCAAACCGGGCGCTCCCAGGACTTGCTCTGCGTGGTCCTTTTTTGATACAGTTGCAGATGATATTTGCTATGTCAAATGCAAGCTGTGTAATCAAAAAATTAAAAGAGGTAAAAGTGTCAGTAACCTTAATACAACAAATATGTGGAAACATGTGCGGTCAAAGCACTTTGTTGAGTTACAAAGACACACTGGAGATGTAGGCCAACCTACAGCAGCACCTACATCTTCAGCTCCTGTTGGAGCCTCTTCCTCCAGTTCACACACAGCTGGTAAGGCTTCCTCAAAGGATCGCCATGGAAGAACCTCTGTCACTGTTGTCCAGAGACACAGTGTTATTCCACCCACAGGTGCAAGTTCCCTGTCATCCTCACACACCCAGGCCACAAAACAGCCATCGGTAGCACAGGCATGGGATAAAAGACGGCCATACTCGGCAAACCATCCACGAGCACAGGCTCTGAATGCTGTCATTGCAAAACTCCTGTCCCTTGAAATGCTGTCATTCAGGCTGGTGGAGACTGACAGTTTCCGTGAATTAATGGCATTGGCAGTCCCACAATACAATGTGCCCAGCCGATTTTATTTCAGCAGGCAAGCCGTCCCTGGTCTGCAAAAGCATGTTGAGGCAAAAATTAAACATGCGCTACTAAACGCCGTCAGTAGCAAGGTCCACCTGACCACCGATGCGTGGACCAGTACCCATGGCCAGGGACGATACCTTTCACTCACTGCCCATTGGGTGAATGTTGTGGAGCCGGGTACAGATCTTGCGAGTGGCGCTGTACGTGTTCTGCCAACTCCAAGGATTGCCGGAATCAAGTCTGTCCACATTGACTCCTCCTCCTACTCCAGTTCCTCAGAATCATCGCTGCAGGAGCCGTCACGGTCTACCTCCACATGGACCCGTGGACGCTTACCTGATGCGACCGATATGAGCACAGCCGTGGCCAAACGGCAACAGGCCGTTCTGAAATTAATTCCCATGGGGAATCGAAGCCACACAGCGCAGGAGGTCTGGAATGCCATCAAGCAGGAGAGCGACGTGTGGTTTTTGCCAGCGAATCTCCAGCCAGGTTTGGTAGTGTGTGACAATGGCCGAAATCTGGTGGCAGCTCTGGGCCTTGGCAACCTCACTCACATACCATGTCTGGCACATGTGCTCAACTTGGTCGTGCAGAGTTTTTTGAGGGACTATCCGGATCTTGATGCACTGCTGCACAAGGTCCGCCTAGAGTGCGCTCACTTGCGACGTTCCAGCATGGCCAGATCGCGCATTGCAGCTCTGCAACGCAGATTGCGCCTTCCTGAACATCGCATCATATGTGACGTATCCACCAGGTGGAATTCAACGTTACATATGTTGGAGCGGTTGTGTGAGCAGCAGCCAGCAGTTATGGAGTATCAGCTGCATCAGGCGCAATCAACACGCAATTTGCGCCGTCCACACTTCACCATTAATGAGTGGGCCACTATGAAGGACATGTGCCACGTTTTGCGTGCGTTTGATGAGTCAACGCGGATGGCGAGTGCAGATGATGCACTAGTCAGCCTGACTGTCCCCCTTATCTGCCTGCTTCAAAAAACACTGCAAGCAATAAGGGATGAGGTTTTGGAAGAGGTGGAGGATGAGGAGTCACAAATTCCATCACCTTCTGGAAAGTCAGCGCAACGTGGTTCCTCACAAAGGGCTGGGCAGGGCTCACTTTGTGAGGAGGATGAGGAGGAGGAGTCAATGGAGGAGGAAGACATCGCTCCAGAGGGAGGTACACAACGCTCTAGTCAGTATGTAGAGCGAGGGTGGGGTGATGCAGAGCAGGCAGAGATAACGCCTCTTGCAGAGGACAGCGTTTCTTTGCCAGTTGGGAGTCTGCAGCACATGGTTGATTTCATGCTGCAGTGCCTAAGAAACGACCGCCGCATCGCCCACATTCTCACGACGTCTGATTATTGGGTGTACACCCTCCTAGACCCTCGCTACCGGGACAACGTCAAAAGCCTCATCACACCGTTGAACCGGGAGCGTAAAATGCGGGAGTACCAAGACACACTGGTGCAATCCCTAATGTTCTACCTTACTGCCGAGAGCACTGCTGCTGCTACTGCTTTACAAAGCAGCTCTGTGCGTCGAGGCAGTGTAGAGAGCTCTGCAACAAGAGGGAGCACACGCAGTGCCTCTGCACAGGGAAAGACCAGTATGTTCAAAATGTGGCAAAGTTTTGTGGCAGCGCCACAAATGTCTACACCATCCGAGAGGGCTCCAGTCAGCGGGAGGCAACGTATCCGTCAGATGGTGACAGACTACTTGGCTTTGCCTCTCAGTGTACTCCCAGATGGCTCTTCCCCATTCAAGTTTTGGGTCTCTAAGCTGGATACATGGCCAGAGCTTAGCCAGTATGCATTGGAGGTGCTGGCTTGCCCTGCTGCCAGTGTATTATCGGAGCGCGTCTTTAGTGCTGCAGGTGGTGTACTAACAGACCGTCGCATGCGACTATCCTCCGATAATGTAGACCGGCTTACTTTTCTGAAAATGAACAAGGCATGGATCTCGCCAGAATTTCTCTGTCCGTTTTCAGATTAAATAACTGGTTCGCAACGTTATCCATGTCTCCTGTTATGTTCATCTTTCTACCACCTGAACTCTACTCCCTGGGCTCCAACACTGCCAGTTGCTGCTCAGAAGTGTCGTGTCCACAGAACAAAACACAAGCTCTACTGTTAGTGGGGTTCAGTAACGCCAGCTGTTCCCCTGCTGTGTCAACGGCAAGAAGTGTCCTGTTCCCGACACATGGACAGAAAAACACATGACCAACATGCTCCAAATAGGGAAGAGCCGTCACCCTGCTTGTTATGCTGAAAACATGAAATTGTGAAGTTTTGCAGGCCTAGAATGATAAATTTTTAAGAAAAATATGGACAAATAATAATTTGTCATCACAGCGCATATCTGCACATGTCTATTAGAAATGGTAACAAAAAATAAAACAGTCTACTCTTCACATTTTTAAATTAATGCATAAAAGTACATTTCAGACTTATGAATTAATGCTTTTAAAGGAACTTTATCTGTACCTGTAAGATAATGCACTCAATGGATGTACGAATCATTACATCCTCATCATCATCATGACGAGTTTTATTTATGACAGACATTATAAAATACACATACTGATGCCAACTGTAACTTCAAACACCATATATGAAATGGCCAGCATGTAAACATGGTAATAATGTCCAATAATAAATTATTACATCTAGAAAGTGCATCATGCATACTGACAATAGGTACTTATACCTGCAAGTGCTGTTGAAACAACCACAAGAGATATAAATTAATACTGGTATATAGGTATCACAGTGCATAGTTACTCATGGACAATGTTGATGTAATACTGTATCTCAATTAAGTCAGCGTCAACCATTAGGCTTGTTAGTCTTGTACATTGTTAAAGAGGGAACGTAATTTTTTGGTTTGTCATAGGTGTAGTATTACACATTAAATTATTACTGCTGTATTTTTTTTGGCGTCCCTAGTGCGCAATAACGCAGCCTAACCTCACATTTGATAGTCAGCTAATTGCCACACGCTACCCTACCCTACGCGTGACAGTAGGAAGGTAGTGTTGACGGATAAAGCTTTGCGCAAACAGACATTCTTTTACCCTCTTCAACACTCTACAAGCAAAAAATGCATGATTTCAGCCGCAGACTTTATTGACGTACAGTATAACATCGGCATTACCCATCAGAGGCTGTCCACTGTGTGATACAGACATAGAATATACCTTTGCTATCCGTAGCCTTTGTTTCACCTACACTTGCAGGCACACACTTAAATTGTGACAAACAATGCCTAATGTTTTTTTAAATGGTTATTTTTTATTGTACATTATTGTGTCATCAATCACATTGATGAGTCCATGCTGGACATGTCATACATGCTATAGAAAGTTACGATTTTATGAACTTAAATAATTAAATTGTCTGTGACTGTCACATAAAATTTGCGATGATGATGATGAGTGACTATTACAAAATCCATTGTCTTCACTATGTTATAGTTTAACATTGCGTTCCTTAAGCATTATTCATAAAAAAAAAAATGTACTTTTATTCTTAAATTTACAACACTATATTTTGTTACCAATTTTTTGGGTGTTGTGTTGTTCCATTTATTTTTGGCATGTGCATATATGCGTTTAGATTTGTATTTTCTTTATTTTTCCTTCTTGAAATTAGAAAACATGTGTATCTTTGTACCGTGTTAGCCAGTAGATAGAAAAATATTTAGACTTCAGAGTCAGCAGTGGTTCATACCTTTTTATGGATAACTGAAAAGATGGAAACAAATTGCAAGCTTTCAAGGCTACTCACGTCTCTTCATCAGGGAAAGACTAACTAAAAAAATTAAGCATCACATATTTCTATACACAACAGGACACAGGAATATTGCAATAGGTAAGACAAGTAAGTGACGTGTATCAGAACTGTCATTATCTCACAGGGATGAACATAAATATTCAAACAGTTCCTAGATAAGGATAGAAAGTTTGATTGCCCTCTCATTGGCGTATTTTTTGGGGTTTTCATGACCCTGGAAGGGCATAGACGCAGATTCCTTAATTGATATAGAATGACATAAATCCATGTGATCTATTCATTCCATCACTAACAGTGTCAAAGGTCATGATGAGCTTATATTCTGAAACCTTTGTACGTTTCTCATATTTGAAGTTATATTTTAATAACAGTAATTCCATATCCATGATGCTATGACCGGGCGGGCATACAAAAGTCTTTTGCCACAGCTAAATTCATTAATTTATCTGTGATTGTGTGGCGCTGATAATTCATCGTTGTTCTCCTTTTTGTTGCCGGTCTCCCCTCACTTGTCCCTCCCTCACTTGTCTTAGCTATTCCTGTGTCCTGTTGTGTGTAGAAATATGTGATTCTTCATTTTTGGCTTTACTCTTAGCCTGATGAAGACACCTGAGTAGTCTCGAAAGCTTTGAATTTGTTACCATATTTTCAGTTAGCCATTAAACGTTATCAACCACAGAGGACTGTCAAGTATAAATATTTTTCTATTCTTGTAATTGAAATTTATCATTTTATTGTTGTAGTAAAACTTCATTTATTCTTGTTTGAAGTACATACATTTGCAATGGCCACGTAACAAGGCAATAACTCAATATTTTATGCCTACACCCTCCTTGACCCTGGGCTCCAACACCGCCAGTTGTTGCTTGGAAGTGCTGTTAGCACAGTTAACACTTGCTCCTGTGTTACTGGGGTTCAGTAATGTCAGCTGTTCCCCTGCTGTGTGAACGGCAAATAGTCCTGCTGCCTCCACCATGTTCTGTTCTCATCCCTGGGTTACAACACCGCCAGTTGTTTCTCGGAAGTGCTGTTAGCACAGTCTACACTTGCTCCTGTGTTACTGGGGTTCAGTAATGTCAGCTGTTCCCCTGCTGTGTGAACGGCAAAAAGTCCTGCTGCCTCCACCATGTTCTCTTCTCATCCCTGGGTTACAACACCGCCAGTTGTTTCTCGGAAGTGCTGTTAGCACAGTCTACACTTGCTCCTGTGTTACTGGGGTTCAGTAATGTCAGCTGTTCCCCTGCTGTGTGAACGGCAAAAAGTCCTGCTGCCTCCACCATGTTCTCTTCTCATCCCTGGGTTACAACACCGCCAGTTGTTTCTCGGAAGTGCTGTTAGCACAGTCTACACTTGCTCCTGTGTTACTGGGGTTCAGTAATGTCAGCTGTTCCCCTGCTGTGTGAACGGCAAATAGTCCTGCTGCCTCCACCATGTTCTGTTCTCATCCCTGGGTTACAACACCGCCAGTTGTTTCTCGGAAGTGCTGTTAGCACAGTCTACACTTGCTCCTGTGTTACTGGGTTCAGTAATGTCAGCTGTTCCCCTGCTGTGTGAACGGCAAATAGTCCTGCTGCCTCCACCATGTTCTGTTCTCATCCCTGGGTTACAACACCGCCAGTTGTTTCTCGGAAGTGCTGTTAGCACAGTCTACACTTGCTCCTGTGTTACTGGGGTTCAGTAATGTCAGCTGTTCCCCTGCTGTGTGAACGGCAAAAAGTCCTGCTGCCTCCACCATGTTCTCTTCTCATCCCTGGGTTACAACACCGCCAGTTGTTTCTCGGAAGTGCTGTTAGCACAGTTAACACTTGCTCCTGTGTTACTGGGGTTCAGTAATGTCAGCTGTTCCCCTGCTGTGTGAACGGCAAATAGTCCTGCTGCCTCCACCATGTTCTGTTCTCATCCCTGGGTTACAACACCGCCAGTTGTTTCTCGGAAGTGCTGTTAGCACAGTCTACACTTGCTCCTGTGTTACTGGGGTTCAGTAATGTCAGCTGTTCCCCTGCTGTGTGAACGGCAAAAAGTCCTGCTGCCTCCACCATGTTCTCTTCTCATCCCTGGGTTACAACACCGCCAGTTGTTTCTCGGAAGTGCTGTTAGCACAGTTAACACTTGCTCCTGTGTTTACTGGGGTTCAGTAATGTCAGCTGTTCCCCTGCTGTGTGAACGGCAAATAGTCCTGCTGCCTCCACCATGTTCTGTTCTCATCCCTGGGTTACAACACCGCCAGTTGTTTCTCGGAAGTGCTGTTAGCACAGTCTACACTTGCTCCTGTGTTACTGGGGTTCAGTAATGTCAGCTGTTCCCCTGCTGTGTGAACGGCAAAAAGTCCTGCTGCCTCCACCATGTTCTCTTCTCATCCCTGGGTTACAACACCGCCAGTTGTTTCTCGGAAGTGCTGTTAGCACAGTCTACACTTGCTCCTGTGTTACTGGGGTTCAGTAATGTCAGCTGTTCCCCTGCTGTGTGAACGGCAAAAAGTCCTGCTGCCTCCACCATGTTCTCTTCTCATCCCTGGGTTACAACACCGCCAGTTGTTTCTCGGAAGTGCTGTTAGCACAGTTAACACTTGCTCCTGTGTTACTGGGGTTCAGTAATGTCAGCTGTTCCCCTGCTGTGTGAACGGCAAATAGTCCTGCTGCCTCCACCATGTTCTGTTCTCATCCCTGGGTTACAACACCGCCAGTTGTTTCTCGGAAGTGCTGTTAGCACAGTCTACACTTGCTCCTGTGTTACTGGGGTTCAGTAATGTCAGCTGTTCCCCTGCTGTGTGAACGGCAAAAAGTCCTGCTGCCTCCACCATGTTCTCTTCTCATCCCTGGGTTACAACACCGCCAGTTGTTTCTCGGAAGTGCTGTTAGCACAGTCTACACTTGCTCCTGTGTTACTGGGGTTCAGTAATGTCAGCTGTTCCCCTGCTGTGTGAACGGCAAATAGTCCTGCTGCCTCCACCATGTTCTGTTCTCATCCCTGGGTTACAACACCGCCAGTTGTTTCTCGGAAGTGCTGTTAGCACAGTCTACACTTGCTCCTGTGTTACTGGGGTTCAGTAATGTCAGCTGTTCCCCTGCTGTGTGAACGGCAAAAAGTCCTGCTGCCTCCACCATGTTCTCTTCTCATCCCTGGGTTACAACACCGCCAGTTGTTTCTCGGAAGTGCTGTTAGCACAGTCTACACTTGCTCCTGTGTTACTGGGGTTCAGTAATGTCAGCTGTTCCCCTGCTGTGTGAACGGCAAAAAGTCCTGCTGCCTCCACCATGTTCTCTTCTCATCCCTGGGTTACAACACCGCCAGTTGTTTCTCGGAAGTGCTGTTAGCACAGTCTACACTTGCTCCTGTGTTACTGGGGTTCAGTAATGTCAGCTGTTCCCCTGCTGTGTGAACGGCAAAAAGTCCTGCTGCCTCCACCATGTTCTCTTCTCATCCCTGGGTTACAACACCGCCAGTTGTTTCTCGGAAGTGCTGTTAGCACAGTCTACACTTGCTCCTGTGTTACTGGGGTTCAGTAATGTCAGCTGTTCCCCTGCTGTGTGAACGGCAAAAAGTCCTGCTGCCTCCACCATGTTCTCTTCTCATCCCTGGGTTACAACACCGCCAGTTGTTTCTCGGAAGTGCTGTTAGCACAGTTAACACTTGCTCCTGTGTTACTGGGGTTCAGTAATGTCAGCTGTTCCCCTGCTGTGTGAACGGCAAATAGTCCTGCTGCCTCCACCATGTTCTGTTCTCATCCCTGGGTTACAACACCGCCAGTTGTTTCTCGGAAGTGCTGTTAGCACAGTCTACACTTGCTCCTGTGTTACTGGGGTTCAGTAATGTCAGCTGTTCCCCTGCTGTGTGAACGGCAAAAAGTCCTGCTGCCTCCACCATGTTCTCTTCTCATCCCTGGGTTACAACACCGCCAGTTGTTTCTCGGAAGTGCTGTTAGCACAGTCTACACTTGCTCCTGTGTTACTGGGGTTCAGTAATGTCAGCTGTTCCCCTGCTGTGTGAACGGCAAAAAGTCCTGCTGCCTCCACCATGTTCTCTTCTCATCCCTGGGTTACAACACCGCCAGTTGTTTCTCGGAAGTGCTGTTAGCACAGTCTACACTTGCTCCTGTGTTACTGGGGTTCAGTAATGTCAGCTGTTCCCCTGCTGTGTGAACGGCAAAAAGTCCTGCTGCCTCCACCATGTTCTCTTCTCATCCCTGGGTTACAACACCGCCAGTTGTTTCTCGGAAGTGCTGTTAGCACAGTCTACACTTGCTCCTGTGTTACTGGGGTTCAGTAATGTCAGCTGTTCCCCTGCTGTGTGAACGGCAAAAAGTCCTGCTGCCTCCACCATGTTCTCTTCTCATCCCTGGGTTACAACACCGCCAGTTGTTTCTCGGAAGTGCTGTTAGCACAGTTAACACTTGCTCCTGTGTTACTGGGGTTCAGTAATGTCAGCTGTTCCCCTGCTGTGTGAACGGCAAATAGTCCTGCTGCCTCCACCATGTTCTGTTCTCATCCCTGGGTTACAACACCGCCAGTTGTTTCTCGGAAGTGCTGTTAGCACAGTTAACACTTGCTCCTGTGTTACTGGGGTTCAGTAATGTCAGCTGTTCCCCTGCTGTGTGAACGGCAAAAAGTCCTGCTGCCTCCACCATGTTCTGTTCTCATCCCTGGGTTACAACACCGCCAGTTGTTTCTCGGAAGTGCTGTTAGCACAGTCTACACTTGCTCCTGTGTTACTGGGGTTCAGTAATGTCAGCTGTTCCCCTGCTGTGTGAACAGCAAACAGTCCTGCTGCCTCAACTTTAATTTCCATGGGTACCTTCTGCTACCCATCCGGGTTCCAGTACCGTCAGCTGGTTCTCCGCAGTGCCTTTGGCGTAGGTGCCTCCATGTCGGTATCCAAGTTCCAGCAACGTCTGCTGGTCCTTGGTAGTGCTTTGGAGCACAGGTACCTCCTGCTTAGTAACCGTGTCCCAGTAACGTCAGCTGGTCCTCGGTTGTGCCATTGGCTCTTTTCCTTCTGCTGACCCTCCGGGTTCCAGCACAGTCAGCTGGTCCTCGTTACTTTCATTGGCTCTTGTACCTTCTGCTACTCATCCGGGTTCCAGTACCGTCAGCTGGTTCTCCGCAGTGCCTTTGGCCTAGGTGCCTCCATGTCGGTATCCGAGTTCCAGCAACGTCTGCTGGTCCTTGGTAGTGCTTTGGAGCACAGGTACCTCCTGCTTAGTAACCGTGTCCCAGTAACGTCAGCTGGTCCTCGGTTGTGCCATTGGCTCTTTTCCTTCTGCTGACCCTCCGGGTTCCAGCACAGTCAGCTGGTCCTCGTTACTTCCATTGGCTTTTGTACCATCACCAACAGGACAAAGAAGGTTAAGACAAACTACAAGATACAGAACAAGAGACAGAAGAACAATAAGCAGAAGATCAAAAAGCAGAAGAACATTAAGTATAAGACCAAAATGAAGAGCAAAATATATGCTCTAAATTCTAAGCAGAAGAAGACTAAGCAGTGTATGGGGGTGAGTCCGTTCCTCCTCGTGGTGCCCCTGGAAAATGCCTGATGCTGCTGCAGGCTAAACTGAACGCGGACAAATACTGTTGTAATTAAAATCTTTTGTGACAGCAAGAACGGAAGGATGAAAATTCAGAGTTTTACAGATTACAAGTACAGGAATGTCTGTCACAAATAAGAATATGATGAAAAGGATGAATAGGAAGAAGATGAAGAAGTAGAATATGAAGAATAATAACTGTTTAATAAGAACAATATAAGTAATGTTAACAAAAAGATGAATAGCAAGAAGTTTTAGAAGATTAAGAAGGTGAAGATGAAGAATAATTTGATGAGAAAGATGATGCTGCTGAAAATTATGAAGGAGAAAGTGTGTGAAAAGTTAAAAAGGTGAAGACCATGGAAGTTGTGAAACAGACATATTTGACAAAATAGAAAAAAGGTTAACAACATTGTCAATTTGTTCGTCAATCCGAACGTATTTCCTAAAAAAAAATAAATAATGCTATTCCATTGGATTGGGTCAAACATCTATGCCTTTAATGTCTCCTCAACCTCCCCCAATACATTCTACATTACTCTTTCTTGTTTTCCTTCATGTACAATTAACCAACAAGGCAAGAATGGTTTTTTTTTAATTTCGATATTTTGTTCCCATAGACTTACATGGGACTTCCGGTATCGGTATCGGGTATCGCCGATATTTTAGTGATATCGGCGATACCATTACGATTCCGATACTTTAGGATATCGGAAAGTATCGCTCAACTCTACTGTCAGCAAATCACTGAAAAATAGAGAATTTGCCAATGAAATGTTTTTTACTATTCTGTTCAAAGAAGAAACACTACAAAAGCCCCTTAGAGGAGTCAGTAAATCCTCCTATTGCTCTCCACTTCTTTCTGATGCCGTTGGCTGATAAATTACCATCCTTGATTGCTCAGGTATATTTTGCAGACTATGAAATATAAAATAGTAAATGGATAAGTATTTTCTTGTGCGGAATCTTTTCTTATCTACATTGTATCTGTAGGGCTTTAAGTAGCTCTGTTATTGGGATTAATCTTTTTCTCCTCTCAGCTGGATAAAAAATGAAGTCCAAAGGAATGTTCATTACCTTTACGGCATGTGTTGACTGCACTGATTCGTCATCTGCCAAAGTATGTACACTGGCTTCTGTCTCATAGAGAGACCTCTGTAACTGTAAGTAATTGATCAAATTAGCTTTCATTTAATCCCACACTGCTCCTGTAACCAATGAAGCTTGTTATCCTTCTGGAAAAACAGTTTATTTAAACTATTGGCGTGACATAATGAAAACCATGCTGAACATAAATGAGAATGGCAAAAGCGTTATTTTCTACATAGCCCAGGATGTTTTTTCACCTCATTAGTAAGATAAACATAAAAAACTCCCACACTGTGAGCAAGAATATTACAACTCATTCTAAGAAAAAATACCTTATGAATTTGCTTCTCCAAACAAAAGTCAGAAAACTCTGCAAAAGTTGCCATTATAAAAGTAATAATAAAGTTTATGATGCAAACTCTGACAATTGCATATTTATAGTTTTATGGCCAATAGAAAGTCATACAGGTCCTCTCCAAGATCCCACATATTCTAAGTGCTTGTCCACTTTTGGGGACTTTTTTATTTATTAAGGCGATATTCACACATCACGAACACAAACCCGTTTAGTATGTGCTATTCTGAACCTAAAAATTGTATCAGAATAGGACATGCCCTGACTTTCACGGATGTGTGAATAGATCCATGAAACTCTCTTAAGGGTATGCCACACTAAACAACATCGCTAACGGGATCGCTAAAAAACGTCACTATTTAGCGATCCCGTTAGCGATGTTGTTGTGTGCGGCATCTGCCAGCGACGAGCTTCCTGCTGTGATCTCGCTCGTCGCTGGAATCGTTCGGGACCCTATTTTATCGTCGGCGCTCCCGCTGGGTAAGTATATATCGCTGAGTGTAGCACCTTTTTTAGCGATTTAGCGGTACTTTTGTACCGCTAAAGTCGTTAAGGAGATCGCTAACCGCGATAGCGTCCTAACGACATCGCTAAATAAAGCCACTGCTAGCGATATTAAAACGATCCCGCTAGCGATCGCAATTAGTATGCGTCTTTATCGTGATCGCTAGCGGGATAGTTTAGTGTGGCAGTACCTTTAGGCCGGAGTCACACTAGCCATGAATACGGACTAGTGCTAGGCGATAAAACATCTATGGGGCAGCTCCTATCACTGTTTCTTTTTCTCTGCCATATTCTACGTGAGTGAAATCGCAGCATGCTGCAATTGTCACCGACACTCGTCCGAGTCTCGCCGCACTCGCACCAATATAAGTCTATGGGTGCGAGTGGCACAACGCACATCACTCGGATACATCACTCGGATGATCACATCACACATCACCAGCTTCAAGTCCACGCTCACTGCCGCAAAGCAAACTTACTTCTCATCTCTCATATCCTCCCTGTCTCACAACCCTAAACAGCTCTTCAACACCTTAAATTCTCTACTCCATCCCCCACCACCTCCCCCCTCTCATCTCATTACTGCTGAAGATTTTTCCTCCTTTTTCAAGCAGAAGATTGGTATGATCAGGGAAAGCTTTGGCCCACAGCCCCCAATGCCCCTCTTAGCTGCTCAGCCCTGTTCCTCCAAAACCAACTTCTCCACCATGACAGAAGATCAGCTCTCCACCCTCCTTTCAAGATCACACCTCACCACTTGCACACTTGACCCGCTCCCGTACCACCTCATCCCTAACCTCGCCACAGTCTTCATCCCTACTCTAACACACCTCTTCAACCTCTCACTTACAATTGGTGTGTTCCCCTCATCCTTCAAATATGCCTCGATCACACCCATCCTCAAAAAGTCCTCCCTTGACCCATCCTCTGCGTCTAGCTATCGCCCGATATCTCTTCTCCCTTATGCCTCAAAACTATTGGAACATCATGTCCATCTTGAACTGTCCTCCCACCTCTCCTCTTGCTCCCTCTTTGACCGCTTGCAATCAGGCTTCCGACTGCATCACTCAACTGAAACTGCCCTAACTAATGTCACCAATGACCTACTAACCGCCAAGAGCAAGCGACACTACTCTGTCCTCCTTCTCCTGGACCTGTCTTCTGCCTTCGACACTGTGGACCACTCCGTCCTGCTCCAGATTCTCTCATCTCTGGGCATCACAGGCTTGGCCCTATCCTGGGTCTCATCATATCTAACAGATCGAACATTCAGTGTCTCCCTCTCCCACACCACCTCCTCACCTCGCCCCCTCTCTGTCGGTGTTCCTCAAGGCTCAGTTCTTGGACCCCTACTCTTCTCCATCTATACCTTCGGCCTGGGACAGCTCATAGAATCCCACGGTTTGCAGTATCATCTCTATGCCGATGACACGCAGATCTACCTATCTGGACCTGACCTCACCTCCTTACTGACCAAAATACCACACTGTCTGTCCGCTATTTCAGCTTTCTTTTCTGCTCGCTTTCTAAAACTGAACATGGACAAAACAGAATTCATCATCTTCCCCCATCTCACTCTACCCCTCCACCAGACCTATCCCTCAATGTCAATGGCTGCTCATTTTCCCCGGTTCCGCATGCTCGGTGCCTCGGGTGATCCTCGACTCTGCCCTTTCTTTCAAGCCACATATCCAAACCCTAGCCTCCTCCTGCCGTCTCAAACTCAAAATTATTTCCCGAATCCGTGCATTCCTTGACCACGACACCACAAAAACACTAGTGCATGCCCTTATCATCTCCCGCCTTGACTACTGCAACCTCCTAGTCTCTGGCCTCCCCTCTAGCACTCTGGCACCACTCCAATCCATCCTACATTCTGCTGCCTGACTAATCCACCTGTCTCCCCGTTATTCCCCAGCCTCTCCCCTATGCCAAGCCCTTCATTGGCTTCCTATCGTCCAGAGGCACCAGTTCAAAACCCTAACTATGACATGCAAAGCCATCCACAACCTGTCTCCTCCATACATCTGTGATATGGTCAACCATTACTTACCCTCGCGCAACCTTCGATCCTCTCAAGATCTCCTTCTCTACTCTCCCCTTATCTCTTCTTCCCACAACCACATACAAGACTTCTCCTGTGCTTCCTCTATACTCTGGAATTCTCTACCCCAACACATCAGACTCTCGCCTACCATGGAAATCTTCAAAAAGAACCTGAAGACCTATCTCTTCCAACAAGCCTACAACCTGCAATGATCCTCAGTCTACTGAACCGCCGCACTACCAGTTCTACCCTCTCCTAGTGTATCCTTACCCATCCCCTGTAGATTGTGAACCTTCGCGGGCAGGGTCCTCTCTCCTTTTGTACTTATGTGTGTCTTGCATTGCTCATATTTATTGTACTTGTCTATATTCGCCCCCTCTCACATGTAAAGCACCATGGAATAAATGGCGCTATAAAAATGAATAATAATAATATCATCCAAGTGCTGTGCGATATACGCCGACGCCGGCAATGGAGGCTTGGAGCACAGTAGCATGACACTCTGCTCCCGCATGCAGCAGAGCAGGAGCCGAGGGTCATTAGCATATTGCATCCGATGCTCTCGCATCGGATACCATACGGTAGTGTGACCCCGGCTTAAGTCTCTGTGCTGTCCGACAAAAATTTAGGCAGCACATTGTCACGCGGTCTTATGATATGTGTACGATGTCAGTAAACTATTCTTAAAAGAACAACACTCTATACAACATATAGATTAGCAACATCAGCATGTAAATATAGAATAGATTTACCTGACATGATATCCGTTGAACTCAGGGTTAATCTTGAGGACTTGATACACTGTCACAGGAAAGAGGAGGACCGGGGTCTAACCTGACCCTAAGCTGGGGTCCTAACTAATCCCTCACCTTGGAGGTACTGATAATGGTTCAGAGGTCCAAGTCTCCAGCCTAACCCTGTCTCCTATCAGTCCCTGAACCCTGTAATCAGTCCTAAGAAGGATTCTGATTACCACCAAAGGGATATGGGCTGATCTCTGCTAAATACACAGATTAGACATATAGGACAGACTGGAGAAAACACAGACTTGCATACACACTCAAACACAGAAGGAACATAAAAGATCTGGGATATTAAACTCTAAGCAAGGTG
Source organism: Oophaga sylvatica (assembly GCA_033576555.1). Classification (NCBI taxonomy): domain Eukaryota; kingdom Metazoa; phylum Chordata; class Amphibia; order Anura; family Dendrobatidae; genus Oophaga; species Oophaga sylvatica. The sequence continues at coordinate 845,882,634 of JARQOD010000001.1, forward strand.
AGCTTAAAACAACTAAGGAGCTCTTTAACTTAAGTCTATACAGATACAATCCTATCTGTGGTCTGCATGAAGAATTTCACTGGCAACTCCCAACACAGACAACCAGAGATTTAAAGGAAACCAATCAACAAATAATTAATTGCAGCCGGGAGAAACTGCACCCAGTCCCAGAACTGAGCACAGACAGAATTAACTCCCTAACTGCCAAACACAAAGAAACAGCAACTCAGCTGTGAGAAGTCAGAATGTGCAACCGCGACGATCTTCGTGGCGATGCACACATGACAGTACCCCCCCTTCTACGAGGGGCCTCCGGACCCTCAGGGCCAGGTTTGCCCGGGTGAGTTCTGTGGAAGGTCCGCACCAAACGATCTGCGTTAATGTCAGACGCAGGAACCCACGTCCTCTCCTCTGGACCATACCCCTTCCAATGCACCAAGTACTGAAGGGACCGGCGATTCAGACGTGAGTCAATGATCTTTGACACTTGAAACTCCAAGTTACCATTGACCACCACTGGAGGAGGAGGTAGAGGTGATGGTATGACTGGTGCCACGTACCTCTTAAGTAATGACTTGTGGAACACATTGTGGATTTTAAACGTAGGAGGGAGGTCCAGACGAAATGCCACAGGATTAATTATGGAACTGATCCTGTACGGCCCGATGAATCTGGGGCCCAGCTTCCAGGAGGGAACTTTAAGTTTTATATTCCTGGTAGACAACCATACCAGATCGTTCACATTAAGATCTGGACCAGAAACTCTCCTCCTATCAGCCATACGTTTATAACGGTTCCCCATAGCACTCAGATTATTCAATACACCTCTCCACACTGAAGCAAGTGACGACGAGAAACGCTCCTCCTCAGGAACCCCAGAAGGGCCCCCCCCATTGAATGTACAAAACTGGGGATGAAAACCATATGCCCCAAAAAACGGGGACTTACCAGTGGACTCGCTCCGCCTGTTGTTAAGAGCGAACTCTGCCAGAGGCAAGAAAGAAGACCAGTCCTCCTGGTTCTCTGAGACAAAACACCGAAGATAAGTCTCTAGGCTTTGATTCAGACGCTCTGTCTGACCATTGGTCTGCGGATGAAAAGCCGAGGAAAATGACAATTGCATCCCCCGACGTAAACAAAATGCCCTCCAAAACTTGGACACAAACTGAGACCCCCTATCTGACACCACATCAGAAGGCAACCCATGAAGTCTCACAATCTCCCCAATGAACACCTGCGCCAGAGTTTTAGCATTAGGGAGGGCAGGAAGAGCAATGAAATGTGCCATCTTACTGAACCTGTCAACAACCACCAGTATGACAGTCTTCCCTGACGACTGAGGAAGGTCCGTGATGAAGTCCATAGACAAATGAGTCCATGGACGCTCCGGAAGTTTCAAGGGTAAGAGGGTCCCAGACGGACGGGTATGAGGGGTCTTAGAGCGAGCACAAACCCCACAGGACGCGACAAAAGTTAAAACATCTTTATTAACGTTAGGCCACCAAAACCGGCGAGAAAGGAGATCTAAAGTAGCCTTACTCCCTGGATGTCCTGCTAAAGCAGAATTATGATGTGCCTCAATAACCTTTTGTCTCAACTGATTTGGGACAAACAGTCTCCCTGGAGGTCCTGCAGGGGCGTCCCCCTGAGCCTCTAACACCTCCTCCTCAAGCTCAGAACATACAGCCGACACTACCACCCCCTCCTGAAGGATAGGAATCGGGTCATCCATTTTCCCGGCCCCTGGGAAACTGCGAGACAAGGCATCCGCCTTAACATTCTTAGATCCAGGGCGATAAGTGACAACAAAATTAAACCTGGTAAAAAACAACGACCATCGAGCTTGTCTGGAATTCAGACGCTTAGCAGATTCCAAATACAGCAGGTTCTTGTGATCAGTAATGACGGTGACCGGGTGGACTGCCCCCTCCAAAAAGTGACGCCATTCTTCAAAAGCCAACTTAATGGCCAAAAGTTCCCTATTGCCGATATCATAATTCCTTTCGGCAGACGACAATTTTTTAGAAAAGAAAGCGCACGGATGCCATTTACCAGGGGACGTACCCTGGGACAATATTGCACCCACCCCTACGTCAGACGCGTCCACCTCCACAACGAACGGCTGTGATGCATCTGGTTGGATGAGAACGGGTGCCGAAGCAAAACATTTTTTCAAAGAGGAAAAAGCTTGGCAAGCTTTGTCCGACCATTTAGAAAAATCCGTCCCTTTTCTTGTCATGTCAGTGAGAGGTTTGACAACAGATGAGAAATTACAAATAAATTTCCGGTAGTAGTTAGCAAACCCCAGAAAACGCTGCAGAGCCTTAAGATCCTCTGGCTGATCCCATTCAAGCACTGCTCTCACCTTTTCAGGGTCCATACGGAAACCGGAGGCTGACACCAAGAAACCCAAAAACTGAAGTTCCTGTACGGCGAATACACACTTTTCCAGTTTGGCGTATAGTTTATTGTCTCGCAAGATCTGCAACACCTGTCTCACATGCTCCTGGTGAGACACAAGATCTGGTGAGTAAATTAAAATGTCATCCAAATATACGACCACAAACAGCCCCACCAGATGACGAAAAATGTAATTAACAAAATGTTGGAATACTGCTGGTGCAGTAGTCAGACCAAAAGGCATGACAAGGTTCTCATAATGTCCCTCCGGTGTGTTAAACGCCGTTTTCCACTCATCCCCCTCTTTTATCCTAATCAGATTATACGCCCCCCTGAGATCCAATTTAGAGAACCATTTGGCGCCAACAATTTGATTGAAGAGATCAGGAATCAGAGGGAGTGGATACGGATCTCGAACAGTAATCCGATTAAGTTCGCGGAAATCCAAGCAAGGGCGTAGGCCTCCATCTTTTTTCTTCACAAAGAAGAACCCCGCGGCCACTGGGGAAGATGAAGGTCTAATATGCCCTTTGGCCAGACTTTCCGAAATATAATCTTTCATAGCCTGCCTCTCAGGACCAGAAAGGTTATATAACCTAGCTTTAGGTAACTTAGCATCAGGAAGTAAATTAATAGAGCAGTCATACACGCGATGAGGAGGCAACTCCTGACACCCCTCCTCAGAGAACACATCCCCAAAGTCCTCCAAAAAAGGAGGCAAAGTACTAGGCACGACCGCACTGATGACTGTGTTCATGCAGTTACTTTTGCAAAACTCCCCCCATTGGCTTATATCTCTGGACTGCCAATTAATCACAGGGTTATGTTTAACCAACCAAGGAAGTCCCAACACAATAGGAGTAGGTAGACCCTCCAACACATAACAAGATAATAGTTCCCTATGTATTGCCCCTACCCGAAGGTCAATGTTATGAACCTCATGAACAAAGCTACCTTGGCCGAGAGGCCTGGCGTCAATGGAGAATATAGGGATCGGTTTGACCAATACACTCAGATGCATACCTTGAGCCTGAGCAAACTGAGCGTCAACCAGATTAGCCCCGGACCCACTATCAAGAAGAACAGAAAATCTCTCCACTCTCGTACCAACCACCACCTCCACTGGTACAAGGAACTGAGAAGAACTAGCGGACGAAATACATACTCCCAGGTTGTCGTCCACCACACAACCTGGGATTAACAGTTTTCCGGCGACTTTTTGCTCAACAAGGCACGGGATGGACATCCCCCAACAAAATGTCCCTCTTTCCCGCAGAAGAAACACCTTCTAGTCCTGCGGCGTACCGCCAATCCCCTCCTACGAAATGATGTCCCTCCCAACTGCATAGGCTCCTCCGAACAGACAAGGGGAACCTCAACATAAGGGACTTTAGTAGTAGGTGGAGTAACAACAGGGGCGGAGTTACCTCGCACCTCTCCCGGAGCCGTCTATCAGTACGGATAGCTAGGGCCATAGCAGCCTCCAGTGATGGAGGAGAATCATACTGAGCCAAAACGTCCTTTAATTTGTCAGAAAGCCCATGACAAAACTGGCTCCTAAGAGCTGGGTCATTCCACTGAGTATCTGTGGCCCATCTACGGAACTCAGAAGCAAATTCCTCCGCCGGACGATCTCCCTGCTGTATCTTACGTAATTTTGTCTCAGCAAGAGAGACCCGATCTGGGTCATCATATACCAAACCCAGGGCAGTAAAAAATCGATCTACTGACTGTAGAGCCGGGGATCCCGGAGGAAGGGAGAAGGCCCAGGATTGAGGGTCCCTTGTAGGAGCGAGATAACAATTCCCACTCTCTGCTCTTCACTCCCTGATGATCGAAGCCGAAAATACAATTTACATGCTTCCCTGAAGGTAAAAAATTTGTCTCGCCCACCAGTGAACCTGTCCGGGAGAGCTACTTTAGGTTCAAATCTGGTTTGCTCCGAGGGAGACAAAACTTTGGACTTAATGTCCGTCAGCTCCATGGATAATCCCTGCAACTGCAGAGCCAGCTGGGCTACTGGATCCATGGCAACTGGGAATAATTTTATGGGCCAGTGAAAATGTCACGCGGTCTTATGATATGTGTACGATGTCAGTAAACTATTCTTAAAAGAACAACACTCTATACAACATATAGATTAGCAACATCAGCATGTAAATATAGAATAGATTTACCTGACACGATATCCGTTGAACTCAGGGTTAATCTTGAGGACTTGATACACTGTCACAGGAAAGAGGAGGACCGGGGGTCTAACCTGACCCTAAGCTGGGGTCCTAACTAATCCCTCACCTTGGAGGTACTGATAATGGTTCAGAGGTCCAAGTCTCCAGCCTAACCCTGTCTCCTATCAGTCCCTGAACCCTGTAATCAGTCCTAAGAAGGATTCTGATTACCACCAAAGGGATATGGGCTGATCTCTGCTAAATACACAGATTAGACATATAGGACAGACTGGAGAAAACACAGACTTGCATACACACTCAAACACAGAAGGAACATAAAAGATCTGGGATATTAAACTCTAAGCAAGGTGAGCTTAAAACAACTAAGGAGCTCTTTAACTTAAGTCTATACAGATACAATCCTATCTGTGGTCTGCATGAAGAATTTCACTGGCAACTCCCAACACAGACAACCAGAGATTTAAAGGAAACCAATCAACAAATAATTAATTGCAGCCGGGAGAAACTGCACCCAGTCCCAGAACTGAGCACAGACAGAATTAACTCCCTAACTGCCAAACACAAAGAAACAGCAACTCAGCTGTGAGAAGTCAGAATGTGCAACCGCGACGATCTTCGTGGCGATGCACACATGACACACATGCACATTTCACTCACTTGTGTGAATGTAGCCTTAAAAACATGTATTTGTGGTTAAACATCAGTTTTCCAACCCCTTAAAGGGAAACTGTCAGTAGGATCAAACTTCCTAAGCCGTCTACATGGGCATGTATGTCATAGGAAGCTGGATAAAGTGATACCTTGATATCTACAATCTAAGGTCTTATTCCAGAGAAATCCACACTTTTCTAATATGCAAATGATTTGTTAAGATCTATGGGCCGGATACTGATCTCCCCGAGAATCTGCCTCCTGAGCTTATTTTAAATAGAAGGAACAGTATCAGTGTGAGACATGTAATGACTGATAGTCTACTCTCATGCTGACACACAGCTCTACAGTGAGATCAGAACTAGCACAGTACAGAAGATATCACCCATATCAGACAATTGTTTGTTTTGGCATTTTCAGTTTTTCATCCCCATTTACAAAAAAACACAACTTTTTAGTTTTTCTGTCGACATAGAAATGAAGGATTGTTTTTTGCTGGATGAGTTGAATTTTTTAAAGACACCATTCATTTTACCATATACAGTGGGATCGGAAAGTTTTCAGATACCATTAAATTTTTCACTCTTTGCTTCATTGCAGCCATTTGGTAAATGCCAAAAAGTTCATTTTTTTCTCCTTAATGTACACTCTGCTCCCTATCTTAACTGAAAAAAACAGAAGTTTAGAAATTTTTGCAAATTTATTAAAAAAGAAAAACTGAAATATCACATGGTCATAAGTATTCAGACCCTTTGCTCAGTATTAAGTAGAAGCACTCTTTTGAGCTACTACAGCCATGAATATTCTTGGAAATTATGCAGCAAGTTTTTCACACCTGGACTTGGGGATCCTCTGCCATTCTTCCTTGCAGATCCTCTCCAGTTCCGTCAGGTTGGATGGTGAACGTTGGTGAACAGCCATTTTCAGGTCTCTCCAGAGATGCTCAATTGGGTTTAGGTCAGGGCTTTGGCTGGGCCAGTCAAGAATGGTCACAGAGTTGTTCTGAAGCCATTCCTTTATTATTTTAGCTGTGTGCTTAGGGTCATTGTCTTGTTGAAAGGTGAACCTTCGGCCAAGTCTGAGGTCCAGAGCATTCTGTAAGAGGTTTTCATCGACGATATCTCTATTCTTGGCCACATTCATGTTTACTTCAATTGCAACCAGTCGTCCTGTCCCTGCAACTGAAAAACACCTCCATAGCATGATGCTACCACCACCATGTTTCACTGTTGGGATTGAATTGGGCAGGTCATGAGCAGTGCCTGATTTTCTCCACACATACCGCTTAGAATTATCACCAAATAGTTCTATCTTTGTCCATCAGACCAGGGAATCTTATTTCTCATAGTCTGGGAGTCCTTCATGTGTTTTTTTTAGCAAACTCTGTGCTGGCTTTCATATGTCTTGCACTGAGAAGAGGCTTCCGTCGGGTCACTCTGCCATAAAGGCTCGACTGGTGGACAGCTGCAGTGATAGTTGACTTTGTGGATCTTTCTCCCATGTCCCTACTGCATCTATGGAACACAATGGAATCCTTATGCAAGGTACTTCAATGACAATCCCTTAGTGTTGTGCACATGATCAGTGAATTTCCGTGTGTGTTTGCAGTGCTTTTTTTTCTGCAGCATGTCAATTGTTTGTGCTTTTCTGCAGCGTTTTTCACCCATTGACTTCAATTGAATCAGTCAAATGAGTTTTTGTATTGCTTTTTACCGTCTTTCTATGGTGTTTCCCATGCTGTCATCTGTGTGACAGCGTGGGAAACATCGGCGTGGTAGTTCTTATCGGCGGTAACACTACCGCCGGTAAGACTGTCGGTCAGAGCTCTGCGGGGTAACGCATTCAGATGTCAGCGTGATCCCGCAGCTGTGACTGTCACCTGCGGTAACACTATCGCAGACTGTCAGTCAGAGCACTGCTGGATCATGCTGTCAGATGTCAGCGTGATCCCACAGCTGACTGTGACTCACAGTGGTGACCTGCGGTTAAATGCTGGGCTGATAAGTCAACTGTTCCCATTGGGTTATGTTTTCTGTCACTGATAACAGAGACAGCAGGTGCCGCTGATGGGAGATGTAGCATCATCTGCGGGCGCCTGTGCTCAGGGCCGGCTCCAGGTTTTTATGGGCCCCGGGCGAAAGAGCCTCAGTGGGCCCCTTTAACACAGACCACGATTCATGATGCACAGATACAGCAGAGAAATATGGGTACAGTACAATGCCAAACACTTCACTTCTTCCATTACATGAGTGATATCTATTGTAAATTGTACAATAGCTCAAAAACCGCCAAATCCTCACAGCGCACAGAACAGACTGGACAGTACAGTCCTCCATACAATATTATGGGCACCACAGTCTCCCCCTCATCACCCATATAATACCCCATGCAGGATGTCACCCCCAATATAATGCTCCATACAGAATACTGGACCCAAAATAATGCTCCATGCAGAATACTGGACCCAATATAATGCTCCATACAGGATACTGGTCCCCATATAATGCTCCATACAGGATACTGGTCCCCATATAATGCTCCATACAAAATATGGAGCTCTCCTCTGTGCTGTACTGCGTTCTGCACTGTTACGGCTCAGGAAAGGGCGCTGTGGAAAGACTCCCCATTATCATCATGATTTCCTCCCCATCATCATCATTGTCTCCTTATCATCATCATTGCCTCCCCATCATCATCATGGCCTCCCCATTATCATCAATGCCTGCCCATCATCATCATCTCCTCCTCCCCATCATCATCAATGCCTGCCCATCATCATCATCTCCTCCCCATCATCAATGCCTGCCCATTATCATCATGGCCTCCCCATCATCATCATGGCCTCCCCATCATCATCAATGCCTCCCCATTATCATCATCGCCTCCCCATCATCATTATCGTCTCCCCATCATCATCAATGCCTCCCCATCATCATTATCGTCTCCCCATCATCATCAATGCCTGCCCATTATCATCAATGCCTGCCCATTATCATCATCTTCTCCCCATCATCAATGCCTGCCCATTATCATCAATGCCTCCCTATTATCAGCAATGCCTGCCCATCATCACACACAGACAGCACCACAGCACACAAGCACTCTCTCACATAAATACACACACACACACACAAAGCACCGCACTACATACACACAGACACACACAGAGACACACACACACACACATCTCACCTGTCCAGCGTCCGCGCTCTCTGCCACAGCCGGCCGCTGAATGATGACGTCATTCAGCGGCACTGCTGTGAGAGGAAGCGCCGGCGCCCCCTGGAGCTCGGAGCTGCGGCAGCGGAGGCACGGGAGAGGTAAGTATTGTGCCAGGTGATGCCGGGGCCCTGAGCAAGCGGGGGGGGCCCAGTGGCGGCGCTGACACCGCTGTCCTCCGCTAACGGGCGCGGGGGTGCCAGACGGCGAGTGGGCCCCCCGCCTGCTCAGGGCCCCGGCACTTGCCCGGGTGTGCCGGGTGCTGACGCCGGCCCTGCCTGTTCTCACAGTTAAAAAAAAAAGGTAAATTACATACAGTACAGACCAAAAGTTTGGAAACACCTTCTCATTTAAAGATTTTTCTGTATTTTCATGACTATGAAAATTGTAAATTCACACTGAAGGCATCAAAACTATGAATTAACACATGTGGAATTATATACTTAGCAAAAAAGTGTGAAACAACTGAAAATATGTCTTATATTCTAGGTTCTTCAAAGTAGCCACCTTTTGCTTTGATGACTGCTTTGCACACTCTTGGCATTCTCTTGATGAGCTTCAAGAGGTAGTCTCCGGAAATGGTTTTCACTTCGCAGGTGTGCCCTGTCAGGTTTAATAAGTGAAATTTCTGGCCTTATAAATGGGGTTGGGACCATCAGTTGTGTTGTGCAGAAGTCTGGTGGATACACAGCGGATAGTCCTACTGAATAGACTGTTAGAATTTGTATTATGGCAAGAAAAAAGCAGCTAAGTAAAGAAAAACGAGTGGCCATCATTACTTTAAGAAATGAAGGTCAGTCAGTCCGAAAAATTGGGAAAACTTTGAAAGTGTCCCCAAGTGCAGTTGCAAAAACCATCAAGCGCTACAAACAAACTGGCTCACATGAGGACCGCCCCAGGAAAGGAAGACTGCTGTCACTAATAACAGAGACAGCAGGTGCCGCTGATGGGAGATGTAGCATCATCTGCGGGCGCCTGTGCTCACAGTTAAAAAAAAAAGGTAAATTACATACAGTACAGACCAAAAGTTTGGAAACACCTTCTCATTTAAAGATTTTTCTGTATTTTCATGACTATGAAAATTGTAAATTCACACTGAAGGCATCAAAACTATGAATTAACACATGTGGAATTATATACTTAGCAAAAAAGTGTGAAACAACTGAAAATATGTCTTATATTCTAGGTTCTTCAAAGTAGCCACCTTTTGCTTTGATGACTGCTTTGCACACTCTTGGCATTCTCTTGATGAGCTTCAAGAGTTAGTCTCCGGAAATGGTTTTCACTTCACAGGTGTGCCCTGTCAGGTTTAATAAGTGAAATTTCTGGCCTTATAAATGGGGTTGGGACCATCAGTTGTGTTGTGCAGAAGTCTGGTGGATACACAGCTGATAGTCCTCCTGAATAGACTGTTAGAATTTGTATTATGGCAAGAAAAAAGCAGCTAAGTAAAGAAAAACGAGTGGCCATCATTACTTTAAGAAATGAAGGTCAGTCAGTCCGAAAAATTGGGAAAACTTTGAAAGTGTCCCCAAGTGCAGTTGCAAAAACCATCAAGCGCTACAAAGAAACTGGATCACATGAGGACCGCCCCAGGAAAGGAAGACTGCTGTCACTAATAACAGAGACAGCAGGTGCCGCTGATGGGAGATGTAGCATCATCTGCGGGCGCCTGTGCTCACAGTTAAAAAAAAAAGGTAAATTACATACAGTACAGACCAAAAGTTTGGAAACACCTTCTCATTTAAAGATTTTTCTGTATTTTCATGACTATGAAAATTGTAAATTCACACTGAAGGCATCAAAACTATGAATTAACACATGTGGAATTATATACTTAGCAAAAAAGTGTGAAACAACTGAAAATATGTCTTATATTCTAGGTTCTTCAAAGTAGCCACCTTTTGCTTTGATGACTGCTTTGCACACTCTTGGCATTCTCTTGATGAGCTTCAAGAGTTAGTCTCCGGAAATGGTTTTCACTTCACAGGTGTGCCCTGTCAGGTTTAATAAGTGAAATTTCTGGCCTTATAAATGGGGTTGGGACCATCAGTTGTGTTGTGCAGAAGTCTGGTGGATACACAGCTGATAGTCCTCCTGAATAGACTGTTAGAATTTGTATTATGGCAAGAAAAAAGCAGCTAAGTAAAGAAAAACGAGTGGCCATCATTACTTTAAGAAATGAAGGTCAGTCAGTCCGAAAAATTGGGAAAACTTTGAAAGTGTCCCCAAGTGCAGTTGCAAAAACCATCAAGCGCTACAAAGAAACTGGATCACATGAGGACCGCCCCAGGAAAGGAAGACGAAGAGTCACCTCTGTTTCTGAGGATAAGTTTATCCGAGTCACCAGCCTGAGAAATCACAGGTTTACAGCAGCTCAGTTTAGAGACCAGGTCAATGCCACACAGAGTTCTAGCAGCAGACACATCTCTACAACAACTGTTAAGAGGAGACTTTGTGCAGCAGGCCTACATGGTAAAATAGCTGCCAGGAAACCACTGCTAAGGACAGGCAACAAGCAGAAGAGACTTGTTTGGGCTAAAGAACACAAGGAATGGACATTAGACCAGTGGAAATCTGTGCTTTGGTCTGATGAGTCCAAATTTGAAATCCATGGTTCCAACCACCGTGTCTTTGTGCGACGCAGAAAAGATGAACGGATGGACTCTACATGCCTGGCTCCCACTGTGAAGCATGGAGGAGGAGGTGTGATTGTGTGGGGGTGCTTTGCTGGTGACACTGTTGGGGATTTATTCAAAATTGAAGGCATACTGAGCCAGCATGGCTACCACAGCATCTTGCAGCGGCATGCTATTCCATCCGGTTTGCCTTTAGTTGGACCATCATTTATTTTTCAACAGGACAATGACCGCAAACACACCTCCAGGCTCTGTAAGGGCTATTTGAACAAGAAGGAGAGTGATGGGGTGCTACGCCACATGACCTGACCTCCACAGTCACCAGACCTGAACCCAATCGAGATGGTTTGGGGTGAGCTGGACCGCAGAGTGAAGGCAAAAGGGCCAACAAGTGCTAAGCATCTCTGGGAACTCCTTCAAGATTGTTGGAAGACCATTTCCGTGACTACCTCTTGAAGCTCATCAAGAGGATGCCAAGAGTGTGCAAAGCAGTCATCAAAGCAAAAGGTGGCTACTTTGAAGAACCTAGAATATAAGACATATTTTCAGTTGTTTCACACTTTTTTGTTAAGTATATAATTCTACATGTGTTAATTCACAGTTTTGATGCCTTCAGTGTGAATGTACAATTTTCATAGTCATGAAAATACAGAAAAATCTTTAAATGAGAAGGTGTGTCCAAACTTTTGGTCTGTACTGCACATATTCACATAAGAATGAAAAACCTTATACTCACCTCACACCAAAGCACCAACGCCCTCGTCTCCTAGAAATAATATAAAATAATAAACCAATAATAAACCAACATATATTCACCTGTCCACCGTAGTACACGTGATTCAGATTGTCCCACGGCGATCTCACGTGTAGAACAGTCACATCGGGAGATGTGACCGCTCTACCTGGCTGCCGGCGATACACTGACAGGAGGTAATCACTCCCGCAGTGTATCACTGAGCTGCCATAAGAGCTCACCGGAGTTTATCTGCTCCGGTGCCCTCACTTACGGCTCTGCTGCGTGAAAACTTTCCCACACAGCAGTAGTGCCGTAAGAGAGATCACCGGAGCTGATCAGCTGATGAAGTCCGGTGAACTCTCTCACAGTAGCACAGTGATACACTGCGGGAGCGATTACCCCCTGCCAGTGTATCGCCGGCTGTCTTGTGACTGCTCTCAAAGTGATCAGGATTGTTGTGGGACATTATGGGGACAGGTGAGGAATATTGTGATTTATCATTTTATTTTTGTTGCAGGAGGTGTTGGCTTTGGTGGATTAGATGTTCGGTAAGTATGGTTTAATTAAGATTATTAAAGGAGTCTGTCATTATTTCAAATAAAAGACTTTATTCTGGGTGTCTGTGTTTTTACACAGTTTCACTATGGGGTTACTAATGGATAGGTATCTTATAGACGCCTCTCCATTACTAACTTGTGGGCTTGATGTCACTTGACAATACAAAGGTGACATCAGCCCCACAAATATGAACCCCACTTGCCACCGCTACAAGTGGGAAGATCGAGGCTAAGCACCAGATTTGGCACATCTTATAGATGCACCTTTTATGGGGTGGCTGAGAGCTGATGTTTTTAGTCTGGGAGGGCCAATATCCATGGCCCCTTCCTAGGCTATTAATATCAGCCCGCAGCTGTCTGCATAGCCTTTGCTGGTTATTCATTATAGGGGTACCCTACATAATTTTTTGGGGTGTCCACCATTTTAATAGCCAGTAAAGGCTAAGTATACAGTTGTGAGTTGATATTAATAGCCTGGGAAGCTCCACGGGTATTACCCCTTTCTCAGGCTATAAACATCAGCCCCCAGCCGTCGACTTTTCCTCTGCTGGTTATTAAAATTAGGAGCCCACACAATTTTTTTCATTTTTTTTCTTTAAAATTAACAGTTGCTGTCTGGTTGCAGCCTACGTACGTTCATTCTGTTAACGCTCCTACATAGGCTGGTGACAATATGTGTGTAGGTTTGTGTGTGTTTGTGTGTGTTTATGTTTACTTATTGGCTTATCAATGAGGGTGTCGGGCTAAGTCTAGAGCTACATGTCAATGAATGCTGCAGCCCTAGTCCCATTACCCTGATGCCACACTGCATTAGCATGAAAAAGGTGGTGTTGAACCAAGAAATTACATCACAAAACTTTTTTTTAAAATATCTTTATTTAGCTTAAAAAAGCCTTCATTGCTGTAGAAAACCCATGCATAAACACATGCAACAGGGCAAAAACGCACCAAATCGCGTCAAAAACGTACATTTTTTCTGCAGCGTTTTTCCTGCCAAAAAGATGCAGAAACCTTGCAAAAAATTCTGCAAGCAAACAGTCAACATGCGCACATAGCCTAAGAAATGAGCAACAGTGCACATATGCAATCAGTATTCTATCTACTCCTTTTGGGACATCCAAGCTCTGCACTTGGCTTTTGCCAGTAGCACTATAGGGAATGAATGGTGTGGCAGTCGGGCATCCAACATGTCACTCCATCTGGTAACAAGGATTATAGCAACTGGTAAAGGGTCACAGCAATGGCTTTTTTGCAGATGGTTTATAACAAGTTTTAACCAGACAGCCCTTTTCACTCTACTGTTTGTCTTACAGCGGTTGATTGTTTCCTTGCACATTCAACTTTTGATGTTGGTTATAAATTTACTGAGAAGTGCTCAGGAAAAGACAAATAAAAGAGTTAAAGGGTTGTTCCCTTTCAGAAAATGTTGGGCCCCGGCAGCAGTTTGTTAAAATATAACAAACTGTGCTGTACTCACCTTTCATGCTTACAATGCTGAGTCCCTGCCACTGCTGCAAGTGTTTGGCAATGACTACGTGCTGACATCATGTCGACAGCGCTGCAGTCAGCCAATGGGCTTAGCGGCTCTGACATCATAGAAGGAACACCCCTTTCAGAGCTGCTGAGCTCACTAATTGGATGCCTCACGGTCAACTCCGCAGTCAATTTCACTAGTGGCAGCGATGGAGCATCCCAGAGAAGGTGAGAACAGTGCTGTTTGTTAAATTTTTATCAAACTAATACCATTATCTGAAAGGGAACAACCCCTTTAAGGCCCCTTCACAAGTCCTTTTTATATGTCCGTATGCAATTAGTTTTTTTAAGGACCGCAAATATGTACACACTTACACCAATTATTTTCAATGTTGATGCTCATATGTCAAGTTTTTCAGACGGACCATGTGTCCGTGTGAAAAACCTGCAGGCATGTCAGTTTTTTACGCTCAGCACGGACAAAATGCATGTCACACGTGCACACCGATGAGACATTGATGACATCCATGTGTCATCAGCGTGACATGTACGGGGAAGAATCTGTACATTTCGCCCTGTCCCAGGCGCCAGCCCCTGAAGGCAGCTCTCATCATTGCCGCTTGGTCTCTCTGAGATTAGCATGACCAGGCTACAATGATGGGAGTTGTATTCAGCACCCGCTGTGCACCTCCTGTGGAAAATTAAGAATTAAATTTAAAAAATGGTGTGAGTTCCAGCATAATTTTCATAACCAGCAAAAGGAAAGCCCACGGCTGGGGAGATGATATTTATAATCTGGAACAAGGGGCAATATCTCATAAGGTTGCCAGGCTATTAATAACAGCTCACAGCTGTTTGCTTAGCATTTACTGGTTAATTTACGCGGAACCTCAGAAAAAAAATGACATAGGGTTCCCCTTTAAATTCAAACCAGCAAAGGCTAAACAGACAGCTGTGAGTTGATATTAATAGCCTGGGAAGGGACAAGAGATATTGCCCTCCCTCCCAGGCTACCAACATCAGCCCTCAGCCACACCAGAAATGGCTCATCCATAAGATGCATCAAATCAGATGTTAAGCCTCGCTCTTCCAACTTGCCCTGTGTCGGTGGCAAGTGGGGTAATAGGGTTGGGGTTGATGTCATCTTTATATTGTCAGGTGACATCAAATCCAGTGGTTAGCAATGGAGAGGCGTCTATAAGACCCCCCCCCCCATTACTAACCCCATAGTAAGTTTTGAAATAAACACACAGCAAGAATAAAATCCTTTATTTGAAATAAAACTCAACATCCTGTTTTACACGTTTATTTTAACCCAACAAAGTTATATTCACCTTACACCTAAAATCCTTTGAAGCCCATGAACTTTCACTACCTTCTAACAAAACTAACATCAGGAAGAAGTGAGAGGTGCTGCTGCTCTCTAACTACCTCGGGATGTCAGTTATGTCTGAAGAAGTGAACGTGCCTATAGCAGCCGCTGGTTGGCTGCAGCCACAATGTCATGCAAGCCCCTGAACACCAACAGCTGATATCGCTGGAATGAATAGTAGTTAAGAAAGGGCTGTGGACAGTAGTGGACAGCTCCTTTAATTGGTTAAAAATGGAGATGTTTGTAAGAAAAACATTTTGGTTTCCAAGACCCATAATTTTCTTCTATTTTTCTCTCAATAGATCTGTCTGAGGAGCTGACATTTTTATTGATACTAATTTAGGATGCATATGATGTCTTGATTGCTTATTATTTCATTTTTTTTGGCAGGTGAGGTGACTGAAAAACCACAATTCTGGCATTTTGATTTTCTGTCTCTTTATGGCATTTTACCGTCTGGATTCATTAATTTGATTTTTGATAGACCTTACTTTTACAGATGTAGCAATACAAAATATGTGTTTTTTTCCATTATTTTTAATAGGATAAAAAGCAATGATTTGAAGTTTTAAATTTTATTTGCTTTATTTTTTAGTCCATTTAAGGGACATGAACCTGCAATTGTTTGATCACTTATACTGTATACTGCAATACCATATTTCAATATATAGTGAAAATAACAGTCTGAAGGTCATCCTATGACTTTGCTTACAGGATTACCAAGATGGTAGCGACAATGGCCATCATTTAGCGCTCACGCTCAGTCCCAGCTAATGCTGTTAGATGCAGATGCCTGATATGTGATATAGCACATACGTGATGTAGCCTACATTTATTGCATGCTGATGGAGCTCAGCTCCTGTGTCGCCTCAGCACCCAATGTCTTATGTCTCAAAAAACAAAAAGATTAAGTGTTGAAAATCCAACAAGCTGAATTGTTTTCTTCCTTAATATTATCCAACAAAGGAGGTTCGGAGGCCCCAATACACATTAGACCGATGGCTAATCCTGCTGATATCGGTGGGTTTGGCCCAAATTAATTTAAATTGTAGGCAAATGGGGCAACATTTTAAATGAAACCTTCTCATGGAATCAATGGTGCTATAAAAATACTACTACTACTAATAATAATGATAATAATATAATAACAAAAAGAAATTATGCAGTATGCAGGAACCTACTGCACTTTGGTAATATTGCTCTTTTATTATTTTTAATTTAAAAAAATACACTTTCTGATTGGAAGATTTGAGCTCCCATCTTTGAGCTACCTTCTTTTCTCCTGAAGGAATGATTATATGGAAGAACATGTATGAAAGAAACACATGAAATGGAGTCTATGAGAAAAAAACAATGGGACGTATTTTGTCAAGCTAAATGTGCCAAAATTCTGGCCTGATTTGCGCCAATAAACCCCCTGTTTTTGATGATAAAGTAACAACCACAAGTGACCTGACTACTGCGGCCACTAACTGGCTACTTGGCCTGGTGGATCAAAAAAAGGTGATCAAAGCCTGTGAAAGAAACAACTCTATGTTCTTTAGTAGTGTGACATTTGTAGTCTCCAATTGATGAATTTATTTAAAAAAAAAACTTTGTACAGAACAGAGGGTTTGGAGAGGGTGGCTGCTAAAAAAATATACATATATTCTAAAATTACTTTTTTATTGAATCCAGGCTGATCTACTAATGTTTTACATGGAGATTACCTGCCCTCTGCTGGATTTATGTAGCATTCGTTCTAATACAGTCCATTTAGAGAACAGAATATACAGTATATTGTTTTATACCCTCACGTTACATTTTCTGAAATCTGCACCATGTTATTAATAAATAAAGTATAATTGGCATACAATAGTATTATATAATTGTATTA
This sequence comes from Oophaga sylvatica, assembly GCA_033576555.1. Classification (NCBI taxonomy): domain Eukaryota; kingdom Metazoa; phylum Chordata; class Amphibia; order Anura; family Dendrobatidae; genus Oophaga; species Oophaga sylvatica. Next base: position 845,899,746 of record JARQOD010000001.1, read on the forward strand.
ATGATGTAGACAATAGAAACCTGCAGATTGGAAAAGTCATCTTGATTTTACTGTAAGGACCAAGGTTTTGTGCCTAATTAGATAATCTATGACATATCAGAAGATCATTTTGAACAAATGTAAGTCCATCATCACTTATTCCAAAGCTTCCATGACAGAAATTTTTATCCATGAAAACTGCAACATTTAGGAAGTGTAGTATATACAGTATATAGCACATCAGTTTTTCAATTGCTTTAATTATAATTTGGGCTAATAATATGAAGACAATAAGAACTGTACACAGGGAATTATAGAAGAGCGATCTGAATTGGTAGTTTGGGACCATCTCCTACTTACAAGGAGTGTGTCAGATTTCACCCTCCAAACTATTTATATGTGCATGTAGCTTTTAAAAATCAGTTACATTAATACCTTTACATGATGAGCCCATTCCTCCGTTACTGGGAAAACAGTGTTTGAATTGATGTGCAAATGAGTTTGAAGATCTTTTTGTAGATCTGAAGCCTGTGTCACTCCAGCTCTATTCTCCACCTAGTTTTACCGCCTTCTGCTTAATTGACATGTCCTTTACCTTAAGTCACACACACAACAGAGAAGCTATTAGTCAAGCAGGATGAGGCAGTGTTGGGCTCAGAATAGAGCTGGGGTCACAGAGACTTCACCGCTACAAATAGCTCTTCAGCTTCATTTGCATATGACTTCAAATGCTGATTTTTCATTAATGGAGGAATTGACTGGCCTTGTAAAGGTATTGCTGGACTTGTCTTTGAAAGAGCTGCATGTGCATGAAAGTAGTTTGGGGGTCTGAAATCCTGCTAACTGATTCTATTCAAGATCGGCTTCACACTTTGGTCTTATTCAGGTGTCCTTTTTTGAAAAAAAAAAGGTCTATTTTTCATCACTGCTGATGTCACGCCTATGCCACAGAAGAGGAATGTCGGCGATAAGGTAATGGCTCCATTGGAGTTGAAAATACAGAGGAAATGTTTTTGGGAGATTTGGGGACAGTATGGTGGAGAAAACTGTGAGAGTTAAATAAGAAGGGGAGTAAAGTGTAAGAGTGGACAGTATGGTGGAGAAAAGCATGAGGGGACAGAATGGGGGAGAAATCTGTGAGAAGACAGTATGATGGAACAGTATGAGATGACAGTACAGTGAAATAAAGTGTGAGGGAACGACAATATATATAGAGAAAAGTGAGGGGACAGATTGAGGGGGAAAGTGTGAAAGGACAGTATAAGGTAGAAAAGTGATGGGACAGTATGGAGAGGGAAGTATGGGGAGACATTACTGGGGAGAATTGTGATGGGACAGTATGGGTGGAGAAATGTGTAAGAAGAGAGTATGGGGAGAAAAGTGTAAGGGGAATAGTGTGAGGGACTATTATGGGGAGAAAAGTGTGAGAGAACAGTATAGTAGGAGAAATGTATAAGGGGACATTATGGGGAAGTGTGAGGTGTCAGTTTGGAGGAGAAATGTACAATGGGATGGTATAGAGAAGAAATGTGTGAGGGACATTATGGGTGGAGAAATGTGTGAGGGAACAATATGTAGAGGAAGTCTGAGGTTTGAGTATGGGAAAATGAGTGTGGGGAAAGTATAAGGTGAAATGGAAGACAGCATGGAGAAAAGTGTGAAGATTGAATAGATGTCGGCGTGCACACAACTTAGAACTAAGTAAGGTGCAGGTGTAATAGACCAAAGGTCATAACAACATAAAGAATAAACACCGCACTCTAGGGGAATAGTAATGATGCTGAAAAATACTGTTTTATTCACAATATAGGCAACATCCAAGGACAAAATCAAAGCGATAAATAACGTTTCGGCCCAGCCAGGGCCTTTGTCAAATAACGCTGTGAAGGACAAAAATAAGTGTAAATAACATATAATGTAGCAGTAATTATAAAAGATAATAACAAAATAACAAATAACTCCCAGAGGAAAACAGGGAAAATATACATATATACAATGATGGGAAGTAGTATAGCAGACGTTAATAATGAATAACAGGGCACAGTAATGAAAAGGCACAGATTGCTGGGACAAATAAGTTCACAGTTGTTGATAGAGGAGTTAATACCAATTCTTGCTATATAGGTTACCTTTAGTGATAGTCCAGTGCCGTGGACAGTTATTAATATAGAAGTGAGGACCAGTATGGTGTCCTAATATGGCTATAAGTAAAAAAAGACACTGCAAGAACGTAAGAGAAGCAAATTTCAAAGGGACTCTGAGGACTACTCCAATAATCGAGTATACAGATGGGCGGACTCCTCTGGATCCACGGGCTCATGGCGACGACAACGTTCCGCACGCAGAGCAGGTTCCTTCAGTTCAGGGAGCGATTCTTCCGCAACATCTGGACGAAACCGTTTTTTATCACGAGATCACAGGAGGGGACCACCAAACGAAGACCGGTCAGAAGAGGTAGAAGGAAGAATGACCACTCGGTCACAGGTGAGATACAAAACCTAGTGGTTAACATCTCAGACCATCTTCTATCTCCACCAGAACTCTCGGTCCTACAAAAGGGTCTTTCCTTTTGTCCGACACCTACCTGAAATTCCTTTGAACTCAATAAGGATCTTGAACGTTTTTTTCGGTCAGTAAGGCTGAAAACACACTTCGGACTATCACAGCGAACAAGTCACGATCTCTCTACAACCCCAACTCCGGATTTGTCTATTTCTAACTATGATCTGTATAACAAGAGTAAGTTTTGTCCACCACGTACATATCATGCGACAGAGACATTTATCTCTTTGGTTGAGAATGATATTAAGGCCATTACACACCAACAACACCTTGGTTCTTTTCCTGTCTACTCCAATATCTCCAATCAGGAGAAACAGGCACTTTCTTCCCTACAGAATAACGAGAACATTATCGTAAAACCGGCAGATAAAGGGGGCTCCATAGTGGTGATGAATCGTCACCAGTACAAAGCGGAAATCATGCGTCAATTAGCAGATTCCAATACATACGGAATACTTACCCATGATCCAGTGTTCGACATTGGGAAAAAGATCAATTCCCTTATTGACTACAGTCTAGCTGGTAATATCATTGACAAACAGACAGCAACCTTTCTCCATAACCCACACCCCATTACTCCGGTCTTTTACATCTTACCAAAAATACACAAATCATTGAATAACCCCCCAGGAAGGCCAATCGTGGCCTCCACAGACTCAATTCTATCTCCACTATCCATTTTTCTTGAGAAAATCCTGACACCCCTCATTAAGACTACCAGAGCTTTCCTATTGGACACAGGACACTTTCTGAGTATCATACGACAACTAGGTACTATTCCCCCTGATAGTATTCTAGTCACTATGGACGTGAACAGTCTCTACACTTCTATTGAACACGAACACGGCATTGAAGCTACTAAACATGTCTTGAATTTAACCAATATGACCTCTAATTCTATCCAATTTTGCTTGGACCTCTTACATCTGGTTCTATACGAAAATTATTTCCTGTATGAGGACACTTTCTACATCCAGAAGTGTGGCACCGCTATGGGCTCGAACGTGGCGCCAGCCTACGCTAATGCATTCATGAACCTCTTCGAGATCTCTCACATCTATAGTAACCAATTGTTTACGCAACATGTCATAGAATACCATCGCTATATTGATGACATTTTCTTTATTTGGACGGGTACCTCTACTGCATTACAAACTTTCCATAACCATCTTAACTCTATCTTACCAGGGCTACAATTCACCATGCACTCCAGTATGTCATCAGTTTCCTTCCTTGACACTATGGTCATTAAGAATACGACCGGGGGTCTCACAACAGATCTCTATTGTAAGCCCACGGACACCAATAGCCTACTACACTATACCAGCTGTCACCCGAAATCCACTCGGAATAGCTTACCTCGTTCCCAATTCAAAAGAATCACGAGGATCGTCTCTGACCCAGACACTCGGGACGATAGACTGAACAACCTGACCACTAAATTCCGGCAGAGAGGCTATCCCCGGACTCTCCTCGAAAAAGAAAAGACACGTTCCCTATTACCCGCCCCTCCACCGACACAACGTCATGTTGGAGAAAGAATTCCTTTTGTACACACATTCCACCCATTGATGCCCAAAATTTACTCCGTTATCAGGAGACATTGGCCGATCTTAACCCGTTCCTATCCAAATATTGAATCCTTTAAGAAACCCACCTTAATGTGTACAAAGAGATCTACCAATCTCAAAGACAAACTAGTACGGGCCGATATAGGAAGTACACGGCCTTTGACAACACAAACCTTACTAGCTCCAAAGAGAAACGGTACCTTCCCGTGTTTAAGCTGTGCCTCGTGCTCAAATGTTATCAAGTCTGATACTATTACCCACCCTAGGACTGGCAGATCATATCCCATTCGTGGCTTTTTCACATGCAATTCGAATTTTGTTGTGTATGTTATCAAATGCCCATGCGGTTTACTTTATGTAGGGGAAACCACACAACATATAAAAGATAGAATAGCGAGCCACAAATCTACCATCAGGTGTGGTAAGAACTGGTTACCTTTACCTGATCATTTTGCCAAAATGAAACATACTGTGGCACAACTCAGGTACCAAGTCATAGAGCATGTCCCTCGCCCCAGAAGGGGTGGTAATCATATTGGTTTACTGAAATCTCGTGAAACATACTGGATTTTTAAATTGGATACTTTGGCCCCCAAAGGCCTGAATAGAGAAATTGACTGGACATGCTAACATATTATTAATTTCCCTTTCAGACTCGTTAGCATATTTTGACCCAAGGTGAGTTATACATCCAAACCCCTTGGTCTTATCTGTCTACTGACTTTTTGTATAATATCGAATATATTCATTCTGGTACCCTTCACTTATTATCTCTGGTTTCCCTGGAGTTCAGTGCCTCATTATAATTTCATATGTTGTTTAAATATTATTTATATACATTAACCTCATTTCTATTTATGCTTATTGTTTTTTGCCTTTTGTTGTTTTTTGATTATGACCTATACTATGCATTCTACCCACTGAGACATCTACCCACTGGTCCTATTAAACGCCATTATAATTATTCACACCCATTTTACAGTGACATCAGCCTCAATGTGTGATCTAGAACGCATGCGCATTACACCATAGCGCCTCTGCATTCACTGATCTCTCCACTCCGGTTCTGCGCCTGCGCACTACATACACCGAGCAATGCAACGTCACTTCCGGTTTCGGGACTCTAACTTCCGGTTAGGGCGTATAAGGAAGCGAGACCGCATTATGGTCTAGCGCATACCGACAAGGCTAGGCGCGGGAGCGCCGCCTCTACCAGCAACCAGCTACAAGGTATCTTCCTCTAAGCCCCCAACTTTTGTCCCATCCATCCGATTTTTATTTTTTATTTACTGCTAATTTACAGATATCATTATTCCCCATAGCGCTGATGACCATAAGAAACGGCCCTCTTTTTCATACTGGGGACTCCATGTACTGTGTTTGCCTCTATAAGGTATTCATATTTAGGTATCTACCTATAACCTTGATCTGTCTAGTATGCAATATACCTATCATTTACCAGTACTACTGTTCCTCCTAGCAGCTGTAACTAGGGCCTCATCCCCACAGACCGTTGCTTCCCATAAACGCTGCGATCATTAGGGAACACCCCACACTGATGTCTCCACAAACTGGGTAAATGCTATATTCTCATTATCTGTCAATTTATTGATATGGTTTTCTTACCAACTATTCCTTTTTTTACTTATAGCCATATTAGGACACCATACTGGTCCTCACTTCTATATTAATAACTGTCCACGGCACTGGACTATCACTAAAGGTAACCTATATAGCAAGAATTGGTATTAACTCCTCTATCAACAACTGTGAACTTATTTGTCCCAGCAATCTGTGCCTTTTCATTACTGTGCCCTGTTATTCATTATTAACGTCTGCTATACTACTTCCCATCATTGTATATATGTATATTTTCCCTGTTTTCCTCTGGGAGTTATTTGTTATTTTGTTATTATCTTTTATAATTACTGCTACATTATATGTTATTTACACTTATTTTTGTCCTTCACAGCGTTATTTGACAAAGGCCCTGGCTGGGCCGAAACGTTATTTATCGCTTTGATTTTGTCCTTGGATGTTGCCTATATTGTGAATAAAACAGTATTTTTCAGCATCATTACTATTCCCCTAGAGTGCGGTGTTTATTCTTTATGAAAAGTGTGAAGAGGCAGTATGAGGGATGTATAAGGGGTTAAGGCATAGAGACCAGGTGTAATAAAAGTGTAGCAACTCACTTGGGAATATAGGTAACTCTAAAAGCTGCAACCTGCAACTGACCCTGCAGGTTCCTGAACAGACTAGAAATCCTGACCTCACAGAAGGTAGTGGTTCCTGCATGAGCTGACATGGCCCTAAAAACAGACTATACTATGGCAACTCAGACCTATGCTGCCTGAAAGGCCATAGAGCGCTTCACGTTCCTCCTAAACAACTTGTTCTGGAGAGAAAAAGCTGGCGGCAAAACCCGCATCAGGGTGAGGGGATGCTGAGATGATTTCTCCAACCTGGATTGACACCCTGTCATAAGGTAAAATTGTATGAGGAAAATGGTGTGGGTCGAGGTGCAGGTATAGTGGACAGAACGTCTTAAAAACTAGAAATACAAAATATACCGCACACTCTATGGAATTCCATGCAAAATAATAAAGTTTATTTATGACAAAATAAACACCCTCAGCAGGGTGCGGGAGCGCCGCTTTGACTCACCTCATACCATGTGCACATGTACTCTGGATCTTACATTGTTATCCTCACTTGGATTGTCTGACAATTATTGTGTATTTACAAGAATCTTTTTTCACTTTTCTTTAGGAATGTACTTTGATATGATTAAAGCCATGTTATGATTAAGACTCGGGAGAGTCGAAACGTCAGCCACTCCGCTAATCGCTTTATACATTGCTCCCTATTTTGTCATAAATAAACTTTATTATTTTGCATGGAATTCCATAGAGTGTGCGGTATATTTTGTATTTCTTATAAGGTAAAATTGCACTTTATTATTATATACTAAAATCTATTGCCTGGGTGGTTTCTTTCTCTCGATGTACAGGGATCTTAACAAACTTAGGGAGTTATATACTGATCAAAATTTATCCTACTTGTCTGCACATTGAGGCATAACTTTCATAAGATAACTCACATTAATTATTCTTACAATATTACAAACTTACTTGAATCAATATATCATATTTATCATTTAACACCCCTTCCTATGTTCCTTTATATCTAACACATTTTCTTGAGAATTATTTTGAGGTATTTCGCTGATTACCCTTAGGCTAGCATTTCACACAATATTTACTATCTTTCTGCTTATAAGGGGTAAGGGTGTAGAGCAGATTTTTTTTTATTTACAATGCATTACAATTATGTTATTTTTAAAGGCACCATGTTGTGGAATGCTGCAGAAGACTGAAGAAGAAAGAAGTCTGCAGAGATGAGCAGTGAATGTGAAAAGTCATCATGGCGTCTGGACAAGATGAAGAAAAAAAATGACTCCAAAGAGAGATGTCATCTATAAGGAACCTCAATTTAAAAGTTTACTTGTGATACTGTCATACTGGGGCCAAGAGGACACCCAGCATGCAGCGCAAAACCAGGGAAGATATACAAGGAAACCCTTGTAATAGAGAAGTGAGAAAGGTCACTTCCTAACATACACCTGAGTCTCATCCCTGCACTGCCTATCGTCCCTAGACGGATTCTTCCCCGTGTGTAATCACGTGCCTAAGGCTGCTTTCACACATCAGTTTTTTTACATCAGGCGCGATCCGGCGTGTTTTTAAAAAAACGGATCCGGTACCGGATGCGTTTTTTTGGCATTGACTTTCATTAGCGCCGGATCGCGCCTGATGTCATTGCGTTGCATCAGTTTTTGGCCAGATCCGGCGGAAATGTACATTCCGGCGGCCAGACAAGACGCTGACTGCAACGTTTTTTTTTTTCCGGAGACGCCTGATAGTGCCTGAATCGGCACATCAGGCGGCCGAAAATAATACAAGTCTATGGAACCGGATCAGTCTTTTGTGCAATCCGTCAAAAGACTGATCCTCTCTCTCTCTCCTCGGTCCGGCATGCGTACTTGCATTTTCCACATACAAAATTTATTTTTCCAGGTTGAAAAGTTCAGGTCGGATCCGGCAAGAAAACTGATCAGTTGCATCAGTTTTTTCTTTTCAGCGCCGGATCCATCCTATCAGGTATACGACGGATTATGCCTGACACAAAAAAACTGATGTGTGAAAGTAGCCTAAGCCCTCGCTGGCCCAGAACTTACCCTGTCTAGTGCGCAGGCCAGTGAGACATTAGTCCCACTACTACAATAAGTCATCATGAGGAAGGCACGACAAACAGTGGGAAAAGACACAATAACACTCCTCAGCTTCTCTAACAGGAAACTTCACTGCTGTAACATGGACAAATACCTCAGTTTATCCAGTGACTGGCTCCTTTAAGGAGGTCAATATAGATGAACCCCTTAACCCCCAAGGGTAGTTTGCATATTAATGACCGGGCAAATTTTTTGCAATTCTGACCACTGTCCTTTTATGAGGTAGTAACTATCTAATAACTTCCATGGATCCCTGAGATTCTGACATTGTTTTCTCGTGACATGTTGTACTTCATGATAGTCATAAAATTTATTTGATATGACTTGTGTTTATTTGTGATAAAAATTGAAATTTGGCAAAAATTTAGAAAATTTCGCAATTTTCCAACTTTGAATTTTCATGCCTTTATATCACAGAGATACAGTGTCACACAAAATACTTAATAAGTAACATTTTCCACATGTCTACTTTACATCAGCACAAGTTTGGAACCAAATTTTTTTTTGGTTAGAAAGTTATAAGGGTTAAAATTTAAACAGTGATTTCTCATTTTTACAACACCTTTTTTTTTAGGGACCACATCATATTTGAAGTCCCTTTGAGGGGTCTATATGATAGAAAATACCCAAAAGTGACACCTTTCTAAAAACTGCACCCCTCAAGGTACTCAAAACCACATTCAAGAAGTTTATTAACCCTTCTGGTGCTTCACAGAAATTTTTGGAATGTTTAAAAAAAATGAACATTTAACTTTTTTGTACAAACAATTTAATTCAGATCCAATTTTTTTTATTTTCCTAAGGGTAAAAGGAGAAACTGGACCCCAAAAGTTATTGTGCAATTTGTCCTGATTACGCTGATACCCCATATGTGGGGGTAAACCACTGGGCGCATGGCAGAGCTCGGAAGTGAAGGAGCGCCGTTTGACTTTTTCAACGCAAAATTGTCTGGAATTGAGAACTGACGCCATGTCACGCTTGGAGAGCCCCTGATGTGCCTAAACAGTGGAAACCCCCACAAGTGACCCCATTTTGGAAACTAGACCACCCAAGGAGCTTCTCTAGATGTGCCTTAAGAGTGGTAATGCCCAACAAGTGCCCACTTTTTGGAACTAATCTACGTTTTCCTGGTATGTGAATTTTATAAGTGACCCCCGAACGCACCGCAGCTCAGCTCGGCTGGGAGCAGAGCCCAGTGACCAGTTGTAACTACGGTGACTTCGGTGAGATCCCCGCTAGCACCGTGAGTCGTGAGCGCTCACGGTGCTAGCGGGGATTTCACCGCAGCTCAGCCCGGCAGGGAGCGGAGATCAGTGACTGGAGGTAACCTCTATGACGTTACCACCGGTTACTGATGCTGCGTTCCAAGCAGCTCATTCACCAGTGGTTCTCAGCGTGGACAGTCACATCTTGGCACCCTCCATGTTGAAAATTATCCCTCAGACATGGATTACGGCATGGGACAGAAAGACGGACAGGTATGATATATTGATGCTTTTTTATTTTACTTTTATTACATTAGATCGAGGGCTTCGGTGGAATAGGCGAGGTTGTAAGTATGGTTTAATTGAGAATATTAAAGGACTCTGTGTCATTTTTTCAATTGAAGGACTTTATTCTGGCTGTGTGTTTATTTAAAATACAACGATAGGATTAGTAATGGATAGGTGTCTTATAAACGCTTCTCCATTGCTAAGCCGCAAACTTGTCACCTGACTATAGAAAGGTGACATCAACCCCACAAATATTACCCCACTTGCCACCTCTACAGGGCAAGTGGGAAGAACCTGGCAAAGCGCCAGAATTGGCGCATCTTATAGATGCGCCTTTTCTGGGCTGCTACGGGATGTTATTTTTAGGCTGGGGGGGGCCTATATCAATGGCCCCTTACCAGCCTGAGAATACCAGCCCCAGCTGTGAGCTTTAGCAAGGTTGGTTGTCAAAAATAGGGGGGACCCCACTCCATTTTTTTAAATGATTTAAATAATTTAAAAAACAGCATGGGGACACCTCTATTCCTGATAACCAACCTTGCTGAAGCTGACAGCTGAGGATTGGAGCCCCCAGCTGTGAGTTTTACCAGGCTGGTTATAGAAAATACAGGTGAGCCCACTCCATTTTTTTCATTTATTTATAGCAAAGGCGGCGGCTGATGAATACCCCCATCAGCCGCTCCTGCTGTCACTGTTATTAGCAGCAGCAGGGGTAGGCTGATGGGAGTAATAGTCCATTAGCTGCCGCTTGCTGTCTCTTTCATCACTTACATGTAACTCATCATTCTCCCCTGGTAGCGCCGATCGCCGGCAGAGCAGGGGAGAATGATGAGAGCCTTGTTCAGCACCCGGCGGCGGGGAACAGCGCTAACTGCAACACTTCTTTCCTGGCACCCGTCCGTGTGGTACTGATACGGCACACGCATACCACACGTATTACAAACACGGACACTGACATCTCCAGTACCGGAAATATCAGGACGTGTGAAAGAGGCCTTATAGTGGGTTTTTATGTTTGGCAGCTGTCACACTAAAAGACGCTTTTTATTGCAAAAAATAGTTTTTGCATCACCATATTTTGAGAGCTATAATTTTTACATATTTTGGCCCACAGAGTCATGTGAGGTCTTGTTTTTTGCGGGACGAGCTGACATTTTTATTGGTACAATTTTCGGGCACATGACATTTTTTGATCACTTTCTATTCCGATTTTTGGGAGACGGAATGAGCAAAACCTGCAATTCATGAATTTCTTTTTTGGGGGGGTTATACCGCTTTGTGTGTGGTAAAATTGATAAGGCAGTTTTATTCTTTTGGTCAGTACGATTACAGCGATACCTCATTTATATTTTTTTATGTTTTGGCGCTTTTATATAATAAAATCTATTTTATAGAAAAAATAATTGTTTTTGCATCACTTTATTCTGAGAGCTAGAACTTTTTTATTTTTCCGCTGATGGAGCTGTATGGCAGCTCGTTTTTTGAGGGACAAGATGACGTTTTCAGTGGTACCATGTTTAATTATATCCGTCTTTTTGATCGCGTGTTATTCCACTTTTTGTTCGGCGGTATGATGATAAAGCATTGATTTTTTTCTTGTTTTTTATGGTGTTCACTAAAGGGGTTAACTAGTGGGACAGTTTTATAGGTCTGGTCATTACTGACATGGCGATACCAAATATGTATACTTTTATTGTTTTTTTTTTTATTCAAATATTTATTTAGAGATAGAATATATATTGATTTTTTATTATTTTTATTTTTTTAATAGTTTTACAATTCTTTTCAAATTTTTTTTTACTTTTTCCCGACTTTTTTACTTAGTCCCACTATGGGACAATCATTTTTTGCAGGCTGATCACTTCTATAGCATGCAGATGAAGCACCATCTGCATGCCATAGAAACTGTCAGCGCTACACTGACAGGGAGACTTGCTGATCATGCACTGCGCATGATCAGCAAGTTTACTAGCTCTGGTGAGCTGGATGTCGTCATGGCGACACCCGCTCACCAGGGCAATGATCGAGACCCCGCGTCACGCCACGCGGTCTCCGATCCAAAGACAGAGGGGCTGTCAGCCCTGTGCCATCTCCCGGAATTCTGCAATCTTGTTAGATCGCAGTATTTTGGGGCTTAATGTGCCGGGAGTGGTCTGTGACCGCTCCCGGCACCTAGTTCCTGGTGTCTGCTGTAACAATCAGCTGACACTCGGCCGCGCTCCCCCCGTGATCGCGGCCGATCGCTTAGATGTAATATTCCATCCATGGTCAAATTGGCCCAGAACACATGGACGGAATATTACGTCTGATGTCAGAAAGGGGTTAACTATAACCTGCAAAGAATGAAGCTAGCTAGCTGTGTTTATATAATGGAAGGGAGTGATCACAAGGTGCTGAAGCTGAGTACTCAAGCGCCAAATTCACAGCCAGAAGAGAAAGGGTCTTTAACCCTTTCAGCACTGAATGAAAGTAAATCTACTCCAATTCAAGGTAAATGACAAATGGATCCTAAAGAGGACCTGCGATCTAATAAACGTTGTGACCTTCTAATCCCAGATTCTCCAGGAGTCACATCAGGACGTTACAGATACTGACTACTTCTCGCTATTTTGGTTCCTGTATAATTTGAGGTCTGACGATGTTATTTTAACGACAACTCCCAGTATCTCCTTACCATTGTTAAGGCCTTAGTGGAAGTTGCAATACAGTTGTATATGGGGCTGACATGACACTGCAATTGATCTCTGTACTAGTGATGCTTCTGATGATGTAGTGATGTTGTGTGTTGTTGTAATTATGTATTCCTCTACTAATTGTGGTTCTGGTGATGCATTCATGTACAGATGGGAGTTCTACTATTACTGTAGGGATGATGGTTCTGATGATGTTTTCCTTTACTGATGTTAGTTATGGTGGTACAGTTGTGTGAAAGAGTGTTTTCCCCTTCCTGATTTCCTATTCTTTTGCATGTTTGTCACACTTTCAAATCACCAAAGAAATGTAAATATTAGACAGAGATAACACATGTAAGCACAAAATGCAATTTTTAAATGAAGGTCTTTATTTTAAAGGAAAAAGAAATCCAAACCTACATGGCCCTGTGTGAAAAATAGATTGCTGCCCCACCCTTAAAAATAAATTAACTGTGGTTTTGTGAGGAGGCCAGGATGGTAGTCGTGGCGAGGAGCTGCTACGTCGCTTCACCCTGGCATCCCACAAAGGAAACAAAAAGTTCCGTCTGTTGTGTGTGATATGTACCAAGTAAAACACTCACATTAAATTCCAGGGTTCCTTAGGATTCTGCAATCCCATCTCCAGATTCATGGTTCACACAAACAACTCCGGACTCCATGTCCATATTCAACAGTTCAACTTCACTTGAAAACATGGTTCTTGATACAGACATAGCACCGTTCACATACATGGGCATTCCTTGAACTCTCTGTTTTCTCTGACACAGCTTCCATCCTGAAGGCACTTGTATCCCTGTCCCTTCCAACAATCTCTGTCTCCGGACAATCTCTGTCCCTTTTGACAATCTCTGTCTCGCTGGACAATCTCTGTCCCTTCTGACAATCTCTGTCTCTTCTGACAATCTCTGTCTCGCTGGACAATCTCTGTCCCTTCTGCGGCATCCGTGCCCCTAGGTCTACCAGCTTCCTCCCATTTCTCTTGTCCGGTTTCAATAGAAAAGGTAAAAGGCACCCTCAGCTCTGCCTAGTCCCGGCCGTATTCTCCGGATCCTCTTTGAAATGGTTACTGCTTAAGATTGTGACCACTTGCACGCTGCCCAGTCTGGGGTCCTTTCAGGTGCAGGTGCCATCATTATTAGATTTTTTATTTAGTCATTGCATTTTGATATTATTCGAGTTTTGTATAATGGTACTTGCATTTAGTGGCACTGTTACTTAGCATATTATTTATGCAGTGTGCCGCAGAAGCAGTACTCTATGGCCTCCATACATCATAATCATCCATGTTCACGACATTCTTGATGAGGGAGCATGTTGGAGTCAGACACTCCTGATTTTTAAAAGGTGCTTACCTCTCAATGAAGCAGAAGCATCTAACAAGTGGCATGAGCCACTGTGTGCCTAACCACAAATTTTACTCTTATCACTGATTGAAGTAAGTTTTCTGACATAAGGAAGATCATAACTCATCATGAATTAGACAAGCTTATATTGTCATGCTCCCGTTCTGCCCCAGCTCTGCCCATTTAGGCAGAACTCAACAAAGCTAAGTTGCAAAGTTTTTGCACAAGTCCGTGTTGTGCGAAAATGTGAATTTTCAAAGCAATTTATGCTACAATTTTGGTGGAATCAATTTGATGAATCGGGGCCATCAAGTTTGTTATTCAGGTACTTACAGTATATTGAAATTCTATTTAAAGATTCCCAAAATAATTCAATTACAAACATTGCAAAAAGGCAATGGTAGTTACCAGTCAAGGGCGTATAATAGGCTGTTGGATGGACACTGTGCAAGCTTCATCTGTGTGCAATTAAAATTCTAGGAAATCCCCTCCATTGCTCAGTAGGCTGAGAGTGGTTGTTTGCCCCTGTATTTCCTCCTTTAGTAAGGGGTCTGCTGCATCCTGTTTGTGCATTTTCCTTTATAACTTTAACTGGTAAATACCATTGCCTTTATGCTTTAATTATAATTAAATTATTTGGGGAATTTTTGAAGTTCCTTTTATTGCTTTGGCTGTGAGTTTCCCTGAACATGAAGGGGCCATGCCTGTGCGGTGTAAAGGACTTGCGCTTTTTCCTCTATAGTGAGGTGTCTGAGATTCTCAAAACTTTAGGGCTGCTTCTTACTTTCTGAACCAGAGTCCAAGGATTTTGATGAAGTCCAGCTGGATGTTGAATGGAAAGGGGGTGGAATAAGACAGGTGCCAATTCCACAGTTGAATTTGGTCCTTGATGCTTGTCCAAACATCTCGCAGGTCTGAACAAGTATGATAACTGAATCTTGATCAGCGCAGAACACAATCACATCATCCATGTACAGCCAGCAGTTGACCACATGGTGGTCTGGTCCCATTGCCGTGATTCCTATAATTTTTCCATTCTGCTGAAAAGCTTCTGCAAACAGTTATACAATACAAACAAAACTGAACGGTGAAAGAGTACAACCTTCTCTGACTTCAGAGAGGACAGGAAAAGCTGAATTGGTGCTCTCCACAAGAAGAAACTTTGCCCCTTTCACGTGTGTCAGAGGTTTCTCATCCAGCCAAATTAGTTCTCCTCCATAGTTAAGCCTTCTCGCCTTCTCAGCCAACAGTAGTTTTGGTGTCACCTGTTCCCAAGCTGAGTGCAGAAGCAGGTCTGCCCCTGTAAGCTGTTTTCACCGAACATTGGCTCTACTTTCTATCACCAAAGCCAGAACCCTCCTCTTTTGTTGACATCACCTCCTTGTCACCCTGGTCTGATTCCCGGGTACTTTCCACCACACAATCATCATCATCATCATCATCCCTGTGTAAAGTCGGTCAGAGGCTATTGGCTCAAAGAGGCTACCTCAGGCAGTATTGGCACTAGCCAGTCTGCAGATCTCAGAGGAACCCTGACCTTTCCTCTATACAGAGATATGGTCTTACATAGGGTCTCCTGGATTGCTTCCAGGAGAAGAGAACCAAAGGTGAGAGAAGTCTAGCTAGCTGGATCAGTAATGGGAGTGGCAAGATGTAGAACAGAAACAGAAATAAAAAGCTGTAGATAGAGGGATAGCCAGAGTTAGATGCCAGGTAATCAGTCAGAGAGCAGCCAATCAGTCATAGAATGGGATAGGGGGATAACAGAATCAGGCAAGAAGGTACAAGTCAGGTCTATATCAGGAATCCACCAACAAACACCAGAATTTAGGAAAAGCAGAAAGCTGTAAGTTTATATAGGGTCTGGTACCACCCATTAAGCCACAGCAGAGAGATGATAACTTCAGCTGGGCTGGACAGCTCATACACCCATTAGCCTGCCTGAGGTGAACCACAAGTCTCAGCAAAGCTAATCCCTGTCTGGACAGCGACTGCAGTGTCTAAACACACTAGCTATTCCATCTCCTTTAGCACCAGCACTGCTTGCAAAGGGTATTCAATGGTGCCTGCTGACTAAAGCAGGCATAGTTAGTAACATAGTAACATAGTTATTAAGGTTGAAGGAAGACTTTAAGTCCATCTAGTTCAACCCATATCCTATCCTAACCTGCCCTAACATGTTGATCCAGAGGAAGGCAAAAAAACCCCAAGTGGCAAACAGTAAGCTTCACATTGGGGAAAAAAATTCCTTCCCGACTCCACATACGGCAATCAGACTAGCTCCCTGGATCAACGCTGTATCTAGGAAACTAGTGAATATAGCCTGTAATATTATACTTTTCAAGAAAGGCATCCAGTCCCCTCTTAATTTTTAGTAAGGAATCACTCATTACAACATTAGACGGCAGAGAGTTCCATAGTCTCACTGCTCTTACAGTAAAGAATCTGCATCTGTGATTATGGCTAAACCTTCTTTCCTCCAGACGTAGAGGATGCCCCCTCGTCCCCGTCACAGGTCTAAGAGTAAAAAGATCATTAGAAAGGTCTTTGTACTGTCCCCTCATATATTTGTACATTGTAATAAGATCACCCCTAAGCCTTCGTTTTTCCAAACTAAATAACCCCAGGTGTAATAACCTGTCTTGGTATTGCAGACCCCCCAGTTCTCTAATAACCTTGGTCGCTCTTCTCTGCACCCGCTCCAGTTCAGCTATGTCTTTCTTATACACCGGAGACCAGAACTGCACACAGTATTCTAAGTGTGGTCGCACTAGTGACTTGTATAGAGGTAAAATTATGTTCTCCTCATGAGCATCTATGCCTCGTCTAATGCATCCCATTATTTTATTTGCCTTGGCAGCAGCTGCCTGACATTGGCCACTAAATGTGAGTTTGTCGTCCACCCATACACCCAAGTCTTTTTCAGTGACAGTTTTGCCCAGTGTTTTACAATTAAGCACATAATTATACATCTTATTTGTTCTACCCAAGTGCATGACCTTACATTTATCCCCATTAAAGCTCATTTGCCATTTATCAGCCCAAGCTTCTAGTTTACATAAATCCTCCTGTAATATAAAATTATCCTCCTCTGTATTTATTACCCTGCAGAGTTTAGTGTCATCTGCAAATATTGAAATACTACTCTGTATGCCCCCTACAAGGTCATTAATAAATATGTTAAAGAGAAGCGGCCCCAATACTGACCCCTGTGGTACCCCACTGCTAACCGTGACCCAGTCCGAGTGTGCTCCATTAATAACCACCCTTTGTTTCCTATCCATGAGCCAGTTCTTAACCCACTTACACATATTTTCCCCTATCCCCATTGTTCTCATTTTATGTATCAACCTTTTGTGTGGCACTGTATCAAAAGCTTTTGAGAAGTCCATGAACACCACGTCCACTGCATTCCTTGGTCCAGTCCTGAACTTACCCCTTCATAAAAGCTTATCAGATTAGTCTGACAAGAACGGTCCTTCATAAACCCATGCTGATACTGTGTCATGAGGTTATTCAGCTTCAGATACTCCAATATAGTATCCCTTAAAAAACCCTCCAGGATTTTACCCACAGTAGATGTTAAGCTCACTGGCCTATAATTTCCAGGTTCAGTTTTTGCCCCCTTTTTGAATATTGGCACCACATTTGCTATACGCCAGTCCTGTGGTACAGACCCAGTTATTATGGAATCTTTAAAGATTAAAAATAATGGTCTATCTATAACTGTACTTAATTCCTGCAGTACTCGGGGGTGTATCCCATCCGGACCCGGGGATTTGTCAACTTTAGTGATTTTTAGACGCCGCCGTACTTCCTGCTGGGTTAAGCATGTGACATTTAATGGAGAAATTTTTTTATCTCTGATCATGTTATCTGTCATGGGATTTTCTTGTGTAAATACAGTTGAAAAAAAGTCATTTAGCATATTGGCTTTTTCCTCATCATCATCCACCATTTCACCCAGACTATTTTTAAGGGGACCAACACTATCATTTTTTAGTTTCTTGCTATTTATGTAGTTAAAGAATATTTTGGGATTATTTTTACTTTCTCTGGCAATGAGTCTCTCTGCCTCAATCTTTGCTGTCTTGATTTGCTTTTTACAGAATTTATTCAGTCTTCTGTATTTATTTAATGCCTCTTCACTACCTACTTGCTTTAATTCCCTAAACGCTTTCTTTTTGTCCCTTATTGCGCCCCTTACAGCTCTATTTAGCCATAGTGGTTTCTTCCTAATTCTAGCATGTTTATTCCCATAGGGTATATACTGTGCACAGGTCCTATTCAGGATACTAATAAACGTCTCCCATTTTCTTTGTGTATTTTTATGTCTCAGGATATCGTCCCAATTTATTGCACCAAGATCATCTCTCATCCGTTGGAAATTTGCCTTCCTGAAGTTTAGTGTCCTTGTAACCCCTCAACTACACATCTTATTAAAGGATACATGAAAGCTTATTATTTTGTGATCACTATTACCCAAGTGACCCCCAACCCTTATATTTGATATGCGGTCTGGCCTGTTGGATAATATTAGGTCTAGCAGTGCCCCCCCTCTTGTTGGGTCCTGAACTAGTTGTGAAAGGTAATTGTCTCTCATAGTTGCCAAAAACTTATTACCTTTGCTGGAACTGCAGGTTTCTGTTCCCCAATGTATTTCAGGGTAGTTGAAGTCCCCCATAATAATGACTTCTCCTTGAGTTGCTGCTTCATCTATTTGCTTTACGAGGATATTCTCTGTTGCTTCCATTATTTTAGGAGACTTATAACAAACCCCTATCAATAATTTATTATTTTTCCCCCCTCCCCTAATCTCCACCCACAGAGACTCTACATCTTCATTGGATTCACAGATATCACGCAGGATGGGTTTTAAGGATGATTTTACATATAAACACACACCCCCACCTCGCTTATTTTTACGGTCATTTCTAAACAGGCTATAGCCCTGTAAATTAACCGCCCAGTCGTGGCTCTCATCCAGCCAAGTCTCAGATATCCCCACCATGTCATAATTATGTTCCAACAAAATTAATTCTAATTCCGCCATTTTGTTGGTGAGGCTTCTAGCATTAGTATACATGCACTTTATGTATCTCTCTGAACCTCTATTCTTTCTTAAATTATTAACTGTTCTAACCCCACCCCCCATGCCACCCCCACCCCCAATTTCATTATTTGTGCCCAGGTCTCTATCTGTACTGCCTTCCCCTCCTATAAAATGAATACCCTCCCCCCCAGTCCCTAGTTTAAAGACTCCTCCAACCTTCTAGCCATTTTCTCCCCAGCACAGCTGCACCCTCCCCATTGAGGTGCAGCCCATCCCTAGCATAGAACCTGTAGCCAACTGAGAAGTCGGCCCAGTTCTCCAGGAACCCAAACCCCTCCTTCCTACACCAATTCTTGAGCCACTTATTAACCTCCCTAATCTCCGTTGCCTCTCTGGTGTGGCACGTGGTACCGGCAGTATTTCAGAAAATACCACGTTGGAGGTCCTTGCTTTAAGCTTGCAGCCTAATTCCCTGAAATCATCTTTAAGGACCTTCCACCTGCCTCTAACTTTGTAATTTGTGCCAATGTGCACCATGACCGCTGGGTCCTCACCAGCCCCTCCCAGTAATCTGTCAACCCGATCAGCGATGTGTCGGACTCGAGCGCCAGGTAGGCAGCACACTGTTCGACGATCCCTGTCTTTGTGACAGATTGCCCTATCTGTTCCCCTAATAATTGAGTCCCCCACTACCAGCACCTGTCTGGCCTGCCCTGCTCTCCTAATTCCCCCCTTACTGGAGCAGACACTCCCCAGCTTTCAGAGGACATGCCTGGCTGCAGCAGTGCTACCCCTGTACTGACAACCCCCTCATCTGCCAACTTTGCAAACTTATTGGGGTGTGCCAGATCAGGACTAGCCTCCCTGGCACTCTTCCCTCTACCCCGCTTTCTAACTGTCACCCAGCTTCCTACTTCAGTGTCCTGCAGCTCCACCCTAGCATCCCCCCCCTCATCTATCCCATTGAGCGTCTGCTCAGTGAGCAGAAGACTCCTTTCCATATTGTCTATGGATCTCAGTGTTGCCAGCTGCACATTTAGATCCAAGATTTGGGCTTCCAAATGCACAACGTGCTCACATCTCACACAGCAGTATGCACCCTCGACCGGCTGTTCAAGGACTGCATACATGTGGCAAGATGTACACTGGATGGCATTGGCAATAGTGGAGCACATATCTAATGGGGATTTCACCAGACAGCAAAGATAAGTAAAAATAAATAAAAAGTATTAATAAAATATAACAGCAATTCAGTAATTCCTCCCTTGGAAACTCCCTGAATCCAAAGTCACTGAATCTCAAATCACACTTACCACCGTTCACACTTGCGCACCGGTCACACTCAGCTCACTCACACTCGCTGAAGCAGAAGATTTAAAGAGAGATTTTTTTTTTCTCCTTCAGCAGCAAATCACCCTGCTGCTCTAATGCACTTCCAAAAAAAGTTGAAGCAGATCCAGATGGAGACGTGAGACCCTGACTTGGCTGACATTTGTCTCATTGTGGGAACTCTCCTGAGCTCCTTGCGCTGTCCCTCCTGATTCCCACATCTAGAATTGCTTTGACTTAGAGTGCTACTACCATACCACATCGACTGCCTCTGCCAGTGCCTCTACAAAACAGGCTCACAAAGCCACCAACACAGGTAGATGTTTGAATCATGTTCATCATCTACACCAACCCATCTCATTAGAGTCCAGACACTAACTGTTCATCTCATTCAATACATCAACTGCAAGAAGCTGTTGCTGTGAAAAGTCTTCCTTAGCATCCAATGTACTGTGACTTAGGGGACTAGGATGGAAAATTAGGAGGTATAATTGACAGATTTGAATATCTGAAATCTAAAAGAAGAACTGTTACAGTGGTGGATTAGGAGGAGTTTACAGAACACTAAGTCATGCTGACAGTGTCACTGTCAGACGTAGCAATAGCATTATCCTGCTGTGAGTAAGATGATTGAAGTGCAATATATTCTATAATGTCCTCTGTTTTCTCCCCTCTAAGGAGGCCAAGTGTAAGTACAACTGCCCCCATAACTGGTGCTGGAGGTGATATTTCTGCTGCTTGCAGCTTCCACATTCTAATTGCCACATACCATTGAATATTTTTTTTCCTTTTAAATTACTCTGACCACAACCATTCCCACTTTTTCTTCTATTTTTCTTAAAAACGTTGTGGCTTTTGACATTTTTACCCCATTCTGGACCAGGTTTTCCAACGTTTAGATAAATGGAATGAGTTGGTGGTGGACAGGGTTTGACCAAGCACAACAGACTAAGTTGTGATAATTCACTAAACTAAAGTGTCGTAAATTAAACCAGAAATGTGCTGTGGAGGACAGCAGTTGAAGGATGTGCCAAATTCATAAAATATTCAAGAAAAAAGGGTAGCACACTGTAGCGCTATAGCTTGCGGACACAATATATGAAAATATGAAAAATATGAAAAATGAATTGCATCACTGCCTTAGAAATATGAAAAATTGAGAAGTCTTAGCGCATAAAAAGGCCAATTTATGTGTACCTGGGAGCCACGTTAAGGCTCTTCTCGTATACCAGGTCCTACTATGCCAATCCTTCTCAATTTTTCATATTTCTAAGGCAGTGATGCAATTCATTTTTCATATTTTTCATATCTTCATATTTTGTGTCCGTAAGCTATAGCGCTACAGTGTGCTACCATTTTTTCTTTAATGTGTATGAGTTGGTGACTCTAGGTTTTAGCACATGTTCACACTGGATCTATGTTTGGATGTGCCGGTCAGTTTTTTGATGTAAATTCATAAAATAGGCACACACTTCTTAATGAATTTGGCATATTTTACGGGAGTGCGCAATTCACTAACATTGGTGTACAAAACGCAAGTCTTGCTGAATTGAGTACTGTATTTAGATTTCATTTCTTTCAGCAATAATGTTGTAATTGAAATGCAGCTGCGCTATAATCATTGTTGTGATTGTGATCAATCACTGCTGCCGGCTCTCCTATATCTCTCTCTATCTCCCTCTCTCTTGTTAATTGAATTTCTGTATTATTTTCTTTTTTTCCCAAAGAACACTAATTTTCACTACTACTGTTGTACAACACACTAACATAATTTTGTCTAAATTTTCAAGGCTTTCTCTCCCTATCTCTATTGCTAAGCTGTGAGCTTCATCTTTCACAATCCAGATTTACTGCTGTATACCTTGCCTTTGCTTTTATATAGGCTATGATAGTCCCTCAAATTGGCTGTGCATATGGTGTAAAACAAATAGAGCAAAAAAGGACAAGCACATCTAAGCTAGTGTGGACAGGTGCCAACCATAAAACACAAAAAACATTATAGTTTTTCATACACTGTGAAAGCTATGAGGCATTATAAGGAAGCATAATAGGCCATGCCTGAGGTCGTGTGCGTCTTCTCTGGCTAATGCAAATTTTTGCATTGTGTAAAATTTCAGATGGCATTTTTGGTGAGTCGCACAAATGGAATCCCAAGTTGTTTACATTTTCCAGGTCAAACAAATTCCCCAAAATTTGACACAAATTTGATTCTTATTGGATCCATTTGCTAATCTCTGCCTGTAATACCTATACATTAGTAAGTGCCGCACAATCACGTTACAAACACATTTATCAAAAGAAAGATAAAGTGGCCGACCCCTCTAAAGTCCTTGGGTAGGCATGAAATGTATAAATGATAGAAAGAAAGTCACTTTAATTCTGTCAATTGTTGGAAATTTGGGAAAGATGACATATTACGGTTCTCTTCTATTGATAAGTGGAATCATACGTCTTCTGTACTCTACGGCATGGTAATAGTAACAGATGGAAATGTTCTCTTTGCTGTTTTTTCCTTCAGCTTTTAGAGGCTGTGATAACTTTATTTATTATCATTACGTCAAATCAATAAGCACTTAATATTGCACCAGAAGCACATAATTTCACTTGAGAAAGTAATAATGATCTTGATGTGCATGATCTCACTTGCCATTGAAAGCCTAAAGTCCATCAAAAACAAAGATGGCAATCCGTCACAAACCAGAAGAACTACGGGCATCCATTAAAAAATGGTAGAGTTCAGGTTAATAAATGTTGGGTTTTCAGGCACCATTCATTACTGACAACAGTATAAAGGCATTCCCAATGTAATATCTCTAGTAAGAAAGAGAATTCATCTTTTAGTATTTAAAGTATTTTGTTTTCTTGTTTTGTAATGGAAAAACATGTGAAGGGTAATAATGTATATCACATTTTTCAATTATCTCAATATGAAAATAAAAAGACTGAAATTAGGTTTCATTGGTAATGGTGTGGCATCACAACAGACATTTATGGCACAGAGTAGCTGAGATATGCATTACTAGTCTGACTGGCCAGAGTTGGACTGCTGTAATACCTGCTGTTCATGGCGCTAGGATTGCTCTGTGCCCCTTTGGTCTCTCGTTAGCCCAATGCTGCTTTTCTGTGCTACATATGGTATGCCAATGACTATAATGTGTTGGTTATGCTGACTCTGGAAGAAGCCCATGAGCCTTTATTGGGATATCTTAGCAATATGGCACAACTGTATATTTTAAAGCTGCCCCTTTAATATTAATATCCTAGCCATAGTCCATCAGTGGCTTTTTCTGAGGAGACCCCTTTATAGGGGTTATGCAGGTTAAATGCAATATTGTACAAATCAATTTATATAAACCAGTGCTCCCATTTCTATAGAATGGGCTAAACTCGGTGCATAAAGCAACGTAAACCAATGCACTGACTGCCTTTGTGCCGTAATAAGAGAAAAATTAAGAAAGTGATATGCACTAATATATCCGAGGTGAAATGTAAGACAATCAGACCTGTACATATAGATCCTCTGTGTAAGCAGGTTTTCTTTCTGTCTATTAGGAGTAGTTGTCAGAAAATGGCTCTGCATATCCAGTGTCTTAGTGTAGGCTATTCATTCCGAGATCCATGGTGCCCTCAGTGTTCAGCGTTCCGGCCGGTCCTGAGGTATCGGGCACTCAAGTGAAAGGAAAAACTGCCACCCTGTGCTATTGTGACGTCACTAGCTACGGGCTCTTTTGTGGTCAAAAAAGTCTCCTACAATCCAATCTTTTATATTTCACCTCGGACATGTCAGCGCATGTCACTTTCTTCATAAATGCAATATTGGATTATGTGAAAATAACAACATTTACTACACTCACCTGCTATCACCTCAGTGCATCCAATGCAGGTCTGTGTCAGCACCAGAAGTGATGTCCCGATTTTCCTGTCATGTCACCTCTGTGGCCTTCTATTGCTTACAGCGGTAAGGATCCTTGAACATCATCATACAAATATCTAATGAATGTGGACTTTACCTTCCTATACAGAGGGCCACCTCAAAAAAGTGTACACTGTATAGTATATGTTTATTTGGGTACACCTTGACGCTGATGGGATGGCTTTTACCCTTTTATCTAGCAAAAACAGTGTTTACCTACCACCCCATGTTATTTATATGCACTATTGCTTTTTCTTTCTTCCTTACAGCAAGTTATATGTTAATTTTTTTACTGTCTTATGGTTTGTCTGTTTAATGGACAGTGTGAACATGCATGCATACCAACTTCCAGTTCATTTTTTTCAGTTAACTGTATATGTTTATTTGCAATGGGTTTATATGGTGGATGGATGGACGAAATGACATCCATCCAGCCCAAACCCACTTTTGGACACATACCTCAAGCACATACACTCTTGACTGCAGCCAAAACCACTGTATTCCTTTAGTTTAAACGGTGTTGTCCCATTATCTTTGGTAGAGGCACAGTGCTTCCCACTCTGCCAGCTTCCTCATTGCTGGGGCCTGGTGCACTCCTGCTTCATTGACAGTTCAGACCTGTGGCATCACTGTGTCACTGGCCCAAGCTTTACACTCTCTGGTGCCATGGCACGGAACCTGGCTGGAAGCTAACAATGCGCTCCAGCCATCTGGCCAACTTCACAGTAGCGCTTACAAGCTCTATTGCCCAAACTGAGTATGTTTGGCCACTGCTACTAGACAGCAAAAACCTTGTAACCTAGGTAGTGAAATGTGAATAAAAAATTAAGCCGTATTTATCAGCAGAAGGGGAATGACTTTTCATTAACAGTAAATTGGAAAGTTGCTTGTTATCACAAAGACTATTCAGTTAGGCCCGAAAGTGAAAATAGGAAAATCCATTAGGGACTGATATAAACAACAAATGCCACGTTGTGCCTCAGTACACAATGTGGAAGTGGGGTTTATTTGTAAGGTGAAGAGCCGGGTCAGGCATACCTTTTCCATGACGGATCCCGAACTGTCGGGGCTGTCACCTATGTTGCACGGGGGAAAGCTTAAGGCCCTGGACCGACCTTTGTACCCAGTGATAGGGGGCGCAGCTAAGCTAAAAGAGCAGTGGCACGCGAGAAACCAGTCAGACTTGGCGGTAATGTGCAGCGCGCAGGAGGACAGTGTCAGTGCTCCGTCCTCTGAGTATCGCGACGGAGTAGGCCTAAGTCTGAGGGGCCTCAGATCCACGACCAGAGACTGTCGACAGAGACCCGTCCCATGTCCGCTGACACCGCTGACACTGCTGACCGTGAGTTACAAGGCCCGTGGTCAGGATATAGATGCACGCCCGTACCAGCAGGGAAGCCGGGTGACCCGCTGTGAACTGTTTTCTGATAAACCCGCATGCAACTGTCGAGTTGCGCTAGGCTCTGCCAGGGTTAAGGACTGCATCCTTTTCGTCTCTTCTTCCTCCGGGCCCAGGACCCCATGAGGACCACGAGGAATCACCGCTGAAACATATTCAACAGATTTAACTATTAAAATCAGTTGGAAGAATGCAGTCACTTGCTAATTATCTCAAAGAAAATTATCACAACGAAGACTCATATCACAGAGAATAAACTGATGATGTCACACAGTCTATGCTAGTTTACTTTAGAAAAAGTGAAATGCACAGACATGATGTCATGTCTATAGATTGTTTATAGTTTTTTTTTTCTTAGATGACTCTGTTAACAGTTGTATCCAGCCAGGCATTTGTATCTCCCTGATCCCTTTTTGATTGTTGCCATTTGGTTTCATATTTCCAACAAGTAAATATATTATATTTAGTAAGAACTTCTTGATATTTCAATAAATTACAGGACAGGCTTGTTATTGTGAATCCCTTATGAGTTTCTTTAGTCTATCACTTGCCATATAATTTACAGTGTCTGGAAAGGGCCAGACCTCACACATTGATTGTCTTTAGACAAAAACATGTCCCTCCAGATCAGAATCCACATCTAATAATACAGACGTGCAGCATACATGGAGACAAAAGAAAAAACCTGCTGTGAAAACTATTTTCCTTTTAGAGAATTTTTAGCAATTTGTGGAAGTAAATGACATGTATTGTGACATTATGTTTCCTGTGGGGAGTTTTAATAAAGGCTGGGTAATAAAAAGATGGAGAGAGAACACTAGTTCAGATATTTAAATGGTACTTACTTTCTTTTAAAGAGTATTTGTCACCCCAGCAAACATGTTACGTTAACAATACAATAAGTCAGCGCTTTGCGCCTGTTCACCCCGGCTGCTACAGCTTTCAATATTTGAGATCGCTTTAATTTACTGCTTTGCAGTTAGTGATTATAGGGGGATTTGAAAAGGTCTTTGCACAAGCAGCCAGCTCTCTACTGGATTTGTTACTGGAGCATGTTCATCTATTGGATCAATACAGTGCGACAGCATTGGCCTGTCAACTTGGTCTCTCGAGGACGTGCTTTTCTGCTGGGAACTCTCTCTCTTTCCTCTAAATATGGTTCACATAGTTCATCTTCCTTAGTGCCAGATTTAAGATCTACGTTCGTAGAAAACGAACAGAACCTTTTAGGAGAGGATGGATATCCTGTCACAAAATTGCCTGGCTAAGCTACACTGCAAACAACATTTACAAAACCAGTTATATATTTCACATTTTCATTTAGATATAAATCGCACTACCATAGCCTGCCAAGAAATAAGCCATACAGGCCAAAGTGAAAACAATGGTTTCAATGACAGGAAGTAGATTTTATGTAATATAGTACAATGGCAGCATATTAAAAAAATATATTCAAATAAAATATGCTGTTATTCATGGTAATTATCTGTAATGTACGATGGCAGTGACTTTACACATAAATTCAAATATTCAAGTTCAAATAAACTGGGGCTGAGAGCATAAACTTAGGCTAAAGAATTTTAAATTGTGCCAAATTGCCAAATTTACCATAGTGGCTCATGCTGGATGATACAGTGATGAGCAAAAGGGTAACAATGTTTTGAACTTTTGACTTTCAGGCTCTACATCTCATCATCCACTACTGCTTTGAAGGTGAGACTGCCATCATTTTAAAGGCAATCATCTTGGCTATCTCATACATAAAGTTGACTTGCAACTATTTAGCATATAATTTCTGTATTTTTCGGATTACAAGACGCACTTTTTTCCCCAAAAATTTTGGGCTAAAATGGGGGTGATTCTTATAATGCGTATATACCTTACCAGTACCATTGCTGCAAGCCACAGGCTGGGATGAGGGGGTGTCCAGCGATGCTACGTGGGTGTCCGGCACTGCGGGGGTGTCTGGCAGTGCTGCCCGGTGCTGCTGGTGTCTCCAGTGTCTCCATTGCTCCAGAGGGCTCTGACGACATTTTGTGAAAGGCCAGAGCCCCCCATAGTTCCATGGTTTCTTGTGCGGTGGACTCCGGGAAAAAGGCTACCAAGGGTGGCGCATGCGCAGATGGAGATCTCGTACCAAGATCTCAGGAGACTAGATTTTAGTGCTGTATAAACATGAATACAATTGGATGACAAATATCAAGTGATGTGTATTTGTGTAATGAGGTAGGGTGTAAAGATACAACACTCTTTATTATGGTGGGCAGAATTATTAAGTAGCTTGTTTTTCTGAGGCAAAATGGGCCAAAAAAGAGATTTAAATGACTCTGAAAATTCAAAAATTGTTACAAATCTTACAGAGGGATGCAGCACTCCCGAAGTTTCTAAGATATTGGGGCACGATTACAGAACCATCAAAATTTTTATTGTAAATAGACAACATGGTCGCAATAAAACTTGTTGAGAAAAAAAGACGCCTATTAACTACCAAAGATCTGAGAATAATCAAACATGAAGTGAAAACGAAACAATTATACTTAGTGCTGCCATATTCTAGACCTGCAACCTCCTTGGAGTGTTCAAAAGTGCAAGGTTTTCAGTGCTCGGAGATATGAGCAGCACGGTGGCTCAGTGGATAGCACTACAGCCTTGCAGCGCTGGGGTCCTGGGTTCGAATCCCACCTAGGACAACATCTGCAAGGAGTTTGTATGTTCTCCCCGTGTTTGCGTGGGTTTCCTCCGGGTACTCCGGTTTCCTCCCACACTCCAAAAACATACTGATAGGGAATCTAGAATGTGAGCCCATCAGGGACAGCGACGATAATGTGTGCAAAACTGTAAAGCGCTGCGGAATATGTTAGCGCTATATAAAAATAAAGATTGTTATTATTATTATATGACCAAGGTAAGGAAGGCTGAAACCCAACCACCACTGAACAACACACAGAAGATGAAGCATCAAAACTGGGCCAAGAAATATCTGGAGTGTGGCGCTGAGTCACTTCTTACAGGCAAGCTGTGAGGTGGGGAAATCAAGGAGTCCGAGGTCAAAAGCCAGTAGGGTATGTCAAGGACAAAGAGATAAGACAAACGGATAGTCGGAGGCAAATAAGGTTAGGTAAATAAGGTCAGAGTGCGAAGGCAAAAGGGGCAATACAAATGAGTAGTCAAAAGGCAAATCCAAGGCTCTGCAACAAAGGTCAGAAAATCAGAACATAGAGTACAGAGCAAGGCTACAACTGGCAATGATCTTACCATTGCTTGCCAGCTAAATAGACATGTAATCATCCTGAACGCGTGACACCTGGAGGAAACCCCACACACCTGGCCAGATAGGACAGCTGGGCTGTAATTTAGAATATTGTCAGCCCAGCACACTTCTGCCTCAGATTGGACAACTGACCTGTCACTCACAATACTTGACAGCCCAGCATGCCCTTGATCACATAGAATGACTGAGCTGTCACTCACAGCGTTCTTAGGACGTGACATCAAGACAGGTTTTTCAAAGGTTTTATGCACTGATGAGAGTGGCTTTACCGGATGGAGGGGCCCATGGCTGGATCTGTAACGGGCACAGACCTCCACTTCAACCCCAGGAAGGTGGAGGTGGGATACTGCTATGAGCTGGTATTATTCAAGATGAGCTAGTTGAAACTTTTTGGATTGAAGATGAACTCAAAATCAACTCCTACTGCCAGTTGTTAGAAGACACTTTCTACAAACAGTGTTACATGTTCCAGCGCTGAAGGAAAACATTACTTCTCTCAGAACAGTGTCTGGGGGGCTGTGGGTGGTGCTGCCAAATGACATTTCCATTGGATATCAGAGCAATAATAACACTACATGCATGCAGTGATCAGGTTCTGTCAGGCATCGGGATCCATCATACAAAGGATTTGGCATGATGCAAACTCTGGTATTAAAGGAAGCCGCAATGCTTATGTGAGCAGAAATAGAAATTGGTAAAGCTTTTATCTTGGATGCGCATTTCAAAAGGAAAGACTCAAGGATGCTAAAAATAATGATTACATTACTTTTTTACTTTTTAATTTATTAGTGTTCCTGGATGTAGTTGGATGGACAGTATATAACGGAATACAAAAACCCTTTCATATTTTTGAAAGCTAGTCAAAAATATATTGCAAAAAAATACTATACATATAAAAACACAATTCTGATCACTTTTAGTGGATTTACAGCAGAACAAGATTCTGCCTATGTTAGATATTGAAGTGATATTTCCTTCCTTTTACTTAAGATCATTCTTATCAGTCTGAAATATAATCATATGTCAGCAGCCAAAGAGCGAATACTCATATCATACGCCGAGCGGCATTTGAGTGAAATGAGTAGTGACCACGGTTGGAAAAAAAAAAAGAAAAGGTAAATGATGAGTGACAAGAGATGAGAGTTCACTGACAATGAAAGATGATTATTCAGCCTAAAACAATGAATGAAAACAACTTGAAAAACAAAAGGTGTTTATTTGATGCTGATGTTTCCATTACGTATTTCATTAATGCATATTACATCCTACATATATATTAGATATTAGATTCATGTAAGCTGAAATGTCACGTGGACACTAATCCCTGTTAAACCATCTAGTAAGGTGCATACAGCTCCTCTAGTAACAGGAGATGCTGCATCCTGTGTTTGGGTTACATGAATGCTATACATACTGTATCGCATATATATCTTTTGTTTTGTTGGTGCTTTGAAAATATATAACATTTAGCGTATTTTAGCCATTAGGATTATAGTTTTCAACACTTTTTATGACATCACAAACCTCAATCTGCATAATATTAATGCAGACACAATCACTATGGGTCTTTTCTGAAATATTGACATCTACTAATCATTTACATAGCCACCATATCTTTTAAAGACTTGATATATTTATTTGGCAGTTTAATGTAACATGCCACGCGAGACAGATGTGATCATTAAATGCATTCACTCTGGTTGTACATACATAATAAATGTAATTATGCCCTGTATTCAGTACAAGACACTTTGCAGCTGAAGACCCCAATCCTGTAAAGAGGAAGGAGACATGGGTTTATTACCAATAATTCCATTTTATATCGTCATTTAACTTTATTGTACAGTTTGCGATATCTTTGTTTAGATGTACTAGGCCATATGCAAAAAGTTACCACAAAAGCAAAGTGATGTATTTCTATCATAATAAACTTTAGAAATTACACATATCTACACACAAAATGCTGTTGTAGATGAGTAGGGGAAATAGGTACATGGTAACTTAATTCTTTTAAAAGCAACCTGCCACCTGATTCATGCTGCCCAAACAGTGGGCAGCATGAATCGGAGCCTGTCTGCATGATTACAATGAGGTACATTTTCTCGGAAATGATATGGCACTCCCTAGTACTGGTGCTGCAAGTGATTGACAGTTTTCTACCATAGCAAGAAATCAATCAATCACCTAGAGTGCCATAAGGAAAAGCCGGCCAGGAGCAGATCCAGACTAGTCTAGACTCTGGCTGTAATCCCCAGCCCAATCTTCTAACCATATTTTCTTTAAAATTCTTTGCAACAGTGCAGGCAGGTATGATTCATGTAGCCCATAGTATGAATCAGGTGCCAGGATCCCTTTAATTGTATGCTCATTCTGGACACTGGATCCCAGTAGGCAGTGTCATTCAATGCGTAAGTGTGCTGACAATGTCCCAAAGATACAGCATTCTCCAACTGTGGATTCTTTGTAATTAGGAATCTTGTTGCTGTGCTCAGTCCAGCCATGGTGTGTGACCTGTGAAATGAAACTGTCTTTCACAACTTCACCTTTGTTGCAAAATTTGGCTGTTTCTCATTTAGTCTTAAACCTCCTACACAGTTGTTTCAGCTAATGACTGCGTTTTAACCAATACCGTATATGCTTGTGTATAAGCCGAGATTTTCAGCACCTTTTTTTGTGCTGAAAATGCCCCCTCGGCTTATACACGAGTCATATGGCAGAAACCAGCGGGGGAGGGGATGCGGCGGCAGGAGCCGGTGGCTGGGACATCATACTCACCCTCCCCGTGCCATCGCTGAACGTCCCTGCAATCCTGCGTTCTCCCCGGCTTCCTGCAGCTCTCCAGCGCTGAGCGGTGACGTAATACCGCTCATTAAGGTCATGTAATATGGACGCGACGCCACTCCCATGGGCATGGCCTCCATATTCATGGCCTTAATGAGCGGTATTACATCACCGCTCAGCGCTGGAGAGCTGCAGGAAGCCGGGGAGAACGCAAGATTGCCGGCCGGGACGTTCAGCGATGGCACGGGGAGGGTGAGTATGATGGAGGAGGATGGGGGGAGCATGGAGGAGGACAAGGAGCACGGAGCAGGATGGGGGGGAGGACGGAGAGCATGGAGCAGGATGAGGGGAGGACGGAGAGCATGGAGCAGAACGGGGGAGGACGGAGAGCACGGAGCAGGACGGGGGTGGGCACAGAGGAGAATGGGGGAGTGCAGAGCTGGATGGGGGAGCATGGAGCAGGACGGGGGAGGATGGAAAGCACGGAGCAGGACAGGATAATGGAGCAGGAGAAGGGGAGCACAGAGGAGAATGGGTGCGCACAGAGCTGGATGGGGGAGCACAGAGCAGGACGGCAACTTATACACCCGGCTTATATGCGAGTCAATAAGTTTTCCAAGTTTTTTGCGGCAAAATTAGGGGGGTCGGCTTATACACGGGTCAGCTTATACATGAGTATATACGGTATATGAAAATTATGCTCATTATGACTTAGCAGAACAGTGTCATTACATAGAACTGGTTGTTCCTCTGAAAATTGATGAAAAGTCAAGAAAACAATTGGTCTGGGAGACTTCCAAGAGGCCTATAGCAGCATTAATGGAGATTGAGAAATTTCTGTCAACAACTGGTTGTTCATATCATGTGACAACAATCTCCCGTATACTTAAAATATCTGGCTTCTGGGTAAGCCTTTTCTTACAAAAAACACATGCAAACCTAGCTATGTTTTGTCAAAACCTAGATCAACTCTTCTAAAAACATGTGGGAAAACGTGATATAGTCTTATGAGACTGAGGTTGAACCTTTGTGCAATAATTCCAAATGACATGTTTGGCGCAAAGCCAAATACTGCGCTTCACCAAAAGAACACTATACACCATGTCAGGTATGGTGGAGTCAGCATTTTGCTTAGGGGCTATTTTTTAGCAGCAAGTACTGGGACTTTAATCAAGGTGGAGAGAATTATGAACAGTTCACATCTTTGCATCAAAACCTTCAAGTCTCTGCTAAAAAGCTGAAGATGAAGAGGAAATTCATCTTTCTGCCCAACAACTGTCCTAAGTGACCTCCAAATCAGCAAAAGTATGGCTTTGCCAGATGAAGATCAAAGTTTTGGAATGGCCCAGAGAGAGCCCGGACCTGAATTCAATTTAAAATCTGTGTGATGCCCTGAAGAGGGCTCTGTACACAGAGGAAACCCTCTCGATATGATAAATTTGGAAAACAAGAGAGAGTGGGCAAAAATTGGCAATTGCAGATGTACCACGCTGATAGACTCCTACTCAAAAAGATTGAATACAGTCATAAATTCAAAGGGTACTTCAACAAAGCATATACTTAAAGTTGTGCATATTAATACAACCACACTATGTAAGGTATTTTTTTGTACCCCCAAAAATCTGGAACTACTTTTTTATCTCACAAAATGTGGCATGTGAACAGAGGTATGTGGACTCTTAATATCCATTGTGTAATTTTATATAATACATACACACATTAGTTATCATTATGATGGTTCTGATCTTCAAATTCAAGTGAAGGGGTCATTTATTCTTGTTGTAAAGTGAATCTTGTAAAAACAAATCCCAAGAAAACCTGATGGAATTTCCTTTTTTGGTAATTTCACCTTCTTACAGTTTTTTTCCTGTTTTACGATAAATTATATTTTAAACAGAATGATGTCACCCAAAACTACAACTTGTCTAGAAAGAACAAAACCCTAATTTGTTATGTCAACTGAAAAAAATGGCTCTAAGAAGAAGAGGAAGAAACAATAGTGCAATTAGGAATAGAAAAAGAGTTTAAGTATATAATTGTATCATATGGCTATGCACAGAAAAATGTGGAAAAAATGTTTGCTTTTATTTTGGGCAGCACTTTTGTCAGTTCTGTTCAAAGGGAATCTGTCATCCATTTTTTGTGATATGTAAAGATATCATTCAATTTAGTGTCACATAAGCATTATAGCAGTACTTTTGATACCCTCTGACTTCCCACCTTTGATGTATAAATACCATTTTTAGCTCTCATGCGGTGTATGTAAATCTCTGCGGTCCGGTCCGATGGGTGGGGCTTATTCTCCTTTTCTCCCCCCCTCCTCTGCTTGCTGTACGTATTGTGATCTGTGAATATCACAAATCCTGTAGAGTTGCCGCGCCTTCGCATTCGAATGGCCTCTTGTGTGTGCGCAGTATACTTTGCCCAACTGTGGGCAAAGTATAAAATCATTATTGCATACGCGCTGGCACACACCATTACGTTCTATGGCCCGGAAGAATTACAATACTTCCGGGCCATAGAACGTAATGGTGTATGCTGGCACGTGCGGGAGGACATTTGAATGCGAAGGCGCGGCAACTCTACAGGATCTGTGATATTCACAGATCACAATACGTACAGCAAGCAGAGGAGGGGGGAGAAAAGGAGAATAAGCCCCGCCCATACATACACCGCAGGAGAGCTAAAAACGGTATTTATGCATCAAAGGTGGGGAGTCAGGGGGTATCAAAAGTACTGCTATAATTCTTATGTGACACTAAATTGAATGTTATCTTTACATCATATCCCAAAAACTGGGTGACAGATTCCCTTTAATGTTAAACTTTTACATATCAAACCTTTCAAATGCCTTTTTCACTTAGCAGATTTGTATCCCCCACTCCCCTCACCCCATTATTTCATATATCACACCTGTATTCCTACCTCTACAAGGTTAAAATCATAATTATGTATTTATGTATAATTTGAATTGTTTGTGTACTTTGTGTTATAGATCTATATTATACAATATATTAATATACATAAGTAGCAGGACTTTTTTTTTACTTCTGACTAATTTACATGTCTTAAGTTTAAATAGGAAGTGAAAATCGACTGGCTCTGTTGAAATTATTCAAACATTTTAAAATAAAATTAACTATTTTTTTATCACAGTGATAGCTACTGATTTCAGACTGCTGCAAAAAGTAACAACAATGCTATAATAATTTACATAATACAAATAATATTTCTTTATTTTTATTTCAATTATTATTCTTTTTTTTATCTATTACCAGTGTTTTTTTCTGCAAAGAAAATACTGAAATTGACCCAGAGCTCTCCCCACAGTCACATCACATTAGAATAAAGTCAATAAAGTATGAGCTCCTAATAGTGATTCACAGTGGACCTTGATACGTCAATATCTAGCTGTTATCAATTCTCACTAAAACATTGCTTGAAGTCTGAAATGATGAATGAACAATTTATTTTCATGTGTTGTCTATTTGAAGGACAGCATGATAGCTAAAGTAAAATGAGGACCTAGTCAAATCTCCGCAAAAAAAAAAAAATCTTTACAGTTGAGATTCTGATTTTATCAAGAAGCAATACTTGCACTGATGTTAGACAGGCGGCTGAAAGGTCAACGATTTCCCCTGGTTGCCTTTTGTCAAGGGTTTTTGACTTGTGTGTGAATAAAGATCTCCCATGAGGGAAGCAAACTTGGATTCACTGTCATGTGGAAGACAGCCAAGAATCTGAAAATGTTACAAAAAGCATGAGGGACTTGAAGCACACCTTCAGATACACTGCCGATGCCAATCGCTTCCCATGTAAACATGTACACATGGATGTTTTGGATTTGTTCTGTCAGCTTTCGGTGGTGAAACAAATTGTTGAACAGCTTTGCAGCCTGAATACAAACACACTGAAAGGCTAAGAAGCATTTCTGAATATAATAGAGCGCCCTCAGTGATTAATCACAGCAAAGCATTAGTAACTCCATACAAAAATGATAAGATGCGCTTGTGGAATAGCAAGAGACTGTATGACCACATGAATATTGTATACTAAATATACATTGGTCATGGCCATCGTAGAAAAAACAGAAAATATACATTTCATAATACAAATTATTAGCAACATTCTTCCAGCCGTTGACTTTCACGCATGTCAAGCATAAGAATGTTATCAGTAGGGGTCTGGCAGGTAGGACTCCCTCCACTGTCAAGAGCAAATAATCACAATCAGTTTCATGAGAGCTAACCACTGTAATATCCCAACTCAACAGACAGTTTTCTAAATTAGTTCCTTATTCTTTAGGTCATTCGCTCCACTGAACTACTACTAGTGGATTAGCTTTTAATTGCCATCGTAGCAATGTTGATGTAGACTTGTGTCCTAGAAGAGTTTCAAGGAAAGTCTAAAATTTATCTGTCACTAAAGTTCACTAAAGAAACTGATCTCATTAAAAAATATATTAGATAGTGTAAACTTGATGAAGCAGGTGTACTTTAGAAAACCCATCTCAGAACTGCCCACACAGCCTGATTGAAGCCTATTCAGTTTCCTTCTGCTTCTGCTGAAATCTCACACTGCAAATTATAAGCCGCAGGCTGGATGGTCAAATACTGAATACACTTGAAAGCCAAAGGTGGATTTACAAAATACTAACAAAATAATAAAAATTACAATTTAGATTTTTAGGAGCAAAACAGTAACAATGCAGTGATATGACAATAATCAGCGTAACTAATCATATGCTCAATACAGTGCGTCTATAAAGTCATGGTGCACTTTTGACCAGTCACTGGAAAGCAATAAATCTGCTCCAAATATAAGAAAACCTCTCCCAGTTTCATACCTCTTCAGTGCAGTTCGATGTGGGCTCCATTTGTTGCCCTACACACATCCAAACGATAGTGAAGTTCTTGCCACACACGGGTAAGGACGTCTGGTGTAACAGAGTGAATAACGTCTGTTATTCTCAGTTTTAAGTGATTAATGTCATTGATATGTTCAATATGCACATGTTGCTTCACATAACCCCAAAAGTAAAAGTCTAAGGGCATTAGATCTGGGGATTGTGGTGGCCATGGCTTGACAGAACCCTTGCCTATCCACCACCGGGGGAATGTTCTATCCAGAAACTCATGAACAATGGTGGCGTAGTTTGGAGGAGCGCTGTCCTGTTGAAAGATGACACCTTCTGGAAATTGTGGCACTGCATACAATTCCAACATGTCAAGATACGCGTTTGCCGTCACAGACTGCTTTGCGAAAAAAAATGAGCTTATCACCTTTTCATGCATCAGGCCACACCACACGTTCACTTTAGGGGTGTTACGTTTGTACTCAAAGTAGGCATGAGGATGTTCAGCAGCCCATATTCGGACTTTATGGCGATGAACATGTCCACAGATATGGAAGGTCGCCTCATTGCTAAACACATCTTGCATCATTGTCGATCTCATGAAATATATCTGTAGCAAATGCACATTGTGTGGGTCTTTCCGCCGGTTTGATAGCGTGCAACAGCCGCAATTTGTAAGCCGTAAAACAGAGACGTTTCTTTAACACCTTATGAACTGTAGTCTTACTTAGGTGTAATTGTCAAGCACACGCACACACAGATTTTTTAGGGCTCCTTAGGTAGCTATCCCGTATAGCCTCTACAGACTCGTCACTGACTGATGGCCTACCAGAACAGGGTTTCTCCACCAAACTGCTGGTTTCCTTCAACTCCTTATCCCACCGAGTAATCTTATTCCTATGTGGTGGCGCTTCGTTATAAATGTGCTGATATTCACGTAGCACTCTGGTCATGGATTCAAATTTAACACACTGAACTTTCCTCTGTACCATCCACATCTCAACTGAATATACTGCGCATGTGCACATGCTGCTAACATCATCCTACAGAAACTGGGAGGGTTTTCCTTTTATTTGGTGTAGATTTCACATTTCTATCATCTTTTGTTGCTTTCCTGTGACTGGTCAAAAGTGCACCATGACTTTACGGACACACTGTAGTTGCAAGTCAAATTTATGTAAGAGACAGCCAAGATGATTGTCTATGAAAGGATGGTAGTCTCACGTTCAAAGCAGTAGTGAATGGTAAGATATGGAGCCTGAAAGTCAAAAGTTCAAAATATTGTTACCCTTTTGCTCTTCACTGTATGCCCCCAATTTGGCCTGCAAAAAAAGAAAAACATCTTTTAATATACTACCTACATATAATACCTACAGTGTGATCCAGTCCAGTAGACATCGCTGTCTTGGTCCTCTCTTCTTCTATCAATGCTGTCCTCCTTCTGTGCTTCTTGTGGATAATGCATCCCACATCATCTGCACAGTGACCCTGTATCACCCTCCTGTGCAGGTGTACTTCTCTACCCTGTCAAGGACAGAGAAAAGTACTGCATTGCGCATGCACCGGGAAAGGTGAATTTAGACCCTGGTCAGAGCAGAGAATTATGCATGTACAGAAGCGCGAAGCCAGAGGCACTGAGTGGATGACATAGGATGCGTCATTCACGCGAAGCACAGAAAGAAGGTGGCATCAAAAGAAGAAGGGAGTCACTGGACCAAGACAGCGACGCCCAACGGACCCGACCATCCCATAGGGGAGTATAATAAAATGTGTTTTTCTTTTCTTGCAGACTAGATTGGGGGCATATACACAGCATATTAGTATAGCAACAAAAAAGAAAATGCAGTCACAAAGTCAAAAATACAAAATTTTATTGATTAAAAAAGTCAGAAAGAAGGCAAGGAAGGGAATTGTGACCCAAATACACATAGTGAACAATAGGGCAAAGGAGAAGAACATGACCTCTACAAAGCAACAAATGTAACCTGTACTACAATAGTAACTAATAACAATTACATGACCTAACCCAAAGGATGTATATCACCATAGCCACAATCTACCTCAGCCCACATAAAGTGCGGCATTATACACATAGAGGTGGGCAGGGATATACAAAGTATGATAGACAAAATGGCAATAAAGTCAAATAATGACAGGCATCAGATGAAGCAGATAATTACCCAGTGGTGTAGAGGACAGCTGTCTCCAGTCCCTCCCCGACGTGCATTTCGGAGTGAAACAAACACTCCTTCCTCAGGGGGCGTGGAGTCTGGGTCAAATGTACCTCTATTTATATGGCCAGTAAGTTATGCGCACACGTGTTGAACGACATCGCCATTCACCAGCGTATCCCAGGACGCCGCTTCCGGAACGCACATGGGGCCCCATGTGATCCGGATAGCGACATCACCGGAAGTGACGCAGCAAGCGGCGGTATACAAACCACGCGTGTGCAATAAAACATAATGCGATAGGCAATTAAAAAGACGTGACCGTGATAGAAAACGCATATGTGCGATCCAAAAGAGATCGCAAACCTGCGTAGCTAATGAATAGTGGTAA
The DNA here is from genome assembly GCA_033576555.1 of Oophaga sylvatica. Taxonomy (NCBI): domain Eukaryota; kingdom Metazoa; phylum Chordata; class Amphibia; order Anura; family Dendrobatidae; genus Oophaga; species Oophaga sylvatica. Next base: position 845,938,844 of record JARQOD010000001.1, read on the forward strand.
GGACACATAGAACTATGTACGACATAAACGGGTATCTTAAAATGCAAGTGCGATCCCAAAGAGATCGCAAACCTGTGTTACTACAAAAAATTCTATGCGATACAAAACAGATCTTTAAATAACAATCCATCAAGATGCAATACTAACACACATATGCAATCCCAAAGGAATCGCAAACATGGATAAACTCCAAATGGAGCGACACAAATCACACAACACTATATACAATACAGGAAATATCAAAAATAACAAAATACATAAGAATACAAAAAAGACACACATATACAATATTGATTGAAAACGAAAAAACATCAATGATAACAAGCGATCACACATAATCGCAAAATTGTATTAAACTCAAAAGGCGCTGTAGAGAACACATGGAAAACCATGCAATCTAAACAACAGCAAATAAGGAACAAAATTAACAAATAAAGATAAAGAATGACATATACATATGACTAACATAAATTATATAATATAATACAAAGAAAAATAAAAACTAAAATAAAAAAATAACAGAAAATATACTAAATAAATAATAATGTCCATTCAAATAAAAAAGAAATAAATCCAAAATGTCCAAAATCTTGATTGAAGGTAGATATATCCTGTAGAGTAACGAAATCACAGCCAACGACAAGACATAAGAAAACCTAAAATAGCAAACACAGTATTAAAAAATGTAAAACAAAACTATGCGGATCTGGGGAACAAAATGACTGCAGAAATGGGGGATCACAAGAAGGGAGCATAAGATATATTCTCGTTGAGACCGTTTGGATGGATAGTTTGAAGAGTCCAAATCCATCTAGTCTCTGTCTGGGCAAGCCGTCGAGATAAATTCCCTCCTCTGATGTTGATATTGAGACAATCAATGCCTCGCACCTTTAGTAAAGAACCATCACAATTATGATGCTCATAAAAGTGACGGGGCAATGTTTTTAAAGTAGCTGCGTCCGTGCTGGCAGATGCGGCAGTAATGCCCAGAACGTGCTCTCTCACACGAACTTTTAATTGCCTCGTAGTGAGACCCACATAAAAAAGTCCACATGGGCAACTAGCACTATAGATCACATAGCGAGTAGTACATGAAATACGCTTTTTAATCGAAAAATTCTTTGTACCATCAAAGTTCGTGAAAGATGAGCAACGTTCGATGTTAGGGCATGCCACACATCTGCTGCACGGAACACAGCCACTCCTAACAGTTGTTGTCGCATCCAAAAAGGTAGGGATAGGCTGTCCCAGATAGTGACTACTAGTCAGATGGTCACGAAGATTTCTGGCTTGTCTAAATGTGAAGGATGGCCTCTTCGGGAGAAACTTGCTAATAATAGGATCCGTTTTAAGAATTGGCCAAGCATTCTGAACTGCTCTACGCATTTTACCATGGTGGGGATGATATGTAGTAATAAACCTAACTGTGTTGGAATCCTTAGGCATCGTAGGTTTATAAAGTAAATCATTTCTTATAGAATACTTGGCCCTATGGTACGCCTTCTTAATACTACGTCTACTATAACCCCTCTCAAGAAAACGCATTTTTAGTTCCTCCGCTCGCTTCTCAAAGTCAACCTGTGTGGAACAGATACGTCGGAGTCGAAGGAACTGCCCAACAGGGATCGCATTTACAACATGTGAAGGATGGCAAGAGGAAGCATGTAACACTGAATTAGTAGCGGTCTCCTTACGAAAAATATCCATCTGGATAATATTCAAACTGTCAAACTGTCAAACTGTCTCTTTTGATAGTCACATCAAGAAAATCAATTTTAACTGGGTCCCAAACCAGAGTACGTTTTATGTTCAGATCGTTACAGTTTAACATGGTAATGAATTGGTAATGAATTGCGCAAGGTCGATGGATGTGCCCTGCCAGATAAAGAAGATGTCGTCGATATACCTTGCCCACCTCTTTGTGTATAATGCCGCACTTTATGTGGGCTGAGGTAGATTGTGGCTATGGTGATATACATCCTTTGGGTTAGGTCATGTAATTGTTATTAGTTACTATTGTAGTACAGGTTACATTTGTTGCTTTGTAGAGGTCATGTTCTTCTCCTTTGCCCTATTGTTCACTATGTGTATTTGGGTCACAATTCCCTTCCTTGCCTTCTTTCTGACTTTTTTAATCAATAAAATTTTGTATTTTTGACTTTGTGACTGCATTTTCTTTTTTGTTGCTATGCTTATTGCAGTTAGTCTGTTCTATATTCAGGCATCTATGTGTGGGGTTATCATCCCTGGTCTGTATTCCAGACCTGTTATTAGACACACATTTAAATTGCCTTCTTCACTTTATTCTATACAGCATATTAGTATGCTGTATATGAAGGCTGGAAGTGGTGGTCTTATCTCATATCGGACAAACATGGTGACAGGTTCCCTTTAAGGAGACATGGAGCATTTATTAGGGTTAAGTGGGTATGTATAAGGTGATTTTGGAGTGCTGCATGAAGATACAATATTTATTTATTTAGTTGTAATAGCCATTTTTGCTAAAAGTGATAAGTTGTTGCATTGTTTGAGCTTATCAGGTCCATTTTTGTGCTGATGGAAATTCATGCTTAACCTGTCTGGTAAGATCCCATATATGAGCGTTTATATTACTTAGGGTGATTTCACATTGCGTTATGTGTCCTTGTCGGAGCATATGTCCGAAATTCCCCCCAAAACGGGGTCCAGATGTATGTGCTGATGGGGCCAATAGATTGCAATGGTGATGACAGAGAGAACTGTGCACTTTTTTTGGGAGCGTACATCTGCTGGAGGTCGACACGCAGACGTAGTAGATTGCGGCTGAGTGTTCGCCTCCTGTAGGTTTACACTCCAGGAAAAAGTGCACGGCAAAGAGCATGTTCGTTCTGTTGTCACCATTGCAATCTATTGGCCCCGTTGGCACATGCAACCAGACCCTCTTTTGCCAGAGATTTGGGATGTACAGTATGCCCCGACGGGGTCACATAGCGCAATGTGAAAACACCCTTACTGATTTTGCTAATAATGGCTTGTTTTAAAGTTCTTCATGTAGGGAACAAGTGTAAACTTCCAGTACTGGATAACAGAGATTTCTTGTCTGGTAACATTGGTATCTTATATGTCCCTGCTGATATTGCGAAGAGAAAACATCTGTAATCAGCTTGGCAGTCGGCTGAATAAGTATATGCTGATCTTATCGCCCGTGTAAATGCATTAGTTCAAGTAGTTAGATTTATGACCTTAATACCTTATACCCACTATTCAGACTTAAAAAATGTGACTGTTTGTAATCTGATTGTATCTTTTCTAGTGAAGAGTGTAACATTTCTTTGAAAAATGTTTCTTCTTTCAGACAACATTCATAAAAGGTGATGTTATCCCTAAGCCGGGAAACACTAGGTATTCTTTCATGGCAAATAATATCAAAATCTATAATGCCTCAGGTTCTGTTCACGCTGTTGCTAGGCTCCATTTTATTCAGTTTTTATTGCTTCTTTCGTGCCATTATTTCATAAAAATTATAAATGTATGAGATCCGTCAAAATGTATTTCAGAATATATCTGTCATAGTTGTAAGTTAGTTCGTTAATTATTGATATCGACTTTCCTTCATTGGGACACAACAATAACCAGTGATCTCAGGGCAGTTACAGTGTCTCCTGGAAGACTTTGGTAATGTCCCCATACACATTAGGTAAAGCCAGCCAAACCCGCCAATTTCAGTAGGATCACCAACCATCCAGTATGTATGGTGGCCTCCCGACTGTCTGTCCTGCAGATTATGTTGCTGGATATAGGGATCGGGGATAAAGGCACTGTCACACTTAGCGATCGCACCAGCGATCACGACAACGACACGACCTGGCGAGATCGTTGGAGCGATCGCTATGTGGTCGCTAGTTAGCTTCCAAACACAAAGATCTCATCAGAGATCAGCGATCTGTATAACGACCTCTGCGGTCGTTGGGAAAACCTAGTCCCACCTGCGACGCTGGTGAAGTCGTTCATAAAGGGTGTCACACTCAGCGATTCAGGCTCACTAGGGGGACACCAACGACCAAAAAACGGCTCAGACGTTCATAAGCGATCAGCGACATCGCAGCGGGGGCCACATCGCCGCTACATGTCACACACAGCTGCTTCGCTAAAGAGATCGCTACTGCGTCATAAAATCGGTGACGCAGTAGCGATCTCGTTAGCAATCTCGCTTAGTGTGACAGTACCTTTAGAGGGGTGCAGGTTAGAATTCAATCGCCCTATCCTTTTGTTCAACAGGAAGATAGGTCTCTTTTGTAGAGGACACAGGAACACTAGGCTTAATCAAATGTTTCTGTGTACAGAGGAGCATGGAGTGGAGACAGGCAGGTGAAGGATTATTATGTTTTTTATTTTGGGTTTGCTTTTCTTATTTTAGACCATTTTGAACTGTTTTAATAATCATTTTTTTCTGGTTTGGATAACACAATTAAGAAAAAAAATCTAACCCTCAACCTGCAAACTTTAAAGAAACAAATCCCCAGCTTGTTTCAAGGCAAGATAGTCTACGTTTATTCAATTGCTTTGCATAAGTCATCGTTCCAGACTTCAAAATCCTTTTTCTTCTTCTTGTCATTGCTGCTAAGACAGTAATTTTTTCAACAATTATGAAACAAATAGTATTTTCACTGCAACGCACATTTAGGTTGTTTATTTTGTACTGTGGTTTTCTCTCTGATATAATGAGAACATTTTACCTCTCAAGCTTTGACTTTTTAACATCACTCAGCATTAAAATGCCTCCTTAGAAAAGGTCACACTTCTCCCTATCAAAACATTTCTTTCCAGTTTCTGCACCCCTGGGATGGAGAGAAACAACAATCAATACCGAAACATCACACAACTCTTTGACTTACCTGTAGATGAATATCTGTAACATCAATTATCTACCGGGAAAGCTTCTGTAACAAAACATTTTTCTCATTAGAAGACAAAATACCTCTATGAATTCTGAATGACAATATAAAGAAAGGTTGCTATTCTAAAGGCAAAGCAAGCCATTTTATTTCTGATGCACAATTATTTTTTTTTTTAAGAAAATGTTATCTGAAGACTTAATTCATCAACTGATAAGAGACAAGTCATAAGGAACAAAATACATTGAGCTACTAATGATAACCTTTCCACATCAAAGCTGTAGCACAACAGTACATTTGGGTCAGTTGCGGTTTATGATAATGGCCATTTCTATAGGTGTCCTCGAAAATCGTTTTAGGTTATTTATTTTTACCAAAGGAAAGATCAGATTTTTTTTTACTTTTCTAGATTTCTAGTACCAAATTTAAGGATAAATATAATTACAACTTTATTATAGGGAACATTTAATAGTTGTCCTGCTTAATTTGCATTGTTCCATAGGCCCAGAAACTATAACAAATCGAGCCTTCGCTCACCCTTTTTGGGTCCACAGGTACATCTCTGCTGCTTCTCCAGTCTTTGGTGTATGACTGCAATGGTAACATTACTTCTACAGCGCTGCGGCCAGTCACTGAGGTCAGCAACTTGTGTCATCTATATCAGTGAAGCCATTGTGAAAAGTGATTGGCTTCGGCGGTAGATGTGATATCACCGCTGCAGCACAACAACAAAGTCTGAAACAGCGTTAGAGAGTCATCATTGGACCCATGGAGTGTGAATAAAAGCTCAGTTTATTTTATTGGTCTATGGAGTAAAGTCTTAAAACAAGACAACCCCTATAAAAGCAAAGAATATAATTATACTTTATAGTTATGCACTATGATATTATTCGCATTACTCATAATTCTTTGGTTCTCATTGTCCATACTTTTAATATGAGTAATGATCACAATGTAATTATATTAATAAAGGATACATTGCAAAAATTATTGAGATATCATCTTTGATGGGAAAATAAATCCTCCTAGGAATATGCTCCCTTTTCCCGTTATAACACATCAAAGGCCTCTGGTTCCTTGACCATCAGTCTCCTGACACTGCAGCTAATCTGGTTGTTGTGACATCATTACTTGCTGCCCCTCAGACTGTTAGTGCCGGAGTGCGGAACAGATAGGCAATGTGAATATAGCTTTATTTCTTCTTTCATCAGTATGGCTCCCCACTCTGTGAAAACCCCTTTAACTTATATTTATTTTACAATAATGATAAATTTTGTGACATACTGTTTAGCCAAGAATCTAACGGAAGCAGGATAACAATACCTTAACCATTTAACGACCAGGGTATTTTTGATTTTGCATTTTCATTTTTTGATCCCCTTCTTCCCAGAGCTATAACTTATTATAACTTAATTTTTGGTCAATATGGCTACGTGAGGGCTTGTTTTTTGCAGGACAAGTTGTACTTTTGAACGACATCATTGGTGTTAATATATCATGTACTGGAAAACAGAAAAAAAAAATTGCAAGTGCTGTGAAATTGCAAAAAAGTGCAATCCCACAGTTGTTTTTTGTGTTTTTTTTACCATGTTCACTAAATGCTAAAACTGACCTGCCATTATGATTCTCCAGGTAATTACGAGCTCATAGACACCAATCATATCAAGTTTCTTTTTTATATAAGTGGTGAAAAAATAATCCAAATTTTGTTAAAAAAAAATTGCACCATATTCCGATAACCGTAGCGTCTCCATTTTTCATGATCTCGGGTTGGGTGAGGGCTTATTTTTTGAGCGCTGAGCTGATGTTTTAATGATACTATTGGGGTGCAGATAGGATCTTTTGATCGCCCGTTATTGCATTTTAATACAATGTTGCAGCGACCAAAAAAAGTTTTAACTTTTTTTCTTGTTACGCCATTTAGCGATTGGGTTACTTCTTTTTTTATATTGATAGATCGGGCGATTCTAAATGCAGCAATACCAAATATGTGTATATTTGATTTTTTTATTTTGAATGGGGAGAAATGGAGATTTGCACTTTTATATATTTTTTAATTTTAATATTTTTAAAAACGTTTTTTTTTACTTTTTGCATGCTTCACTAGTCTCCATGGGAGACTAGAAGCTACGCTTGTCCGATCGGCTGTGCTACATACAGGCGATGGTCAGATCGCCTGTATGTAGCAGAAATGCTCACTTGCTATGAGTGCCAACCACCAGACGGCACTCATAGCAAACTGGCTTTGACAACCATAGAGGTCTGCTGGAGACGTCTGGTTGTCATGCCAACCCATCGGTGATCCGCGATCACGTGACAAGGTCACTGATGGGCTGGAAGCCGGAAGCGCGAGTTAAATGCCACTGTCAGAGATTGACGGTGGCATTTAATGGGTTAACAACCGCGGGTGTTAGAGCACATGTCAGCTGTTCAAAACAGCTGACATGTGCCGGGAAAGATGTGGGCTCAGCGCCGGAGCCCACATCAAAGGAAGGGAATCCAACATCGGTGTACTATTACGCCCGATGTCGGAAAGGGGTTAAAATCTGATCTGTGGGAAACATGTAAAGTACTTTATAGAGCTGAGTCAAAGATTGTAAAGACGCAAAAACTACAACCATAGCCTGCTAATGGCCCATACTGGGCTACTAATTTTAGTCAGGGGGCAATGTAAAATGAGGCCTATCTGTTTAAGTTTTATTACTTTTGCACAATAAATACAAGTAAAAAACCAAAAACATGTTTTACTGTCATCTTATACTAACAACTAGAGATGAGCGACTTTCCCTTTTTTCGGGTCGAGTCGGGTTTCACGGAACTAGACTTTCACAAAAGTTGGGTCGAGTGAAATCGGCCGACTATCGTGAAAAGTCGGTGGTTCGCCGAAACATGAAACCCAATGCAAGTCAATGGGGAAGCAATGTCGGAGGGGGGAGGACAGTAAACACACCTGCAGTACCCATTTTCAGAGTCGGCGGGCGGCTTAGCCAAAGAGGGGTGCCGGCACGGCTTTGAGCGGCGCGGGATTCAAATTCTCCGCCAAAGCGGCGCTGGCACCGCTCATTGGCTGAGCCGCCCGCAGGCTCATCCAATGAGCGTCGCGGGATTCAAATCCCCCGCCAAAGCAGCGCCGCTCATTGGCAGAGCCGGCGGGCGGCTCAGCTAATGAGCGTCGCGGGATTCAAATCCCCCGCCATTGGCTGAGCGGTGCCGCCCGGCTTTGTGTGTGTGTGTATGCAGGCATCGTCCGATGGGACTACAAGTCCCATCCGGCTATGCCTGCTATACTGTCAGTGAGTGACACATTAGCCAATGTTGGGACAGTAGTAGTCCCATCCTCCGGCTAATGTGTTGAATGTAAAAAAAAACATACATTACATACACAACATACAGAACATATAACACAGAAAATACATATAACATACAACACATAACATACAGAACATACATACAACACATAACATACAGAACATACATATAACATACAATATATAACATACAGAACATACATATAACACATAACATTCAGTACATACATATAACACATAGCATACAGTACATACATATAACATACAACACATAACATACAGAACATACATACAACATACAACACATAACATACATATAACGTACAAATAACATACAACACAACATACAAATAACATACATGTAACATACAACACATAACATACATATACCATACAACACATAACATGCAGAACATACATATAACATACAACACGTAACATACATATAACACATAACATACAGTACATACATATTACATACAACACGTAACATACATATAACACATAACATGCAGTACATACATATAACATACAACACGTAACATACTGTAACGCTTCCCACGGCTGCGGGGCGTTGGGACATGGCATAGCTTGCCTAACTAGCCAATGCTCCCACGCCGCCAGTCCACGACGACGTGAGGCATGCGTCCCAGATGGTAAGAGAATGTGGACCCACTGGACCACAGAGGGAGACCCGGGCCTGCCCGGACTAGGGGAGGGCAGCGACCGGGATCCGTGGCAGCTGAGCATGTGGGCAAGATGGCGACCTGCAGGACTAGACAACACCACACAACTTCAGGTATGAAGAAACACAAAGTTTACTTAAAGACACACACAGTACATAAACAGAACATAATGTCGGGCTCCCGATTCTGCACATCAGAGAAGGGTACATGTCTCAGGATCACAGACGAGTGCAGGAGGACATCACAGGAAGATGCAGTCCAAGGTTATCTGGCACAGGCATACTAGGGCGGCCTCCCTCTCAGGCCTCAGGCGTAGCACAGGCTCAGCAGGAGAACATCAGACACCGACCTCAGACAGACCTCAGACGACGGCGGGGCCATAACGGGCAGATGCAGTCCAGGATCATCTGGCACAGGCATACTAGTATGGCCTCTCTCTCAGGCCTCAGGCGTAGCACAGGCTCAGCAGGAGAACATCAGACACCGGCCCAGGACGAACGTCAGACGATGGCGGGGTCATCACGGGTTGATGCAGTCCAGGGTTATCTGGCACGGGCATACTATGACGGCCTCTCTCTCAGGCCTCAGGCGTAGCACAGGCTCAGCAGGAGAACATCAGACACTGACCCAGGACAGACGTCTTCACAGGGTAGACCACGGAGGAACCGGCAGGACATCGGGACATCAGGAACACGGACTGGATCTCAGGGACTCAGGAACACGGACAGGACATCAGGAACACGGACTGGAACTCAGGAACACGGACTGGAACTCAGGAACAT